>CM060196.1:59981971-60727804 GCA_030549335.1 Pontederia crassipes | reverse complement strand
AAGTCAAATGAGTTGATGGTAACCATATTTTTACCTGAACATGCCATGTCTCAGGATCCCTGTCATCCAGATACAATGAATCATTTTCCTTTATTATCTCAGTGATTCTGTCAAGCTTCAGCAAGGCATCATCATAAGATCTCTTCAACTTTTTGATCCCATGTCGTTTAGCAGCTTTCAACCACCTCTCTTCAAAATTTTTCAGAACATCATATGCCGCTGGGCCATCAATTTTGGAATGCAAATCATGCCATGGTTCTCTTGGACCACTATAATCCGTACCCTGCTATCAATATCATTTGTTATGTAAAATAGATTCTCATCCTATTATGATGTAGATTAAATCTTCATAACAGAATATGCCTATACTATGTTATTTAATTGTGTTGACCCACATATCACCTTCATTGTAGATTTAGCTATCCTTAAAACAGTTATGTCTGCATGCATACTAGTTTCTTTCTTAAATGCTTGATATCATACCGAACATTATTTTGGAAGAGGAAAGGATGGTTGTCCATGTGATAATCATCCAAATTTGCTGGTGGTTGAATTTACATGTACATATGATGATCTTAAAGCTACATCCAAGCTCTCCGGAGAGAACGGGCATGCAATTACAATATTGATAAAATAACACCCTCTCCTCCAAAGATGCACTCATGCCGCTGATTCCATAAGGCCCAGAGGAATGCAAGTGGCAACAATATGTTTCTTCTTGGCATATATGCATGGACCCCCTGAGATAAACCCCTTTGTTTGAGATATCCTATTGAAACGTGTCTTTGATATTCTCGTATACATAATTCATCCAAACAATGAGTACCACTAGTCAACTAATCCATAGGTTACTTAAAAATTACAAATGTCTAAACCATGCATAATGACAACTTACACATATATTCAACATGACTTTATTTTATCCTAATTGGGAGGGTTGCTTCTATTCTAAGTAGTATC
The DNA here is from genome assembly GCA_030549335.1 of Pontederia crassipes. Classification (NCBI taxonomy): domain Eukaryota; kingdom Viridiplantae; phylum Streptophyta; class Magnoliopsida; order Commelinales; family Pontederiaceae; genus Pontederia; species Pontederia crassipes. Next base: position 60,726,844 of record CM060196.1, on the reverse strand, counting down.
CAATATATGGACCTAATAAATTATGTGCAAACATAGAGCTATGCGCCACCATCAGGACAACAAAAGTTCGGAACTTATATTCCGGCAGCAGGGGGGTGGAGGATCTGCTCTATGAACCTAATAAATTATGTGCAAACATGAGCTATGCGCCACCATCATGAAGGCAAAAAGTTCAGAATTTATATGAATTAAAACAAAAGAGTAAAACCACAAGAACAAAATGCCAAATATCATAATGAAATGTTGTAATGTTATTTCACAAAAAGGCATACTGTAATGTTGATAGCATAAACCAGCACGTCATAGAAGAAATACCCCAAAGTTAGGATTGTGATAGTCATCCTTGTGCACAGATTGTAAGGTCCTAAACAAAGGATGTTTGGGAGTGTCATATCGGCCACCGCATAAATCAAGCCCTCCGACAAAGGCAATGATTTTTCTTCTGTTATTACCAGCATCAGCATCCACAACCACTTGTTTCTGGTGATGAGTGTAAATTTTTTCTGCTTCCTGACATCCAGAAGGAAGAGTAATGTCTCATTTATTAGACCTCAAAGGCAATGTTTCACAGATTCTTTCTGAAATAATAGACAACAAAGAATATTAATATTATTGAATGCCATTTTTTTCATGAAATTTTATGATGGCTATTTTTCTGAAATTGCATAACCAATAAGATTTTAGATACCAATAACTGCATAACCAATAAGATACCTGTGACATGTGTTCATCAATAAGCATATGGATTATAATTCCACCACATAAACAGCACAAGTTTATCAAAAGTAAGACCATCATTCATGCTGTGACCTGGAAAGAAATAACACAGTTGTAAGCAACCTGTTGTCTCATGAAGCTGTGTCGTTTGCCAACAGTGCGGGGACAAAGCAGTACTTGAACTGAAGAATGTTTGAAGAAACGTCGAGTCTCCTCATCGCGGGTTCCCATTATGCCGTCCTGTAACCACTTGTCAATGTCAAACCACTGATATAACTTTTAGGAGAAAACTGTCATCACATGCTCTACAACTTAAAAAGTTACTGAGCAAGGTGAAGAAAAAAATACTTCTAGATAATTTTTCAGAGAATAAGCATGCTAAACATCTTAACTCAAAGCTATCAAAACAAAATTCAAATCATAAATGACAAATTATCTCAAACCATATGACCCTCAAGATGGTTCTGCAATAATGCTGCCTTTAATAGCTTAATAAGAAATGAAGCTTATAACTGATTTTATTGTCTTTTAATATATTCAATGCTCAAATTGGAGTATAACTTCTGATATTCAGTAATAATATTATATAAACTCGGCATTTACCCAATGCTAAGGTGAAATGGGGTCAAGAACTAACTAATGAACTGGATGGTCCCGGTTCATGAAAAATGTGCATTGCAGGTCAAGTTCAAATTCAATTAAATCCATGCATTCAAGTCTTTAACAATTACTCTCATTATTTAACTAGCATTTGTTGCTAGTCTGTCCAGTAGTCAGTTAAGTCAGTTTAACTTCAATGGAAGCAAGTATTCAAGTCTATCATAATTACTATCTAATCCTTATTTTACTATCACTTCCTCTTAGGGAGATTATTTACTCACTAGCCATTCATTCAAACCCCAATGATCATGGTCGCATTACACTTTCTGATTACTAATCAGATATGTGTCTAGACTCCGGAACTTTCATAAAACAGGACAGAAAGAAAGCTATATCCAGTCAAATTAACTACCTTATACATCAGAAACACAAATCAAATCTTTCAATCAACAAATATTTGTGCAGTTCCCTCAAAAAAAGTATTTGTGCAGTAGGAACCGTGGAAAATTATAAAACATTGCAGCCTGCAGGTGTGTGGCAATATTCTAACCTGGCTGTATGAACTTTAAACAAGTCAACCAGATGATATCAGCCACTGAGGGAAAACAGAGTGATTCCTTGGAAGTGTTTCAGTGCATGCATCCACAATTGTCTTTATGCTTCTTTAATGTTTTTCATATCATATTATATTTTTTATGGAATTTTAAGGTTTGTGAAAAGGCACACTTTTATTGGGTTGCTATGAGCTGCCTTACACAGAAGTAGAAGCTCCATCATAAACCAATAAAGACTATGAAATATGCATGTACTTAAGATTTCATCAGTAAGATTCCAATCTGTTTAAGTTAATAAATGTGAAAAAAGAAAACAAGTAAGCAGAGCACCATGGATAAGTACAGAATATCGAAAGAGTAACCAAAAACTGAGTTTCACTATTAACCACATTGAACTAAGAGTTATTTCCTTTTAAAGGCATACTGTCATCATATGGAAGATGAATTCTAGTGAGAAGGCAATATATTCGCACACAATTTGTTAAAAGGTAAAGATTAGAAACACAAAAATAAAAACTACAGGTAGTTAACAAAACAGAGGAAAAGGATTGAGAAGAGGATCTTAACTGTTTGATAACCCAAAATATTTCGTGAAGTGGGATCATCCCATATGATTAGTAGCACTCTAACTCCTTCCTGAGATTTCGACTTCAGCAATTCACCTAGAGTTGGTGATTGCACATACCCATCCCTTACCAGCCGGACTGTGTGGAAAACTGACCATCCGGTGATGTACACCAGCTTACGAGCCCGGCTTATAGCTTCAGAAATATCATGCCAGCACTTGCCGTGTTCGTAACGCATCCCATTCCCCAACCTCAGGTCCGGAAGGCAATCATCAGGGACATGGGCGTCCTGATACAGCGTCACCTTGCATCCTTTCCTGAGAGGGAAATATGTGCCGGGCACCCCAAAGTAGTTGGGTTCAGCACCGACTCCATAGTGATACATGCTGATCCTCTCGATTGGGATGTACTGTATCGACAAATTCAGCACAGCACCCTGCTTGCATTGCTTCCCGTTGTCCGCCATGATCGGGAAAATTCCTTCCACCCTCTCGCCAGTGAGGATCCGCTCAGCGGTGAGTGAAACCGTTCCTATGAGCTGCGCACCCACGACATCGCTGTCCTTGACCAAGAAGCGGACCTCCGCCGTGTGATGCGCCACGGGGACGTTGAAATGCTGCATCCAGACGGGGTTCTCGCTGTTACTCACGACGTAAGTCCGAGCGACCACCGCTTCTGAGACCATGACGGTAACATAGGGATCGCTGGTCATGCTCGACATGTGTTCGAGCTTGCCGCTAAGCGTGCTGGATAGCCGTGGGCCGAGCATGTCGCCGATGGTCTTCGAGAACATATCCATGTTAGGAAGGTTATTAGCGCCGTAGACCCAGATATCGAGGCTCCCATGGAGGAGCAGCACCTTGAGCGACGCCTGATCCTTGAGCGGGCCGTTGGTGTAAGGCACGATCTGCATCCCCGGCGCGGCACCATGATGCGAACCACCGCCGCCGTAGGGGATCGCATGGGAGGAAGGAGATGGGTACGCGGGGAAGCTCCCAGAAAACGACGGGTGCGGCTGGTGGTACAACGACGGCTGCGGCGAAGGCGTCGCCGATGCCGGAAAGGGGCGATCGGAGATGTGTGCGTTTGCGAGAGCCTCGTCGATGGGAGGATAAACGGAGACCCCGGCGGAGGAGGAACTGGAAGATTGATGGGAGAGATGGGGGCGGTCGGCGGCCGAGAAGCTGTTGGAGCGAGACGGACGGTGGGACGAGGCGTCATCATATCCGCCGCCGTAGCGACCGCTGCCGTGGGCCGAGAGATCGGCGGCGGCGGAAGCCTCGAAGCGGTTGCTACCTCCAGCGGGGGAGGCGTCGAACCGGCCGCTGCCTCCGCCGGCGGGGGAGGGATGGTGGAAGCCCGAGTGGTTGGCGGGGTCATAGGAGAACGGAGGGGGGTAGACGTGGGCATAGGGATAGGGTTGAGTGGCGTAGTGAGGGCCGTAGGCGTGAGGCGGCGACGGCGAGTACATGTACGACGCCGGCGTTGGCGGGTACTGCAGCGGACCGGAATGGTTGTACTGCTGGTGATGAGGAGGGGAAGGGTTGGAGGAAGGATGGCCGGAGAAGGAGCTCGATGGTTGGAGGTAGCCCGGCGCCGGATACGGAGCCGGCGGGTAGCCGTACGGCGGCGGGTACGGCGAGTACCCGTTGTTGTTGCCGTAATTTTCCATGGAGATATCGCTTCGCGCCGGCGACGTGTTTACGTCCTTCTCCGATAGGGTTTTTTTTTTTTTTGGTTCGATTCAGTCTTTTGTTATTTTGCAAGGATGGAGGAGAAAGAGATGGCGGTCGCGGTTTGTTTGCGGGAAACGGAAAGAATCGAACAATGGCGGTCGCGGTTTGTTTGCGGGAAACGGAAAGAATCGAACAATGGCGGAGAGATGGAAAGCGGGAGGAAGAAGACAATGTCACGTTACGATTTTTGTGATAATTAATAATTTACGAGTCGTGTGGGTCAGACGATGTAACGCAAATGACTTGTTTTGCTTACTTTTGTTGAGTTGGCATAAAAAAACAAAACAGGAAAGAAAATTAAATATTCGACCATAAAAGAAACTGTGTGTTTTAATAAAAAGAAGGCTTATAATTTTAAAAGATCACAAAAAATATTGAATAGACACGCCCTACTTAAATATTATTAGATGATACGTTTATTCTAATATTTTAAAGTGGTCTCCTTCGAACATATATAATTTGTCGAATTGATTTGTAGAATAAAATATTATCTAAAATATAGATAAAGAAAAACATAAACTATGCTAGTTTGTTTACTTATAAAATAAATGATTGTTCAATACTACGATAAATATAAATGAACAAAAGATAAGGCTTGGAAAATTTTATCTGAATACAGGATCCTTCTGGGGAAAAACATCAATATAAAAATATGGAATGATTTTTTTTCTTTTGGAAAACTATGTAACTTTATATTCTTGGCACCCCCTGTTTTTGAATAAACACTTTTACTTTCAACGTAGTAAATAACCAATATTGATTTATTTAACTGTTGGTTTGTTGAATATTAAATTATTAAGATTATAAGATAAAATGCACGATGTATGAAGTATAGGATTTAAGAATCGAAGATAAAATAACCCATCTAGTCGTAAAAGTTCTCCTCGGAGCTTTTTATCTGAGGATTTAAAATTTTGATTTAATAGATAAATTATAGTGGGTGTTTGGATAAAAAAATAAGAATTAAGAATATAATTTATTATTTATGAGGTATAAAATTATAGTAAATAAAAATATATAATTAATATTATAATTTACGTAAATTATTATATTTATTAATATTTTATTTATTTTGATTAAATCTTTTAAATGTTATTAATATTATCATTTATGTAAATCTTAAAATCCAAATATAATATATATATTTTTATAAAACTAATTGAACAATTTAATTAATAAAATATTTATTAATTATTATAACTAACTATTTTATATTTTTTAATTAATAACATTTAATAAATTGTTTTAAATATGACTAATAATGTATTAATAAATAACTAATTAATATATATTTATATTAGTTAGAAAATAATTAAAAAGGTATATGAAGTTAGGGAGCTGAAAAAAAGTGAAAAGATCACGGTTGAAAAGACAAAAAGCAAAAAAAATAAAAATAAATTCTCGGCAAGAACTTGAGGCCAGAACTTTTTACTAAAATCACGTGCAAAATTCTCGTCACATATGTTGTTTGAAAGTTCTGTCCAAGTACAAAAGATAAATTTTGTTTGGGTAAAAGATAATAAAGATAAAATTGTGGAATCTAAGGCGTACTTTTATTATACATGAATTTTCAGACTAGCCGAGTCGAGTCTGAGTACGATCAAATTCGTAAGGTATTTTATTAGAGATGGACTTTCGAACATGTTGGGCCGTACCAATTCTGGTCAATCAAATTAGGTTCGATCGTGACTTGGGTCGTGCCAAACATGCACGGTTCAAAATCATGTCACGACTCAATTTTGACTCGACCGATTATATTTTTAAAATTAGAAAAGTAAAAATGAGTCACAACATTTTTCTCCTCAAATTTTGGCTAATTAAAAATAGTCAACATAATAAAAAATATTATAACATATGATATTATAATTATTAGATACATAATAAAAATATTTGTATATATGATAGAATTATAAATTATAGGATATATGATTAAACACGTGTATAATCTAATTATAAAACTTATAATATATTATTGAATATTTAACTATATAATAAAAAAATCATGTTCGTTGGGCCATACCCAACTTCACACAGAGATAGTCCGGCACGATTTTACTCGAGTCCGACCCTGAGTCGGACTGGCCCGACAAAAAATTGTGTAGACTGCGTGCCGGTCACACCGTTCTCCATCTTTTAATTTTTATGCAATAAGAACGAAGAGAATATCGTTTATAAATTACTAATGTAATGTTGTGATCGATATAATAGATTATAAGTTTACGATCATAATATTCTACTAAATGAAGAATCCTGACAGCATTTATATATTTTACAATCCACAAATGTTCTGACATATATTCTGAGTTAGAACTGTGCACCATAGATTTAAATGTAATAATTAAGCTTGCGAAAATTATGCCCCACTTGAGATTATGTTAAAGGGTTAAGAATAAGATCTTAATCAAAATGTTCCCCCATTTTAGAGTGATGGACAGAGTCAAGATTAGGGGTGCTTTCCCCGATTAGATGTAGTCTTGCTTGCTATATAATTTTTAATTACATGGAATTGGTCTTTATAAATACTTTATTAATTAAAATATTCTTGAATAGATACACCAAGTTAAATATCTGCCAATGGGCCTGATACAGTTCATCATCTCGTCTAAAAATTATTTAAAAAGTTCATTATTTTTTGAAATTATTAAATTGTTGAATCATTATAGTAAGTTTTAATCCTTAATCTAATTTATTTAGTCATTATCATAGCCACTTTATTAATTACACATTTTGCATTCTCGATCCTTTTTCTTTGTAAAATGCATAAAAATGGCCATATATGAGAACTTACATTTCGAACCATCCGTGTTTCAAAATATTTTATAGATATTAATAGGATCCATTTTAGATAGAATTTATCTTCGCTTGATCATGATTATGCTCTCGACGTTAATTTTAATTCTTATGCAGAAATTTTCTTATTGATATCTAGATGTGTAATTGAGCTGGAAATACTTTTTAAAGAGACGAGAGCCATGAATATAAAGCAAGAAAATGAAGAATAATATATAAAGATTTTTTTATTGTCACCATCCGATTTTTTAAAAAAACAATACCAACGATCACAAATTAAAGATCGATTCATCGTCAAAGTCTGAATATTATTCTGTGTCAGCAAGTCGGATATTACGAGGGTGAAAGTGAAAATTTTTACGTTTACATGAGAACGAGGAGGAAATAAATTTTTTTTATTAACGGAAATGGAACGTCCTTTTTCTCAGTATATTACGAGGAGGAAATAAAAACTCCGAGCAGCGCAGCATATATGTAAAAATAATAATTTGTGAAAATGAGGAGACCCTCTAATCTCCTAAATAGGTGCTAATTTTAGGTGCTGCCGAGTACGCAGACGAATAAAAAAAGTATCCACATTAATAAAGCCAAATACTCTTAAAAATTAACATAATGATTATTAGATTTATAAATCCAATCAAGTTTTTGAAAATACTCCCATTCTATATTGATTATTTAATTTATCCGCAAGAATAATTATTCATTTAATTATTAAAATGAATCTCTCTCGTTTTTTTAATCTTACTCTATTTGATCCAAAAAAATAAATATAATGATAAATTCTTATATACCTGAATAATTTAAGAAATAATAATTTCCTTAGAATATCTTTCCTATCTCTTCAGTAATAAATAATAATTTCTATATCCCAAGTTTTCATCAAAGATTATGTGGATTTAAAAAAAAACATTGAACAAGTAAAGCGTGTGTATATTTTAGTTGGATTTAACGGGTCCTCCCCCATGCCTCCCTCTCTCCATCCTCACCGGTCTGATGAGGATTCGACGGACGCTTTTTTTTCCGGTTCAAGAGTAAATAATTATTTTTTTTGTTCGGGTTTTTCCTCGTCGAAATGAGTTCGATTTTTTTTGCCCTCGTCGTCTACTTCGCACCCGCGGCGATCGTTGTCGTTCCCTGTCACGAGACCCTCGTCTTCTCAGCGAAGATGGGGCGAAGAAGGTCGTCGTCGCCCTCGCCGGCTACCATCGTCGTTCTCCGCTCGCGAGTTCACCGTCGCTGTCGGATGGGGCGAAGAAGACAGGATCCGAGGCAAAGTGGTTGCCTCGCCGCACGATCTTCGTCGCCGTCGCTCACGAGGTCGCCGGCTGCGAGATCGCCGCTCGTGAGTTCGTCGTCGTCATCAAATGAGCCGAAGAAGGCCGGATCGGAGGCAAAGAGGTCGCCTCGCTGCACGATCTTCGTCGCCATCATGAGATTGCCGCCGCTCTCGAGGTCGTCGCCTACGAGATCGCCGCTCGTGAGTTCGCGGTCGCCGTCGGATGGGGCGAAGAAGGTCGGATCGGAGGCGAAGAGGTTGCTTCGCTGCACGATCTTCATTGCCGCCGCGAGATTACCGCCGTTCACGAGGTCGCCGTCCCCTCTGCCGCCTCTGTCACCGCTGTTGCTCGCTGCCGATGCTGTCACCGTTGCCGCCGCCACCGTCTTCCCGTTGCTGCTAGCTGTTGTCGCTGCTTGCTGCCGCCGCCTGCCCACTGCTGCTTCGCCACTGCCGCTCCCCTTTTTGATTTTTTTTCAAGTCGAACCGTTTCTTTTTTAAGACAAACCGACCCTCGGAACAAAAAAAAAAGCGCCCGTCGTCGGATATTTTAGTTGTACTTAATAAATGAAAAGATTTTGTTCAGAAATTACATTTTAATGACTTCACACTTATCTCCAACCACTTAACTTCATGCAGAGCATTATGTTCATTGCAATTTAGAAAGCACACAATTTCCAAGCTTTTTTATTCTTGTAATAATTACAGTGGATCCCACAAAAATAATTTAAAATTGTTGGAGATACAAATTTGAAAATAAAACATTAATTATCACTTTATTACCATACATGGCACCAAAGGAGGACCCACGAGTTGAGTTCATGGGTGCAATTTCTAAAATATTAAGATGGAAACTATATATTTGAAATATAAATTAGCTAAGATATGTTTCATTTTTTTATTCAATAAGTTTATTGTCGCTATCGTTAAATAAATCTTCACAAAGAAGTTAATAAGAATAAAAATACATAATAATGAGTTACCAGAAAAACTAACACTATGATATCAAAGAGTGATTTTGTTTTTTTTAAAGTAATTTAAATTTATACTCATAGATATAGAGTTAAGATGGAAATGTGAAGAGTTAACTATCAAAATAGATAATATAAAAATAATATATCATATTTTATTTCAAAGCAAAAACAAAGAAGGAGATCATTAGTAATAAGATTTAGCTTACGTTAATTGTTTCTTGAATTAATATTATATAATAAATTCTTAAAATTTAATGGGTCAATTGACCCATTAATCAACGAGTAGGCCCGCCTAGCAACTAGCAAGACGAAAGCAAAGACTTTGGAAAATAAATGGTTCGTTTTTTTTCCCTCGATAGATAAATTTTTGTTTCACAAAATTTATTTGCCAACTACTTTTTTCAGGACTCCTTTATTATCAGTGTGACTCTTCTTATATCTATTATTATACGATTTGTTATACTTGTTATACTATTTTATTTTGCTTATTTTAATGTAATTTTGTGACACTTATATATAAAAAGTAAGAGCTAAGTCCCTTTATATCATTTTTTCCTCTATTTATTTATTTTATTAGCATTGTAGAATAAAAAATATAATATATATTTTTTATTTTCATTTAGTTAACTTTTATCTACATTATATTTCATTTATTTATTTTCTAGATGCTTCCTCACTCCTAATTTCATTGTTCTTCATTTTACTTGTTTCTTTATTAATACGTGATTTCAAATTAATTGTACAAGCATAAGGAAAATAAGTCTATCGATCCGGGCGAGTTCTGGTTCGCCAGCAAGTCCAACGTATAAAAATCCGAATCAGTTATAATAATAATAACCTATTGATATAGTTCTAATTATTTGATAATTTAATTATTATTTATTCATTTTGAAGTGTTAAAAAATTTATTGTATACATTAACATAATATTTTGATAAGTTGGTGTTTATTTCATTAAATTATTATTTAAATTTACTAATTATCATACGTTTTTTTTATTTTTAAATATTTTTTATCCGATTTTATTTCCGATTTTATTTCTAATTTTTTTGAACCGATACGACCGAATTCAGTATCAAGTTCAAATTTTTTTTAAATTCGACCAAAATCGGGTCCGACCGAATAACTGGCTCTCCTTTAAATAAGTCTTCACCCAAAATAATAACATATATGATGTCAATGGTATACTGTAAATTAAATCTGACGTATCTTGACTAGTCAATGTAATTTTTTTTATATATTTCATTGAAATGCTAATGGAATAACATACACTATCAACATATCCAGTGAATGCTAACATACTCCTTAAATCTGAAACCTTATTTTTCCACTATTGTCCTCGACGAATTTAAAAAAACTAATATTTTTAATTAGTTATAAAAAAATGGAGCCCTTTGATATTTTACTCATCTGCTTCCATTTTTTTTTTATTTCTCTCTCTCCTCCTCCGTCGGAGTGTCGTCACGTTGCCTTCCACGAGGTTTGGAAGGGGTCGTCTTCTTCTAACTGGAGGGTGGTCAGCACTCAGCAGCACCTTCCTCAACATGGTAGGTGGATCTCCTTTTTATTATTTTGAAAGTTAATAAAAACACTTGTGTTTGCTTTTAGAATAAATGGGTGAATAAAACGTTATTCACCAAACAGGGAAAAAAAAGATGAACAATTCAACAAATTTTTAATGCGCATATTTTATCCTGAATTTATTATTCCTTTTGACAAGAGGAATTACTGATATCTTCTTTTTCAAATTTCAAAAAGTTGACTGAATAATTATTCCACTTTTTTTTGGTATTATCCATATTTTATTCTTCAAACAAACATTACCAGGATCTAAAGATACAAATTATTTAACTTATCAACACTTTTTACAATATACGTTGTCATTACTTCTTGTTATTACCTATTTTTATTCAAATATATAACTATTTAATTTTTAATAATAACTTTCGAAACTTAAAGCATTTATTGACGTCAGTAATTATCGTGAAATTAAGAGGCTTACCGGTCAATTAGTTTGTAATGCTTTTTCTGTGCGCTACTTCCTTTGATTATTCTTTGACTCTTTCATTGATTCAAATGGTCACGACAAATGCCCCATCGGGCAAGATGATATCATACAAGGCGAAAACATCTGTAGATAAAAATGTCCACGGGGAGAGACTCTGATCTAGGTAGGCAATGATAATGCTCGTCTTTTATCTTGTGAATTATGAGTCTCTTTTTCGATCACTTGGATCAATTAAAATTGTAGAGAAAAAAGGTGGCTCCGGTCATCTTGAGGTTTATATCAAATGGTATCAGATGGATAGAAGCTTGTCAAATCAAGTGGATTAGGTTAAGGTCGTGTTCTTTCTATTCACAAATTGGACGCCCAAAAAGTTGATCGGTCATCTGTTTGATGAGCATTCAATGGTCATCCGAAAGAGGATTGGACGTTCGGTTTGTCTACGTTCGTCGGTCGATCGAAAATGGTGTGGTCATCCATTTTGAGATCATCCTTTGGCCATTCTAGGTCGTATACGAATCGGTCGATCAAAAGGTGTTTGGTCATCCATTATAGCATAGGATGTTCTCGAATTTTCAGTCGAGAGTTTTAGTCGATTGAAACACGACCGGTTGTCTTCTAAAACCAAGTCATTTCTTCTTCGGTCGATCTAGGATAATTTCCTATCCACCGTCAAATAATTCTTTTCCGACATGATAATTCAGATCGATCGCATGAAATGGTTTCGATTGACCGAATGGTTATCATTGCCATTTTTAGTCTCGACATTTTTCAGTTTAGTTGTTCGAAGGTGTTTTGGACTTCTGTTCTGATCAAGATCGATCGTCTGATCGAGTTTCACATGTCCAATTTAGTAATCGTTATCTTTTTCTAAGATGAATCGGACATCTGAAAGAGGTTCGACCGCCCAATTCATATCAGCAGAGCTGCAGGTCACTACGAGTCCTTAAGTTTTTCAAACAAATTTTCAATCAACACATGGATCTAAAACATTCCTAACATACTTCCCAATATATGACACGAGGTAGAGGACAATTAAGAGTTTATGCATCATTTGTCCTTGCTACCTCCAGATCATTGAAATCTTTCTGTAGCCTATTTTTAAGTAGAGTCTGCAGATGATGGGGTAGGGGTGTTTAGCGGGTCGGGTCGACTCACGAACCCGATGATTCGACCCGATTGGATCGGGTTGGATCGATTGTCGGGTGGAATTGGTGGTCGGGTCAAACCCGACCCGAACTCGACCTGACCATGGGCCGGGTCGGGTATGGGTTGGAGTTTCCCAAGCCGAGTTGACCCGACCCAACCCGATTGACCACCCAATTTTTTATTTTTTATTTAAACTTAAGGTTATATTTGATTTAATTTTTTTAAAATAAAACTGAAATAAAATATTATAAGTACAGAAATAACATTAGATGATTTAAAAATTTATTTATATTTTAAAATAAATATCAAATAATATTTTTGATATTAAATAGATATAAAACAATAAGAAAAAAAATTTAAAAAAAGAAAATTAGGTGGTCGGGTAACCCGACGACCCAACCCGATCCAAATCGAGTCGGGTTGGGTCGGATTTGCCCCCCCCCCCCCCCCCAAAGTCATTTGACCAGACCCGACCTAGTGATTCAGTTCTTATAAAAAAAGGCTCAAGTAATTCGCATATGGGCGGAAATGTCAAAATAATGTTTGGAGTAGCGTTTAACGATTGAAATGCTATTTTTTGGTAGTATATATAATCAAGTAGAGTTTAATATTTTGAATGAAAATATTAAAAATGTACTTCTACTAGCGTTTAACTTTTAGTGATTAGAGGCTTTTTTATCTAATTTTATCCTTATTCAAATGTGTTATTTCTTTTTCGAATTATCTTATTATTTTATCACCATTCAACTATATATCTTTTATATTCATATTTAATTAATTAACAAATATTTATTTATTAAAATGGATATAAAAATTAATGTAATAATTAATATTTTCATATCATTTATGAACTATATATAATGTACTGTAAATATTATATATATATATTAATAACAAATTTACTTGTGAAATTTTATTGTATTTCATTGAGATATTAATGATTTATTTATTAAATTTTAATAAAATTTGTATAACGATTGAATTGAATAATTTATTATATGTCAAATTTTATTATTTTATATTCATTTATTAATTTTATCGTCAAATTTATCAAATACTTATTTAAATCTATCGAACAGTTATTCGTAGATTAGTGCATTAACCATAAGTTGAGATCTCGATCCACCATTAAGTTCGACTAATTTAAAATAGTATGCGTGACTTTGACATGCCCAAACTCTCGTTGATTTCAAATAACCATATTCTATAACAAGGCTAAAGAGATTTTGCTCAAAGAGAGCCGCAGCAGGAAACGCCAAGAATCAAAGCATGGGCCTCAACCTTGGCTCCATGAGATTGTTCCGGAGTCACTGTCTTAGTGATTCGATTTTGTCCCAAACTTGACGTTGCAACAATAATGTTGATATTCTTGGATTTTCTTTTATGTTCTTATTTTTTGTTGTTGTTTTCACTATGCGATCCATCAATACAAAAAAATTGAATGAAAAAAAATGAAAATAATCCTCTGTTTTTAATGATGTTCTCGTATCAAATAGTGGCTCGACATTGACTTATGGACACAACACGGAATAAATAGGATTGACAACTGAAAAGGAAAAAAAATGCTGCCACAATATTGGACTCTAACTTAAAATAGTTACATCTTTGCAGCCGGGGTGCGCCCCCCCTCCTGCCTGCTCGGCACGCACTCGGGACCCGCCCCCCATGCCGGTGCGTGTAAGGGTGTTCACGGGTCGGGTTAGACTCGAATCGTGAACAAATTCAACTCGACTCGATGTCGGGTCAAGACTCCTAGGGGCAAAAAATTCGATCCAACCCGACTCGGTTCGGTCGGATCGGGTGGTCGGGTCACCCGACCACTTTATTTTTTTCTTTTTTTAAATATTTGTCATACTTTTTATATGTATTTTAATATAAAATTTTATTTAATAATTATTATAAAATATAAAATATCTTTTATGAAAATTTGTTACATTATTTTCATAATTAAAATATTTTATTTTAATATTTTTCTATTTTAAATTAAGTATAGGACTAAAATTAAGTAAAAAAATAAAAAGAAAATTAAAAAAATAATAAAAATGTCGGGTCATTGAGTCGGGTCGAGTCGACTCGGGTTGGAATTTTTCAACCTGTACTTAACCTGAACCACCATCGGGTTGAGTTCGGGTCGGGTCGAGTCCGACCCGATGACGGTCCGATCGATCCGGTGAACACCCCTAGGTGCGTGTGTGTCTCGGGAGTTTTTTCTCAGGGCACGTTGAGATATCTTACTTCATGTATTTTTTTCTTTTTCGACATACTTTTGTACTTAATTTTATTTTCAAGTGTGATAGTGACAGTTTTGTAATTTTTGCACTCCTGAAAAATGCACCCCTACCATGTCCTCCACATCACACGTCGTATAGAGACCTCCCGGGCCTGCGGTATAGTAAGGGGAGATCCGCTAGTGCTCCCTCCGAAGTGTTGTAATCATCCTTATTTTCTCAACAAAAATTTCAAACTTCTCTAAATCTAGCACCGTGCCTCGAGCGTGGAGGTGGCAACTAGGGATGGCACTCGCCGCTGTTCGGGGCGGGGGACGCCACCCCCGCCCCGACCCCGACGACCCGCCCCTGCCCCTGCCCCGAATTTCCGATTCGGGAGAAATTTTATCCCCCGCCCCGAATCCTCGCGGGGAACCCAATTCCCCGAATTAAAATGTGAGTAAATAAAAAAATTACAAAAGAAAATCACAAATAAAAAAAATGTCTGCACAGTGCCCTTGCGCACTGTGCGCAGAGGTGATCTCGCATAGAGGCGAAATCGTCGCTGCGCGCGACGGCGATTTTGCGCAGAGACGAAATCATCGTTGCGCGCGGCGACGATTTCGGGCAGAGGGGAAATTGTCGTTGCACGCACTGCACAGAGGTGAAATCGCCTCTGCGCGCGGCAAAAGGGGCGGCGAAAGGAGAAGAGGCGATGGCGAAAGGAGCGGCTGGCGGTCGGCGATTTCGGGCCTTTCGACAGCACCGGCGGCTGACTGGTCGTGTAGGGTTTGAGATTTGAGAGAAAAGGGAGAAAGAAGAGGGTTGTTAGGGTTTAATGTTATATATATATATGTAAAATGGACAGTTCAAATGTAATCTAATAAATATAATTATAATAATTATTAATTATAAATAATTTATCGGAAATTCGAAACCCCGATGGGATGGGGGGAACTACCCCGCCCCGATCCTCGAAAGAGGGGGCAGGGGCAATTAAAAAAATCCCCGAATGCGGGGCCTCGAATGAGGAATCCCCGCGGGGGTGGGGAATATTGACACCCATAGTGGCAACCCACAAAAGAGCGTCCTAAAGCGTCTCAAGAGAATCGAGCATTACGTCAAGGTGCCCGTTTGTTCACAAACGCCTCCACCGAAGAAGCGTCTGCTCGGGACTGTGCATCCCAAAAACTGTGACATACAAAAAGTGGCATAAGCAAGCTTCCGCAAAACGCTCAAAAGAGTTTGCCTAGACGTTGGGCACGTCTAGGCGCTTCACGGATCAGTCGAGTGAAAATGACCCCGTGACAAGTTGGTATTAGAGCAGTTTTCTGGGACCGCTCAAGTTGGCGTTCGATGATCAAGGTGAAATGACATTGAACTCGGAGATGACGAATGAACCCGTCGCACCGGAGAAGGGCCGTCAGGAGCGATGGCGCGCCCGCTCAAAGGACACCATGTCCGCCTTCGAGCAACGCCTCGGCCAATTCCAATTGGACGTGGGCGAGATGCAAGACCAACTCGCAACGCACGAGCGAGAGTTGGAGAAGACCGTGGATCTCGCAACGGTGCGGGACGAAATGACGTCGTTGTATACACGGCTCGAGACCATGGAGGCGACGATCATGGACATGCGAGAGATCTTGGACAATGGTCTCTCAAACACGCGGTTCGAGATAGAACAAGAGTTCAAGACCATTCGGAAAGAGCTCAAGTGACGCTATGAAGATGTGCGATGTCCCGAGACACCCGCCCCGCATGAGGCGAGAATTGATGTGCCAAAGCCGAGGCCCTACAAAGGCGAGCGGTCGGCAAAGGAGATCAACGACTTCCTATGGAACGTCCGAAAGTACATGGGGGTCTTGGACGTGACGTCTGAAGAGTGGATGGTGAAGATCGCATCCTTCTACTTGCAAGATGCGGTGAATCTATGGTGGCGGTGTCATTGCGACGATGTGGAGCATGGCAACGTTGATCCCATTGATAGATGGAATGACTTCAAGAGGCAGCTTACCAAGTACTTCTGCCCTGCCAAGTCAGGACTAGAGGCCAAGATTGCGTTGTTCAACATTTGTCAGAAGGGCACATCGAAGGAGTACGTGAAAGAGTTCACCGAGCTCCGCCTACAGAATTCCCAGGTGGACGAAGATACGATGTTGGCGGTCTTCATAAAGGGTTTGAAGCCATGGGCTAGGACGGAGTTGGAGCGACGAAATTGTCCCAACCTCCGCTTGCTAGTCGTCGCTGCTAAGTCACTCGTGGAGTATGCCAAAGCGAGCGCTCCACCACCAAAACTTTCAGACAAAGATAATGGTCATCCTGCTCACCAACTCGATGGTCATCTTCGACCCCAAGGGACCTTACAACGTCCCTGTGAGGTCAGGCAAAGATCTCAAATAGAAGACCCTGCAAGTGGCCAAGGGGTTGCGCAAATAGGAGCACACTTTCATGGCGGCCGCCATCTTAGAAGATTCGGAGCCCTCCACTCCAACACCTACCAAAGTTCTTGAAACCCTTGAGGATTTTGCGGACGTCATGCCCCCGGAACTCTCAAAATGATTGCCACCGAAGCGTGAAGTAGACCATGTCATCGACTTGGTCCCAGGATCAAAAGTCCCGCATGGAGTCCCCTATCGGCTCGTCCCTTCGGAACTCGCAGAACTCCGTAAGTAACTTACCAAACTATTGGATGCAGAATATGTTCGGCCTTCAAAGTCTCCATATGGCGCCCCAATTCTCTTCCAGAAGAAGCATGACGGTTCTCTCCGGATGTGCATCGACTATCGGGCGCTCAACAAGCTTATAATGAAGAACAAGTACCCTATTCCCTGGATGGCGGATTTGTTCGATCAACTTGGCGGTGCAAGATGGTTTACCAAGTTGAATTTTCTTCAAGCTATTGGCAAGTCCGAATCACGGAAGATGATGTGCAGAAAATGGTGTGCGTCACAAGATACGGCTCATATGAGTTTCTCATGATGCCTTTCGGCCTCACCAACGCCCCGGTGACCTTCTGCATCCTCATGAACAAGGTATTGCAACCATTCCTTGACAGGTTCGTGGTTGTCTACCTCGACGACATTATGATCTATAGCCGCACCTTGGAGGAGCATATCGAGCACATTCGACAAGTGTTCAAGTTGTTGCGATAGAACGAGCTTTACGTCAAGCGGGAGAAGTGTGCCTTCGCTCAATCCGAAGTGCACTTCTTGGGATATGTCGTCGGAAGTGGAAAGCTGAAGATGGATGGCGCGAAGATTCGGGCTATCGTGGAGTGGGAGCCGCCCAAGCGAATTCCCGACATGCGTTTGTTCCTTGGCCTGACGAACTACTATAGGCAGTTCGTCAAAGGGTATTCACATGTGACGACCCCTTTGACGAATCTCCTCTGGAAGAATGTGAAGTGGGAGTGGACGCCGACATGTCAGGAAGCGTTCGACACCCTCAAGAGGGCAATGACGGAAGAATCGGTACTCGTCCTACCAGACCACACCAAGACTTACGAGGTACAAACAGATGCTTATGACTATGTCATTGGAGGAGTTCTCATGCAGGAGGGGCATCCCGTGGAGTTCGTGAGTCGCAAACTCAACGACACGGAGCGGCGCTACGCCGTTCAAGAGAAGGAGATGACCGCGGTGATCCATTGCCTTAGAACATGGTGGCACTACATTCTTGGGTCGCGATTCCACATTAAGACGAACAATGTCGCGACAAATTACTTCGAGACACAGAAGAAGCTCTCACCGAAGCAATCAAGATGACAAGATTTTATAGCGAAATTCGACTACGTCCTAGAGTACAAGCTCGACAAGACAAATGTCATTGCTGACGCCCTCAGCCGATGCGCGGAATTGACGGCCATGAGCTCCTCTCAGGCCGACCTCATCGAGAGGATCAAGAAGGGATTGGAGTCAGATCCCACGACGAAAAATCTACTCGAACAAGCAAAGGAAGGAAAGACGCGTCGCTTTTGGGTGGAAGATGGGCTGATCTTCACCAAGGAACGTCGCATCTACGTTTCACTATTCGACAACTTGCGGTGCACTATCATGCAGGAGTGTCATGACTCCAAGTGGATGGGACATCCGGGCATCCGCCGCACTTTGGCACTCATCGAAGATAACTACTTCTGGCCAAAGATGGAGGACGACATTGAAGCTTTCATGAAAATATGTCTTATTTGCCAGCAAGACAAGAACCTCAATCAAGCGTCCGACGGATTTCTGGAACCCCTGCCTATCCCTGAGCGTCCATGAAAAGATGTCTTCATGGACTTCATCACATGCCTGTCCATGTCTGAAGGGCCAGGTACCATCATGGTGATCGTCGATCGATTCTCCAAGTATGCCATCATCGCCTCGGCTCCGCAAGTTGTCCTGCCACCGAAGCTGCAGAGTCATTCATGAAGCATGTAGTGAAGTATTGGAGCCTACCACAAAACATCGTCAGCGATCGGGATGTGCGATTCATTGGCAACTTCTGGAAGGAATTGTTCAGGATGATGAGCTCCAACATGCATTTCTTGATATCACTTCATCCTCAAACCGACGGCCAAATTGAGAGGGTGAATTATATCCTGGAGATCTACTTGAGGCACTACGTGAGTGCCAATCAAAAGGACTGGGTGAAGCTACTCGACATCGCTCTCCTACAACCTACAATGAAGCGAGTCGACCAATCGGAATCCCTTCGAAATAGTGATGGGGCAGCAACCTTTTATGCCCCAGGCCATCACCACTTCTTATGACGGCAAAGTCCCCGCTGCTCACCACATGGTGAGGGAATGGCATGAGCAGAACGATATGACGAAAGCATGTTTGCACAAGGCATCGAAGCGCATGAAGAAGTGGGCGGACACCGTCCGACGGGACGTCAACTTTGAAGTCGGAGACTTGATCCTGGTGAAGCTGATCCAACATCTTCGGCTAAGTGGGAAGAATCTGCACAAGGGCCTCGTTAGGCGTTACGAGGGCTCGTTCAAGATCCTGAAGAAGGTAGGCAAGGTGGCCTACAAGTTGGAGCTCCCGCCCTAGATGCAATAGCACCCCGTCTTCCATGTTAGCATGTTCAAGCCTTTCATCGAAGATCACGGGCGTGGAGTTTCATACTGCACCCCGCCGGCCATTCGTCAGTAGTTCACTGATCAAGTTGAAGAAGTACTCTCCGTCCGCACGAAGAATCAGAAGAAGGAGTATCTTATTCGATGTTGTGAAAAACCGGACGCCGACACAAGTTGAAAGACAGTCGAAGATTTGTGACAGTTCAAGCAGAAGATTGAAGAATTCCAAGCTGCAGCTCTAGGGACGTCGCTGACTTGAGTGGGGGAGAATGTCCCGGGGACTTTTCTCGGGGCACGTCGAGTTATCTTATTTTATGTATTTTCCCTTTTTAAAACCACTTTTGTACTTAGTTTTATTTTCAAGTGTGATAATGATAGTTTTATAATTTCTGCACTCCTGAAAAGTGCACCCTCGTAGCTTGTCCTCCACATCACACGTCATATAGAGGCCTCCCAGGCCTGCGGTATAGTAAGGGGAGACCCGCTAGTGCTCTCCCCAAAGCGTTATAATCATTTCTATTTTCTCAACAAAGATTTCGAGCTTCCCTAAATCTAGCACCGTGTCTCGAGCGTGGGGTGACAACCCACAAAAGAGCGTCTGAAAGCGTCCCAAGAGAATCGAGCGTTACGCCGAGGTGCCCTTTTGTTCACAAACGCCTCTATCGAATAAGCGTCCGCTCGGGATCATGCGTCCCAAAAACTGTGGCATATGAAAAGTGACATAAGCAAGCTTCTACAAAGCGCTCAAAAAAACTTGCCTAGACGTTGGGCACGTCTAGGCGCCGAACGGATCCATCGAGCGAAAAATAACCCCGTGAAACGTGGGGAATCGCCCCCCCTCTACCAGCACGCGCAAGGGGGGTCGCCCCCTCTGTGGCCTGCGAGCACAGAGGGGCTTGCCCCCCACACGCGCCGGCAGCAGGGGCGACCCCCACTGCCGGCGCACGTGGGGGGTCGCCCCCTGTTGTGTCGCCACGTGGATCGCAGTCGTGTAACGAGGGTCGTCTCGTTTTTTACTTTTTTATTATTTTTTAAAATTTTAAAATATTAAAAGAGATGAGAGAAGAGATATTTTGACACTTTATAAATAGAAAAAATGATTTTAACAAAAAAATTTAACAGAACTGAACAGAAGATTCAAAATTGTGGAATTAAAAAATATAAGTTCGTAATTTAATGTTACATATAGAAAATTGTGATAGTTTAAAGGTGGAATAATCCTTTTGCATAAGGCATTTGTTTTTATGATTTTTTTATATAAAAAATTTGAACAGACTGTTGTTACAAAGGATATAAATAAATAATAGATGGATAGTTTTTAGAAGTGTAAAAAATATTAATTTATGGAATTGAGGATTAGGTGGATTGAAAGTGGTCCACACACTACAAGAAAAAGCCTGATTTTTGACGGTTTATTTTCGATGGGCAGAAATCCGTCTGAAATACCGATGGATTTTTCGGCGGATAACAAATCGTCGAAATTGTCGTCGGATATTTTTTGACGGTTCTAGCCGTCTAAACTTTCGACGGTTCAGAATTCATCGAAACTTTCCGTAAAAAATTTCGATGATCGTAACCGTCGATGATGTTAAAATCGGCTGATCAGTTTTCATGTTGGTTTTTCGATGGTTCAGAGCATCGAAAGTTTCGGCGATTCACCTATCCGTCGAAACTTCCAACGGTCTTAGCCGTCGAAATATTTTGACGTTGGTCGGGTATTATTATTTTAATTTTCGACGGTTCCAATCGTCGAAAGTTGTGACTTACGAAAACATCAATATTTCGACAGTCAGACCCGTCGAAATGTTAACTAATTTTAATTAATTAAAATATTCTACTTCAATTGTTTTCGACGGTGCTGACCGTCGAAAATGGAAATTTATAATTTATATAATTCTCTTTCAGTTGACATATATTATTATATATTTCGACGGCTAAAACCGTCGAAAGTTTTGATGGTTTGGAGAATCGTCGAATGTTTCGACTGTTCGTCCAGCGGGTTTGACCGTCTTAATTCGAATTAATATTATGTTATATTTACCTACTTTCCGACTATTACGACCGTCGAAAATTGGCTATATAAGTATTCGACCCCACTATCACTTTCTCCGTTTTCCTCTCTTACAATTGTACACTCGCGCGAACGCCCGTGCACATTTCGTCCGGCGACCTCCGGCAACCTTCCCGGCATCCGCGCTCTGCCAAAGGCATGCCACCTTGACCGTCGGCCACCGGCGCTTGTGTCCGCCACCTGCATTGCATTCCCTCGCCGCCTGAAGCTCTCGTCTGCCACCAGCTCGTCACCACGTTTGCAATCTCCGCGCAGGTAGGCTCTGATCTCCGCCCTCCGTGCTCTCTCCACCCTCTTTTAAAGCGCGCGGCGACCGGATCCGGCCGCCCTCCAAGCGCGGCGGCCAGATCCGACCGTCATCCATGCGCAACGGCCAGATCCGGCCGCCCTCCGCGCGCGGCCACACCCGGCCACCCTCCGTCGGCTTGCTGTCAGCCGCTTGCTGGCTTCTGGTTTCTTAAAGGAGATCAGATCAGTCAATTGTTGTCAAAGGTCCAGGATTTGCATATCTGATTGCACTTTAAGTGATCAGGAAGAATGCGATATTTCTATTACTTTCCAAACCTTGCTCAGGTTCTTAACCATGTGATTCGCTGAGGCCTTCGATACATTCGTTTCCGACATATCAATCCCTGCTAAAATTATACTGTCTTTATTCAAAAATTGAGTTTTTGCATTGTATTGTACTCTTCTTTTTTTTCTAATGTGTCGTTCGTCTTTTTTTTTAGTTGTTCTATCCTTTAATTGATTGCCAGAGAGCAGAGAAAAAATGATGCTTCATATTTTAGCCGTATTTGAATACGTTCAAGCGCAATAACAAATTTTTGAACTCCAAATCAAATGTTTCCCTTTGCATTGGATTGGTTTTATCCGTGCATTGTTTATAGTTTCTGATCGATAATACTGTCATAGCTTCAGACAATATATACACACATATCCTTAGATATATCTCAGCATTACATCTTTATGAAAATTTGAGATTGAACCAAGAAACTTTTCGTATGCATCAATGATGCATAATCGCACTTTGTTTGGCAAATTGGCCATTTGAGTATTTATTTCTCATGCTACTTATTGCCTTTTATTTGTTAGAACCAATGGTCAGCTGAAGCGCCTCGTGCTATCAGATAAAGCATTGGTTGAACTCGCAAGGAGATCTCCCCAATTGGAAGTTCTTGTGCTTTCTTTCTCTTCAATACAAGGAGCCGAGTTTATTGAGCAGGTTAGTCGAGCATGTTCACAGCTCAAAGTTTTCTGTCGGAGTAGGAATTGGCGTTACTTTGATATGCTCCTGAGAATCAAGATTCCTCGAATTCTGAAGCTTTGGCAATAGCAAATAACATGCAAGAACTTATGGTACTTCAGTTGAATGGCAGTGGGCTAACTAATGTTGGACTTGGGGCTATCCTTGATGGATGCCTCAAACTTGAAATTCTTATCCTGCGCAATTATTTATCATTATGCAAATAATTAAAATCGAAGACAATTTTTGGGTTAGTCGAAGACAATTTTTGGGTTAATCGAGTCGGATGGAAATTAAAATTGAAGGCAAAAGTATAGAAGGTATCATTATGAGGAACTTCTTACCTTATATACTTTTTTTTCATGATTTCTGATTTTTGGTATCATTAGAAAAGGAGTAGGCCAAGTTCCAAGTGGAACGCCAAAAAAATCATCATCCTTTTTTTTCATGAAACATAAATTATAAATGTCCACACGTTCGTTAATAGCTTGCAATGTAATACAACATTAGGAATGTTCCATAAGATTGATTAAGAATTCTTGTATCTCAAATTGCATCAGAATGCGTTAATCTGTTAGAAAAAACAAAAATATTTACATCATAACTCTTTTTTTAAGTTGTTAGCAGAACAGTCTTTTATGTAAATTATCAGGGCATATCATATTGCCAAATTTTACAAAATCCATAAAACTGCAGAGCTCGATGGGATCGAACTACAAGTTGGACAGTTCAGTCTAAAACAAGAAAAGCTGCAACTAATAACTTTGATTATAAAAACAAGATTGGTGAAGGTGGATTTGGACCTGTTTTCAAGGTAAACACATTCTTCTTAGAACCGTATTCTGTTTCCTCTGATTTTACAAAGAAAAAACTAGCAGTAGCTTTTTTTTGTTCACATGATAATTGGTATTTATTTTAAGTTCATAAGAGTGTTTATGATTTGTTCCTAATTAGTTGTAATTAATGTTTACGATGTTTCTTCCATGTTTTTTTTAAATGACGGAATATGTGAACCGTTGAATTGATTGTCAATTTTTGATCGGTTTTATTACAAAATTTTTAATTACTATAACTTGCAAATAATGCAGACATTATGTCATACTTGAACGATCGTCGATGGATGTATAATAGAAATAATCTTGGTCGTAGAGGTTTGGCACAAGAATTCATAGATGACGTTGACTATTATGTTAGTGTGGCTTGTCAGTCTTTCCAATATCAACGGGAGGGAACAATTATGTGTCCTTGCTTGAAACGTGTTAGCACAAAGTTACAGACGCTAGAGACAGTTAAGGTTCACTTATATAGAAAGGATTTCAAACTCAATTATTGGCAATGGGATGATTTAGGTGAAGGAGCACCTTCGACAAGCGTACCAAATCTAGGTCTTCATTTTGTTGATCCTCAAGAAGGATTTACTTCGCAATATGAACAGTTAATTTATGAATGCAACTGCAATTGAGTATGGGAATATTAGATTTGAGCAGGATGAAGAAACACCAAATCCAGAAGCAAGAGATTTTTATGACTTGCTAAACGCATCGAGCCAACCCTTATGGCCCGGGTGTGAAAGTCATTCGGAACTATCACTTGCTGTTAGATTGTTGAATTTGAAAGCCGATCATAATATTTTCACAAGCATGTTTTGATGCATTTCTAGATATTTTAAAAGAGGTCACACTAACTGGGGCTCGCATTTCTGAAAAATTTTATAGGACAAAAAGATTGGTTAGTAAACTTGGTCTTGGCTCAACTAAAATAGATTGTTGTCGTGATAGTTGTATGTTATATTACGGCGGCGACATCAATCTAAATGAATGCAAATTTTGTGGGACCGAACAAGATAGAGTGACTAATAAGACTCAAGTGGTTGTGAAAAGAATGCATTATTTGCCTCTTATTTCAAGACTTAAAAGACTATACTCGTCTATATGGTCAGCGTCGCAAATGAAGTGGCATGCACATCATAATATTTCTGAAGGTGTCATGCTTCACCCATCGAATGGTGAAGCGTGGAAACATTTTGTTCGTAAGCATCCTGATTTTGCTAGGGACGAAAGGAACATAAGGCTCGGATTATGCGCGGATGGTTTTACACCATATGGTCAGACTTCAGTTTCTTATTCTTGTTGGCTGGTCATAGTAACACCATATAATTTGTCACCTGAGATTTGTATGTCCGCACCTTATATATTTTTTACATGTATTATTCTTGGTCCTCACAGTCCTAAATAGAAGATAGACGTGTATTTACAGACTCTAATAGACGAATTAAAAGAACTGTGGGATGGTGTCATCGCTTATGATGTGTCGACCAAACAAAACTTCACCTTGAAAGTTGTCTTATTGTGGACTATTAATAATTTTTCTGCCTATGAGATGTTGTCTGATTGGATGACTACAGGAAAATTAGCTTGTCCATATTGTATGGAACACTCACATGCGTTCATTTTGAGAAATGGGGGTGAAAATAGTTGATTTGATTGACATAGATGATTTCTTACAACTGATTATCCGTATAGAAATAACCGAAATTTATTTCGACGGAATAGGATTGTAGAAGACATGGCTCCGGTCAGACGCTCAGGAGCTCAATTACGTCGCATTGTCAACGCTTTATGCAGAATTGTCGACGACCCAAATGTCACATACAATGAGTATGGTGTTTGTCATAACTGGACCAAATGAAGTATATTCTAGGATTTACCTTATTGGTCTGATTCTTTGATACGTCACAATTTGGACGTCATGCACATTGAAAAAAATGTGCTTGAAAATGTATTCAACACTGTAATGAACATTAAGGGTAAAACAAAGGACAACCTAAAGGCGATACTAGATTTGAAGGAGTACTGTCGAAGGTCAGAGTTGCACTTAACTACTTTACCTAACGATAGATTATCTAAGCCAAAGGCAAGTTATGTTTTCACTAAAGAGCAGAAGACTCAAGTGTGTCGATGGATCCAAGAGCTGAGAATGCCGGATGGTTATGCATCAAATTTGATCCGATGTGTGGACATGAATAAATTACGTTTGTTTAGCATGAAAAGTCATGACTGTCACATATTCATGAAAACTTTGCTTCATACTGCATTTTCTTCACTATCGGACAAGATTTGGAAGTCGATAACGGAATTGAGTCAATTCTTCAAGGAATTGTGTTCGACAACATTAACGGTGGAAAATATGACCAAATTGGAATGTAATATTTTGATAATATTATGTAAGTTAGAACGAATATTTCCACCAGGATTCTTTGAGCACTTACCTATTCATCTGTCATATGAGGCAAGGGTAGGTGGACCAGTACAATATAGGTGGATGTATTATTTTGAAAGATATCTTAATCGAATTAAAAGGACAATTAAGAACAAAGCACGTGTCGAAGGATCCATATGTGAAGCGTATATGATTCAAGAAATTTCGTACTTCTGTTCCTACTACTTTGAGTCCCGTGTTAAGTGTGCGAGAAGCAGAGTTCATCGAAATGATGAAGTTCCAAAAGAACAATCTGCTGTGGCATCTTTGTCGATCTTCAATCAGTTATGACGACATTTTGAGAAGCCAAGAAGTAGATGGTTGAGTGATGCAGAATTCAAGTCTGCCACGAATCATATCCTTCTAAACATAGAATCGAGAATGACTTCGCACCGTGGTTTAAGGATCAGGTAACTCTTACGATGTTAGTCAATTTGAAGTCTTCACGATCTATTCTTGACATTCATGTTCTTTTTAGGTTCTCAGTACCGGCACGACGTCTGCTCTCCATAATTTGGTATGGGAACCGGCTCGAGAGGTGAAAAGTTGGTCAGTATATTTTGTGAACAGTTATAAGTTTCACACGGAAACTTGGTCGATCGGGAAGAAAACCGTGAGAAGTGGAGTATGTGTCAAAGGATCCACGGACGGAAAAAATGAGCGTGACTACTACGGTATTCTCAAAGACATAATTCAGCTACAATACACTGGAGATAATAGAGTCACATTGTTTGAGTGTAATTGGTTTGATCCAAAGGAAAGGAGAGGAATGCGAGTCCACAAAGATTTCAAAATAGTTGAAATACGTCACAATAGGTGTTATGATCATTTTGATTCTTTCATTATTCCGTCTTCTACAAGATAGGTATATTATGTGCCATATTCGGAGAAGACCAGGGACAAAGTACAATGGTGGATTATAATAAAGACGAATACAAAAAACAGGATAGAAATTGATGGTGCGTTGCAGTGTGCATATCAAGATGACTCACATACTTCTATGACCCCTATTGTAGACATTGAATTAGTCGACGATCTACAAGATTCAGAACAAGTATTTTGAAGACTTCGATAATGCCGACATACAAAATGATGAGAATGCTTCGAAGAAGATGAATTTGAAACTACGTCATCTTCAGATGATGATGATGAGTACCAGTCATGTGGTAACTCAGATGATGACTAATGTTATTATTACCTAATGTCACACTCATGTTGTATTTTTATCTTACGACTATCGGGATCTTGTATTACGACTGTTCTTATCTTACCAATTGGTCGCTTACGACTAATATTGATGTTGTATCATAATGGTTTATTCAAATTATCATCTCTCGTCATATTATTTGATGCGTTAGAGATGCATGTTGACGATCAATCGGATCGACGAATGCCTGACGAGGACGGTGAATTTTCATATTCGCTTCCATCTCATGAGTGTTTGAAATAATTATCACAATTTTACGCATAAACTTAATTGAATTAATTTGTTTATTTTTTATAAGCACCTCCGGATATTAAGAATTGGTTCTCGAGTTATACGTACAATTTCGTTGCTGAAGATGCGACACAAGACGTAGCCGAACATAGTCAGGTCGAGACGTTGTCACATTAGAGCTTTGTATCAATTGTAAATTTGACTTGGATTAAATTTTGTATCATGCAGATGTTTCGTTTTGGTAAAAGAAAAAATAAAGGAAAGGAGTCGCTCGTCCCTAGAGATAATTCTACTCCGTCGGCTCCTAGATGAGTCACGGGCATTCGCATAATAGAACATTCTTCTCCTCCGCCTACTCCTTCCTCTCACGCTGATATTGCGGACTTGGAGACATAATTGCCGGAAGAACCCGTTAGAGCTCCTTGTTCTGTGGAAGGCTCAGATCAGGCTTCGTCAAATCGTGTTCACAAAACATACTTACAGTCAGATGAGAATTTAGGGTAAGTGTTATTTTATGTATTACGAATCCTTAATCATTTTGTGATTCACCCATCGCATTTTATAATTTTGTATTCTTCCAGGTTTGTACCGTCGAAACCCGCGGCTACGACAGTTACTAAAGTGTTGTGACATAGGTATATTGATGTGTGGCTTACATGGAGGAAAATTCCTTATGCCACGAGACAGATGTTATTTAATGAATTTCAGGTATCCTTAGAAGCCAATTTGGTAATTAAAATTTATCTTCATACTACTTTAATTATTTTTATATACATGCAGGCTGATGTGTGATGGGAGCTCGAGAATATGTAATAAATGTGGAAGGCTTTTAATTCTCGATTCTCGAAGAGATTGTCCGTGATGCTTTCGGAAGCTCGAGCTGCTGGAGAACGGCCAAATTGGATCCCCGAGGCCGTTTGGATCGAATTGCTACGAAAGTGGTCCACCGATGACTACAAATCGAAGTGCGAAAAAGCAAAAGCAAGTCGATAGTCCAACCAGGGAGCATGTTTGCATTTGGGCGGATGTGTATCCACGAGCACGATTGCCAAGCAAATGATAAGGTCACACAATATTATACTTTATTTGACATTTTTAATTGTAGGAGAAAGAGACGGGTAGACCACCTGCTCAGGACGAAGTATTTCTCTGAACTCATTAGAAGAAGAACAAAGAATGTATTCCATCATTTGCTCGGGAGACATATGTATGTAAATTTATGTGTCGATTTTTTTTTAAAATTTCAAGTAAATTTATAAGATAGTAAAATCGTCATTGATTTATATTATTTTTTAGTATCGTTGATTTTTTTTCCTAATTTCAGGAGTCTTACAAAACAAAAGAAGTTGAGCACATTACACAAGCCACGCAGGAGGGGACCACACTGCTGACCCCGAGATGTAAATCTATATTTCGATGTATCTAAAACAACTTTGGACGGACCACGTCGGGGTGAAGAAGGGTCGCATTTACGGCCTCGGATCTTCTGTCAGTACAGCAGATATCGGATATGGTCGTAAATCTACTTCGAGTTCAGGTCTTTGGTCAAGGTATGCAACAAATTATGGATCAGATGAGGCATTCGATTAGGGAAGAGATCAGACAAAAGGTTACGCAAGAGCTCAGAAAGGAATTCGAAGAACGTGAACGTCGTACCAAGAACGAAATGAAGAAAATGGTGCGTGACATCATGCGTGATGAATTCAACGATGAGGGTGACGAGGTTAGATTTAGTTTTATAATTTTTTGTGTTGTCTTGCGCTCGTTTTAAACTGGAGTCGCGTGATAATATTCGCTATGTGCCTTGGAACACTTGATTTATTGAATTCAAAATCATCTTTTCTGTGTTCATCCTAAGAGCAAGCAAAAAGGGTTTTTACTAGTCTCAATCCAACATGTTTCAATTTGGTTCATCATATTTTGGTTCCAAAGCATGTACTTGGTTCTTTCTGCAAGCTTTTATTGTTTGACTTTAAAAACCTCTTTTAAAGACATGATACATTGTGTTGTAGGTGATGTCGTTGGAAAGTCATTATGTAATAATTTTTAGAATGTATCTCGCATGTTACAAGAATGATGATATTTAAGGTTCTGTAAATCATTTTTCATATGAGACTAATCCTCCTGCTATATGTTCCTTTAACTTAATGCTAATTATATCATCTTAGCTAGATAATGCAGTGAGCGAGGAGCTAGAAACTTCATTGCTGAATAAGTAAAAGCAGAAGGTGTCTAGAAGAAGTTGATGTAGTTGTTGAATTCAAATTCTTCCTCTGGTTTTTGTACACATTCTCCTAGTTTTTTTTGAATAAGGTACTAACTTTCTCCCGACTCTTTGTGTTGTGCAGTGATGTTCGAATTATCTTGCGAAAAGCTCTTGAGATCCGACGGGAAAGGCGAGACATCTCTTATGTCGGCCCATGTGTCCATCTTCATCGTGACCAAGACTTCTCTTTGCTTTGCTTATCATTTTTATGTTTCTAAAACATTAAAATGTTTGTAATGGTGTTGGACAATTATATGTTGTGTTTGGAATGGTGTTTGGATATTATGGGTTGTGTTTGGATATTGTGTTGTGTTTGGACAATTGGATGTGTTGTGTTGTGTTGTCTTTGCTTTGTTTGGATATTATGTGCTATATATGTTCCAAATGGATCATTTGCTTTGTTATATATTATAATCCAAATGGATCCAAATATTGTGTTGTATTATCTATTCGGACAGTCAATTTCAGTATTTTTTTTTATTTTTTATTTGGTTTCAGCTGAAAATTAATTATCGATAACGGATTTTTTTTATACTTATCGACGGTTCTAACCATCCGTGCAAGCTTATAGACGATCTCAAACCGTCTTAAATCATCAACGTTCGACGGCCATGCCCGCTGATTGGACCGTCGATATCAGAAATAACCGTCACAAATAGTTTGCGACGGCTCATTTTCGCACGGACGCTATCCGTCGAAAAATTCGTCGAAAAACGTCATTTCGACGGTTCTAGCCAAATTAGAGATGATTCTTACCGTCTGTAATAGCCTATTTTCTTGTAGTGACATGTGGACAATTGACGGTGATGTTAAATTAATATAAAATTATTTTAAAAGTATTTATCAAGGATGATTATTAATTTATAAATCAGCAGTGCTTATTCTGGATATAACACATTCTTTAAATTCCTAACTTATTAAGCCCGGAATATTCCGAAGGGCATTGATATTTTCACATTTTCCATGTCGATATTTGTTATTTTATTTTCTTTAAAAAATTGTAATCTATAAAAAAATAATTGTGATAAAATTAATCTTGTTTTTATCAAGAATAAAGATGCGATGTTAAACCAACATCGTCAACTTATTACAGGGATATGATTGATTAAACACACAACAGGGAACTATTTCTCCGAAGAAATAGTTATGAATACAGAATGCGCGCACTCGCTAATTAACAATGGCGATGTCTCTAACACAACATGATTGTAGTCCTGACGGAGTGCGTATCCGAAATCCACCACAGGTTGCCTTCTCCGTGCGTTATGTTGCTGTTCCAATTCATCGTCACCTTGTAGCTCTTCTTCTCGTTCACCTCCGAGAACTCCAGCACCTCCGGCGTCACCTTCACGTTGAACGGGTTCACGATGTTCTCAACCTTCACCCTGTACTTGGACTTCGCCGGCCCCACGTTCGTCACCGTCCGAGTCAGGGTGGCGCGCTCGGCGTCCACGTCCAGGCCGATCGCCGGGTAGTTCAAGTCCAGCAGGCTCTTGTGATACTTCTTGCAGTTGACCTTCTGGTGGGTGGCGGCTTCCACCTGCTCATCTGTGTATTTGATGGCGCAGAGGTAGGCGATGTAATCATCTGCGCTCAGGTCGTAGACGAGGCCTGGATCGACTGCGCTGGTCGGGTTCACGATGCCGGCTCCGAGGGTGAAGTAGGACGCGCGTATGTCGCGCTCGTCCTTGATGGGCTTGCCGTCGAGGTCGAAGATGTTCGAGGACGTCATCATCGCGGATTTGATCACGGCGGGTGACCATTCGGGGTGGGCGATCTTGAGCAGCGCCGCGATGCCGCTGAGGTGGGACGTCGACGCGGAGGTCCCGGAGAGCATGTTGAAGCTGGCGGCCTTGTTCGAGTGATAGCTCCTCCTGGCCGGACCGACGTGGAACGGCCACGCCCCGAGAATGTTCACGCCGGGGCCGGAGATGTCGGGCTTCAAGATGCGAGGGCTCGCGGTGCTCGGGCCCCTTGCGGTGAAGAAGCTCATGGTGGGCGCCGGGGAGACGCCATAGATGGTGCCCTTGAAGATGATCGTGGCAGTTGCACGCGCGGCTCTGGTTGCGTACTCCACCACCTTTTGCCCGTCGACGTAGTTGAGGTGGACAGCGGGGAGGTAGTGGGGGTCAGCGAAAGAGGTGAACTTGTCGTCTGGTCCGTTGATTAGTATCATGGCTTTGCCGCCGGCCTTACGGACCTCTCTGCCAATATCCGTTCTAGAGCGGAAGTCACGTTTGCACACGACGACCTTGCCCTTAACCTTCCCGGCTAACGACGAAGGATTGCAGTCGCCGCCAGCAGGGTAAATCAAAGGACGCATGTCAGACGAGAAGTGTGAGGGTTGGAACGCACTCTCGCCCTGGAACTCTTGGCCATCGCCGAGTTTAACGACAGCTCTGATCCTACGATCTGTCGCCGCCGC
This sequence comes from Pontederia crassipes, assembly GCA_030549335.1. Classification (NCBI taxonomy): domain Eukaryota; kingdom Viridiplantae; phylum Streptophyta; class Magnoliopsida; order Commelinales; family Pontederiaceae; genus Pontederia; species Pontederia crassipes. The sequence goes on along the minus strand of CM060196.1, from coordinate 60,694,508 downwards.
TCCGACGGTCAGAACCCAGGGAGCCTCGTGGGTGGTTGATTTGCGTGCCGGGCCGGAGTTACCCGCCGCACAGGCGACGAACACTCCTTTCTTCATGGCATTGAAAGCTCCCATCGCAAGGACGTCATTGTAGAAACGCTCGGTAGCGCCGCCAAGCGAGAGCGAGAGCACATCCACCCCATCCTTGATGGCGGCGTCCATGCCGGCGAGGACGTCGGCTTGGCTGCAACCCAACCCGCTGCAGACCTTGTACATCGCGATGTGCGCGCGCGGTGCCATCCCTGAGGCCACGCCATGGGCGTTGCCGATCACGGTGGCGTGGCCGACAAAGGTTCCGGCTGCGATGCTCGCGGTGTACGTCCCGTGCCCGACGTCGTCGTCGGCCGTGCAAGCCGAAGCATCAAGGCCACCTTGGGTCACGAACGCTCTCGCTCCGATGACCTTCTTGCTGCACTTGGAGGAGCGCTTGAAGTTGCACTTGCCTTTCCACTTCGAAGGCGGCGCCGCCATGCCCTCGTCGCCGAAGGATGGATGCCTGGGCTCGATCCCGGTGTCGAGGAGCCCGATGATGACGCCCTTGCCCATGTTGGAGTTGTTCCAAGGGCCATTGCCCTCCTTCAGCCCCAGGAACGACGGCGTGTGGGTGGTCAGGAGAGGCAGGATGCGATCCGCGTGCCGGGCGACGAAGCCTTCCTTCGACTCCACGTAGCTGAGCTCCTCCGTCGTCATCCTCGCCGCGAACCCGGTGATGGCGTCGGTGTACGAGTACAAGTACCGGGACGCGCTGGAGTTCCTGATGCTCGGCGGCAGGAACGACCTGTAATAGCTCTCGATGTCCACCGGAGCACCGAAACTGAAGCTCTCAGGTGCACGCACTCGGATTATGTAGGTTTTGAGCTCGTCGGTGTTTTCCTTGACGCCCCACGCTGCGGCTCCATGGGAACCGAAAGCGAAGAGGAGCAAGGCAAGGAGTGAGAGAGGGTGTTCCGCCATCGACGGTCGAGTGGGAGAGACAAGATATGGATCTTGCTCTTCCTTCTAGATTGGACATGCAAATGCGCAATGGCTGCGGGGTGCTATTTATAGTGTTCTTGTCTGAAAAATAATTAGGGAGATAATTGCAAGAAATTATCGTAAAAGGAAAAGTTAAGACTTAATTAGAAGTAACATAAAAATAGTAATTAACCTTTAATTTGAAGTTAAATATATATATATATATATATATACTAATCTCGTTGTCACTTTCCATAATATATATATTCATCTCATTAAGGTTGTGGTTTGGTGACATTTAATGGTGTGCTTAATTGAATATAATTGAACATTAATGCACAGTTGTGTCCGAGGAAATTAATTGTCACATTTAATTAACAAATAATTAATGATCAAGTAGTAGGTGACTCGAACCCTCTTAAGAATGTCATAAATTTTAAAATTCGATTTTGACTAGTAAATGATCGTTTTAAGTTTTTGTGCAACCTCGTGGAAAAGATATATCAGCTTTATAAGTTTCAACATACAATTTTATTTTTATTTTATTTTTTTCGTAAACTATAAATGTTGGCTTTCCTTGTAAACATTAACATGATCACATCCGAGTTACATTAATTACTCTCATTAAATTTCTTCTTAGGATTTATGCGAGAAAACAAACCTACTTAATAATGAGACGTTTAATAATAATAATGATAATATCATTATTACTATTATATTGAAAGGAGGCAGGTAAAGGTTCTATTTGGCAACATAAAAAATAGCATTTCAAGTAGCGTTTAACGGTTCAAACGTTAATTTTTTTATTTGATAAATGATAAAAATAAATATCGTTTAATGTTTCATACGAAAATATTAAAAAGCTACTTCTACTAACATTTAGCGATTAGATATTAGCGTTTTATAAATTTTTCTAATTTTATCCTTATTCAAATATATTATTTCTTTCTAACCTATCTTATTATTTTCTCATTTTTATTTTATAATAATTTAACTATATTTCTTTTCATATTCATGTTTAATCAATTACAAATTATTTATATGTTAACAAGGAATAAAAAATAATTTCACAATTAATATTTTCATATCATCGATGCATTATATAAAATTTATTACCAATATAAATTTCTATATATTTTAATAAAAAATTAATTGTGAAATTTTATTTTATTTAACTAAGATATAATTATTTAATTTATTATATTATTAAATACTTTGTCATATGTCTAATTATGTCATTTTCTATCGCTAAATATATCAAACACTTATTTATTATAATCTTTAATCGCTAATCATCATCCGCTATTCACTATTCACTAGTTAATTCGCTATCCGCTTATCAAATCGCTAGTAATGCCAAACAGAGCCAAACTCTTAGTACTAATATCGCGAAACAATAGTGAACGAGGCCAAGGGGCTCATCAATAGAAACATAGGCGTTCGATAAAACATTCTTAGAAAATATTTTCGAAAATGGAAAGATTATCAATGTCATATGCTACAACATTTTTATCATACGACTAAATCCGTAGAAATCCTATGAAATTCATTGGGAACTCAAATTTCTGATGAATTTTTTGACGGAAAGACGATCGTCGAAAGAAGCTCGTCAATAACGATCTATCGACGAGTGTAAAAAAAAACTTTGATATTATTGACCGATAACATCGTCACAAAATGACCTTAAAAAATTCCAACGGTAAACCCATCGGTAGGTACACGCACTTCGAAATTTTTGAAGAAAACTAACAATCGAACGTTCCGACGGGGAGCCACGAAATTTCCAATCATAAACTATTTTTAAAATATAAAAGAACAATAGCGTGCGGTCAGATCCGACGATAGATGGTTGATATTTCTGAGAGAGGGAGAGGCCAAAGGGAGGTCGTCATTGATAGCCAGAGCTGAGAGAGTGCGTGAGGACATGAACGGCCGGATCCAGGAGATTATTTCAATTAATACTATTTGTAATCATTTAAAGAAAAATAATGTAGCTAATACTGTGTATATAAATATCACAGTAAAAAATTTTAAATTTTAACTTAATAATGTTTCCAATAGTCCAATTCCGTTTGTCAAAAGTCTTATTAACACATCCTCTTTAATTTTTCTTTTTTATTTTCCTCTTTATCTTTCCCGTCTCATTACATCTTTTTCCTTTCTTTATATCACTCCCTGTAACATCCCCGATTTCAGATAATTAATAAAAATATTTTATTATTTTTTCCAAAAAATATGATTGGTAATATTATTTAATTATGAAAATAAAAGAAAATTGAGGAGGAGTTAAAAAAGATAAAGAGGGTTTTGAATAGAAGTGAATTTGTGATAAATAAATAGAAATTTAATTGAGTATTGATTGTCACAATTAGTTCGGAGATTAGTTGGTGGACCAATTGAAATAAAATTCATCTAAACTCTATAAATAGGATCTAAAAGAAAGGCTTGATTTTTTATGAGCCAAATAGATTTTCCTGCATATGAGGCTCCTCTTCATCTCTTGTTTTCATATAAACTGAGACGTTCTAGCAAACGAAAGTGACCCATTTTAAAGTCCAGACATTGGAGATTGTTGCCCAAGTAACTGGCGTAAGTTTTGAGATGAAAACATAGAGAGATCGTCTATAAAGTTTGACATTCGTTCAAATAGACAAACAGTTATAATTATAGTTAGTTTTTCATCCAAATTAAAATACATTACGGGATTCCTATATTAATGATTTTTGTCGATATAAAATATTGGACTCTTGTCATTTATACATAAATTATCGTGATATAGTTTTTCAATTGAATTGTATTGTAGTCATATAGAATAGATGGCCAAAATTCATAAAAAATGTGAAATCCTATCGGCGATAAAACTCGGCTCGGGTTATGTCCTGCCCGGCTGACCCAAATTCGTCCGGGGCTAAGTTGGATGAATATGACTTGGGTTGCATAGTGACTCTAAGAGCGACACGTGATGAACGAACAAATTTGGACCATGTTCCAAATTACTTGACCCAAGTTTTGACCAAATTGGAGTGGGCTGAGCCAATCCAGCCCGAGTTCACATCACACTCACCCTGAGTTTCGCTTGGCCAAGGTGAAAATTGAGTTACGAAAGACAACCCGAGTTTTGACATATTTTATATATTTAATTATGGTAATTATATTGTTAATATTATATATTTTTCTTATCATAATATATTTTTTTATCTCTGATTATATTATTGATCTATATAAGTTTTTTTATTGGATCTTATTTAACCTAATTGAAAATTGACAAAAATGGATATCTTAAGTAAATAAAATAAAGGTTAAAAATTATTGAGTTTTTATGCCCATTGATAGCCTCCAAATTTGAACTTTATTGTTATTGAATTGAATGTGACAACTAGCGTACCTAGGAGATTAATACGTTAACCTCTAGCTAAAAATATATTTGTCATGTGTTTAACCATAGTCCCCCGACATTCATGAATATATTATTATTATTATTATTATTATTATTATTATTATTATTATTATTATTATTATTATTATTATTATTATTATTATTATTATTATTATTATTATTATTATTATTTAACTGATTTGACCTCCATAACGTTCTCTTAATTGATTGAGCACTCTCTTTTAATTTGGATAAGATCAAACATTGAACTTCATTGAAATTAAATTAATCATAGTAATTGGATAAATTGATATTGAAATGACAATTGCTATTGAATCGTATGGAATTGATATTATCCGATGATCAATTATCATAAAATTGAGAATTAATAATCGTTTATAGATCAAGCCATTGATAAATTGGGAATTGTTAGTCAATATAGATAGGTTAATATTGATCCTAATCGGATATATTGTTTATATTGTTAAGTTGATTATTGTATTGATTGTTCATTGACGTATAATTAATAATATCTTATTTTCAATTGAACATATTGATTATTTATTAAACCCTGACGTCGTCTGTTAGTTCATTTATAATATAAAAAAATTGACATTTTTAATGTATAATGCGCATGATATTTTATTGACTATTTGATGCATAATGTATAAGATCATGCAATAAATAATCAAGTTTAGCTGGCAGTGGTTAATGATGTATTTGTCATGGACGTGCTCCACAAATATTATTTTAATATAATTTTATTTTTAATTAGTATTTTAAGTAAGTTTAAATGCTTATATAGTCATGATTGTGTGTAGCAACTAACCTTTGGATTAAAGCATAATCATAATTAAATTATCGATAAGCATTATAAAGAAATTATATAAGATTATTAAGAATAAATTATAATATTTGTAAATATTATAATAAATATGTTTAACTATGATTAATTAGGGGTTTAACATTAATTTTTAACAAAATAATATGATTGGACCTTTATTTCAACTAATAGAGTTTCAAGCAGCTCAAGCAGGTAGCTCACCAGCTGCTTAGTAATGAATTTTTCGAACCTCCATATGACGTGTTATAAATCTGGAAAAAATATATAAATCAATTATTTGTATCCCCCGCAAGCAGAAAAATTTGCAAGATGCAATCCCTAGCTGAACGTCCTCAAGAAATTCGGCAAGTTGCTGAGTTAAGGTCAATTTGCGAATTCAAAACCGACCTTCATCTTCATATGATCATATCTTCGTAAGTTGTTCTTCATAAATCCTGAAAATTTGCATGTTGCATCCTCTCGATGTTAGCTTTCCATGACCACAAGAATGTAAAAAGGACTTCCGTAGAGAAAGTTATAAACTCATCATCGTAGGTCGCTCACTCTGTCCCGAGTCGGAGATAGGTCCGCCTTGTAGATTAGAGTATGATTAGGGTAAATAGAATTAGAGTTTGAAATTTATACATGTTAAATTAAATTATACTTCACAAGGGTTCGGTGAGAAGTGGAATCATACAATTTGGATACGTAGATGTGGAGAAATGAATTTTTCATTTCATAGTAAGTTTTCTCTCAGATTCCAAGACATTAACAGAATACGACCCGAATGAACTATTTTTGTTATAGAGTTATACAAGGAGTTAAATTCTCTAATTTTTATGACTACAAAATAAGGAAGTCTAGTTTTCAGAAAAATTATTATCTAATTAAATAAGCAAGCATGAAAAAACATATAAATTAATCTTTTAGTGATACACAGTCTGTCAGAACACAAATCCTAGGTCAGATTGCCTTAGATTTTATGACTTGATCATTTGGAATTAGTAAATGAAGTTTGGGGGTTGGAAACCTTAGTAAGTCTAGTTTCTAATTTATCTAGAATCATAATATTTGCTCACGTGGTTAAGAAATTATGAATTATGTATTGAGAGTCACTCAGTCTGAAATCCTGAGACAGCATCCAGTTAAGTTTTAGGAGATTGGGTAGTAATAAATAGTTGAAGTGTGTAATAGCATATGAACATAAACACTTGAAATTACACATTAGTACTAGAAAGGATTATATGCATTTTAAGGTGAATAAGTGTTCATGCATGAGCATGCATTACATATTGTTATTATTAATAATTGAAAAATAAAATAGCATCATTGCTTGTAGGAAACCAACAAGCTATAAGTGAAAGGAGGAAAATCTAGTAAATTTCTTTGAAAACATAAAGCACAAGGTGAGTGGGTAAATTTACAACATAGCAAAATGTTATATGTTAATTCTTTTATTTATGATATTACCTCAAGCAAAGATTATTATTGTTATTATTGAAACATATCTTGCGCTATGAAAAGTATTTATGATATGTTTCAAGGATTTCATATGAGATGAAGTAATATCTTATACAAAAATGTTTCCAGGGAACAATGTTTGTGAAGTGAAAATAAATTTTATTTGATAATGATATGAGATTATGACGTGTATTTTGATATTGTTAAACTCCATGTGTTCATTAGCCATGCTATTTAAAAAAAGGTCTTTGGGACCGCATTCGATATACATGAAGCCTTTGGGGTGTATATCGGGTGTCTTTGTCCTTTGGGGCTGCTCTGCGTGCACGTATTGACTCATGATCGTTCTGCGTATCTGAGAATCATGATTGGGTGACACACAATCATGATTGGGATACGTATTGACCCATGATTTACTCTGCGTATTTGAGACTCTTGATTGTGAAGCTCCGCTTAGTTGTATGACACACAATCATAGAGGGATACGTATTGAACTATGATTTGCTTTGCGTATCCGTGACTCTTGGTTATGAAGCTCTGCTCAACTGTATGACACATGATCATAGAGGGATACGTATTGACCCATGATGAGTGTGTGCAATGACATATGTGTAGAGTTTAACTATGAATATGATGATATTTTGAATAATTTGTATTTATGTAAAAGTTCATATGATTTGAAAAGTTATGTGATAGTAGTTATGCTTTAAACGTTTTCTCATACGAAAGAAATATGATTATTTAAATGTTATATGCACTCTTATTGTTCCCCTATGTTGTACATTTATTCCATTCATTGAGCAAATGATTGTTGCTCATATTACCTTTATTGAATTTTTTAGATAATTCCAAGTTCTCGAGTTAAGTCGTCTCGAAGCTTACCTTTGATGCATATAGAAGAGGTCGAGTTGTTGAGCATTTTTATTTTCTCTTCACTTTCATTTTTAAAAAGCATGCATATGTAATAGATAGTCTTAGATGTTGTAATTAAGTTTATGAGAAACTTTTTGTAAGGTTGTATAAAATTTGATCCTGTGGGGTGTTAAATGTGAAATAATAGTGATAATATGTGAATGTGATGTCTTATAACTGTTTATTTAAACTTTGATGAATATATATATGCATAATTTGTTTGTATTGGCAAATGACATAAGATAAATAAGGGAGGAGGTTTTGCTGATTCTATTTATAAATTTACTAAGCATAATTAAGGAAGATAATAGTTGGAATTAGAACTTAGTCACAGATTGAGGTGTGACAGTATTAGTGGGATATCCTTTATGGTTGACTGAAGTTAATAATCATCTATTCGATGTTTGAGTTATCAATTTGATCTTTATAATTTTGCTTTCATTTGGAAATCAAATTAGGTAAAATTATTAAAACAATGCAATAAATGAAATACTACTAATGAAATTATTGTTGTACCTAAACTATTGAATGAAACAAACCGATGTTTCATACGTATAATATACGCGTGCTTTTTTCTTGCCCTAATTATGTGTGTATATAGAGAAAAGTATATATATGCGTAGAGCATTTGATGTAGAATGGGTGTAGAGTACTAATTTTACTTATTAAATTAATAAATTAATTATATATTAATTTAAAGTACATGTTAAATAATAAATATGATTAAAATCAATTTCATGATCTGATGGTCATGGTTTAGAAAATATGACTAATTTAGCTTTAGATGACATAATTTTGTTATCAAATTTACCCAAATAAATATATATTATTTTATTTAAGAAGTATGTAATCAATTTAATTATAAATTATAATAATTAAATTATAAGAAATAAACAATCATCACTGTATATAGAACGGGGTGTTCTACGTACTCATGCTAATTAACATCATGTATATATATGGTGACAAAGATCAAATTGAATTTTGAGAATTAAATGAAGTCGCTTTGTCACTTGCGATAATGTTTATCTGGTCAAGGTTGGAGTTTGATGGCACTTAATGGTTGTGCGATGTGCTTCTTGATTGCATTTAAATTTGACATAAGTCAAAGTAATGAGTGAATTTAATAGCCGTATAACCAGTATTTTACTTAATGATTAAGAGCTAGGTGGCTTGAATCATCTTCAAAATGCCATAATAAAGTAAAGAAGAATGAATTTGATGGAAAACTTATAAATTACCATAATATTATCAATTTCCAAAAATGTATTAGTTAGTGATATTAGCTATAAGATTCCAAGTCTATGATTTATATTGAGAAAACATTCCTTACTTGCACTTGCAACATGTTACATAAATGTGAAACTATGCCTCTCTGGACAAAATTAAAAAGGTTAAATTAACCTTCCACTAAAAAAAAAAATGCCCCGGACAAAAAGGTATAAAACAACGAAAAATCATAATTGAAGACTTTTTTTACGAGTGTATACGAGAGAAAATTTTATTAGTGACAAATATACATTTCTTTTTCTAAAAAAAATTGAATTATATTCTATATATTTAAAAACTGTATGAACTAGCACTACACTAATTTTTAGCTTAGGCGACGTTTAAATAAAATGGAAACGTCATTAAAAATTAGAATTTTTGGTGACATGTAACAAATGTCACTAACTAAAATATATTAGTGACGTTTACGACAATATAAACAATTACAAAATAGTTAGACAATTGGATTCAATCTAAAAAAGCTAAAAGCATCTCAGCCGCAGGATGAAATCTCTCTGCTTCCATTCCTAAATCAATGCTATCTCTCGTGCCCTAGATGCCCCAAATCACTCTGCTTCCATTTCTCATCTCCGGTAGAGCGACGCCATCTCCAGTGCCCTACTCCGAATCCCCAGCGGCGACATTCGCCGGCCCCTTCATCTCCTTCTCCTCCTCCTCCCCCATCCTCGCCGAAGCCCCCCGCCACCCTTTTCCGTCCAGGGACCTAGGTAAACCTCATCGTTCGGCTCAAGTTCTCTTCTCCCGCTCCTCAAGATTTTGGTGTCTCGATCTCTTTGTTGTTTGCGTCATTGCAGCAACAAGGGGAGGCCGTCGGGGGCCAGAAGACCAATGAGGAGCTCTGCTAGGAGCTGCGCGAGTTCGCATCGTCGCTCGGGCTTCCCGGGGACAATGTGCCCTCCTTGAAGGAGCTCACTGCTTATGGGTGGATCTGCCCGTCAGCAAGTAAAGAAGACGTGATCCATAGCGGCGGTCCACCAATCACTCCTTTCCTCTTCAATCTCATCTCTGATCTCTCGCCATTCCTGTCGAGTAGTGGATCCCTTTCTTTTTCCATCACCATCGGCACCTGAATTTGCTCACAGGTAATCATATTATTTGGATGCTTCTTTTCTTTTCTGTGTATGGCTTTGAATGAGGCAGATTTAATCGCTATTTTTTTTCTTTTCTTCTTTCCCGATCTGTACCTGTTGGTGGTAACGCCAATTTCGACTTCCTCTTCCGTAAGGTCGCAACAGTGGTGAAAAATTTGTTCGCTTTCAGAATTGTCAATCTGCACTTAATTACTTACGATGATGCACTGCTCTGTTTGTTTGACGTTGAGTATGTACATACGTCTCCTTGATGATTTTGGCATTTAAAATCTAATAATAGAGAGAAATGGAGAAAATTTACAGTCGTGATGTTTTAGGAAGAACAGGAACATACGTACATACTGAATAATAGATTGCTTTATGAACTCTAAAGTCCAAAGTTCATTTAATCTTATCTGTTTGCTATCGATGTGAACAGCTGAATCATGCATCTAGATTTCCTATTTTCTTTGGCTTTTCTGTTGAAATCCGTAAAAGTTGAATCATATGCAGCATGAGTCTTAACTAAAATTTGATATTGATAAGTTGTCAAGTATGTATGAATCAATGTAGTTGGACAAAATTATCATCAAATTAGTTAACCTGCATTTCATTTCCTCATAACTGCAGCAACATTGGTTTATAACTCTAGTTCTCATTTAAATGCCGAAATAATTGCTAAATTCTTAGCTATCCTTTCACTTCTTAAAAAAAGCTAAATTCTGAGCTTTGTTTTATTGCAACCTACTGAAATTGGTACAACAATAATCTTACAATTGTGTAAAGTGAGCTTGTATCACTCTATTTGTTAACTCAAAGTTCCATGACAATGTATCATCAACATTTCACATTCTCAAAGAAAAATCATCAACATTTTGAATCTAAAACTACTATAATAATTGTGTTATGATGTTATCATTTAAAATTGGATGGAGCTACAACAGCTACAAAAAAGTTCCTGTCCCCTGTACATGAAGCGTAAGGACTCATGTCTAAAGGCATTGTGCTAACATTTTTTAGATTATTTTATTTATATTTTGTATATCAAAGAAACCCACATGGAAACAACCCCTATTTCAACTTACAGTATCACTTGTATAGTTTTGTTATGAAAATAGATAAACAACCATGATCTACATTTTTATTATGAAAATAGATGTGGTCTATCTCTTTCATTCAAGTTGCAGAATGCCTTAACCATTCATATGATATTTTTTGTTTAGCTAAGTTTAATCTATAATATTGTATTAGGTAAGCGCATATGGATAAAAGTTGGATGACACTTGACATCCACTCTAATGAGTACATGTGTGATGTGGAGAATTTTATTGCATATTTGATACGCAAGTATGGAATGATCACTGATTTAAGATGCCCATGTAGGAAGTGCTTGAATTCTGAATTACACTTCATTGCTGTGATAAAGACACACTTGCTTGTAGATGGTATAGACATGTCATACAAGTGTTGGATCTATCATGAGGAAGATCCAACCATCAAATTGCCTCCAATAGATGAAAGCAATCAATTATATAGAGAATGGGAAAGTAGACCTAACATTGAGGACGATGACATGGATCAGCGTGATGACGTTGATGAATTTAATGAGATACTTGAAGATGTGGATGCTTTTGTTGACAACCAAGCTGAAGACACATGTGATGGAGACAATTTTAATATCTCGTCAGATTTTTTAGATGGGCTAAAACCTGACTCCCAGAAAGAATTTTATCCTGGGTGCAAACTGTCCAAATTCTCATTTATAGTAAGGCTTCTCCATTTAAAAGTTTATAATAGGTGGAGCAACAAGTCCTTTGATATGCTTCTTCAACTTTTACGTGATGTTTTACCCAATGGAGAGCCACTTCCTAAGTCAAACTACTATGCAAACAAGTATATGAGGGTATTAGGAATGGGATGTCATAACATCCATGCATGCAAGTACGATTGTTGCTTATTTTGGGGAGAGAATAAGGATTTGTTGCAATGTCCTGTATGTGCTACCTCAAGGCATAAAACATCTGATGGGATTGGAAAAGATATTCCACATAAAATTTTACGATATTTTTTCTATAAAACCAAGATTACAATGACTTTTTCTAAATTCTAAAATTGCTCAGCAGATGCGTTGGCACAAGGAGGAAGAAAACTTTATGGGCCATCCAGCAGATGGGAAGTGTTGGAAGAGTTTTGACCTTGAATACCTTGACTTTGCTCGAGATGCTTGAAATGTGAGTTTAGGGTTAGATAGTGATGGTTTCAATCCATTTGTTAGTATGAGTCACTCTTATAGTATGTGGCCGGTAGTGCTATTGGCATACAACTTGCCCCCTTGGTTGTGTATGAGAAAGGAGTATCTCATGATGTCATTATTAATTTCAGGACCCAAAGCACCAGGAAGGGATATTGATATCTACATGCAACCTTTAATTGCAGAGTTGAAAGATCTTTGTGTTAATGGATTGTGGACATATGATGCATTCTTGAAGAGTAACTTCAAAATGCGGGCAGCACTTATGTGGACCATCAATGACTTTTCCGCATATGAAAACTTATCGGGATGGAGCACTAAGGGATATAATGCTTGTCCTATATGCCAAGATCAGACACCAACGCTGAAGCTCAATAGCAAGATTGGTTATTTTGGTCATAGGATGTGGCTCCCAATGAACCATCGTTTGTGACATAATTTGAACTTTGATGGCCTACATGATGATCGTGAAGCACCAGATGAGTATTCAGCAAATGATATTCTTCGGCAATTACGCCATGTTGAAGGTATTTGCATGGGGAAGCATCCAAATAATGTTAGCATACGTCGTCATGCAAAACAACTTAATTGGACCAAAAAGTCAATTTTCTTTAATTTACCATATTGGGTCAAGCAAAAATTGAGGCATAACTTAGACGTCATGCACATTGAAAAAAACATATGTGAAAATCTTATTGGTACCATCCTCCGCATTGAAGGCAAGACAAAAGATACTTTAAAGGCACGACTTGTTTTGGAGGAACTTGGCATTAGAAAAGAATTGCATCTGGTGAAACATTCTAATGGCAAGTACATCATGCCATGTGCTAGTTATGCATTGAGTTCAAGTGAAAGAAAAGCATTTTGTCAATTCCTAAAGGGTGTTCGCTTATCCGATCGTTACTCATCCCATATAGGAAAGTGTGTAAATGATGTTAATACTAGTATATCTGGTATGAAAAGTCATTATTGTCATATCATGCTTCAAAAGTTATTGCCTGTGGGCATTCATGGCTTGCTGCCTAAAGACGTTGCATCTGTTATAATTGAGTTAGGAAATTTTTTTGAACGATTGTGTGGACGTATTTTAAATATCGAAGATATACAAAAGATGCAAAAGGATATAGTCATCATTTTAGGTAAGTTAGAGTTAATTTTTCCTTCAGCATTCTTTGATGTGATGGTACATCTAGCCATCCACTTGCCTCATGAGGCATTGATGGCTAGCCCTGTTGTATATCGTTGGATGTATCCTATCGAGAGGTACACAATAAACATTTTTCTTCCTTTTTTTCTTGAAGACATACTTGTTTAGTATTTTGAATGTAATTAAATTTTTGTACTATTCATGCTAAGTGCAAATTTTTGAGTTCTCTAAAGAAGTTTGTAAGAAATAAGGCATATCCAGAGGGATCCATTGCGGAAGCCTATGTCATGGTGTTCACTCCATATACAAGGCATCGAGACATCGTTCAATCATCCTGAGGGAAATTTTGACTATATGGAAGACGATGGAGTTAGTGCGTTTAGAAATAGGGTTGGTCTTATTTCATCACCCACCTCTGTGATTTTAAAAAGACAAGAATTCGAGGTACTCAAGTGGTACATCTTGAACAACTGTGTTGAGGTTCTCCCTTACTTAGAGTAAGCATAATTATTGTTTTTATGTTTTAATGTCTAAAACAAGTTTATGCTTAAAAGTTGGGTATTTTGGCAACGAACATTTGCGTACTTTAGATGCACATAACAATATAGACATTGAGAAGCAACACAAGAGTCAATTTGAACATTGGTTTATGAAGAAAGTAAGTTATCATTTTATAATCTATATAATACTTAATGTGATTCCTTATTTGCATATTTTGCCTTATTTGCAATATAGCCTATGTAGCTACAGGACAACTGACTCTCGTGTTATAATTGCAGATGAGTACTCTGTTCACAAGAAACGATACTGCTATTAGTGCTTTATATGCATTGTCAATAGGACCAGATTCATGCCTCAAGAGATATAGTAAAGTTATATATAATGGTGTTCGGTTTCATACAATAGACTTTGATAAAAGAAAGAAGACTCAAAATAGTGAAGTCCTTGTAGAGGGAAATCAAGGAGACTCAAACACATCTACAGAATTTTATGGGATTTTAACTGACATATATGAACTTACATATGTTCGAAATAAAAAGGTTTTCTTATTTAAGTGCAAATGGTGGGATACTAATGAGCGACATCATAATGTAAAGAAAGTTGATGGGTTAACAAGCATTAGGGTCACTCGTACTTGGTATGAAACAGATCCTTATGTGTTGGCATCTCAAGTAAAACAAATTTATTACCTTCAGGACATGAAGTTAGGCGATGAATGGCGTGTGGTGCAACAATTTCAACATCGCCATGTATACAATTTAAGCTCTCTTAGTAATAACGTGACTTTGTTTACTGATGTGGAGACTCAATTAGGGGATAAGACTATGGCGGAGTTACTTGTGCAAGCTGAGAAAAGTGCAATTATGGAATCTCCAGTAGTCGAATGTGATATAAATTCCCTATTAAGAACTGACATGCATCCTAAGGTAGTTTCTGAAAAAGATGTGGAAAGGATACTTCAAATGCAGCATGATGTTAATATTGAATGCAATCAAAATGACGAGGATGAAGATGATGAGACCCTTGTAGATTATGATAATAGCGATGAAGAGTAGTATTGATATCTTCATGGTTTCCACAGCTTGATGGTATTCCACACTTCAAGTATTTTCTATCTACACTTTGCCTTCTTAACATTTTTTTCTTTCTATTTGTAAAGAAAATTCTTAATGGACATAGAGAAAACAATTTTATAGCCATGATTTATAACCCTTTGTTCATAATTCTCAATATTAGTATCACATTCTTTTTGCCTACAATCTCATTATCCTCCGGATTGCAGGGTCGTCGTAATTTCAAGTGGGAAGCCTCCTGAAGTGCTCACAAGCATGAATTCAGTCATTCGAAGAATTGATCTCGTCTGTAAATTATTTTCTCCTATTTTTGCTGGCTTCATCATTAGCTTCATATCCCTAAAAGCCTCAGTTGTGATTTTGGCAATATGGAATGTAGTTTCAGTATGTTTACAATATTGGCTTCTGGCCTCTGTGTATAATGGTATACCTTCGTTTCATGAAAGCAGTCAGAGGGAGGAATGCCAAAATTGTGTCAACGGATACTCTAGATGGTAATATCATTATTGGGAAGGCTGAAATATCTAATGAAGGAAATGATCGGACATCTGATGCTCCTGATTGGAAAATTAGGATTGTTGAGAAGTTGTCTGTAATTCCTTGTTTTGATGCTTGGGTTGTATATGCAAGACAAGAAGTGGTGCTTTTAGGAGTTGTTTTGATGTTTTATGTGCTTGGCCTTATGATACTTTTTAGTAACTAGACACACTTCACTAGCATCCTATATCAAATCATTTTGTCCTGCAATTTAATCCTAGAAATTTTGGGGCTATATAGACTTTATTGTCAATTAATACAAATATTGTTGGCTCATGTATGGACTTTTATTTTATTCTTAAGGAAAACATTTTCTATATTTTTCATTGTCCTAAGTATAATTTTTATGTCACTATCTGCTGCAAATCCTTGTAATATATTTTTATGCTAACCTAGGAGTGATGCTACTCTGTTGTATTCTTTCTTTTAATTTCCTTTTTTTTTGGCAGCTGAACTCAAGGCATGATCAAACCTAGGACGAGGGTGATCAATTAAACGAGTGATCGAGCTTGGAGTTTTGGGACTTGTGCGAGTTCCACTGAGCTTTTAATTTTCTTTTAATTTTCTATTGCTCATTTGTAATGAACAGTGTTTTTGTTTACTTTATCAACTAAAGTATTGTTCTACTCATGTAATATTGTGCTTTCAGGTAGCCTGCACAATCCACGACATCCAGAAAGAATCAACGTCTGCAAGTTCAACAGAGTACTTATTGATTCAGGTAATTCATGGATATCGTAGGTGTTGCAAAAATTTGACAGATATTTGAAGTTATCTTTTAGAATGATAAAATATAACTAATTTCATAAAACTAATTTCAAGTGTTCATTAGTTATCTTTTAGAATGATTCAACATCGCAAGGGCCCACAACGAAAGGGAGGAAAAGCAATAAGGAATAATAATACAGATGAAGTTGATGTACCTGATGATCAAGAGGTCTCTTATTCTTGTCAACAAATTCTTCAAGGCACACATGTATCTGAAGGTAGGATAGTGACATCAACTTTATTTAGTATTTAATTTTTTTAGAAGACTTTATTTATTACTAATAGACTGCAGGTAACTACTAATTTTTAATTTCAATTCATATTATAAATGCACATGAAGTTAATATATTTTTTTATATCCCTGCATGCAGCAAATGAGTCTACTTCCTCTTGTACTAATAAGAGGGGTCCTTATAGGGGTCATTCACTTGATAAGGACTATAGGTATCAAGGTGAAAAGATTAAGATTGAGTTTACTATTGATGGTGGTCGTCCATTAACTGCAAGTCAGTCATCACGAATGGCCTCGGAGATAGGTAAAGCTTGTAGAGATTTGCTTCCCTTGTATATCGATGGTGATTGGAGGACTCTTCCCATAGAAGAGAAGCAACGAGCTTGGGAGCGTGTTCAAGTACTTATTATTAGTTTTGTTTATTTTGTTAGCTCATGAATTTAATTTTTTTTTGAGTTCGGTAAAACATTTTGTGCAGGTTCGACTGAATTTGGATGACATTATGAACAATCCGATAAAGTTTCATGCCGCGGATCGATGGATGAGCATACTCCATAAATGGCATCGAGCTGATGTAAAGAAAAAGTGGAAAGGAGAGATCTTGCTCGACCTATTAGTTCCCAGGATGAGGATTGGAGAAAAATAACTCATAAGTGGCAGGAAGAGCTTGATGAAGAGAAAGAAATTTTATCATCTGAGCAACCATCGGGGAAGGTAAAGATTTAGATGTTATCCATTATATTATGAACATTACTTTTGTATACCATTATTTAAAATGCAAGGAACAAAATCTATGAAAGCGAGGGATGCTCGCAAGTCTGTTAAATATCTACATCGGGCAAGTTCAAAGTCTTTTCAAACTCGAAGAAATGAATACGTGATCATATAAAAAAAAGAATTAGATTCTTATGTGTTGGGACCTCAAGTAAAATAGATCCTTATGTGTTGACATCATAATCATTTTTTTATAGATTCGCAAATTTCAACAAGTTCCTGATGACATTGAGTTTTTTCAAGCAAATGCGCTATTGTGATCCTAAACCTGATGGATCTGGTGGTTGGGTCAATCAAGATGCAACTGAAACTTATGTAAGTTTATTAGTTGATGTATTAATTATGGAAGGCAAATTAGTTATAACTAAATTAATTATAATATTATTTTCTTAGAACAAATTGGTGGAGATGCATTTGGTATCACAGTCATCCTATGCACCTATTTCTTCTAGCGATGTTGTGGAAAAATTTATGGGTGCTGCATGAAGATCAGATTATCATTCAAGAAAAGGATATGTACCATCATCTATTGGGAAATCATTTCAAAGAAAACGTTTAGAAGCACAATTTGAACAAACATTGATGGAAACTCGAGCTAACTATGACACACAAATTGCTGCTTTAAAGCAAATAAACATGGAGCAAGGAAATCACATAAATCAGGTTCATTTATATCTCAATAATTCATTATTGCTATTTTTATGTTTATTTGTTACAATAAACATTTTATATTGTACAATCTTTTCAGCTTATGCGGATTGTAAAAAAACTTTTAGAAAACATTCCTAACACTTCGAAGGAGGGAATGAGGAGAGCTGAAGGTAATCCAATTCTGTCACACAGTGATGAAGGAGCAAATTAAAAAAATTGCTTAACGTAATTCAATAAGTCTTGAGTTGATTATTTAGTTACTTGCTTAAGGTAATGAACTTACTTGCTTAAGGATATCAAGTGACATTCTCTTCCTACAGCATGTACTTTTAGTTAAATACATAAAGTTTTCTTAACATCTGTAAACTTAAAATTTATATGATTGCATTATCTTGTTTTCCTGGTCTTATAACCTTTCTAAATAACTTTGTGTAAAATATGATTGATCTGCTGATCCATATAACAAATATAGTGTATAAATCATGTTATGTTCTAGCTAAATAATTTATAACTGAAAACTATAATTTATGGAAACCATTAAATGTAACATCTTTCTCTGTTCCTCTCAAAAGAAATTTTGTTCTCTGTTCCTCTAAAAAAATTCTATGTTAAAATGATTGTAGTGGCAAATGAGAACTTGTTAATGCATTAATGATTTTATAACATTGCACGGACACCTACCCATAGTGTCTAGCATGAATCCTTCCACTACTCACTCAAATTTGATGCCATAAGATCTTAGATTCGCCTTCTATTATCATTCTACATAAAGTTATGCATAAATTCATGTTCATCCATTCTATGTTGATTCAAACATTTTGATATTGATCTTTCATGTTTAACATTCCCTTGTGTTTGTATGATTTGACTCTATTTCTTTATGCAATATCTTGAGTACCTTCTTATTGTTCATTGATTCAAGAGATAAATCCTTTTTTGTACATGACATCCATTTATCAAGAGTTTGGTATCTTAAGAAAGGGTTGATCTGCTGGAAGATAGGATGAAAGATGACTTTCATGTGGTAGTTCTTTGTGATTGAGCTTTCCTAGAATCATTTTACATATTCATTAATTGATCCTAGAGGTGTTGATAATTTGTCCTTCAAAAAGAGTAACCCAAGTCCCAAGAGGAGTAATCTTCTTCACCGAAAAGTATTACCTCAAAATGGGAGAGTAGTTTAACTACTAACCTCTGTAGTGTCGTGTGCAGTGAGAACTAGAACGGTTGAGTTGTAAATGCTATATTTCTGATCCATGCTATTAATGCATTCTAATCTACACGTATAAAAAGAATGGAGCGAATTAATTCGTTGAGCTAATAAATAACCTTTGTATTCGCTTGTGTTCTTATGTTCATATGATGTGATGTATTAAAGTTTTGAATCTCCCAGACTGTGTTATAGCGACTATGGAGCTTCCTCCTTTATTGTACCCTTTTAGCTTCTCCCTTATGTTGATTAAATGATGATCTTATTCGTTTCTTTCAAATATTTAACAGAATGATTACTTTGCTAACAGGTACAGAAGTCGTTGTCCATTTGCCTCTTGAGCACTGAGCACTGAAGTCATTTGCCTCTTGATCTATTTTTTAAATGAAGGATGATTACTTTTGCATTGAATTTATCACTTTGCATAATATTGTGAGCACATTTGCAATTGATTACTTTCTCCTTTGTTATTACTTTTTTTGCCAAGTTCATCAGGATATGGAGATATTGTGTTTGCTTGGACGTGTTGGCACTTGGCATAGATGTTTTTTTTTCCTCTCATAGTCTGTACAAGTTAATTTGTGCTGTGATGCGTCATGTGGGACAAGGTGATTCTGTGCTTGTGTCAAATACTCAAATGCATATATGTACATGTGATGGGAGATAGATACTTCCAAGTTCCAAAGATGTTTCATGTGAAACTTTTGATTTTTAGTTCTAATATTCTGAAACTTTATCATATTTTGATTCATTTGCTTCTTAATGCAATTATTAAGGACCTTGAGTAGTTGTTCTTATTAAGGACCTTGAGTAGTTATAACTATTAATGCAATTATTAAGGACTTTGAGTAGTTATAATTATTAATGCAATTATTAACGACCTTGACTAGTTGTTTTTGTGTGCCATGAAATAATCGTACTAGATTCATATATTAATATATAAATATGAATGTTATTCATTTTATCATATTAGTGACGTTTATTATATGTCACAAAAAATTTTTCATGACGTTTAAATATAATTAGTAATTTATCTTTCGTGACGTCTGAAATAACTTTGAAAGTGTACAATTGATTTTTTGTGGCGTTTAAAACGTCATCTTAACATGTTATTTGGGGACGGTTAAACGTCATGAAAGATCTAAGTTTTTGTGACGTTTAAATTTTCAGCGACGTCTAAATAATATGCGTCATAAATACTTTCTATGATTTAGTTACGGTGATGTCTGAAGTCGACGTTTAATAAACGTCCCAAAAGAGTTTTGGCAACGTTTAATCAAGTATGAGTGACGTCTGTCGGACGTCACCAAAGTAAAAAATCATTGTAGTGTAGAATTGATGATGTTGAAACTTTTTATAAAGTAACCACTTAATTATTATACTTAACAATTAACCTGAATGAAAGATTTATTGCCTCCAAAAACTGTCAATATATTCTGAAGAAAAAAAAGATTAAAAAGTTACCGGGAAAATCACCCAGCCAGTTTCTCGTTCATGTATTCCTGTATTATTACTATGAGGAGTGTAAAATTATGTTTGTAACACAATATTTCTCTAATACAACATAATTGGAATCCTCACAGAATGTTCATCTGAAATCCACCAAAGGTTTCCTTCCCCATGTTTCGTGCTGTTCTTACATGTCATCGTCACCGTGTAGCTCTTCTTCTCGTTTATCGCCGAAAATTCCAGCGTCTCCGGCGTCACTATCGCCGTGAACTCACCTACAACGTTCTCAACCTTCACCCTGTACTCGGAGTTCGCCGGACCAACGTTCGTCACCGTCCGGGTGACCGTTGCACTCTCGACTCCGACGTCTAAGGCGATCGCCGGGTAGTTCAAGTCCTCTATGCTCGTGTGCATCCCTCTGCAGCTGTTTTTTTTGCGAGTTAAGGTTTCCATTTGCGCGTCCGTGTAGTTGAGCGCACAAAGGTAGGCTACGTAGTCCTCCGTGCTCAGGTCGTAAACGAGGCCTGGATCGACTGCCTTCGTCGGGTTCACATGGCCGGAACCCAAGGCGAAGTAGGAGGCACGTTGGTGCTGCTCGTCCATTATGGGCCTGCCGTCGCGGTCGGCGACGTCCGAGGTTGTCATGATCGCGGACTTGATCGCGGCCGGCGACCAGTCAGGGTGGGCGAGCTTGAGAAGCGCCGCGACGCCGCTAAGGTGAGGCGTGGCCATGGAGGTCCCGGAGATCATGTCGAAGGTCGTCTCCGACATGTTCTTCCTGGGCGGCCCGACTTGGAAAGGCCACGCAGCGAGAACATTCAGGCCCGGACCGGAGATGTCAGGCTTTAGAACGCCGGGACTCGCGAAGCTCGGTCCCCTCGAGGAGAAGAAGGTCATGACGGGTGCCGGGGAGATGCCAAGGATCGTGCCCTTGAAGATGATCGTGGCTGTCGCGTCCTTGTTCTTGATCATATAATCCGCGACCTTTTGTCCGTCAACGTAGTTGAGATTTGAAGCTGGGAGAACGTGAGCCTCGGCGGGAACTGTGAAGCCCTCGCCCTCTGCATTGACAAGTATCACCGCCACGCCGCCTGCCTCCTTAACGTATCCGCCTATCTCAATCCCGATGCCAACGCCATTTGGACACACCACAATCTTGCCCTTAACTTCACTGCCTAAGGTCGAAGGCACGCAATCGCCGAATGCGCCGCCACTGGGGAAGACCAGAGGATGCATGGCGGGGGAGAAGTTCGTCGGCTGGAACGCAGACTCGCCGTCGAACTCTTGGCCGTTGCCGAGCTTGACTGTAGCTCTTATGTTTCGATCCATCGACGCCGCTCCGACGGTGAGAAGCCAAGGAGCCTCGTTAGAGAGCGATTGGCTAATAGGCCCAGAATTGCCGGCCGCGCAGCTGACAAAGATTCCCTTCCTGACGGCGTTGAAAGCTCCAATTGCGATGTAATCGTCGTAGAAAGGGACGGAAGGACCTCCGAGCGAGAGCGAGAGCACATCCACCCCGTCCTTGATTGCAGCATCCATTCCGGCGAGGATGTCGGTTCCGCTGCAGCCATCGGGCCCGCAAACCTTGTACATCGCTATGTGTGCATGCGGTGCCACACCTGAGGCCGTGCCGGGGGCACTGCCTAGAACGTTGGCGTGGTCGACGAAGTTGCCCGCCGCGGTGCTCGCGGTGTGCGTCCCGTGCCCTTCGTCGTCGTCAGTGGTTACGTTCGTAGCCGTCGTGCCAACTTGGCTCATGAACACCTTGGCGCCTATGAGCTTCTTGTTACACCTCGAGGTGCCCTTGAAATTGCACAGCCCTTTCCATTTCGGAGGCGGCTCCTCCATGTTCTCGTCGCTGAAAGAGGGATGCCGCGGTGTGATTCCGCTGTCCAGGAGCCCGATGATGACGCCCTTGCCCATGCTGGACTTGTTCCAGAGGCCGCCGGTCGACGGCAGCCCCAAGAACGAGGGCGTGTGGGTGGTCAGAAGAGGCAGGATGCGATCTTCGTGTCGGGCCAGGAACCCGTCCTTCTTCTCCACGTAGCTCAGCTCCTCGTCCGTCAACCTCGCGGCGAACCCCGTGATCGCGTCAGTGTAAGAGTACACATACCGTGGCGCGCGGGAGTTAGCGACGGTCGGCGGTAGGAACGATCTGTACCAGTTCTCCAGCTGGTTTTGAGTAGCAAAAGAGACGTTCTCAGGCGCACGTACTTGAATTATGTAAGTTTTGAGATTGCTGGTAGTAGTAGTAGTAGTGCCATGGGAGCCGAGGGTTGCACTCGAAGGGTCAAAAGCAAAGATCAGGAAGGCAACGAATGAGAGGAACGGCAAGAATTGTTCCCCCATTTTTGGTTGGTCAAGTGAAACAAGCAGCAGAGAACAATGAAAGGGCGAGAAGTGGCTACTGTTCAGTGCTCTGAACTGATGCCTGCAGAGGCAATGGTCGAGGGTGCCATTTATAGTGCTTTTTATTACTTAAGCTGGGGTTTTGCATGCAGTTTAATTTTGCCAACCATTTTTTTTAATTACCAAATGGCGATAGGTGTTTATATATAGAATTTCGAACTAATTCTATGATGAGATTGTTCGAGACCAAAGTTTTGATCTCAATTAGCAAACTCTTGTCTTTAGCCATATGCGTCCTCTTTAAACTCTCCCGAGATGGAAAGCCACCTCAGGTCCTCGGAGAATCACCTCAACCCACACCCCCTTAAGCAACTGCTCTCTGCAAATAAATTGAACTCTTTCCTCAGTCCACCACCAAGGAGAATATTAGTATATGCAATGGGGGGCCAGCTGACGGAACTGGAGAGAAATGGAAAAGAACAGAGAAAAGAGTGGAAAAAGGTGACAGATGAGGGGAAAAAAAGAGAAGTGTCAAAGAGGACTCGTATGATTCCGGCTCAATAAGTTCAGCAAGACTTGTGCTTATATATATCATTGAACTGTCATGCCTCAATAGTTTTAAGTCTTGGTATCAATAATTTGTTTGCATATAGTTTTATAAAATACTAAAAGAAGGAATAATCCACGTCAAGACATCAACTTATATGATTTCTATCTTAAGTAAATTAAACCCGCCACCCGACCCGACGTTGACGTGTCAATCCTCGACGAGCGAAATCGAGACGGATCAAACTTTTTCTTTCTGGAGCACGTCCAATTTAAGCAGAGTCTCATTGTAAAAACAATTAATTTTTTATGCCTATAATAATATATATCATTAAGTTTCTATATATATAATGTACTTATTAAATATAGTTTATTTACATAGGTTGACGTGCCTTGAATTATTTATTTTCTATCAAAAAAAATAAAAAAAGAAAAATGAGAATTTATAACGGACGAAGTCACTCGTGATACTTTTATATATAAGAATTAAAATTTTATCATGATGTACTCTTTTCTAACGACGATCTCTTTTATTTTTAAATATTTTTTTTATTCACATTGATCACCAAGTTAAATCTCTATATTTATCGATCCTAGATGTTTGGGCATGATATTACTATTAATCATTTTTAACATATATACGGTGAATGTACTTATACTTAATTCATATGTTGAATGTACTTAAATACAATGATATTACTTTAAAAAATAGGTCCCCCGTTCCAGACATATCCCGACTGGGGACTTAAACTAAGTTGGTCAAATTCAACTTTTTAAAGTTTGAAGGTACATTTTAACCTTGCTAGTTGCAAGGGAGTCTATGTCCATTTCACAATATCCTTCTATTGTAGGAGATCCAAATTTCTATCTTCTAAGATTATTTTTTTATTTGATATAAAAATATGATATATATATATATATATATTGTGTTTTATAATATTTATCTCAAGGACAAACTAACAGTGACACATGATGATGGACTGGGCCCTTAATTATAATTTTCTTACAATGGTTGGATTTTGGCCCATTCCTTAAGAGACTAGGCCTTTAAATCCATGTGAGACTTATCTTTCTTGGCCAAGGGATCCCAAATTGACAAATTGATGTTTTACATGAAACTTGAATAAGAAAAATTACACGAAATGTCCTTCAACTTTAAGGTTTGTTCAATAATATTCTTCAACTTCACTTTGTAACACAAATATCCTTCATTTTTTAACGTGTTTCACCCGATGCTTTTTTTACCTGAAATAGTCAGTTTTTCGATTTTCCATCGACGTGGCGTCCACGTGACCATCTCCTCTCTCCTCCACGTAAATAGTCGTCCGACGTGGCATGCTCTGACATGACGCATAAAATTACACCAATGACCTCCAACTTTAAGGTTTGCACATCAATACCCTCCAACTTTACTTTGTAACACAAATGCCCTTCATCTTTTAATACATTTCACCCGATACCCTCTTTATCTGGGACAGTCGGTTTTTTTATTTTTCATCCACGTGACATCTATGTGGTCATCTCCTCTCTCCTCCATGCAAATAGTCATCCGACGTGACATACTCCGACATGGCACCACATATTAAATCATTTTACTTACCGTAAGTTGACTCGTTCACTATTAAATTATTTCCTTATTTCTCTATTTATCATCGTTCGCATGAGACCTCCTTCGCCGTTCGCACTCCTTCGTTGTTCGCTCTCCTTCGTCGTTTGCCTCCTTCATCGTTCACCTTTCACATTCGTCGGCCATCATTTTTGTCCAAATTGGTGTAATTTTATATGCATTTGGTGAGTGGACTTTAAAGTTGAAAGACATTTGATGTAATTTTATGTGTCACGTCGGACAACTATTTGCGTGGAGAAGAGAGGAGATGACTACGTGGACACTACGTCGACGAAAAATCGAGAAACCGGTTGTCCCAAGTAAAGAGGGCATCGGATGAAACGTGTTAAAAGATTAAGGATATTTGTGTTACAAAGTAAAGTTGGAGAGTATCGTTGCGCAAACCTTAAAGTTGGAGGATATTTGTGTAATTTTATGTGCCATGTCGGAGCATGCCACGTCGGATAATTATTTGCGTGGAGAAGAGAGGAGATGATCATGTGGACGTCACATTGACGAAAAATCGAAAAAACTGGCTATCCCAGGTAAAGAGGGCATCGGGTGAAACGCATTGAAAGATGAAGGGCATTTGTGTTACAAAGTGAAGTTGGAGGATATCGCTGAACAATTCTTAAAGTTGAAGGGCATTTTGTGTAATTTTTTTAACTTGAATAGCATCTAAGGGTCTACATCACCTTCTTGCCAACTTGAGACTTTTAAAAAATTGCTTGACTAAACTCTAATGCTAATTATTATAACTCTTAATTTTATTATATAGTATAAAAAAATTAACAAAATTTTCTGCTTTTATTTTTTATGCTACTTGTTAATATATATATATATATATATATATAACATATATAAATAAAATCAACAAAGTTTAATAAAAATACATAAAATATAAAATTCACATATTATCATCATTTTTCTCTCACACGCTATGTAGCATGTGTCTCCCAAATGTTTAAGCATCTTACAACTTTAAAAAAAATTAACTACTCTATTTCAACACGTATGTATATCTAGTACATGCATGCTTTTCAAAAATAAAAGATAACGAAAAATAATGTTAAAACAATTCAAACAAAAGTGGATTATTTATCGTATCAACTCAAAAACTTATAAATATATAAAATTTTAAAAGGGTAAAGTTAGGAACAATCAATTATCAGGGAATGAAAGAAAAAACATACGAGAATAATACGGGTGCATGTAATATTTAAATAAACACATCTTATGAGTAAATATTTAACACATGAAGTATAACATAAGTTTTCAAATAATGTAACATTTTATGTAAATATAAATGACTCAAAATCAATCTTCACACAAGTATTATTGCACATACTCCAACATAAATCAATATGATAATGCAGATCAAACATAGCTGAATACATATCGTAGAACTACTCAAAGTATAAGCATGAGTTAATAATTACTCAAAGTATAAACCTGAGCTAATAACTTAATACTAGTTGTATAATAATAAACATGGGTTAATATGTAAGCGCAAAGCAGCCTCTAGAGGATAGACATTTGATATACACACCAAATGTTGGAAGAAAGTTTATATCCCTATCAAACTATAATTCAATGATGCAACATCAAATGATTATAGTTATATATTCAAAATGTAGAAAAAGTATGAATGAGTTCATTTATGCACTAAATCTTTAGTTAATGTTTGAATATGTTTAATTATGTGGATTAGCATATGGTAGACGATCTTGTGAGCCTTTCAATAAATAAATAATTAATTCAAAAGTTATGTACAAAAAGTGCAAGTTTATTATATTATCATTAGAAGAAGTGAATGTCTATTTTGAGCAAGGTTATTAAAATCGGACTAGACCGATCGGTTCAACTGGTTCAACCATGAATCGGTATCTAGTCCAGTCCTAATTGATTGCAAAATCGGAAATGAAGTTGAATTGGACAAAAATCATTTCAACTAGTAAAAACTGATTTAACCACTGAATAAAAAAAATTGATTCAGAATTTAAAGTGAAAAAATAGAAAATAAAAGTTTAAATATGAAATAAAAAGGTAGAAAGGAATGTAAAAAATGGGAAAGTATTTGAATTGACAATTGATAAAAGTTAAAAAGGAAATAAATGTGAAAAATTAATCGGAGGGAGGAATTCATGGAAATAAAAAAAAGGAAATAATAATATCCTTTAAAATGAAAATTAATATTCTTTACTTTTTATGAGTATGAAAGAGAAAATAATCATAAAATTAATAACTTAAAATATTTTATATGAATATAATTGTTTAATATATATGTATTATAAATAAGGAATTTAATATGGAAGTTAATAGGGAAGAGGATTTAGTGGAAATACAAAAATAAAATTATTAAACTGAAAGTAAAGGAAAAAAATAAACATGAGAGTGCCTTTTTATGAATATTAAAAATTATTTATTATATTTTTATTATGAATGATAAGTTAGGACTATCTTTTTATGCATTATATAATATTTATTATGTATATATCTATAAAGTTATTATAAATAATAATACTTTAATAAAATCTAATTGAACTTGATTGAATTTGATCAAACCGATCCAACTACGACCAACTGATCGTCCAGTCTGGTGAACTATTATAACATTGGTTTTGAGAAAAAGGCACCCACTCTAGAAGTTGACCGACGACCACTGAAAGTAGTGTCTGTTATGGTGCTTAAAAGTGTAAAACAATTATTTTTTATGTCAACGACTATGTTGAAGGTTATAAGTTATAGAAAATATTCAAAGCACGTCAATAAAGTCAAGACTTCTTAGAAAATAAAGTGGCAAAAACATTGATGAAGTCAAGTTAAGCTCTAAGTTGGAAATCTTGTCATCTTTCTATCCTCTAAATTGTAATACCTTAATAGGACACGCGGTGTGTTACAAAAGAGTGTCACAATCCTCCTTGTATGCAAACTTAAGCTATGTGAGAAACATGAGTCATCCTTGTATGTTAATGTGGATTGTTCAATAAGGACGTTTAGACCTTTAAGAGAAAAAAATTGTAGCAACCCAAAGTTTAAGAATTAAGGGTATCAATTATATAGTCTCACATGATCAAAATATACGGAGGTGGTGAAGGGAGTTTTACACCTTACTAGTGAAGAAAAAAATGAGTAAAAGATTCAAATGAAGATAGATGTGTCTTTTCTCTCAAAGAGGAGAAAAGACGTTTAGTGCGAATAATTTCTTTCTTATTCCATTTGAACGAAGAAAATGTTCTAGTAGAATATTTGATGATCTCGAGATCGAAAAGTCAGAATAAAAATATATGTTAAAACATGACTGAACCTCGTCAACAAATTGTCCCAAGTATCTAAGTTTACACCTTACTCCTTAATGTCTTCATTACATTATTACATGCTCATTGTTACTATTAATCACTCCTCCCTATTCTATTATGCTATAATTCAAGTTACTAAATTGATTTTAAACTTCTATGAAATATTTTGTGAACAAGTTGTAATACCAATTCACCCCCACTTAATGTCGAGTAATTCAACATCAATATATTGAATGTGATCACAAAAATTCATTTCAACTAATATGACAAATGAACACATTAAGTTTCACGATACACAAAAATACACATCATAAGCATACATCAATATGTTTATTCAAAATATTTGTTGAAGAACTTACATAACTTTATCTCATGTAAATTTATTAAAATATATCATAACCATTTTTCATAACTCAAGAGACTTGTCAAAGTATAGAGTTTTCATAATAATAAATAATATTTGTAAAAAATATCACTATAAGTAAAAATACTATATAATAGTTTGTTATATTATAAATTTATTCACTCAATTTTTTAAGGAGGTTAATATTTTTTTCCCCTTTCATTTGTAAATTGATTATCATTTATAAATAATAATGTATTTTTACTTTCAATCATTAATAAGAAGAATATGCAATGAAAGGTCATGATATATTAACTATCAGATTTTTAGGTTTATATACTATTTTACACTTAGAATCACTCACTATTATTATAAATTTTCAAAACTCGACTTGTATTAATTTCCTAATTGAGTGTATATTGCATTATAATTTATACCTTTTAAATCACAAGGCTAAATAGTATAATTCTACAGGAAGGTTTGTAACTTGTAATTTTTTTTAAGCCAGTTCGATAGGGGTTTCATTCCACCAAGGTTTATAACTTGTAAATTTTTTCAGTTCACTAGGGATTTCGTTCCTAATAAAATTTCAATTGCTAAAGGATAAGAAAATATAGCTTCAATATTTTTTTATAATTTTTCATCGTATCATATGAATATCCAAAAATAATAATAATTAAGCATCTGATGAGCTGGTTATTTCGGTTGCTTAAAATCTTATTGATTAAAATTAAGATCCAATCATTTTTTTTAAAGAAATCAATTTTACATCTAAGTAATCTTACAAAATATAGTAATTAAACACAGACATACATATATTTATATATTATGATAATTGTAATTTTTAGAATTTATTCTCAATCAGATAATTTAATAACCATCGTGTCTTAATCACAATATCAATTACTATATACATACTTGATTATGTGAGCAATTAAACTAATATAATATCTTAATTGTATGCATGATTATACAAAAAAAAATAATGTGTACGAAGCATATTCGATTATGGAAAGTTCAATTATTCAAAATTGTGCAAATGAAAATTCAATATTTTTTTCAAAGAATTCCCAAATACATACACATTAGCCCTTTTTTTAATCCCAAACGTCCTCATTTAAGCATCGATGGTTTGGTACATAGTAACGTAGATGGATAATTAATTTTTTTTATTTTAAATCTTTAGACCCTATAGTATTATTATATTTGATCACAACTAATTAGTAGTAATTTAACCTTCTCTAATTAGAGATGCCTTATGAAATATTACAAATTATATTGCACATATTATAACAAAAAAATCATTCAATTAAAAGCTCGGAAATCTTTTATTTGATAAAACTTCCATGATCTGACGTGATATTTATCTTGACTCATCATATTGTATCCATGCTAATTATTTATAATAATATACGATTGACATCTAAAATATTATTTGGAGGTAATTTAGTAATTACTCTTCAACAAATTTAATTACGATCGAGATTAGTATTACTTAGGACATGTTTGGCTTAGCTGATATCACGCTGATAAGTATTATTAATTGAAATTTATTTTTAAAAATAAATAGTTACACATTTGGATAAACTACTTATATTAATAATAATTAATTAATTATGATACAATTAACTGATTAATTTTTTTAAAAAATAAATACTCCTCTCTTGCTTATTTTTTTTATTTATAAATAGATTTGATATTATCAGTTATCTTTTCAAATTACCAACATTATGATTTTTTTTAAACTAACTTATAAGTGATTTATAAGCTTAGTCAAAAAACTCATGCAATACTATGATACAAATTTCTGATTAATTAAAATAAAATGGATGAAAAAACACCCTAGTTATTTTCTATTTTTTCGTGAACTGGTCATTTAATAGAGGTGAGGATGGGTCGAAACCATCTGCCCCTTCCTATTTGACCCGATTTAATTTCTTAAAAAATATTTTGATAAAATATAGATTTTAATTGGGAAAATATTTTCAAAATTAGGTCTATTTCGGGTCGGAATTGAATCTTGATTTAAAAAATCCGAATTCATTCACAACTCGGATATTTAAACATGTTATATATATTAATTATACATTATAATGCAAAATATGTTAAATATACATTATATTTTCTAAAATAATATGAGATATGTGAAACGATGTTATTGATTGTAAGGATTAAAACGAAGATTATAAATTAAATATAATTTATTTATATATTCTCTTATTTTATTTGATGCATTCTGTATAAAATTTAAATTAAAGTAGAATAATCGAGTTGTTCTGATTTAATTCCAATCGATTCGGGACCACAAAATTCCAGACTCGATCAAAATCGAATCGGACCGGGGACGAAATTAACCCGATCCGGAACCAGATGCTGCTCACTCTTATCGCTTAGGTTTGACAAAGTATCTTTAACCTTTTATATTTTTATTAATCCAGTTATATTTTAAGAATCTATTATAAATTTTAAATAAAAAATAAAAAATAAAAAATAAAATAAAACATCCTTTGTGTTGAAATATATATTTTTACTTATTATTGTTTAGTTATCTTAACTATATATTGTTTTAGATTTATTACAGGTTCCCACATATTGTTAGAAAGATAAAATTGTAAGTAGAGTAGGGCTGAGCACGGTCCGGATCGATCCGAACCGCACCGACCCAAAAAACCGGATAAAAAACCTGGCCCGGACAAGACTCGGTCTAGGCCCAAGTCTAATGGGTCAAAAACTCGACGGGTTTCGAGTAAGGACCGGGTTTGGAGTGCAAATACCCGATCCGATTTATATTCACTATATAAGCCCGTCGGCCATTTTTTTCAATTCATTTCACACGCGACATTCTCTCTCTCCCATCTCTCTCACCGTCTCACGCCTCGGCCTCGCTCGACACTCTCTCCCTCTCTCTCACGTCGACGGCGACGACGGCAACTTCGACTCCTCCGGCAGCCCTCCCCCTCTCCTAACTCCTTCTCTCTCTCTCTCCTCCGGCCGCCAGGCGTCGAGATCCGCCGCCTGGCGGCCGAATCGACCGCTTGGCTGCCAGATCCAGCCGCCAAGCGTCGAATCTGACAGTTGGCGACCGATCCTGGCGGCCGGATCCGATCGCCTGTCAGCCGGATCGGCCGCCAGGCATCGGATCTGGCCACTGGCGGCAGATCCGACCGTCGGGCACGATGAACCGATCTATTCCCGGTCGCAAATCCGGTGATTTTTTCGGATTGCCGGGTTTAACCCAGAACCGGATCCGGCCGGATTCGGGTCCGGTACCGGATCAAAAAAATTTTGACCCGGTATAATTCGGGTCGGGACCGAGTCCGCTGAGATAGATTTGCTCAGGCCTAAAGTAGAGAAATGAAAAAAAAGTTCTGAAAATAAGAGGAAAACAATTCGTAATTAAGAAAACGAAATTAATCGTTTTGAAGAAAGAGAAATTAAGCCCAGTCCATGCTTATCCAATGAGGCGGGTCAGCCCATATGAAAGTTGTTTTGTGCTTGACTCCCTAGATTTTGAGATGCTTCTAGAATCTTCTGAAGAAATAGAGAGAATAGTAAATACGAACCGCAGCATTGAAACAAAATTTTCCCGGAAGTAGGAACAAATTTTGTTCATGGAATCGTATCTAAAAAAAATTGTTCATGAAACTTTTGCACAAGGAAAATTATTACGAAAAAAAAAACACTTTCTGCTTAGTAATCAGTAATACATATTTCAAAAAATGTTAATTAGGGAAAAACGAGGGCGGTTAGAAAATGACGAAAGAAAAGAAAAATAAAGAACGAGCAGCGCGTCAATTAGTCGATTACAAAAGCAGAAGAAATGGTGGGTGTTCTGAGGGCGGTGACCGCAGCTTCTGTTCTTCCCTCTGTGATCGCAGCCACAGCTCTTTCTTCTTCTTCTTCTTCTCGATTCCCACTCGCCAGTTCGCACAATCTACTACTTGTTCCTCTCCGTTTGACGCCGGCCCCCAAGTCCTCCTCCGCCGCCCCGAGAACCACAGCAAACCCCGCAGCGCTCCGCATGGGCTCCCCGGCGGCCGATCTCAAGCCCACTGATCAGGTATTCTTTGCAGCGGTTTTAGATTCCTTATCATTTAGTTTTCCTCTGATGTATCTTGTTTCCTTTTTTTTTTTCAGCAACACGAGGGCTTGCCGGAGCTTTTGGTATGTTTAAATTGTTCCTTTCCTCCAACTCCTTTCTTCGTCATTGGTTAAGAATAATAAGTTTTGAACAGTTTTTGTAAGATGTTCAATCGCGGGGCTGGATGATGAATTGTTTACATTGCGCCCAATTGCCCGTATCTATTGTGACCTTTTGGAATACAAGAATCATAGCTTGGAATGATCGCTGATCCCGTGTTCATGCCTTTATCTTTGTGAAATCTCGTTAAGGCAAGCCTCATGTTCATATCTTTGTGCTATTTCAGACAGAATTCATGGTGGATATGGAATGCGAAGGTTGTGTGAAAGCAGTAAATAGCAGTCTGCTAAGGCTCGGGGGTATGTTATCTAAATGCTTTTATTTTTCATGCTTTGATACTTTATGAGCTTGTCAAACTTGCATATTTTGTTTCTTAATTCAGTTGCTGTATAAGCTGATTGTGTCTTACCTATTTGCTGTATTTGAACTGTTGTCCAGGAATTAAAAATGTGGATGTGGATCTGAGTAATCAAGTTGTAAGAGTGCTCGGGTCACTTCCCGTGAAGATCATGGCTGATGCTCTTGAACAATCTGGACGCAAAGCTCGATTAATTGGTCAAGGAAATCCTAATGGTTCGTAAATTCACTTTTTGTTTTCGATCAGTGGATCCTTACAAACCTTTCATTTTATGTATTATATTTATTTTATATGCCACTTTGTACATTCAAATCTTTGTCTTCTGACACATGATTTTCTTTCCTTTCAGTACTCTCATAAAAGAAGAAAATGTTTAATTGTAATCAAAATTTTCCTCAGGTTGAAAGCTAGATATGTAACCTTGTCGTGATTGCAACCAAAACATTAGCTTACAACCAAAACATTAGCTTACAAGATTTTTAGGGGGTGGTGACGGTTGTGCTTGAAGTAAATGTTAACAACCAGCATGGTTTTTTAATCGAAATTGGTAACAACTTTTTCAGGCACATCCCATTAAAATAAGGGGGTTTACTAGAGCTGCTAAGCATGGTGTCATTTTGATCCAAAACTATGAGGAACTTTGGTAACCAAATCTCACATCTACCAGTGAATGCACTGCTGTCATTATGAACTAAAATTACTCATAGTTTTGGCAGCAGCTCCCTTAAACCATTACATGCAGATTACAAGTTGCCACCTTGCTTTGGAAGTATTACAGAAAGGTTCCTTCATACTACAAAGTGAACTATCATGTAAAAGTGCCATAACTTGCTTTAAGCATCTATCAAATCCATTGGCGTAACTGAAATTTAATAATTTGATGATTCAAACATCTCATGTGCTTAGAAGCCATTTTCAAAATTCTTTGTTTGTCCAAATCACTAAACTGCATTGCAAAAACAAAAACGAAACAGGATTGCTTTTTTTTTTTAGGAGAAAAAGGATGACCAACCGTGGTTGTCATCCATCTATATATAACTGTGAATTGAAAGTCATGTACAAGTGTGATCTCTCAAAGGGAGAGCAGCAAAAGATGGGGAGTGTCTCAGCTAATCAAAACCCCTCTCTCAGATAAGAAAGAAGACGTGGTGTAAAATATGCTCAACATGACATCTTTCCCCATAAAAAATGATTCAGTTGCGCTAAAGGTAAATGATTCCAACACCGGCCAAAAAAGTCGCTCTCTATCTCTATCTTTGATGAGCGAAACCACGAAGTGATAGCCGCACGGTCTTCGAGTCTGAAGAGAACAGGCTCGCAATGCTCTTGCTGCCGGATGCCTCGGAATGTTGAGCGTTCAAAAAATAGATGGGTGATGTCCTCTGCCTCACCAGTCTCACCAGTCACCACATAGCATGTGTCATTGTGAGGCGTCCATGTCGTCCTGTATCTCCCGGTGAGAAGTTGGCCGTGCGCATAAGTCAAGCAAAGATCTTAACTTTCAACGGCACCCGTGAACGTCATATGAGTCTACAATCAAACCTGAAATCCTCAGGTAAAGTGATGGCCGGTAGGAATCGAATGTAGAGACTGCATACTGAGAAGGACTCCAATAGCCATACTCGTTTGTTTGATTTGGAATGGTCAGGTCGGAAGGGGGCAATTGTTGGAGTGCTAGGAGCTCCATGAACTGCTGAGCCGAAAAGTGTGAGCTGAAAAGTGGTGTCCATGAGCTCGACCTTGGACCTCCAACCTAGGGGTGGCAACATCCCCGCCCCCAAACGGGGCCCCGCGGGGAATCCCCATTCAGGGCCCCGCATTCGGGGATTTTTTTCCCCGCGGGGGCGGGGATGGGGGGCAAACTGCCCCAGACCCCTCATTCGGGGATCGGGGCGGGGTGGGCTGCCCCCGCCCCGTCGGATCCCCGTCTCCCCGTCATAACATTTAATTATTTTAATTATCAATAATCAGATTAAATCTTAGCCGTCCATTCATCATATATAAAATAAAAAAATCCTAACTCCTTTCAATCTCCTCTCTTTTTCTCCCACCCCCCAACCCTAATCTCCTTTCCCCTTTTGGTGGCGGCGCCGGCGACATCCTTCTCAAGGCGGCGCGGCGACAACGATCTTCGATGCGGAGGCAGCCGGGGCGGGCGACATCTTTCTCAAAGCGGCTCCGGCGACGACAATCTCCGATGCGGCCGCGAAATCGCCGATGACGATGATCTGCGCGATCGCGCACAGAGACGGCGGCGATTTCGCGCAGAGGTGAGCACTAATTTTTTTGTGATTTTTTTCTAATTTTTTCACAATTTTTAATAAAAAATTCAGGGAATCGAATTCCCCGCGGGATTCAGGGCCCCGCGGGATTCGGGGCGGGGGATAAAATTTCCCCCGAACCGGGGATTCGGGGCGGGGTCGGGGGCGGATCGTCGGGGTCGGGGCGGGGGTGGTGTCCCCCGCCCCGAACAGCGGCGGTTGCCATCCCTACTCCAACCTCAGCCTAGGTCTTCGCCACCATCGCCTCGGGGTGTGTCATCAAGGCCCACAATTGAGGGAACAACTCAGCAAGCAAGCCCCCGAGAGCCCCGTCGTGCTGCCAAAAGGAGAAGTCCTCCCAGAGCTGAGAGATGATCAAGGGGCAAACCCGTGGTTCCAAGGTCTCCACTCCACGCCAAAAGGATGAGGCCTTGCGGGGCAAGATGGTCATCGAGTGTCAAGATAGGTCACACCCATTGCAGGTTTGGAAGACTGTGTGCCATAGACAATCATTGAGTCCCATGATCCGCCTCACCCCCCGGGCCAGAAGATCCCGAACTCCCAGACCTTCCTTGGAGGTAAGGTGGCAAATATTGCTCCAAGCAATCAGGTGGACTCTGCGGTGATCGAAGATGCATCCTTGTAAAAAATGAACGTACCATCATGTAGTGTGTCGAAAGCGCCGAAAGGACTGAGCGGAGTAGGATGAGCCGACCTCCACGTGATAACAGTCATGAACTCTAGCCATGGAGGCGGTGCTCCGTGCGCTCGATGACTAGAGTCCACCACCTGGAGCCGATGTGGTGGTCCGACAGTGGAAGGCCCAAGTAGGTGATCAGAAGAGTGCATCGGGGTGTGAAATTGGGTCGTTGCCTTGCCGAACAACTCAACGAGGATGGCTACTCGTCAAGCCTTCTCCTCAGAGCCCTTGATGAACAATATTGTGTCATCCACATATGGAGTGGAACGAGGCCCTCGGTGAAACCACTGAAAAGGCTTGTCTCGCAGGATGCCTGAATCCCTCTGACAAGGGCGTTGACTGCCAGGACGAACAACATATGAGCAAGGGGGCAGCCCTGGCGAACCCCCTATGAGGCTGCACCCACTCCCCCGCTCGGGCCTCGTTAATCAAGACCGAGAATTAATCGGAGGTAATGCACCGCGTCATCCAAACGATCCAGATCTTTGGAAGCTTTTGACCTGGAGTGAATGCTAAAGAAAGGACCATGAGATCGTGTCATATGCTTTGAGAAATCGACCTTTCATAGGAAGGCCCGATAGCTCGTCCTCCATTGAGCAACGATCTCCAAGCAATGGTATAACTGTCGATGATGGTCCAGTCCCGGATGATGGTTGACTGTGCCGGATGAATCAACTTAGAGTTGCTATGGATGCTTCAGGTGTCATGACATGTTAACGAACTGTGTGGATATGCACCATTTAACATTCATACAAAGCATGTCATGTATGCAACCATAAGTTATCTGATTTTTTCTTTGGTTTTAGTAAAAACTCCTAAAAGGTTGTGAAAAGTCATTTTTTCGTTGGTCTTGTACTCCCACATTAGTTTTCATCTTCCACTTGAGGTTCTGGAACTTTGGCTCTTATTGCTTCCCACCTTGAGCCCTAAATATTGTCCATGATATATTTCTAGAGAACCACACCACAGCGAAAAAAACCCATGATATCTTTCCAGCATGGGTGTTTTTTTGTTTTGTTTTGTTTTAGTGTGTGCTTGGAGTAATCTCTAATACCCTTGACACTCTTAGGCCATGTTTAATTAAGGCAAGAGGAAGGAAAAGAGGGGGAAGAGAAAAAAAAAACACCCTCATTTGTATGAAATTTTAAAAGAGGGGAATGAAAGAAAGAGATCCCTCCATTTAGGGGGAAGAGAAAAAAAAAACACCCTCATTTGTATGAAATTTTAAAAGAGGGGAATGAAAGAAAGAGATCCCTCCATTCCTCTTCATTTGGTCATTTTTTTTCAATCCTTATTGGAAGGTAGAGAAGGGGAAAAAAATTGATCATCCTATTTTCTTGAATGACAGAAAAGTTTTACGATCCTTTATTTTTCATTCTCTTCATTATTCTATACCCAAAAGAGATAAAATATTTTCCACTCGTTACCCTCGTTGCCTCTTCTCAGTTACCACCTCAGGTAATGTCATGTCTCAAACGGTGCAGGCTCTTATCACTGTATAATTTGCATTTTTTATCATTAAAAAAATGATCATCACTTTTTGTCGCAAAACCAATTTGATGCGTGGAAAAATTGTCAATGTTTCAAACACTATTGCAATTTCAAGAAATTATTATTGGCACTCTATTCTATTAGAAAAGGACAACAATATCCACATGGGGTGAAGATAATGTTTCTTAAGATGCAACAACAACAACAACAAAGCCTTATCCCACTAGGTGGGGTCGGCTACATGGATCTTACGACGCCAATTCGTTGATCCATGCATCATCTATTTTTTCAATGTAGAACTACAGTCAATGATATGCATCTCGACATTCATGATTATTGTATCCCACTGTTCGACAACAATGGAGCACCATCTTATATATTTTATTTTGAGATTGAGCAATGAACATTTACTTCATAATCTGATCCATCAAAACATCTAAAGGTGCTTTGGAACTCCTTACCCAGTTCCTTGTGTGCTTTTCTGTTAAACTAGTTTGAATTCTTGAAGGGGTTTTTTCCTTTTTGTTTCAAATATACTTTAAATGACCTTGAAGCAATTTGGAAAAAAAGATTGAAGAATCCTTGGTTGTTTAGATGCCTTGAAAATATTTTGCGCCATTGTTTTATCTATTGTTCTTTAAGTGTTAATAATCACTTTTTCAGACTTTTTAGTTTCTGCTGCCGTAGCGGAGTTCAAAGGTCCAGTGGTATATGGTGTGGTTCGCTTGGCTCAAGTGAACATGGAATTGGCAAGAATCGAGGCCAACTTCAGTGGCTTGTCACCAGGTAAACATGGATGGTCCATAAACGAGTTTGGAGATTTGACAAGAGGAGCAGCGAGCACCGGAAAAGTTTTTAACCCGCTTGATAATTCTTCCAAAGAGGTAATTTTCAAGAGTGTAAAAAAAAGCAATTCTTTCCTAAACTGACTATGGCGTTACCAGGAGAACTTTGCTGAATGTTGACTATGGCGTTTCTTTGTTTTCCTATTCATACATCACTGCTACACGCAGCCACTCGGTGACCTGGGAACACTAGAAGCAAGCGAGAATGGCGAAGCCAATTTGTCAGGCTCTAAGCAGATGCTTCGAGTTGCTGATCTCATCGGTCGTTCTATTGTAATCTATGAAACTGAGGACAAGTCAGATTCTGGTATTGCCGCCGCAGTCATAGCCAGAAGCGCAGGTGTCGGTGAGAACTACAAGAAGCTTTGCACTTGTGACGGGGTTACCATCTGGGAGTCGAGCTAAGAGGCTCTCTTGTGACAACAACCAAGTCATTTTGTCATTGTACTTGTTACCTACCTGTAACTTGTGTAAAGGAGTGGAAGTGCCCTTGTGAAGGCACACAATTCCAATTGCAAATTGGCGCAATTAAATCATTCTCTTGATGGAAAAAAGAAGATTTATTATGATGAAAAAGCATGGGCACGTCTAGATTTTGATTCCTAACATATTTTCTTCATACTACTCAAGTAATCTTATGTGACTTCTATGGAAGCCTTCAGGTTTTTTTTTTGCAAGGAATGCAACTTCGCCTTCGTCCGACGGCAGCTGTGGATCGGGCGATTTACAGAGGTTGCAACCACGTGAGGACCACCGGGCTTCGAACTGAATGGACTCCATCGCTCCATGTCAGGGCTCCGAATTCAGGTGTCAGCTGAGGAGCTTTTGTTCTGAAGGTCACCTTGTAAGTAAGCTTCTGGTTTTGCTGAGTGAAGCGAAGGGTGTTCGGCTCTACGATGACGTCGGCGCCCTTGAAGGTTGTGGTCTGAACGCTGTATGTTGACGCCGGCGGTCCAACATTTGTGACAGTTCTGTGCAGCGTCAGCAGAGGAGCAGGTTGCTCGCGGAAGACGGCCGAGATCGCCGGGTAGTTCAGGTCTCCCGCCGAAGCTAACGTGTGCTTGCAGGTTCTGTTCGAGGACTTGGTGAAGACCCTCAGCTGCACCGGCGTCAGCTTCTGACTGCAGAGGAACTCGAAGTAGTCATCGGCTGTGATGTCGTAGACCAAGCCCGGGTCTACGGCCTTGAGTGGTTGGATGTGACCAGCGCCATAGGCGTAGGGGTTCGACGGTGCATTGGTCGCAGCATCCTTCATCGGATTGAAGGTGTTGTCGTGCACGTAGGCAGTGGTCATGAGGGCCGACTTTATGGCGGCTGGGCTCCAGTTGGGGTGCCTGGCCTTGAGCAGTGCAGCTACGCCGCCGACGTGGGGGCACGACATGGACGTCCCCGACAAGATGTTGAACCCGACGCGGCGACGATCGCTGGCCAAGCTCGAAGGACTCGCGTCGCCGCTCCACGCAGCGAGAATGTTTACCCCCGGCGCCACCATGTCCGGCTTGAGGATTTCCAAGGTAAGGAGGTTGGGGCCTCTGGAGGAGAACGCGGCCACCACAGGAGAAGGACGGATCCCCATCTCCGTGCCTTCGAATGTGAGTGTTGCAGTCGGATGAACGCCACCGGCTTTGGCATACTGCTTGATGAGTTTCCCGGTTGCGTCTCCGACTGCAACGGCCGGCAGGAGGTGGGAGTCAGCAACGAGCTCATTACCGTTGGCGGCGGTGTTGGCCAGGATCATGCCGATCCCACCGGCGTCCTTCACCACCTGACCCTTCTGCACTCTTGGACTGATGCCCCTGTCGCAGATGACGATCTTACCGGTGACAATATGAGGATCCAGAGTCCCTTCCAGGCACAGGGATTTGGGATCGGGGCTGGTCGTGTTGCCGCCCATGTAAACCACTGGATACTGCTGCTGAGGCAAGAGGTTGCGACGGCCTTTGTACAGTGAGACACCCGTCACGTTCACCCCGTTTCCTAACTTGACTGTCGCCGGGAAGTCTCGATCCATGGTGCTCGCCCCAATGGTAGCTACCCATGGCGACACATTTGTTAGGCTGATCGGGTCCGGGCCGCTGTTTCCAGCCGAGCATGCAACGAACACGCCCATCTCCATGGCGCCGAACGCGGCAACGGACAAGCTGTCCCGATAGTAAGCGGAGACGCCGCCGCCGAGGGAGATGGAGAGGACATCTACTCCGTCAGCCACCGCGCGGTCGACCGCTGCCAAGATGTCGGAGCTGAAGCACCCGCCGGTCCAGCACACCTTGTAGGCTGCGATCCTTGCGCGGGGCGCCATGCCGCGCGCCGTGCCACGGGCGTAGCCGAAAAGGTTGGCTCCTACAACCGGCGTACCGGCGACCGTGGCGGCAGTGTGAGTGCCATGCCCGTCTTGATCCCTCGGCGACTTGAACTCTCCCTTCTCGTCGATAGCACCGGCGGAGGCCTCGTAACCTCGGTAGAAGATCCTCGCGCCGACGATCTTCCTATTGCAGTTCTTCAGGGTGAAGTTTCGACCGACCTCACAGGCGCCTTTCCACCTCGTCGGCACAGGGGTCATACCCCTGTCGTTAAAGCTGGGGCTCTCCGGCCAAATCCCGGTGTCTAGCACCCCCACGATGACGTCGTGGTCAGCGAGCGCCGATGACCAGACGTCGTTGCTCACTTCGGGGCCAACGCCCAGGAACGCCGGGCTTCTGGTGGTATGCAGTTGATAGACGGTCTCAGGCAGGACGGCCGTCACGCCAGGGACGTCTTCCAGCTGCTGCGCTTCGTACTCACTAAGTTTTGCGGCGAAGCCATGGAAGGCGCTCTCATAGCTGTAGATGATCCTGTCTGCAGACGCATCGTCCGCCTCCACCGCGTCCAGCTGTTTCGCGGCGACGGACCTTACAGCAGAGGCATACCACTGGGAGTGGGAAGCGAAGGCGCTGGGTTTCTCAGATTTGGCCATATGGACGATGTAGGTTTTTGGCCGAGGCTTCACAGTTGTGGCACTCAGAGGGAGGACAAGCTGCACGGCCACCAGACACAGGCAAAGCCATGTCGCCGCTCTGCGTGCAGCCATGGGGGAAGAGCTACGAGTGGTGGCTCCAAGTGAACAAGAGAAGGGAGAGCAGCGGAGATGGAGACTGTGGCTAAGTAGCTGCCTGCCCAGTGGCCACTCTCCAGTGTAACTCTCTGGTAATAAAGGAGGTAGGTGGTGTGGGTGACTGTTAGATTGAAGAGTATTTATTCTGGTCCGCGGTGCATGTCTGGCATGGCAGCAGTGTTCCAAGGTCGGGATTTGAGATCATCGAGGTAAATGTTTGTAGGCGTATGGCATGCATCGTCTAAACGTGGAGTGGGCTAGTGGCGATGGTGGTGCTCGCCGTGAACTCCCCCCCCCCCCCCCCCCCCCCCCCCGCGTAACAGGTGTCAGTTAGTGCACATGCCTTGTGAAGAAGCATTCACGTCGCCGACGAGGGTCCATAGGTAAGAATAAGATATTTTTTTTAACTTAAATAATGTCAGTTTTTAGTGCCACTATTATTTTTTTATTTTGTTAACATAAAGAATAAAGTGCATATATTGATTAAAGTGACATGTTCTTTATCTTTTTTTTTTTACAAATGATAATAGAAGATAGAAGTGTAACATAGTAAATGTAAGAAGTAGAAAATTTGATGTAGCGATTTTTGTTTTTTCTGTATAATTCTGGAGAGTTAACTGACTGCTAATTAGAGTTAGAGGAAGGAGTGGAAATAAGTCGTAGTCAGGCTTTAGTTTTTGCTTATGAGTTAAGATTAAATTACGATGCTCTTTCAACTTGAAGTTTGTTTCTATAATTAGATACAGGTCACCAGACACGTAGCCTGTTTTAATAATGTGAGACAGTGAGTGAGAGAAAGAGAGAGAGAGAGAGATCTACTCCAACTTCAATCATTAGACGTTTAATGTCCTTTGCATATTGATGTGACGGCGATGGATTTTGTTAGGCTTGGGCCATCTTTGTTAATCCTCGCATTAGCAAACCCCCCCACCTTAAATTATCTCCAGATTGCGTGTTGGGATTGTTGTTTGGTCTTCGTACCATTCTGAGGAACATTTGGGGCAACATGCAACTAGGGAGGGGCATAAAAAGATACCTAAGGTGGTGGTGTCTTTGTTTCGAGCTTGTTTCAATCAGGGGCATCAACAGTAAAAAACATTTGTCTTCTCCCTTGGAAATAGTCTAATCACAAGGGAGATTAGTTTAAATTAAACGAATATGAACAGTCTTATCCTTGAAAATTAATTTAGAGCTTAATATCAGAAGTGGATATAAGAAAAGACTTCTTATTTCAATAGTAAAATTGCTCTTTGTAAACAATATAAAAGAGGAGAGCTTGTGATGGGGAATGCAAGAACATATGCAACGTTTATTATGGTCACCCCCGACAGACCCATGGCCTGTGACTGTGGGTGGTGGTGGAGTTGGTGATAGGGGGGAGCTTTTAATTAGTTCAGATGTTGTCCTGTGACTTCAATATTTTTGGCGATTCCTTTAACTTAGTCCTGTCTCGGCTTCGGAAATTCACACCAACTTGTACCAACTCAATTGATATCCTGGAATTTAAAGCTGCAGCTACCTTAGAATTAATCCTCCACATTCCTCCCACCGACTCAATAATTTCTGTGCTCAAGTTCTTGTTTCAAGTTATGTGGCCTTATGGTAAGGAGGGGAATTCTTCCATTTTATTTAGAACACAAATTACTATCGTTTTGAATAGAAACTAATTCAGGGGTGTAGTGATGAAATTACATATCTTTATCTCATATAACAACTATTCGTACTTTACATGCTGTCATGATTAACTGTTTAAATAATGATAGTAGCTTGAGATCACTACTAGTACAAGTTTTAAAGAACGAAAGCTATCAACAGTCTAATAACAAGACAGAGACTCATGATTATGCTTTTTTGGCTGTTCTATAAACGAACTTTAAGATCGTATAATGAGTACATAAACATGGCGGATAATGAGCATGTAAACGATTTGTTTTCTCAATTAATGCAACATTTGTTTTTGCTACTATGATTTCAATTCAATAATTTGCGAGGATGTGCCAAATCAATTATGCTATCAACGATTATGATCTTTACTTGGGAAAGACCAAATTACTTATCCACCAATCATTGTGTTACTGCAGCAGGCACACATTATCTTTGTTGCCAAGTATACTACAGATTCATGCCCCTCCTG
The DNA here is from genome assembly GCA_030549335.1 of Pontederia crassipes. Lineage (NCBI taxonomy): Eukaryota > Viridiplantae > Streptophyta > Magnoliopsida > Commelinales > Pontederiaceae > Pontederia > Pontederia crassipes. Next base: position 60,650,766 of record CM060196.1, on the reverse strand, counting down.
GTTGTCGATCGACGGATGCCACACAAATGGAGCCCTTCAGCAATCTTCAGAGTGACCATGGCCCTGCTCTTGACAGGTTTTGTTTCGTCGAATAGCTTGAATCTGAAAAAATACACGAGAGTTGCAGCAAAGATCTTCATCTGCAAATACGAGAAGTCCTTCCCTAGGCAGATCCTTGGTCCAGCCTGAGAGCCAAAGATGAAAAAAGATGGCTGATCACCAGTTCATTTTGACGTTCCTATGTGAAACTGTATTTTCTGGATATGCATCACCTGGAAGGCAGGGAGCTTGTACGGGCTCTCCGGCACGAAGACGCCCTCGGCATTGATCCATCTGTCCGGCCTGAATTCTTCAGCGTCCTCACCCCACAGGAACTTCATCCTTCCCATGGGATATGGTTGATATACGACTATGTCTCCTTTCTTGATGTCAAATCCGTCCGGCAATGTATCATCCGAGAAGCAGTATTTAGGATTCTGAAGTGGTTCACATTGAAGTCGAAACAGTAATGTATCAGATGCCAAACACGGTTTGCTTAAAAGACCATTAGCAAAATGTATGTAGCAATTGCACCAAAGCTTAAGTCTGTGTGACATACCAAGGGAACTGCAGGGTACAACCGAAGCGTTTCTGTCAGACATGAATGGAGGTAATGCATTCTGTTGATGGCCTCTTCAGTTAAACTTGCAGTGATCTCGTCCATGGTAACATCGTCCTTCATCACTGCCATTGAATCCCTCACTTCTGCCGCCACCTTTTCCTGCACATGAGGATGCTTGCACAGCATGTAAAAGAACCACGCGAGTGTCCCAGCTGTGGTGTCTCTGCCGGCAATTACAAAGTTGAGTATGATGTCTCTCAAGTACTTGCGGCTCATGCTTTCTGGATCTTTTTCTCTCTCTGCGATAAATCTCGATAGCATGTCTTCTCTATCCACCTGCATAAAACTAGTGTTGATTTAAACTCGAGAGGCATTTTAATTGAATTTCTTCCTAGGTGATTGAAGCTTACAGAATTGCTCTTTTTTCCAGATTGTTGATTAATCTTCATATCAATGACTCTGTACAGGAAGTCATCTATCAATTGGAGATTTCTCTTCATCGTGGCCTCTGAGCCAATGTTCAGGAATCTCTTGGCCTTCCAGAGGACATCGAAGTACCGATGCAGCAATTGGGCGTTTGCATCATCAAAAGCCTTAGCGAAAGCTATATTTTCTTTATTCGATGCAGATAGGGTATCCAATTCCACCCCGAATGCAACTTTGAATACGGAGTCCAAGGTAGATTTAAAGAACAGGTCCTGGATAGGATGTCAGAAAAGTCATTCAAGTACATGCCTCAGTTCTTACTACTGGCCACACAAGATCCATACCTGGATTTCGATCACTTGGTTCGAGCTTACCAACTCATCCACAATCCTCGCAAATTTACAGGCAGTGGCTCTGAACACAAGGCTGCTGTAATCCCTCAACACCTTGGCTGAGAACTGGAAGCTTGCGATCTTTCTCTGTTGGCGCCACTTCTCTCCATCAACCGCGAAGATGCCGTCCCCAAAGAAGTCGTGCATTGCAGCATAATTCAACTCTCCCTAATCAAGTTCACCCCAAAGAATGTAGTCATTTTCCTTGGTTCATATATTATTTTTCATCTCAAGCTAAGAAAATGTTGGCCATTGTGCTGCATACCTTCCCATAGTTGGCGAAGTTGGTCTTGAGGATGTACTCCACATTTGCAGGATCCACAGTGCAATTGTAACTGCAGAATGGTGCGAGAATCCTGAAAGTTTTGTGCTTGCGCGAGTGTTCGGTCTGGAAATCCACCAATCTATGGAGGTTCAGCAACTGGTTGAAGATTGTTCCTACGATGGGTGGGTAATTTGGTTTTCGTCTCTTCCTGTACGACCCAAGAAGATTCAGGGGAGATTGCAGCTTGTATAGGACGAGGAGCAGCAGCAGCGTTGCTGCAAGGAGGAGAGGAGGATCATAGAGGCTTGGGATGTAAGAGTCCATGACAGGCAATGCTTGAGATTGCAGCTCCTCTGCGTTCACAAGGCACTGATATGAATCTTATTATATCATCTTCGATTGAACAAAGACTGCCACACGATGCTAAAACAATTGGTAGGAATGATGACAGGTTGAGTCAGTTCCTGCCACACCTTTAAATGAGGAATCGCCCCGTTAAGCTCATCCTGTCAACATTGAGGATCCATTTGGCTTAATTGATATATAATAGTTTGATAAGTTCAAGTATTAAATTTAATGTTGATTTTTTAAAATAAATAGTTACATATTTTGTAATACAAAAATTATAAATTATTATTTTAATTAAATAGTAAAAAAGTTTGTAATATTATAATAGATGAAATATATGAAAAAACTTACGTATACTAACATTCATTCACTGAGATCAGTTTTTTTTTTACACAAAATAAGTTAAAGATTCTCAGCTTATTTTATTTTTTACTTTGAAGTTTAGCCGAACAATCCATTCTATGCAGTTGGGACTTGGAGGGTGGACCGTAGTACAAGTCTCCATCGTAGGTTTGATTTGTCATGTATCTATGTACGAAGAAAAATATTGACCAAGTTTATATTTTATTGCACCCATTTTTTTTTCTATATTCACTTTAAAAAAATATTATTCTCATTTCATTTTATTAGATAAAGATAAAAATCTCCGACGTGACATTAGAGTGATGATAGAGAATTCGTAACTTTGACTTAACCACGATTCATAGATGAATTCTATGAGGAAAGTATAACCATGACACTGGCTTTGAAATTGCTCCGTTCCATTTAATTCTCACGGAAACTCTACCAGAATAACTTGTATGACGCTTGTGAGAATTATAAGACTCTTACTTTCGTATTGATTAATTAGTTCAAACTCATGCATTTATAGAATAGGGCAAGGAGAACAAGGGTGCAGCACAATGACGTACATAATCACTTTAAGATCAAAAGATTACGAATTTGAATTTCATTACTTTTTTATTTTCAATCTTTAATTTTTTTACATTAGATCTATGGATTTCCACGAAAAAAAAAGGGTAAAATCTTGAATGAGAAAAAAATCACTCTATAATAATAGAATAGGGCAAGAAACTTTTTATTTCCTCCTAATTTTTCTCCTGAAATTCCTCCTATCCATTCAACAACGGCATTGAGCTACTGGTTATAATTTCATCAACCGTTGAGAGTGTTTTATCAAACGTGAGTGTTAAGGAAAATTAGCTAAAATTTTAGGAGGATGGAGAATTTCCTAGGGCAACATGTAGGGAGTGGGCTGATGCAAGCCATACCGGGTTGTTGCACTCGACCCTTCGTCTATAGAATAAATATTAAACTGTAATATTTTTCGAGTTCTGTCCAAATGAAAAATAAGATTAAAATGAAATTAATTTTTAATTTTTTTCCTAAAAGATTAAAAAAAATAGGTAACAAGAATAGCATCCTTTGAAGACGCTTCAATACGAGCTGAAAAAAGAAAAGAAAAAGGAAAAAGGAAGCAATTAAAGACAATACATAAATAATTTGAAGAGTTTATTAACAGTTTATTAATTAAGAGTTAAAGAAATTAACAAGCCCTTCGTCCTTGTCTGCGCAGTCCACACAATTGGAGTCCTCCGGCAATTTGAAGAGTGACCATGGCCCTGCCCTTCACAGCTTTGGATTCGTCCAGCAGCTTGAACTTGAAAAAGTGTACGAGCGTGGCCGCCATGATCTTCATCTGCTTGTACGCGAAGTCCCTGCCCAGGCAAATCCGAGGCCCAGCCTGAAAGATCAAAGGGAATTACGTAATTTTGCTCATCAGGTTGCTGCATGTAATTTGATTCATAGTCTACGTGAAAATGTGTAGATAGACACATGTTGATCTGCAGCGGCTAACCTGAAAAGCAGTGAACTTGAAAGGGCTTTCAGGCACGAAATCTCCGTCGGAATTGAGCCATCTTTCCGGCCGGAATTCCTCGGCATCTTCGCCCCACAGGAACTTCATCCTCCCCATGGGGTACGGTTGATAGGTGATCATGTCCCCTTTCCTGATATCAAATCCGTCCGGCAATGTGTCATCTGAGAAGCTGTATTTGACATCCTGCATTGGATGCGCATTAGACTCATGTAAGGAAGGTATCATGGACCTATCAAGCTTTCTTTCAGATTAAGCTGATCATCGATCAGCAAAAAAAATAATAATTACATGAAACGCACCAGTGGAACTGCAGGATATAACCGGAGTGTCTCCGTCAGACATGAATGAAGGTAATGCATTCTGTTGAGGGACTCCTCAGTCAGACATGCAATGAAATCATCGATAGTGATGTCGTCCTTCATCGTGGTCCATTCCTTCACTTCTTGTGCCACCTTTTCCTGCACATTCGGATGCTTGCAGAACATGTAAAAGAGCCACGCGAGGGTCCCTGCTGTGGTGTCTCTGCCTGCAATTACAAAGTTCAATATGATGTCTCTCAGATACTTGTAGCTTATGTTTTCAGGGTCTTTTTCCCTTTCTGCGATAAATCTGGATAGCATGTCCTCTCTATCCGTCTGCATGAAAGCACGTCGTTAGATTAAATATCATGTGAATTTTAAGCTTTTTGTGTGATCACAACTCACAGAAGAGCCTCTTCCTTTAGATCTTTGCTCAATCTTTCTGTCAATCACTCTGTAGAGAAAATCATCTATGAATTTGATATTCCTCTTCATCGTGGCTTCTGAGCCAATGTTCAGGAATCTCTTAATCTTCCAGAACAAATCGAAATACCGATACAGCAATTGGACGCTTGCCTCGTCGAAAGCTTTAGCAAAAGCTATACCTTCTTTGTGCGACCCAGAGAGCGTGTCCAATTCCACTCCAAATCCAATTTTGAAAATGGAATCCAAGGTAGATTTAAGGAACAGGTCCTGAGTACGAGGACACCACGGCAAATGTCGATAGTAGTCGCATGCATATAGAGGATATATTGTTATCATCAATAGTACTCAATCAAACAACATCTTACCTGGATATCGAATGCTTGGTCTGACCTCACTAACTCATCCACAATCTTAGCAATTTTACAGGCGGTGTCTCTGAACGCAACGCTGCTGTAATCCCTCAGCACCTTCGTTGAGAACTCGAAGCTCGCCAGCTTCCTCTGATGTCGCCATTTTTCTCCATCCACCGTGAAGATACCATCCCCAAACAAACCATTCATAACATCATAGTTGAATTCTCCCTGATCAACCACACAGGTTTCACACAATCCGTAAGTTACTTTATAATGTCTCTTTTGTTCCTTGAAAGAGAAGCAAGAAAGCAATTACAGAGATCAATCGAAGCTTATTCGCAAGGGTCATGAGCTGCAATACCTTGCCATAGTTGGCGAAGTTGGTCTTGAGGATGTACTCAACGTTGGCCGGATCCACGGTGTAGACATAGTTGCAGAACGGTGTGAGCATCCTGAAAGTTCTGTACTTGCGAGAGAGCTCCGTCTGGAAGTCCACCAACCTTTCGAGGTTGAGAAGCTGGTGGAACATGGTTCCGGCGACCGGTGGGTAATTGGGACTTCGCCGCCTCGCGCGAGTCCCTCCGGAGAGCAGCGGCAACTTCACGACGCAGAGAACTGCGATAAGCAGCAGCAGCAGCGGCGTTGCGACTGCAGGGAAGAGTGCATGATCACGGATGCTTGAGATGCACAGTTCCATGAGAGCTGCTGATAGATTCACACTTCAGATGCACCGCCTCTGCTGATAAAAACAAGACTTTTGGAAGCAAAAAAACAAAGGGACTAAGGAACCTACGGAGTGGAGTTTTGTTCCGCATTCCCTCCGCACTGTTGACGGTCACGATTTATCCACGTCGGTTCATATAATCGTGATCTTCGTCGACAGCGTTTTCCTCCCGCGTCCTCTCCTCTTGTTTTGGTCGTTAGTCAGATGCCCACGTCCTCGATAGAGACTTGAGACAGAGAAAGAGAGAGTGAGGAATGGTGTCACGCCCTCGGGAAACGCCTTCCGCTCGGTGGAATCACTATTCGACGCGCGGCGGGGCCCATCTGACGACGGCGTCACGAGACTTTAGAATTATATAATGGAGAATTAATACAAACATAGCAGAAATTCAAACATAATTTGAGTGGACAAACAGTCATCAAATGATAACATAATAATATTAAAATTCTGAACATGTTCTAGGATAGACATATACATAATAATGAATGAACTTAAGCATTCAAGTTATATTCATGATTCAATGTTTAAATGCATACCCCAGTATGGACAGCATATTATAACATTTAAAATCAAGTTCTAAACATAAACATAAGGCCTACTAAATGATCATAAACAAAAGAGACTAATATCCTCGACATGTCATGCTATGTGCAACACTTTCATTCACGAGCAGCAGCGTCTTTGCCTTGATGTCCTACAGGATTCATTGCAAAAAAAAATATATTTCATTAGAGTATGTAAGATCTAAACCATAATATGATCAACATGCATAATATGACATGAAGTACTATAATGAATATCAATTAGCAATAAATAATACTATACAATTCCATTGATCATCTAGGCATTTCCTTAACTTAGATTATATCAATTTCATTCAATCTATAGGCTCATCAATATTAAGCATGAACAATGCAATCGATATGGCATTGTCATGTTCAATATGGCCCATGGTCTAATAGTGCTCATGCTTAATCAATGAAAGTAATTATCTTATTTGTTATCATATGATGAGTAAAAGTTTGTACCAAAGCTTCCATTATTCGGTCTCCATTTAGCCATCTCTTGTTTCTCATTATATGACAACCCACTTAATCAATTCAATTCAATACATAATATGAGCCTTTAACAATGGTCGGAGGGCTGAATCTTGCCTTAATTAAGTAGTTAGCTAGATCACGGGAAAACTATCCGTTCCCCAAATAATGGGTGTCCCGAAGGACCAATAATCAATGCGGAGGCATTTACCTCCCAATATGATAGGCTCATCAGATAATTCCCCCGACGGGTTCATTCAATCAATCAATACATTATTTCATTAATCGGTTCTATTTACGGCTGAACATGCATATCTCTATCACTAGATTAACAATCAAATATAATCTAAATAATATATGCTAGACCGATCGACCGGTTAAAGTACCGGTCGAGTCTTAAAGACTGACCATTCGACATATGACCGGTCAACCGGTCATGCATGATCGGTCGACCAATACCATATGAACACCGGTCGGCCGAACAGTTATCCGTTCGACCGATAATTACTTATCAATCGGTCGATCGATCATATCGTAAATTCTACGATATGAACACTGTTTATCACTGGTCGACCGGTCATCATCAGCGATCGACCGATATGTATTGCAGAATGAAAAATCTATACATTTTCCTACGTTTTTCAAAGTGCATTACATCAAACAATTCATCATTTATTCTTAAAGCATGCTAGACACACAAAAAGGACTAAACATGCTATTAATAGGTAATTTCTATCATGCATTGCCTAGGTTTTCCATGAACCTATACATGCACCTAAGTTTCATTTAAAATTTGATTTCTAGTAGTAAGAACACCTAGGGCAAATCTTACTTATTAGAATTAAAGTCAATTAGGCTTAGATCTACCTTGATCTATGACCAAGATAGGGATCTACCTTACATACCTAATTTCAAGTACAAAATCCCTTTTTCTTCACTGTTGTCCTCTTGAGCTTCTTCTCCTTCTCCTCTTCCAATTAGGTCCTGCAACTTTCTGCTCTTACTCCAAACCTCTGCCTTTTTTATGCCGATCTGTTATCAAAGAGAAAATGGAGCTCACCTTAGAAGAATCCCGCAATGGTGCTCCTAGGGCATAAAAGATTGCTGAACTCTTTAGGAAATGGGGAAAAAAGAGTGCAAACCAGCTGAGGGAGGGTTTATATAGGCAATGGGAAGGATTTGAGTGGGTTTTGGGGTCCAATGGGGTGTTGCCAAGTGTCCCACTCGCCTTATTTTTCTGTCAGGTGTCATTTCTTTCCTCCCCCTCTTGCCATATGTTACATGAAAAGAGAGAGATGAAAGGAGGAAAGAGAGAGGGGTAGGGAGAAACACACGTTTTACTCTCAGGTCATTAAAGAGATTGAAAGAAAGAGTGAAAACAACAAAGAGAGAAAAACAGACGAGAAGGAGCAAGAGAGGCAAGGGGAGCAGAAAGAGAGGAAGGAGGTCCAGCTAGGGCTGAGCACGGGCCGGGTCGACCTGGTCGATCCGAATCGAAAAACCGGGTAAATAACCCGGCCCGGATTAGATCCGGGCCAGGATCATGTCTCTTGACTGAAAAATCCGCCGGGTATCGGGTCAGGACCGGATCTGCAGTGCAGATACCCGATCCGGACCCGACCCAATATTACTTACTATATAAGCCCTATCTCTACTCTCTCTCCTCTCATTTCAATCTCTCTTTTTCTCTCTCCCATTTCTCTCTCGCCCTCTCCCTCTCTCTCTCGTCCTCTCTCTCTCTCCCTCTCTCTCACGATGGCAGCGGCATCGATGACTCCGGTACCCTCTCCCTCTCTCTCTCACTCCGACGGCGACACCGATGACTCCGGCGGCCCTCCCCCTCTCCTGACTCCCTCTCTACTCCGGCCGTCTGGTGCCGGATCGGCCACCTGGTGGCCGATCCGGTCGCCAGACGGCCGGATCGGCCACTGGAAAGTCGATCTAGACGGTCGGATCGGCCACTAGTAGGCCGGTCTGGCGCCTAGCGGTCGGATCGGCTCACCTGCTGGCCGACCGGATCGGCTCACCTACTGGCCGGCCGGATCGGCCAGCAGGCGAGCCGATCCGACCGATCGGCCTGCCAATGGCGGATCCGATGTCTGGCGGCTGGATCGACCACTAGGCGAGCCGATCCGATCGCGAGGTGGCCGATCCGCTCGCCAGGCGGCGGATCGGCTCGCCGGGTGGCCACGCCGGATTGTGGCTGCCAATCGTGCACGATCGATTTCTGGCCGCAAACTCGGTCGCATTCCCGGATGGCCGGGACTGACCCGGAACCGGATCCGGTTGGGTCCGGTACCAGGTCGAAATTTTTTTGACCCGGCATAATTCGGGTCGGGACCGGATCTGTTCAGACCCGGACCCGGTCCCGAGATTGCTCAACTCTAGGTCCAGCCGCGCGAGAGTGAAAGGGAGGAAGACATAGAGGTAGGGGCAAGCCCTGAGAACACAAATAGAGTAGTCATTAGAGAAATGAAAAGAGAGAGTAGAAGGAATGAAGAGCGCCTAAAGAGAGGAAGGGGAAGAGAGAGGGAGAGCAAGAGGGAGGCGGGGGGAGCAAAAAGAGAGGAGGAAAGAGGGAGAGGAATAGGCGCGGGAGGTTCAGCAGTGAGAGGAGAGAGAAAAGAGAAGAATGCATAACGCTGTGAAGAAGGAGGTTGTCTGAGTGGAGTGCGTAGAGAGAACAACATCTGATCACGAGTATAAATCGCGACCGACTCGATGCTACGGAGGGATACGAAATAAAACCTTAATCCCACAAAAAAAACAAAAGGGACACGCTAGTGGATTTCGGATTAAATAGACGGTTATTTATAGACTTATTATTAAAAATAAAAATAAAAAATAATAATAATAATAATAATAACGCCTGTATTGAGCCCTTCCCCCACCGACTTTTTGTCCATCATCATCACCACAACCAATAATAATAATAATAATAATAATAATAATAATAATAATATACTGATATTATTAAACAAAAAGAAAAGGTTCAAATAAAATGTTTTATATTTAAGCTTTATCGTATCCTATTAAGATATAAAAACAAAAGAGATGATTAATTAAAAAGGATTGTGATGAGTGAGACAACAATGGACATAATACCTAATAGTCCAACCCCAATTAAATATCTGTATGATATTCATGTATCCTTGGATATATTATATTTGTGAAGGAAAAAAACAAATTAGAAGATAAAAAAACCATTGCCATGTACACAAATTTTTTTTAAGAAACATTATCTATTCTTACATTACCTTTTCATGTTATCTAGCAATCTACATTATCTTATATAAAAGTTATTTTTTATTAATTATCAATGTGGATTACTTTTTTTTGTCATGCATAAGTAAGCTCTCAAACAATTCAAATAACAATGATGATGTATAATAAAATATTATTAGATAATGCACTTTTTTTTACAAAATACTTTTTATCACTAATGTCAAGTTAAAATTTATTTAATCTAGCTCAAAATTTGAAATAATTATAAAACTAATAAATTAAATAAATAAATATATTTCATATCTATTTAAATGAAAATAATGATAATAAATATATGTAATATTAAAATAATAATTAGTAATAATATGCAATTCATGTAAAGAACAGTCGTAAATTCATGGGCGTCACATCAACAGCGTGACCAAGAAACGAACGAACACCGGTGAAAATAATATTTGATGAAACAAATTAAAAGATGAAGAACAATCTTATTATAAAGTAAAATTTAAGAATAATGACGAGACAATGTTTAAATTGGATGATATTTAGTGAAATTTATCTAATTATTTATATAATATTAATCTCAATTATTTTTATTTTAATGTGTAATTACTTGCTTGAAAACATATCTTAGTCAATAAATTACTCATTAATGATTAAAATTTATAAATGAGTTTTTATTAGCTAAACTAAACTGCCCTAAATTAGTTATCATTATTAGACTTTTAAATATTTATTTTGGGTTGCCAATTTTCCATGTTTGGCAGACGGTGCCAATAATCAATTGAGGCTTGACGTTAGTAATTATGTGCATCGAGACTAAACTTTTAAATATGATTATTATACAGAATAAAATAAAAAATGTACTGATTGGCGTTTTTTTCCATGCATTAACGTCAGGGAGTGACGGGCCTACTTGTTTTTTTAGATAAAAATCACCGGCCTACTTTGATGCATTCGATTTGATGTGCGCCCTTATCCATTTATCTCCTCCTTTTTTTTCGAACTCCATCTGAGAGAGGGGTGTAAGGAAAAAAAATCTGGACCGATCAAAAAACTTATCCGATCCGAAAAAGTATAAAATATTTGACCGAACCCATTATGTTATGGGACGGACATTAAAATCTATCGGATCTTAAGACGAGTCAGGTTAGTCTATTAATATTTTTTATTTTTTAACAATATTTTAAAAATCATATGTGCTATAATACTTAATAAAAGAAATCATAATATATTATTCCTCAATTTATTATTATATATATGTTTACTCATTATGTTGTCAAATATAAATAAGAGAGATAAAATATTTACGTAGTTCGACTTATAGCCAACGCCTACAACTGAAGAGCTCAAAATTCATTATGCTAAAAATAAAATATTACATATTTAGTATCATATTATGTAAAACAAAATTTACAATAATCAAATATTATTACCAAGAGGTAACTATGCATTATGCATCACTGATAAAAAAATTAGTTTTCTCTATCTTCATTATTTTCATCATATATAAATTAATCTTGCAATCTTACTTTTGCATCAAGCATAAATAATATTATAGAAGAATAAAAATTATATCATTATATAAAAGATATGATCATATCATTATAAAAGAATAAAATTTAGAATCATGCATTTTGCATAATCAATTAACATTAGCTAAATAACATAATGGCATCACATGAATTAATTAAAATAAATTTGTACAAATAATATTTATATTATTTTAATAAGTTTAATCTATTAACGATTAACGGATGGGTTAACGGACAGTTTATAAATTATCGAACGGATATTGGATGAATAGCGAATTATCGGTACCAGGCAAACGGATGAATAATCTTCCAGTCTGATATAGGCCTAAGTCCATTAAGAAATTCGACGGGCTCGAGCCTAAACTTGGACGGATTAACTGATACATTATTGAATCGGGCAGCGGACGGAACGGGCTGTTCGATCCAATAAACATCTTTAGTTTAGTGATATAAAATAATTGATAAATTAAAATGTTAATTAGTAATTTAATGAGAGGAGTTAATTTAAAAATAAATAGTTATATGTTTGATAATAAGGAAAATTATAAATTATTATTTTAGTCAAATTATCATAAAGTCTTTAATAAGTTATTATTTATGAGTTGTACGACTTTGTTTTGTTCTCTGGATTGAACAAAAGACAGATGGAAATTGGAATCTAATATTATTAGTTAACCAATTTGATGACCAACTGGCTAAATATATTTGAGGTTTTGATTTGTTTTCTCCCCATAATTTACTCGGGGCGTCAGTGCTTTCCTCCGACCTATCTCGAAGATAAAAGAGTTCATTATTTTATGCACTTTTATGTAGCTTTAGTTGGGGACCTCTCATCCAGGGCTGAGCATATTTGACCATACTGCTTTCACCGAGGCATTATTTGACGGAATATTTTTATAAATCATTATTAAATTATAAATCATTATCAAATTGTGAACTTATTTTTTATTCATAAATTATCATAATTTTTTCAACCTTTCGTCAACTTTCATCAATTTTTCTATTATTTTTATTTTTTTTTCATTTATCAAAAGTAAAAAAATACCCTCCATCCTTTTTAGAATTATAATAGTAAATAAACTTTTGACCTAACTCATCCTAAAAAAAATAAGATCCATCCTAAAACCTATATTATATGGACTAAAATAATAAATTATCATAAATTATATGGACTAATTCAACCAAGATATTTATGGTTTAAAAGTTATCAGGTAATATATATCTCAGCTTTGTTTTACTAAAAAGATAAATTACACCAAATGCCCTCCAACTTTAACGTTCGTTCAGCGATATTTTCTAATTTCACTTTGTAATACAAATATCGTTCATCATTTAACATGTTTCACCCAATGACCTCTTTATCTAGAATAGCCAATTCTTTTATTTTTCGTCGATATGGCGTCCACGTGGTCATCTCCTCTCTCCTCCACGTAAATAGTCATCTAATGTAACATGCTACGACGTGTCACATAAAATTACATCAATATCCGCCAACTTTAAGGTTTGCTTGGCGATACCTTCCAATTTTATTTTGTAACACAAATGCCCTTCATCTTTTAATATATTTCACCCGATGCCTTTTTTTACCGGGGACAGTCGATTTCTCGATTTTTCGTCGACATGGTGTCCACGTGGCTATCTCCTCTCTCCTTCACATAAATAGTCGTCCGACGTGACATGCTCCGACGTGACACATAAAATTACACACCAAATGTCCTCTAACTTTAAAGTTTGCTCACCAAATGCACGTAAAATTACACCAGTTTGGACAAAGACGACGCCGACGAACGCAAAAAATGAACGATGGAGGAGGTGAATGATGAAGGAGATTTCATGCGAACGACGAAGGAGATTTCATGCGAACGATGACAAAGAGGGAAATAAGAAAATAATTTAACCACGAGTGGGCCAACTTACGATAAGTAAGATGATTTAATATGTGGTGCCACATCGAAGCATGCTACGTCGGATGACTATTTGCATGGAGGAGAGATGATATGACCACGTGGACGTCGTGTCAATAAAAAATCGAAAAACCGATTGTCCCAGGTAAAGAGGGCATTGGGTGAAATGTATTAAAAGATGAAGAGTATTTGTGTTACAAAGTGAAGTTGGAGGGTATCTGTAACGCCCCGAGACCCACAGATCCAGGTACAGAAAAATATCCATGAGTATAAAAATACTCAGTACGTAGGGTCTAAAAGACAATCATTATGCTCAATCGAAAATAAGATAAAATCAATAATGAGTCGATTGAGCAGTCAATACAATAATCAATTAACAATTTATCAATATGAACAATATATCAGGCTATGGTCAACAGACCAATGTAAATCAATAATAATTGTTCCAATTAATAATTATCAATTGCCTGATTAATAGATCAATATTCAATTAACAATTTCCAATTCAATAATCAATGGTCATTGGCCAATAACGATTCAATTCAATAGGACAATAATAATTGCCAACTCCATGCCAATATATCAAAATGACCATGATTTAATTCCATTCACTTCAATTCCAATTTCAATTCAATTCGATTCGATTCGATTTTCAATGTTCGGAGTTATCTAATTCAATGAGGAGCGCTCAGTCAATTAAGGGACACCATGCCACTTTCATGCAGGCCAGTGGGGGATCAGTGTCACGACAAGCCCGATACGATTCAATGGGTTCGTGTATGGTGGGGGGCGAGTGGCCATACACAGGACAGCCATAGCTTTTACACTATCTGTCTCATTCAATTCAATTCAATTCAATTCAATTGGTCCCGGCTTAGTGGCAATCAGTGAACATGGGCCCAGCAACTTTCGACTTTTATCTTGTTTACCTAAAATGTCTATCTTTAAATAAATTATCAATTTGATTAGATAAATTCTGAACTCAAAACTAAGTAAGTCAACAATACAATCAAAATCAAAGTTCATCATAATATAAACAGATCAATCACCAACAATATCATTAACACATCAAATTAATTAATAATAACAATAATAATCAGTAATTAAAATTTACTCAAAAATAAATAATAACTCTCGGTGGGTACTCCCTGTTCATTACGGCCGTAACATCAATTTCCTTTTTTTTATAAATCTCTCTCTATTTTTTTCACTCTCCATCTTCTCTGATTTTTACAGCCGTAAATTCTCTTCCCCTTTTTTTCTACATCTTTCTCTCTCCAGATTTTACCCCATATTCCATTACGGCCGAAAACATTAACTCTTCGGCCGTAAATATCCCTTTTTTTATTTTTCTCTCTCTACCTCTCTATTCCATTACGACTGAAAATCCTAACTCTTCGGCCGTAAATATTTTTTTTTAATTCTCTCTCCACCCTTTTCTCGGCCGTAATAAATGATTCCTCTTTCTCTATTTTTTTTCATTGCTTTTACTCCTTTCCATCTCTACATGAATCTCACCTTCTAGTTACGCCCCCCTCTTTTCGGTCGGAAACATCACGTGTCGAACAAATAATTACGACCAGAAAATTACGGTCGTAACAAATCTAATTTAAAACTAAATTATGTCGTAAAATATCACGACACAATAACAACCAAGGAAAATCCCCCCTACGTACCTGCGCGCCTTGTTCTCTGACGTCGCCGAAGACGAAGCCGAAAATCACGCAGACGAAGCCAAAACGTTCGTACCCCCTATTCTTATTTATAGTGTTTACAGATTTTTAATTATTCTCTAATCATATTATCTAATCTCATTCAAATTAAATCCTCTAATTTATCCCTTTAACCACTCCCTATTTATTCTAATATTTAATTACATAATTTATGAAATTAATTGAATAATCCTATCCCTAATCAAACTCCTCTCAATTTTTATTTTATTTTCGGAATTAAAAAATATAGTAATACTAATAACAATATTTTTCAAAATAAAATAATGAAATATCTATTTATTAAATCCTGAAAAAATCAGGGTCGTTACATCATAACCTCCTTAAAAATAAATTCGTCCTCAAATTTGAATAAAAGAAATTATATTATCTCATCTAAATAATTCTGAAAAATCTCTTCTCATTTCTTCTTCCAGTTCCCATGTGGCATCTTCATCTCTATGATGTGTCCAAGCCACCCTCACCATGGGTACCATTTTATTCTTTATATGCTTAGTTTGGTACTCCAAGACTTCTATAGGCTGCTCAGCATATGTCAAATCTACATTCAAATTTGGTTCCTCCATATTCATCACATTAGCATCATCATGTCGGTACTTGCGCAACATTGACACGTGAAAGACATTATGCACGTGTCCATATGATGGAGGCAACGTCAATCTGCAAGTTGCATCTCCGATCAATGTAAGTACTTCGAAGGGGCCAACATACCTTGGACTCAACTTACCCTTCTTGCTGAACCCCATTACCCCTTTCATTGGAGAAACTTTTAACATAACTCGATCTCCCACTTTAAAAATTTATTCTCTTCTCTTCTTGTCAGCATATGTTTTCTGTCTTGTGAATGCTATTTTCAACCTCTCTCTAATAAGGCGAACTTTTTCAGCATCTTCCTTGGTTTGCTTCATTAACTCCTCTGATAAGAATTGTCGTCCTCCCACCTCACTCCAACAGATGGGGGAGCGACAAGGCGTTCCATACATGGCTGCAAATGGTGCCATGCCTATGCTGGAGTGGTAACTGTTATTATATGCGAACTCGATCAGTGGGAGGTGCGTGTCCCAACTGCCACTCCAGTCCATTGCACATGCACGGAGCATGTCTTCTAATGTCTGAATCGTCCGTTCAGATTGTCCGTCTGTCTGAGGATGGAACGCAGTACTAAAATTTAATTTTGTTCCAAAAGCACTCTGGATGCTCCGCCAAAATTTGGCCGTAAATCGTGGATCTCTATCCGACACAATGAAGACTGGCACTCCATGTAGTCGGATAATCTCCTTAATATAAATGTCCATCAGACTTTTGACAGACTGTTTCCATTTGATGGGGATGAAATGAGCTACCTTGCTAAACCGATCCACCACTACTCATATTGCATCATGGCCTTGTTGAGTTCTTGGAAGCCCAGTGACGAAATTCATAGTCACCTTTTTCCATTTCCATTATGGGATTCCAAGTTCTTGTAGTACACCGTAAGGTCTTGATGTTCCACTTTCACTTGTTAGCATACTAGGCATCTTGCAACGTACTCAGCCACATCCTTCTTCATATTATTCCACCAGAAGGTCCGTTGCAAGTCTTTGAACATCTTCGTGCTTCCAGGATGAATGACGAATTCTGACTTGTGGCATTCATCCAACACTTGTCTTCTCAATGTTTCATACTCAGGGACCCACAATCGTCCCCTATATCTGATCACTCCATCTGTGACCGAAAAATCTGTAAAAATCTTTTCGCACAACTTGAGTAGGTGGTTGTACTCGTTATCGTTTGGTTGTGCTTTGCCTATCTTCAATAGTAGCTCGGGTTGCATGTCGAGGTGTGCCATAATTCGTATATCGTCGCTGCTGGTCACTGGACTGACTTGGATAATGCAGTCAATCATGTTCCAACGACTCACTCTCAGGCATGCGAGTGATCCTCCCCATTTTCTACTAAGTGCGTCATCAACTGAGTTTGCCTTCCCTGGATGATAGCTGATAGCAAACTCATAATCCTTTAGAAACTCAATCCACCTCCTCTGACGCATATTCAAGTCTTTTTGAGAGAAGATGTATTTCAAGCTCTTGTGGTCTGTGAAGATTTCGAACTATTCGCCATATAAATAGTGTCGCCAAATTTTGAGGGCGAAGACCACAGCTGCTAATTCGAGATCATGCGTCGGATAATTCTTCTCATGCTTCTTTAATTGTCTTGATGCATATGCAATTACCTTCCCGTGTTGCATCAAGACGCATCCCAAACCAGTGCCGCATGTGTCGCTATATATGACATAACCTCCTTGGCCTGAAGGTATGGTTAGAATGGACGCCGTTGTCAGTCTCTTCTTTAACTCTTGAAAACTATCTTCACACCTCTGTGACCATTCATACTTGATACATTTCTTAGTGAGATTTGTTAGTGGCGATGCAATTTTGGAAAAGTCCTGAATGAATCTCCTGTAATATCCAGCAAGTCCAAGAAAGTTTCTAATCTCTAACGCATTTTTCGATTGTGCCCAGTTGGCAAATGCTTCCACCTTTGCAGGATTTATCGATATTCCATTTTCACTGATAATATGCCCGAGAAACATAATCTCTTTCAACCAAAACTCACATTTTGAGAATTTGGCATACAATTTGTGCTTCCGTAAGGTCTGTAGCACAACTCTTAAATATTCCTCGTGTTCATCTAGGCTCGACGAATATATAAGAATATCGTCGACGAAGACGATTACGAACTTGTCCAAGTATGACCTGAACACTCTATTCATCAAGTTCATGAAAGCTGCGGGGGCTGGTCAGCCCAAATGGCATCACTAAGAACTCATAATGCCCGTATCTTATTCTAAAAGCGGTCTTCGGCACATCATCATCAGTGATTCGTAACTGATGATAGCCACTTCTCAGATCAATACTCGAGAATACCTTTGCCGAAGACAATTGGTCAAACATGTCATCGATTCTTGGTAGTGGATACTTGTTCTTAACTGTGACATTGTTCAACATCCGATAGTCTATGCACAGCCTCATCGACCCATCCTTCTTCTTTACAAACAATACCGGAGCGCCCCATGGAGAAATGCTCGGTCGAATGAATCCCTTATCCAGCAACTCCTGGATTTGGGTCTTCAATTCTAACATTTTCGCTGGAGCCATTTGATAAGGAGCCTTTGATATAGGTGCTGTGCTCGGCACCAAGTCAATGCGGAAGTCAATCTCCTGTCGTGGTGGCAATCCTGAAACATCATCTGAAAAGATGTCTGGAAACTCCTTCACCACAGCAATGCTATCTCGATCTACTTCAACTCTGTCTGTCTTGATCACACTTGCCAGGAAACCTCGACATCCTTTCTTCAGCATCTTTTGTGCCTTTAAAGCTGGCACTAGGATCTTGTCCCTTTCTAGTGGTGTATCTTTGACAACAGTCTGAGATCCTCATGGCGTTCTGATCAGTATCTTCTTTGTTCGGCAATGTAGGTAGGCGTCATGGTAGGACAACCAGTCCATACCCAACACCGCATCGTAGTCCCTGTTCGGAATGATGATAAGGTCTGCGGAGAAATTCTTGCCTTCCACTTCGATCGGCACCATGGGGATGTACTTCTGGGTAACGATGGACCCAGAGGTGTGCCAATGTCAAGTGGAAAACTAGTTGCTTGTGACTTTATGCTCAATAACGGAGCGAATTGCTCCGAAATGAACGAATGTGTAGCACCTGGATCAAAGAGAATATTTGCATGAACATCATCAATTTTTAGCTTACCTTAGATGGTGTCATTCGCCCTTTGCTCGTCTGCAGGCTTCATGTTGTATACTCGGCCTTGCACCATTCTAGGTGGTCCGTCGTTACGTTGCGGAGGAGGTCCAGCACGTCTCGACTCTTTGCATTCTCTAGCAAAATGGCCCACCTTACCACAGTTCAAGCACGCTCCAGTTCTCCGGTAGCACTTACCGGGATGCATTCTGTGGCAGTAGTTGCACGGTGCTCTAGGCGATTGAGGCTCATTCCTAGCTGGATATGGTCTTCCTCGATTGCGATCATCTCTACGGCGGGGATCTCGCCTAGCCTGCATTCTATCTCTGTTTCCATATCTGTTCTGATACTGATTGGTCGGTGCTTGACTTTGTTGCTTGTCAGTTGTCTTATCACCATCTTCTAGATAAATGGCGAATTCTTCAACAAATTGGAGGGTCTGGCAGTTACCCCCCTTTACCCTTTCTCTGAGGTTGGGTTTCAGGCCATCCACCCAACGCTTCACTCGATCAAGTTCCGACTGCTGTAAGGTGGAGTACTTCTCTAGGCTTAGAAACTTGAAAAGGTACTGCTTTATAGTCATAGTACCCTGTTGGAGTGTCAGGTACTCCTTCTGCTTCCTGCCCCTTTCATAGGCTGGTATGTAGCGATCCTCGAACGCCTTCTTGAATTCTCCCCAAGTGATGTGGTCCTGGCCGGAGAACGTAGTAAGCTTGGTGGCCTTCCACCAATCTCTGGCATCTGTCGTTAGTTTTCTTGTGGCGTAGATCATCTTGTGGTCCTCGCCGCAATCCATCTCAAGGAATATTTGTTCTATCTCCTTAATCCATTCCTCTGCGTCCTCAAAGTCACCCTTCCCGTTGAACCGAGGGGGCTGCAACCTGAGGAACCGCTCAATGGTGTCTTTACGATCATGATGTGGTGGCACATTGGGACTCGAGTACTCAGTGTGCACAGAGTGAAACTCTGATGGTAGTAGTCACTGTCTCAGTTGTTCCTCTCGGTACCCGTTAGCCTGGGCCTGATCCACCTGGAAGTCATGTACTTGTTGTCTACTCATTTCTTGGTTCAGAGCATGTTGATCATTAGGTTGAGAACCTTGGGCCTCCTGACAGGCCCGCTGTAATTCACTTCTGGGAGCTCGTGGTATCTGATTCGAAAATACCATTTTAGGAGGAATCTATTTTCACACAACAATAACAATAAAATTCATAAGTGTGAGCTCAATAATATATAGCACAATTCAGTACTTAATTGACCCTACTGGATGGCTGCAGTGGTTGCTCGTGACAGTTGCACATGGACTCAATTCTACCTATTTAGAGACAGTTAAGAAGTGACTCTCCTTAGGCTCTGATATCTTCTGTAACGCCCCGAGACCCACGTGACTTTCACATGCTCAGAGTCGTCCCAAAGGCGCTACTCAATTTTCTATAAAACATTTTTGCGAAATATAAACAATGAATGCGGAAGACTTTTTCAATAATAACAGCTAATAATCCATTATATTCAAAATAATTAAAACATTAATAAGTTCACAATTCTAATAAATGCGGAAATAATAAAAACTAGACAACTCAATCTAGAACATGTGCAACATCTGTCTATCACTGAGCATAGCCACCTGCAAGATCATCCTTTATCAAAGTACTCTCACTTGCACGGATCTAGGTACAGTAAAATATCCATGAGTATAAAAATACTCAGTACATAGGGTCTAAAAGACAATCAATATACTCAATCGAAAATAAGATAAAATCAATAATGAGTCGATTGAGCAGTCAATACAATAATCAATTAACAATTTATCAATATGAACAATATATCAGGCTATGGTCAACAGACCAATGTAAATCAATAATAATTGTTCTAATTAATAATTATCAATTGCCTGATTAATAGATCAATATTCAATTAACAATTTTCAATTTAATAATCAATGGTCATTGGCCAATAACGATTCAATTCAATAGGGCAATAATAATTGCCAACTCCATGCCAATATATCCAAATGACCATGATTTAATTCCATTCACTTCAATTTCAATTTCAATTCAATTCAATTCAATTCGATTCGATTTTCAATGTTCGGAGTTATCCAATTCAATGAGGAGCGCTCAGTCAATTAAAGGACACAATGCCACTTTCATGCAGACCAGTGGGGGATCAGTGCCACGGCAAGCCCGATACGATTCAATGAGTTCGTGTATGGTGGGGGACGAGTGGTCATACACAGGACAACCATAGCTTTTACACTATCTGCCTCATTCAATTCAATTCAATTGGTCACAGCTTAATGGCAATCAGTGAATATGGGTCCAGTAGCTTTCGGCTTTTATCTTGTTTACCTAAAATGTCTATCTTTAAATAAATTATCAATTTGATTAGATAAATTCTGAACTCAAAACTAAGTAGGTCAACAATACAATCAAAATTAAAGTTCATCATAATATAAACAGATCAATCACCAACAATATCATTAACACATCAAATTAATTAATAACAACAATAATAATCAGTAATTAAAATTTACTCAAAAATAAATAATAACTCTCGGTGGGTACTCACTGTTCATTACGGCCGTAACATCAATTTCCTTTTTTTTATAAATCTCTCTCTATTTTTTTCTCTCTTCATCTTCTCTGATTTTTACGGTCGTAAATTCTCTTCTCCTTTTTTTTCTACATCTTTCTCTCTCCAGATTTTACCCCCTATTCCATTACGGCCGAAAACCCTAACTCTTCGGTCGTAAATATCCCTTTTTTTATTTTTCTCTCTCTACCTCTCTATTCCATTACGGCCGAAAATCCTAACTCTTCGGCCGTAAACACTTTTTTTTAAAATTCTCTCTCCACCCTTTTCTCGGCCGTAATAGATGATTCCTCTTTCTCTATTTTTTTCATTGCTTTTACTCCTTTCCATCTCTACATGAATCTCGCCTTCTAGTTACGCCCCCCTCTTTTGGTCGGGAACATCACGTGTCGAACAAATAATTACGACCAGAAAATTATGGCCGTAACAAATCTAATTTAAAACTAAATTATGTCGTAAAACATCACGACACAATAACAACCAAGCAAAATCCCCCTTACGTACCTGCGCGCCTTGTTCTCTGACGTCGCCGAAGACGAAGCCGAAAATCACGCAGACGAAGCCAAAACGTTCGTACCCCTATTCTTATTTATAGTGTTTACAGATTTTTAATTATTCTCTAACCATATTATCTAATCTCATTCAAATTAAATCCTCTAATTTATCCCTTTAACCACTCTCTATTTATTCTAATATTTAATTAGATAAATTATGAAATTAATTGAATAATCTTATCCCTAATCAAACTCCTCTCAATTTTTATTTTATT
Source organism: Pontederia crassipes (assembly GCA_030549335.1). Taxonomy (NCBI): domain Eukaryota; kingdom Viridiplantae; phylum Streptophyta; class Magnoliopsida; order Commelinales; family Pontederiaceae; genus Pontederia; species Pontederia crassipes. The sequence goes on along the minus strand of CM060196.1, from coordinate 60,628,526 downwards.
TTCGGAATTAAAAAATATAGTAATACTAATAACAATATTTTTCAAAATAAAATAATGAAATATCTATTTATTAAATCCTGAAAAATCAGGGTCGTATCGCTGAGCAAACTTTAAAGCTGAAGGACATTGATGTAATTTTATGTGCCATGTCGGAGCATGCCACGTCGGACAACTATTGGCGTGGAGGGGAGAGAAGATGACCACGTGGACGTCACATCGACGAAAAATCAGAAAATTGGCTATCCCAGATAAAGAGAGCATCGGGTGGAACGCGTTAAAAGATGAAGGACATTTGTGTTACAAAATGAAGTTAAAGCATATCGCAGAGCAAAACTTAAAGTTGGAGGACATTTGATATAATTTACCCGTAATTAGAGAGCATTTGATGTAATTTATTAAAGTTCTTATTTTGACTTTTTCTTCTCTAGTTATTATTATACGCAAAAAAAAAATCAAATGCACATGTATAAGAATTGTAAATTTATATATCATTTCGTAATTACCAATTACTTCCATATCCTTACATTTACCAAATAATTTCAATAATTTTAACTATCAACTAGATAAAACCTTTGCCTTGCTAGTCAATGGATTGGTACATAGATCCGTATATTTTTTTTTTATCATCACATCCTATCAGCTATTAAAATTATTTCACAAAACTGTGGTGAAACAAACCTGTCCATACAAAGTTAACACTGCTAGGAAAAAGACCACGTTGGCCGGTAAAATGCAAAATTAACAAACACGTCGACCTTGTCTGTGCAGTCCACGCAATTGGAGTCCTCCGGCAATCTGGAGAGTGACCATGGTCCTGCCCTTCACCTCTTTGGATTCGTCAAGCAGCTTGAGCTTGAAGAAGTGCACGAGCGTGGCGGCCGTGATCTTCATCTGCTTGTATGCGAAGTCCCTGCCCAGACAAATCCGAGGTCCGGCCTGAAAAATCAAAGTGAATTATGTGATTTTGTTCATCAGGTGCCTGCAACATGCATGCAATTCACTGATGGTGCAGTCCTATGCGAAATTGTAGGTATGCTGATAATGCATCGATCACTGAACCTGAAAAGCAGGGAACTTGAAAGGGCTTTCCGGCACGAACACTCCGTCGCCGTCGATCCATCTTTCCGGCCGGAATTCCTCGGCGTCTTCACCCCACAAGAACTCCATCCTTCCCATCGCATATGGTTGATAGATGATCATGTCCCCTTTCCTGATGTCAAATCCGTCCGGCAATGTGTCGTCCGAGAAGCAGTACTTCGGATCCTGCAAAATCCACTGACACGCTGAAATCTATTGCTTCTGGTTAATCAGATCGATTAGCGAAAACGTGCACATGCACGACGCACCAATGGAACTGCAGGATACAGCCGGAGCGTCTCGGTCAGGCATGAATGGAGGTAATGCATCCTGCTGAGAGACTCTTCAGTTAGACATGCGATGAACTCATCGACAGTGACGTCGTCTTTGGTCGTCGTCCATCGTCTCACTTCCTGTGCCACCTTTTCCTGCACATGAGGATGCTTGCAGAGCATGTAAAAGAACCATGCGAGGGTCCCTGCTGTGGTGTCTCTGCCAGCAATCACAAAGTTCAGTACGATGTCTCTCAGATACCTGTTGCTCATGTTTTCAGGATCTTTTTCTCTTTCTGCGATAAATCTCGATAGTATGTCCTCTTTATCCATCTGCAGTAAGGATGCTCATCACTCGTTAGCTTAATTAGAATCTTAACTTAGACTATTGGTGTGATCATCACTCACAGAATTGTGTCCTTCTTTAGATAGTTGCTCAATCTTTTTGTCAATCACTCTGTACAGGAATCCATCTATCAATTTCATATTCCTCTTCATCGTGGCTTCCGAGCCAATGTTCAGAAATCTCTTCACCTTCCAGAACACGTCGAAATACCGATACACCAATTGGACGTTCGCCTCGTCAAAAGCTTTAGCAAAGGCTATGCCTTCTTTGTTTGACCCGGAGAGCGTGTCCAGTTCCACCCCAAATCCAATTTTGAATATGGAATCCAAAGTCGATTTCAGTAACAGGTCCTGAATGAGTTGCACGCAACGACGAATGTCAACGGTGAACGCATACATGCCCGCCTTATATTTTGTAAATAGTAAAGAAAAAACATTAATCAATTAAACAGCATCTTACCTGGATCTCGACTGCTTGGTTTGAGCTTACTAGCTCATCCACAATCTTAGCAAGTTTACAGGCGGTGTTTCTGAACGCAACGCTGCTGTAATCTCTCAGCACCTTCGTTGAGAACTCGAAGCTTGCAATCTTTCTCTGATGTCTCCATTTTTCTCCATCCACCGCGAAGATACCATCCCCCAATAAGTTATTCATGACATCGTAGTTGAAGTCTCCCTGGTCAAACCCATAAATGCCAAAACTTATATATATTTACCATTTCTTTTTGTGTAGATTCATTAAAATCAAGAACTGGTGATAAAAAAAATCTCTTGTATATTAAATTATTAATTTTGTTGATGGGCAACGATGCAATTGATTACATAAATCAAGAAGAGCTTGTTGGTAAGGTTCAAGGGGCCGCAGTACCTTGCCATAGTTGGAGAAGTTGGTCTTGAGGATGTACTCAACGTTGGCAGGATCCACGATGTAAACGTAGTTGCAGAAAGGCGTGAGCATCCTGAAAGTAGTTCTGTACTTGAGAGAGAGCTCCGTCTGGAAGTCCACCAACCTGTCGAGGTGGAGAAGCTGGTGGAAGATAGTTCCGGCGACGGGTGGGTAATTGGGCTTCCGTCTCCTCACACGAGAAGACCCTGCCGGGGGTAGTGGCCATTTCCGGCCGCATAGGACCGCGATCAGCAGCAGCAGCAGCAGCAGTGTCGTCGTCGTGACCGCGGGGGAGAGTGCATGGACGTCGCGAAGGGTTGAGACGCCGAGGTCCATGAAGACGAGAGATGAACTGCAGACAGAGATCTTGCCGAAAGCTTTCTGGTGCTGCCGCAGGGAGTACACAAGAACAGACGAAGAGATAGCTTTCGTTCCAAGTTTCTACCTCCCTACAATAAGTTATAGTTCCATGTATCACTCTTATTTGCGAATCTAATATAAATATAAATCTCTGTCTCCATCTTCCACGATGAGTTCCCACAATATAACTTTATGTATTATTCTCATTTCTATGTTTACATCCCTTCCCAGTTCCCATTCTTTTGTGGATGACAGATGACCACGGACATACACAAACGAAGCTTCAAAAAAGAACATACAGATGTAGACTAATATTTTATTTTATTTTTAGTTTTGATTTGAATAAGATGGAACGCATATTTGACGAGTTGTAGACTTTTTTTGTTCTCTAGATTGAACAAAAGACAGATGGAAATTGGAATCGAATATTATTAGTTAACCAATTTGATGACCAACTGGCTAAATATGTTCGAGGTTTTGATTTGTTTTCGCCCCTTAATTTATTAGGGGCGTCAGTGCTTTCGTCCGACCTATTTCGAAGATAAAAGAGTTCATTATTTTATGCATGTAGCTTTAGTTGGGGACCTCTCATCCAGGTCTGAGCATATTTGACCATACTGCTTTCACCGAGGCATTATTTGACGGATTATTTTAGTAAATCATCCTTAAGCTATTTCAATTTTTTACTTCTAAGTTCAAATTTATTTTTTTGAATATTTAAACTATTACGATTTTTTCAATCCTTCCCTTCTGACTTTAATCAACTTTTTTAATATTTTTTATTTATCAAAAGTAAAAAATATCCCTCAATTTTTTTTAGAATTATAATAGTAGATAAAGTTTTGACCGTACTCACCCAAAAAAAAAGATCAATCCTAAAATAAGACTAACTTTGGGTGAGTTGGATAAAGATTGATCTTTTTCTGTTATCTTCGATCCTTCCGGATGCACACCATCTATTTTTATTAATTTTTATAATAATTTATTATTTTTTATTGGAACACATCAACAATCTAAACAAGAAAACTATTATTACCGATCAAGTGAACGACCTAAAAGAAAAATAAAATTCTGAGATGATACAATTATAAATTAAAATTAAGGGATCATTAAAATATAGACTTAAAGTTGAAAAGGATCGGTGTAATTTATCCTCTTTATTTGACATCGTCCAAAAGAAAACAAATTATAATCGCAGATAAAGTTTTGACCTAACTCATCCAATTGGGTCCTTTTTAGACCGTCGCTCCATCTTTTTGTCAATCACCCTCTACAGGAAATCAATAAATCATTTATCATTTTAATATAAAAAAAATTGATTGTACCTCTTTTAAATGATAGTTTAAAAAATCTTCATTAATCAAATTCGAATGATGATTAACAAGTGTATAATGATATTAATTTTAAAAAGAGTAGCACTAATGTTAAACCCATTTGATATTCCTGCAAGAAAAATGAGATTTTTGGACAAACTTTTTTCGACAGGAGCAATAAATTCCTTCGTATTTTTCAAAGGAGTCGTCAATCTAGAACCGTCTATAATATGGAATAAGCTCAGGACGTGGTAAAATTTGTCTTGGTATTCTATTTTTTCTACCGTTCGAAATGAAATATTAATATTTACTATTATAATACTTTTAGTATGGAACAAAACAAGAAAAACAATCTTGTTATTATTTTTTCTACCGAGCAACTATTTTTATGGCTCGTGAACCCACAACAATAATAACAAGAACAATAATGTTAGGATTTTCACACGAAAAAATTATGTATCGCAAGAAAACTCGAGAAATTTAAGGCGATGCAAAATTATATTAGATGAAAGAAACAAAAGAAGATTACAGGATCAGAGTCTAAGGAATTTATATAGGCACTCCCTTTAACAAGTGATAGAAATTATAGATCGACTGAGACTTTGAATTAATCCCCAAAAATAAAACATCTATCTCATGATAAAGAAATAAATCAAATCTGAATCACATACAAAATGCTCCTAAAAATTTTCGCTCAAGGGACTCTGCCCCTCTTGCAACCCCCGTAAGGGAGATCCTCCTAACCCTCACAGGCTCGCTGACCAGGCAGTGAGACTCTCATAGGAGAAATTCGTTGAAGCGTCTGATTACAAAAAATGACACATTAAGTTCAGATTCAATGCGTTATCGACAAATAAAAAGTAAAGACAAATGAGTTCTTGACTCACTCAAGAACATAATTGCTCATGGTGTGCTTTCATCTGAAGAACAAATTGAGAACGAAAATTTTTATTCTGAATTTCGTTAACCCTTTGCCAAACAGCCCTAAAAAGGTATTATATTCTAAAAAAGATGAAAATATTTTATTCTATCTATTGTTTGATTTGAAGTGAATAAGTTTTAAAGATATAAATATATAATATTTTATATTTAAAATATTTTATCATTCATAGTTGGTATTTAATATTATAATAAGAAAAGTATTTATATTATAATATATGATTGAATTTTTAAAAATTAAAATACAATTGTAAAATTTTAAAAGATATAGAATAACTATATTCTTCTATTTTTAAGAATAATGATAATATAAATGGCAACTTTATTAATTTTAAAGTGGTTGATCTATGTATATTATTTCAATTGGCTAGAATCTCTTGAACAACCATTTGATTCCCATCAAAGTCTGCATTCTTAGAAGATGTTTGATTATATTTTTATAATAATAACATATTTCAGTATTTATTCTCCTTAATTGTCGGTCCGTCGAAATTTGAAGAATAATAGCAAATATTAATTTAAATTAACAGTATATATATATATATATATATTATTTTTTACTACAGTATTTGAGGAGATGGGATAAATAAATACATTATTTAGTTTAAATGGTTTAAAATATAAATATATTAAATTATTTATTCTCGAGGGAATTGAATCTGTTCCATGTAAAATGTCCAAAGACACAATCGTGATAATTCAAAAATATACCATAATCCTAAATATATTTTTTTAATAAAAAATAAAATTATTTTCATAAATCATTTCTAAACTATCAGAATTTTTTATATTAATTTCAAACTACAATTTATTTTTTCCCTAAATTATGGTCTGTTAATTTTTTTATTATCTTTAATTTTTTCATTTAAAAAAGTAAAAAATATTTCTCTTTCAACTTTGTTTCGGTGTCTCTAACTTCGAGGGGTATTTTTATCTTTTCATAAATAAAAATAAAATTTTAAAATAATGGAAAATTAATAAAAAATGATGGAAGGATAAATTAAAAAATTATAATAGTTTATGAATTTAAAAATAAGTTCATAATTTTGAAGTTAGATGTAAAATTAATTTATGAAAATTACCTTAAAAAAATATACCGTCGGAATCAATTATAATAGATAAATAAATTATTCTATTTCAAACAAAAAATATATATTAAAGTAGATTTCTGGTTCGTTGGAAAATAAAAAAAAAAATCAATGGACTTGAGTCAATTTGTTGTGCGCTTCATTCCTCCTCCTTTCTCCCTTGGGTCTTCTCTCTCCTGAACGCTCCCACGACGACTCCCGCAGGCACAAACGACTCCGGCCGTCGGTCACCGCGGAGGCTTTCGCAGGCTAGACTCCTGTGGCGGCGGCGGCTCTCGCACGCAGGACCGGCGAGCGATTTTGGTGCGGCTCCAGCGTGCGACTTCGGCGACCGCACGACTCCGGGGACAGCAAATGCATTCGAGTTCCGGCCCCGTCGAACTATCCGTCGACCTCTAAGAAGGTGTGTTTACTCTCCGATGTCGTTGACGTTCGAAAAATTTTTAGGAGCGACGCCGGTGCCGCCTCTGCCACGGGGCGGCGACCACCACCCAATTTTTTAGGGGCAGCGCTACGAGAGGCAGATCTGCCTCCGGTAGGGGTCACGGCCCTCTGCCTCATTATTTTAGGGGGCGCCGCTGCCGCCGCCCCTGCTGGGAATTTATTGCAGCTTCTGAGCCAATGTTCAGAAGTCTCTTTACCTTCCAGCACAAAGCGAAACACCGTACATCGATTGGACGCTTGCCTCGTCAAAAGATTTAGCAAAGGCTATACCTTCTTTGTTTGACCCAGAGAATGTGTCCAGTGCCACCCCAATATCCACTGCTTGATTTGAGCTTTCTAACTCATCCATAATCCTAAGAAGTTCACAGACGGCGTTTCTGAACGCAACACTCTGCAATCCCTCAGCATCTTCGGTGAAAACTCGAAGCTCGCAATCTTTCTCCGATGTCTCCATTTTTCTCCATCCACCGCAAAGATACCATCTCCCAAGAAGTTATTCATAACATCGTAGTTGAAGTCGCCCTGGTCAATCCCACAGGTTTCACGCAATCCATAAATGCCAATATAAGTAACTTATATATCTGCCATTTCTTGTTCTATCCACTAAGTCAAGTACTGGTAATAAAAATATGCTCCATATATATGTTTCTTGATGGACAAAGATGCAAGTGATTCCATAAATCAAGAAGAGGTTTTTGGCAATGTTCAAGGGCTGCAGTGCCTAGAAATCAGGCAAGGGGAACTGCGCCAAAGGCACAGGGCACCTCCCTCGCCGGCAATCATTGGAGTTATCCCCTCTTGGGCGTTCGCCGATCCTTGCAGATTCCCATTGCTGCTGCCTAATTTCTACAATTTACTAAACACTTAATACAATATACCCCTAAAACGAACTTAATGCGTTATAGCTAGGGCTAGGCCAAGTTTCCACCTAAATAGGTCAAGCCTGTTGCAAAATAAAAATAATTACGCTTGGCTTATAACTTGTAACAAGCCAAGAACATAACTTGTTTGTTTGATTATTTTTTAATATCTTGCTAAGCTTATTAGTCTGTCAAGTTAAATATATTTTTTGATGATATATTAGATTAAATATAATAAATCTTATTTATTAAAGAAATAATAAATATGAACTACATATACACCACTAATTTACTTTTTCTGAATACATAATAAAAATAGTAGTATTTAAAATTGAAGATTTAAAAGATGAATTTTTTTTATTATTTTAACATTATATATAAAATATAATATATTAATAAATTTTGGCCTTATAAACTATAATGCTAGGCCAATTATTAAGAGGTTAAGCCTCTTTAAGAAACTAGGTTTTTTTTATTTTTCAGCCTGGCTTATTTTAATAATAGGTCAAGTCGAGTTATGCCAAAAATAGGCTAAGAAGCTGTTTGGCTAATTATAAGTCATTTTGAATGACTTATAAGAAGTTTTGAAGTTTTCTCCATGTTTGGTAACGGAAAGACAGAGCTGATAAGCACTTATTTTACCTATTTATAAGTAAAAAAAAATTAGCTAGTCAGATTGTTAAATAATATACTATTTTATCCTTAGAATATAAACAACTCTTTTTTGCATATTTCCTATATTATAATATTAAGGATTTTTTATCATTTGACTAAAATAATAACTTATAAGTTTTTTTTATTACCAAACACGCAACTGCTTATTTTTAAAATCAGCGTCACTTATCAACTATTTTATAACAGTGAAGCCAAAGGGACCCTAAGCCACTCACGAACGGCTCGACTTATTTCCAGTTCTAGCTATAGCATTTAATTTATTACTTATCTATTTTTAAATAATATTTATTAATGCAAATGATGGATACATTATGAGTTTTCCCCTCATTTTTAGCACAAAAGTATGTAAAATATTATATTTAAATATATACAACGAATTACATATGAAATAATTCGATCGATCCCAAATTTTTTAGTTTGGCCAAAAGTAAACTTCCCATATTTGATTTTCAATTACTATATTTATATTATGAGATTGTAAAAAAATCCTCTGTTTGGGCTTAAAGCTTGGGCCTCCATTATCCCAACAAAGAAGGCCTTGGCTGAAGAAGTCCTCCGGAAGCGCTCTGTTCGTCTTCCCGCAGCGGGCACTCACTCAAAATGTTCACCAACGACCGGCGGCAGGCAGAGCGCACCGGGCGATCTGGCACTCCACGGGCCCAATACCTCCAGGTGATGCTACTGTCCTCCCCCTGACAGTTTGCCTTCATTTCTTGCACAGGGCATGACTTCTTTAATCTTTTTCTAACGAGGGGTGAGTCCAGATAAAATCTGGACCTTTCTCCTTCTGGCATCGTGTCACGTAGCTGGTGGGAAAGAATTGCTTCCTGAATTTAATGGAATTAAATTAAATTTCTGTTTGTCCTTTTTGGTACATCAACTGGTTCTAATTAGTTGCTACCTTTCTTCTATTAATTCCATTCGCAAATGTCCTTTTTTTATATTCAGGATCTTGTGACGGAATTCCAGAAAACATCGAGTGAAGGTTTGATCAAGTCTTCCTTATTTAACTTTGTTGCATATCATGTTTCCTGTGTTGTTTTGTTCTAGTATGCTCTTAGACCCTCTTGGGATCAACAACACTCTTGGCTTGTTGCTGTGCAGAATCGAAAGAGCGTATTGTTTCCAATTTGGCTAATTTTGCTTATGATCCCTACAACTATCCCTTTTTGCGCCAGGTTTGTTGCTGAAGCCTGCACATGTTCTTTGTGTTGACATTCATATTTTGATAGTTACCTTGGAATTGCGTATGTTGCCTGCGCAGCTTAATGTGTTGGAACTTTTCCTGGATTGCATTACAGAGACAAACGAGAAACTAATTGAATTTGGTATTGGCGGAATATGCAACTCTTCTGTTGGTGAGCAATTTGCAATCAGAAGTATCAGGAAATTACTGCATAATTTATACAAAATTTTCTCTAACATATGATTGTTGACACCTGTGTACCATAATAAAATTGATTTACCGAGAACTATAAGGTTCTCAACAATTACTGATACATTGTTTAAACTGCAGATCCTGAAAATGCTGCAACCATTGTTCAATGTGGCGGAATTCCTTTGGTCATCCAATGCTTATCTAGTCCAGTTGGTAACACTGTATGCATATTGTGTAACGGTTATCCAGTCTGATCATTATTCTTTTTTCATAGATGTATGCTCAATAGATTTTCTGAAGAAAAAGTCTGATCATTATTTTTTTTTTTGTTTTTATATACTTCCATGAAAATTTGCAGGTCACATATGCTCTTGGTGCTTTGTATTACCTTTGCAATCCTTCAACAAAGAAAGAGATTATGAAGCCTGAAGTAGTTGAACTGATAAGAAGATATGCTGCTGCAGGATCTGTCAATGTGAACTTCAGCAATTTGGCCAATGCCATTTTGGACGCGCATGTGAACCGGTGATAAAACTTAGGTAATGCCCTTTCCATGCTCATGGTCAATTAGACAGTGGAAAATAACAGTATCAATTAGTACACCGAGAAAATGGGGAGAAAGAGAGAGAAAGACTTTGACTCCAGTATTAACTGAAGATAACACAAGACTAGCAGAAACCTCAACCATTATCATGATTGAGCATTTCGAGTGAAAAAAATATAGGATATTGGCTCATAGATTCACCTTAGTTTAGTTTATTTTTGCCCTATTCTTGTCATGCTTTTCTTTTTTAGTATTCATTATCCAAAAGTTCATTTGATTCTGACTAGCTTGTCAAAGCTGAAATGCAGGTTCTTTTTCACCGAAAAAAGAATTCCATATTTAACCAGTTATTTTTTACAGGCAATGTAGGTATATTCATATTATTCCTTTATTTCCTATATTTATTTAGAACTGGTTTTATTTTATCATTGTAACAAATCCTAAACCCTAAACCCCTAGTCCTCGCACCTTACATGCTGAGCACTGTACGTGTATCATTGATATGTAAATCTCGAAAAAGAAGAAATTCCTATTTAATCTGCCTTTCTTTATGTACAGCATGAATGCAAAATCTGGAGGAGGCACGCAACAAGTTTAAAGAAAAATGTCACCTGAAGTGACTCCCAGCCATTGCCATCACATCAACTATATCAAGTGACTCAACTGCTTCCAGTAGACGATCATGAGGTAGTTCCCTAGTTATTCTACATAACAAAAGGCATATAGCTGCACACGTTTGCCAGATGGAAGTAGAAATAATTGATCGATCTGTTTTAAGTTTCATTAATTGTTTAGTTACTACAGCATACAAAATAATTCTAATTTTGCCAGAAACAAATCAGAGTTAATCGATTTGCATGATACATTGATACAATTGAGATCGATCCGAAAATTTACAAATCATCTCAATTGCCCGTAGATGATTGGATACTTATTATTATGCAATTTAAAGATTGAAATCATAGGATTGGTCATGAATTGGTTGATAGGTCGTATGATTGGAGGAATCGGCGAACTTACGGATCCTACAATTCTCAAAGGATTGATCATGAATTGGTTGATGGGTCGTATGATTGGGGGGATCGACAATCTTATGGACCCTATAAGGATCTTTTTTCTTTAATTTTTTAGCACCAATCATAGAGAAAAAAGTTCAATTTCCTATCTGTCAGTTTGTGCATGGTGCTTAGTTTTTTTTATGTGCAACAAGGCAAATGACAAATTGGCCGTTTGACATTAGAAACAATGGCAAAATTCTTTTGGAGCAAACATGCAAATGTAGTAGTCGTTGCCAATCAAGTAAATGTTGGTTTCATGCTTCATTTTTCTGTTTGATATTAACTTTTCACCAACTTTGTGATGTTACATATTCTTATCAATATTCAATCCCATATTATCTGAATAATTCAATACAAATAAATGTTTGTTAATAATTAGTTGTTTATATATATTAAAAATTAGTGGTGCATATCCAAACTAGAAGAGCACAAATAGGGAACTGTGATTTCAGCTGAACAATGGCATCATTTCTTCCTAGATGATCCACAGTGCCATGCACATCTCAATATGTGTGATTTGGACATGAATGGAACCCCCTTTTGAGTTGCCATTCCGGAACGCAACCCCTCGTCACCATTTGAGTTCACCCTCTTTCTCCCAATTTTCATGTCATGACAAAGCTTTGTTCTTGTTGTACATTATGTCGACACATTTGGATCTCTCTCTTATAGTATGTCAACTCACAGCTTTCGCATTAGAGCCATTTTTTGGTACTCTCTCTTGAAGGCATTAACAGTTCCACATGAATGTTAGTTTCTTCTGATTTATGCCATTTAATTTCTATAAGGTCATTATGTGTTTATAAGGTCTGTTTCTACACATTATCTGTTTGTAAGGTCATTATGTGTTTGTAATACAACTAGCAGTCACTTGTTAATATATGATTAATGCAGTATAGTTATCTAGAATGTGATTAAGGTGTATATATTAATTCTGGTACGCACAATTCAAAAGTCAAACTGGAACTCACGTTACATGATATGACTTATTCTATACCCATATGGTGCACACCTATTCTCATTTAAATTTAGGACACTACTATTGTCGCTCTAAAATATATTATTGCCACTTCATTTTATTATAAGGATAAAACTGTCCATCACCTTCAGCACTCACATTATAAAGTGGTGTGCTAAATTTAATCATTAACCTAGGCTCAATGAAAAAAAAATCTTTGGTGTTGTTGATGACAATAAATAGTGAAAATGACAGGAGAGGAGCTGTATCTCACCAAACTCACATTCCCTACGGTGTTCCTAGCAATGGGTCCATGATTTGGGACCTTCTCTTTCCATAATTCAACTTGTGCATTCATTTTCATTTGTCCTTTTTTTTAATTGATGAACAATAAATTGACAAGTTAATTTAAGCTCTGATCAGGCTTGATAGGTTTGATAAAAATACAAATGCTAACACTAAAAACATTAGTGCCAATTGTTTTTTTTTTTGTAATTAGGTTAGAGATTTTATCTTTTCCTAAATTATGGTTACACGCTCCATATTTTATAACACGTGCCTCAATTTTCTGTAGAATACTTTGAGTGAAATTTCTATATATGTGAAGGAAGTACCTAGATAGACTCCCTAAGTACCCGAGTCTAGAAGCCGTTTGAAATATGAAGTGATTGTTTTTTGAATAGTCTCAACAACAACAACAACAAAGTCTTATCCCACTAGGTGGGGTCGGCTACATGGATTATACGACGTCATTTCGCTCTATTAGTAACCAAACCTTTCGGTATATTATTCACCAATAGATCTTGCTCTATTAGTTCGTCAAGTGTTCGCCTTGGCCTCCCTCTCCCTTTTTTAATCGGACTCCAGATTATTTGATCTACTCTTCTTACTGGCGCATCTAATGATCTTCTCTGAACATGATCAAACCATCTCAAGCGATTCTCTATCATTTTCTCACTAATAGGAGCCACTCCGACTCGTTCACGTATATGGTCATTTCTAATCTTATCTAATCTTGTATGACCACACATCCATCTCAACATCCTCATTTCGGCTACCCTCACTTTATGTTCATGTTGTCTATTCATAGCTCAACATTCATTACCATATAACACTGCTGACCTTTTTTTAGCAATTTTTATTGTCGTTTGATCATGTAAGCACTCTTTCACCCTAAATTTGGACATAAAAAATTGATAGAAGGGAGAAATTATTTTCTCGGTCTGAGACTAGTACGGTGTTCAGACAGAAGTGATACATATAAACTCTGATTAAAATAGTGATTCTAAAAATAGAACATACGATTACTAACACAACAATTTTAGAATACATCTTCGCGATCTAATTGTGTTTTGAATGCAGTGGTGGAGCTAGACTAAATATTTAGTGTATTCACACACAATTCTAATATTTAAAATTATTATTAACATAAATGATAAAATTTTAATATTTTTTTCCATTATATCATATAAAATTATTAATTTTAATTACAAAATCATATTGACCTTATATCCAAATCCCAAAAATATGTATAGATATTTTAAGCATAAAATGATATTATAAAATTAACATTAAGTCTATGATAATAAATTAAATTCTCTTAATGATATGAATAATACAAAAATATATATATATTTATCATAAAATTATAAATTTAAGGTAATTGTGACTAAATATAATTATTGAATATATTATTCTATAATGCAATGCAATAATTTACTATAAAAAAAAAGAAGAAGACATGTCTAATTTAAAAGAGAGAAATAATATTTTCATGATAATTGGTATAGCACTCTCCATATTATTTTATGTTAATTTGCTTCATATTATAATTAAAAAATTGTATTTGTTATAAAATTAAGTACTACCAAAAAATAAGTCAAACTTGGATTGGAACTACTATTATTGTATTTAACGATTGACACCATGTGGCTTCGCCTCTATTTGGATGGAGATATATTTTATAATGTTTTCAAAATCGGACCGACGATCGGATCGGACTCATCATCGAATTACGATTGGACCGGTCCGATCGGATTGAACCGAATTTATTAAAATAATATTATTTATAATAATTATAAAAATATATTATAAGTTCTATGATATAGTATATGAATATTGTACTAATAACTTATTAAAAATATTTAAATTAATATAACATAATTTTTATTAATTAAAAGTTTTATAATGATAATATAAATAGACTAATAATAACTTAATGTCTATTATTTAATGATGATAGATTGTATATAACAATTGTACATTAAATTATTCTTATTTCTTTTTTTGTTTAACTCTTTTCTTTTTATTTCCTTTATTTTATCCCTTTGATAAGTCTTTATTTTAATATTATTCAATTTTAAATACCTACCTTTTTATTTTAATTTCTATTTAATTGTATAGATATGATATTCGCTCATCTTAATTTTACTTATATTCCTTTTTTTTCTCATTTAACTTTCCTATTTTTATCATTTTTTATTTTTTCTTTTTAAAATTTGCAACTAGCCCGGTTCAATCGATTTTATCTGATTCAATGTCAAAATAATTTTCAACACCTAACCGGACTGGATCACCGGTCGGTTCGTAGTTCGGCGTTGAACCAATTGAACCGGTCGGTCCGGTTTGATTTTAACAATATTGATATTTTATTAGTGATTAAAAAAAATCTCTTGTCAAGAACAATCTTTTACCAATTAATGCTCTATTAGCCGTGGATTATATGGAGAGTCATCATTCATTGGTTACTTTCCCTGAAATTATTTCTTAGCATAGCATACATGGACGATATTCACAATTCTGAAAAGAAAAAAAAAGACGAATTTAAGGAGGAGGTCGATTTTCTTAATTTCCTGAACTAATTAATTGTTCTTTTTAATTCTGTGAAAGAAGAAGTGGAGTTTTAATACCTCACTCTTTCAATCAAAGTCTCAACGGTTCCATGGCATAAGTGAACAAAAAGCCAATTAATGCCCACGAGGGTTTGCACTCAAGTTGACGATAAAAAAGGTCCCTCGCCATGATGCACTGACATCACCCCTAAATACAAACAACATTTTCATTCCATTCCGTCGCGAATAGTCTACTTATAAAAAACGATGTCGATCGTTCAATTCGCACGATTATATACCTGAGATATTTAATAAAAAAATTATATTAATAAAAATTCGAATTTAAAATCTTACTAATCATTCACATGAACCTCATTCCTCTTTTTTTTTCGTCAACAAGAACATATATTTTTTCAATATTACCATTTGTGTGAATTCATTCGATTTCACGGATTGATCACAACATAATTGAGCGTGCGTAGCACCAAGTCGTCAACAACCCCTACTACTTTTCACGTCCCAACTTTTATAATTGTTGCCATGCCATGCGTTGCCTCCCATGATCACAATTTATTTAAAATCACTACAACGTTGCGAGGTGACGATAATAATCCAAAATTTCATCACAAAATCTAATACAATTTAGTTGTCAGTTTCAGTATCTATTCAGATTTCGGACAACGCTACAATGGAACGCTGTCACCAAATAATATGACCATGTCTTTAAAGACGGACGAAGTAACTATAACAATGGAATAAACATTGTTTGATCGCAATTTATTGTTAGATCATGTCCCACTTTTAACGGTACAAGTACAACAACCTGTACTCGATCTCCCTAATCTCCGTCACTCTTCTCTCTCTCTCTCCTCCATCAAGATCGAATATTCTCCATACAACAATTTTAATCTAAATAAATTTTAAGGCCTAATTAACTCTACTCTATCTAAAGCTATGAACAAATTTAATTAATGGCGAAAAAGAATGAAAAATTCTAGAACGGGCTCAGGTCTGCTGCTGCCGCCGCTGCCGGAACCTGCGGAGGGCCCCCTCGACGGCGACGTCGAACGCGTCCATCAGCCCTTCCCCCAACCCCTCCGGCGCCGCGGCGTAGACCAACCTCGGCAGCATCTCCACCACCCTCTCCCGCATCCTCCTCGCCCTCGCCTCCCCTATCCCTTCCAGCACCTCCCTCACGCTCGTCTTGCCGCTCCGCACCGCCCTCCGGTCGATGAACACCGACCACGCGCCCTCCTCCTCGTTCGGCTGTGCATGGCTCCCGTTGCTGCTCTGCAAGTACCAGGTGTACTGCTTGTGGGCGCTCCTTTGCCAGAACAGCACCGGCACCGCCCCGGCCACCATGCAGTCGAACATGGA
The DNA here is from genome assembly GCA_030549335.1 of Pontederia crassipes. Classification (NCBI taxonomy): domain Eukaryota; kingdom Viridiplantae; phylum Streptophyta; class Magnoliopsida; order Commelinales; family Pontederiaceae; genus Pontederia; species Pontederia crassipes. Next base: position 60,612,121 of record CM060196.1, on the reverse strand, counting down.
CCTGCGCGTGAAGCTGTCGCCGCGAGGTTGCAGGCAGAACATGGAGTCGAGGAACAGGTTCAGCGTCTCCCCTCTCCTGTTGCCCCCGACGCACCGGCTGCCGCTGCAGTCCACAGAACGGCACGTCCCGTTGGCGTCGGCCGAAGCTCGCCGGCACTCGTCCAACAGCAGCCCCCTCGACGGCGACGTCGAACGCGTCCATCAGCCCTTCCCCCAACCCCTCCGGCGCCGCGGCGTAGACCAACCTCGGCAGCATCTCCACCACCCTCTCCCGCATCCTCCTCGCCCTCGCCTCCCCTATCCCTTCCAGCACCTCCCTCACGCTCGTCTTGCCGCTCCGCACCGCCCTCCGGTCGATGAACACCGACCACGCGCCCTCCTCCTCGTTCGGCTGTGCATGGCTCCCGTTGCTGCTCTGCAAGTACCAGGTGTACTGCTTGTGGGCGCTCCTTTGCCAGAACAGCACCGGCACCGCCCCGGCCACCATGCAGTCGAACATGGACCTGCGCGTGAAGCTGTCGCCGCGAGGTTGCAGGCAGAACATGGAGTCGAGGAACAGGTTCAGCGTCTCCCCTCTCCTGTTGCCCCCGACGCACCGGCTGCCGCTGCAGTCCACAGAACGGCACGTCCCGTTGGCGTCGGCCGAAGCTCGCCGGCACTCGTCCAACAGCAGCCCCCGGAAGTCGTCCTTTTGCCCTGTCCGGACGGCGCCGGCAAACCCGAAGAGCGTCGATCGGGTCCTGTTCAGCACGAAGCGCTGCCATTCTCGGATATCCGTGGCCGAACGGGGGTGGAACGCTGTGGGATAAGGAATTCCGACGTCCATGACATCCCAGGGGTCGCGCTCGATGAGGAAGCGAGTGACGTTGCCCATTCCGGTCATGTGTAGGAAGCTACTACCCCAGCCGTCAGCGGTGGAGCGACGGAAGTCCCAGGTGATACGGCCGAGAACCATGAAGTGATCCGAGCCGTTTGATCGCTTCCAGGGGAGCTGTTCCGCAATCCACCGCAACAGCGCGGCGCACTCGCGGTCGCGGTAATCATCGGCTGCGGCCCGGTCGGTGGAGTTGGGTTGCGACCAGAGATGGCGTGCGACGGCAAGGCCGGCGTAGAATGGGATGAAGAACGCATCGGCGGCGGCTGGGTCAGTGGTGCGGCAGGCGTGGTGGAGGGCCCGATGGTGGAAAATGACCTCGGCGGCGAACTGGTCAGTGCCGTACCAAGAAGAAAGCAACGGCGCGGGAACGATCCCGGCTACATCTTCGGCTGCCGGCGGCCCGAAGCCGTAGTTCGAGAAGGCGGCGCAGTGGGAGACCCAGGGCGTGTTCGAGTCGCAGGCAGCGAGGATGTCGGAATTGAAGGCGGGCGGGAGGTCGTAGACGTAGATGCGACCCGTGGTGCAACGAGAGGCGTTCGCGGCGGCGACAGCGAGGGCTGCTGGCGCGGAAGGCGAAGAATGGTGGCGGCGGAGGAACAGGAGGAGACGAGGGGTCGGGAAGGAGCGGGCGGAGAGGAGTAGGAGGAGCTGGAGGAAGAGAAGGAAGAGGAAGAGCCCGAGTCGGTGGCGGTGGTGGAGGTGCAGGGCGGAGGCGGCGGACTTTGCGAACTTGAGAGGGTGCTCCGGTGAGGTGGCGGCAGGGAACGGCAGCGGAGAAGAAGGCGGCCGTTCGGAGTTCACCAGGAGGTGGGACTCCGGCAGCGAGGACTCGGACCTCGGCAGCATTTGCACCTGGGGACGCCGGAGATCACGCAGCAGAGAGGACGGACACGAAAAGTTGATTGAGAGGAGGCCGCGTCGCCTCGAGCGCTATAAAAAGGTGCGACGTCGGACACGTGTAAGCGGCGCCACGTTGTTCCGTGCGTTCAGTTAAAACTATTATTATTATTTATTATTATTATTATTATATAAACAGAAATAATAATTTGTGCTTTGTATAATTAAATGGGAACGGGAAATGGAGATGGTGGGGCCGGTTTGGATGTGTGGTGTCATTTTGAGGGGGTAGAAAAAGTAGGTCGCTTCCTTCGGCTCCGGAAACTTTACGACGGCACTGTTTTCGTTTTTGTTCTTTTTTTTGTCTTTTTTTTACTATTCAGAGCACAACTATTAACTAACATAACTATTTTTATAACCGTCGTGTTTAGAAGTTAATGAAGGCCTCTATAACATTCTAAATTTTTTTATTGGTACATAAATATGTATATGTTTGTGTTCCAACTTCCAAGTGAGTTTTTTTTTCGTTTTAGTCATATACTAATGAAAACTTCTGATATTGTTGTATTTGATTCATATTCCAACATTATAATATTCTACAATTCAATTGAGTAACTTATCACTATTTCACCATTAACTCTACCGTCATTCCACTATTGCAATATTTTTAGCCGAATCCAATGTTGACAATTAATCACATACGACTTATATTTCTCACTTGAAAAAGGAAAAAAAAACAAAAAAAAAAGGTGGACATGGCTCCCATGAATGTTTTGCTTAATTAATTGTGAATCATTAATAAATAATCTAATGGAAGTGCGTGAGCCAAATGATGGCATTGATGTAGAGGGGGGCATGAGATGGGGAATTATTGTGTGTTTCTTCAATTGTGGGGAAAGACATCCCTAACTATGACCTATGTGAAGTCATGTTGTCCATCTTCCAAGACAGAATTTGATGCCGGCCATTAGCTGCAAAACATAATTTTAATATACTTATAAAACACCTTTGCTTACTTCGCCAGTCGCCATTAAAAATTTTCCTCGAGGAAAAAAATAATAATAAAAAGAAAGCACATATGATAAGCATCATGAGCAACCTAATGATTTAAGCTAAGCATAATTAAGGTCTAAAGTGGTAGCTACTCCAAGCTTTGGATGCTTAGCAATCAGTGTCATATATAACCAAATAAAAATAGTTCATACCATTTCGCGTCTATAACCAAATAAAAATAACATTAAGGGACTGTTTGATTTGAGAATTTTTTAATAGAAATAAAAAAAAATTTATTTTAAAGAATATCATATTCTAATTATATTTCTATTCTGCATCTTGTTTGGTTGAAAGAAAAAAATTAATACTTTTATAATTAAAATATTTTACTATAACTAGTTTACATTTATTATTACTTTAATAATACAAATTATAATATAATAGTTTTTAGTTAAATAATGAAAAATAAAAAAAACGGTGGAAAAAATAAAAAAAAGAATATCTCTATTCTATAGTTTTAAAAGAATAAAGTTTGATCGTGTTAATCTTATCCAACGACGTGTTTGATCATATATTCTTGAAAATATCAAGATATTTTAATCTTTATTCTTAAATCAAACAGCCCCTGATAACCAGAATTTAACTTTATGACATATCTTTAAAAAGGAATCCGCATCATTTGAACGATGACAATGTGGCCAATACTTTGCCTTGTTAATTTATTATAAATTAAATTACCTCAAAATGTGGAAAGGGAATATATATATATATATATATATATATATATATATATATATATATTGGAATGAGGATTGTCTTGGATATATACAGACGTTATCATTTGAAAGCATATACAATGTGTTTTTTTTTTCTAGTGCTAAAGTCAACTTTCCATCTTTGATGCAAACGAGAAGGCCTTCTGAGTGTAATTGATCCGAATGGCATTCCTCGTCATTATAAATTCACGAGTCGTTAGGACGTATGTATTGGAAAGCACGTTTTGTTATTATATAATAATAATAATAATAATAATAATAATAATATCATAATCAAAGTCAGTTTCTCTATATTTAAGTAAAGTCTCGAATTCAAATTTTTATAAATGTAAAAAATATTTTTTAAGAGTCACACCTATCATTGTAAACATGTGATACGAGATGATAATTTAAATTAATTATATTTAATAATTAACTAACTTTTAATTTATGAACATTTTAACATCACGCGAATTGTCGGTTCCACTTTCCTGAACTGATAATTTACAAAAATCAACAATTTAATTGCGCCAAGTAAGATGGTCTATAAAACTGTCCTTCTTGATTACCATAACATTTCAAAGTTGTCAAATATTGATTCATTATTTCTCGAGTAATCAATATGGCCAGGCGACGGAACTATGTGTAGCCAACTTTTTAAATTTATTTTATGATATATGTATTAAATTAATAAAATTGAACATGTGTAAATAGATTGGCCACCCTCAAACAATCATATTTGGTCGTAGTGACAAGTGTCACTTTTCAAACTTCATAAGGTTTAGTGGCCGATCCTGCCTATTAGTCTTTTATATTGTTTTTTTTTTCATTATGCTTTCTTTCTTCTTCTTTTCTTTGATCTTTTTTTTAGTGTTATTTTGATTTATTCAGCTAAAAAATAATTATTTTTAAATCAATTGTTTTTTAATTATATGCTTTATATGATATATGTTGGTTTCTCTTAAAAAAATTACCTGGTCCATAATATCTCTATAGTCATACATCTGATTCTAGCGATGCGACATTTAAGTAGTGTTTCGTTTTAAAACTTGCTTTTAATTATTTATTATATTTTAATTAGTAACAAATATTAATTACTATTTAATGTTAATATTATTCACTATTTTTTTATATTATCTTAAATAATAATCAATTATAATATTTTATTTATTCATATATTATCATTCAACTTATAAAATAAAATTTTTAACTTAATATAAATATTATTCGTAAATTATAATATTAATAACATATGAAAACAATGAATTATAATATTATTATTTTTCATAAATTATAGTTACATAGTATTAATATAAATATTTTTTTGTAAATTATAAATTATGATATTAGTACAACTATTTTCATAAATTATTATTTTAACTAAATAAATACTTAATATTTTAATTTATTATAGTTTTATACTTCATAAAATAATAAATTATATTCTTAATTCTTACTTTTTATCCAAATACGTACTAAAATTTATCTATCAAATCAAATTTTCATCGTTATATTTTTCATTCAAACATCAAATTTAATCTTTTTATTTAATTCTCGAAAACTAACGAAAAGTTAAAAAAATTTATCCAAACATAACCTTAACAAAAATATTTTTGTATGAACAAAAGTCCGAATTCGATACTTATTTAATGGAAAACAAATCATTGACTGCTGGATTTTGACTTTTTTGGTATTACATAAGTTGGTCTCTTCAATATTGACACAAATATGAGAAGTTCAAAGTGGATTTGAGCTACATGCATGATTAAATATTGACACAAATATGAGAAGTTCAAAGTGGAAATATAGTTCCAAACATTTGAGTCTATTCCATGCATGATTCATGTTGGTGCACATTTGCTGCATGCATCTGCTAAGTGTTCAGAGATAACAGGACGCCGGGCAGCTCAATTGGAAGCGTTCATATTTGTTTCTTATCTCCGGTGTGTTTGGTTGAAGGATCAAAGAAACTTAAAGAAGAAAAATAAATAAAATAAATTAATGCACTCTATTTGATCGAATTTGTAATAAAAAAGGAGAAAAATAAATCTTTTGTTTTTCTTCTTTTTTCTTCACTCCTTTTCAATATTTTATTTTAATTCAACAAATTATGAAATAAAATTATTATAAGATTTTCATTATCTTTGTCATGCCATCCAAACAATATCAATTATATTATATATACTACTTATTGATAATGCCTTGAATCTGAACTCATATTCTCTTTTTTAGTCCGCTTCAACAGATTTTCTCAATGGGGGTCTCGTTGCTCGATCAGCAAACCTATGGAGGGTCAAGGAGGATCCCTTGCGGGGGTTGCAAGGGGGCGGAGTCTCCGGAGCGAAAAATTTTAGGGGTATTCTGAATGTGATTCAGAATTGATATATTTTTTTATCACGAGATATGTGTCATATTTTGAGTGATTAATTTAGAGTCTCAGTTAGTCTGTAAAAATTTTTAGGGGTATTCTGTATGTGATTCAGAATTGATATATTTACTTATCACGAGATATGTGTCATATTTTGAAGGATTAATTTAGAGTCTCAGTTAGTCTGTAATTTTTATCATCTGTCAAAAAGAGTGTCTATATAAAATTCCTAGGAGTCCAGATAGAGATTCATTCTTGTAATCATCATTATTCTATAACAAAGAGAGACGCCGCTTTCCGAGGACGTAATCCGATTTAGAGTGAACCTCGTAAATCTCTGTGTTCGTGCGATCTCTCTCTCCCTCTTTTCGTAACACTACTATATATCATATATTAATTATTGTACTCTACTTGATTGAATTTATAATAAAAAAATTAATTATTCTTCTTCTTCTTTTTTCTTCATTCCTTAACAATATTTGATTTTAATTTACGAATCATGAAATAAATTTATTATAAAATTTTCATTATCTTTGTCATGCCATCCAAACAATATTAATTGTATCATATATATTACTATATATGATATAATCCTACTGTCATCACTTTAGTTAAAAATTTAAAAAATAAACTTAGTGGTAATCCCCAAATATTAATTTATCCAATTTAATTTAAATGCCAGTATATATGACAGTTACTTGGGCTTGTTGGTATATGGCCTTTCGCATGACTGTGGGCCTCATTCTGAACCACAAATCATAGGCTAGGATTAAATCTATATTTATATTCATATATTTCTTCCAGATCTAGTTCAGTAGCTAATTACCGTTCAAATTAATCTAAAGACATACTACGATTTAATGCATACGAGTAATACATCATATAAAGCACAAAAAATAAAAAAGATTGAAGTGTCAAACAATAAGCTTTCATTTAAAGGCACACCAAAGACTATGGTACTGTTTGGTACGTAAAAAAGTAAATTATTGAATAGAGAATAACATTTTATTAAAGTCAAAATATTACTATAAATATTTGATAAATAATTTTTCTAAATAACGTTTAAAAGTTTAAGCACAAAATACTATAAATTACTCATATTAACTTATAGAGTATAAAAATAATATTTTCATATTTTCTTCCTCTTATATCCTTATTTTTAAAATAAAAATAATATAATTATTGAATATCATATCACATTTTTAATTTTACTTACAACCCAAATAAAATTATTATTTTAAAATAATCAATATTTTTATATTAAAATAATATTCTAAAAATATCAATATTCGGAATAAAATATTTAAAATTAAAATTTATGAATATGATGCATATAAAAATTATCACAAATTATATCTTATGTCTATTTTTATCATTTTGTATAATACACTAATTTTAACAGTCATGTTTACCAAATAATTTTTATTAAATTTATAAGTAAATTACTATTCACTAATAATTAAACACTAAATTTTAATCAAATTACTATATTCTAATAGAACTTTTATTTTCTAATAAAATTGCTAACTTTATCAAACAGAACTTTTATGAATGGTCATATTGCGACTCTGGCACTCCAAACTTACATTTCTATCCCTTGTGGCCCTTAAAACTCTCCCAAGTTTCAAAGCAGCACCATCTCTCTCCCTTTTTAGTCAAGGTAAGTGCATTTAAAATTGATAAACAAAGTGAATAACAACCGTGCAATATAACAATTAATAAATAAATAGTATATGAAGAGAAATAGCACGATATTTTATTAAAAAAAAAGATACATCATAATACGAGTATATTTAAGAAACAACTTAAGTATAGATAACAAAATAGAATATCATCGATCAATTTTATTTTATTTTATTTTATCTTATTTTACTTCTTCTTAGTCACTCATCATAAAAAAATTCAAAATTATTCTCACGATCGCATAAGCAAGATCATCGTGTGAGATCAAGACTGTAACAAAACTTATAAAAAAGATTCACATGGCCAGTTGAAAAAATAAATGGCAGTCAATCAAGAATTATATAGCACAAATAACAAAATATATGTTGATAAAATATTACCAAATATAAAGTATAACATTAAAAAAACTTTCTCACGATAAAAATATATATTTTATAATACTGGATGCAAAAGAAAAAAATTAATTCTCATAACAAAAGAAGAAAGATGTGCAACCCAAAACAAAATTTGGGTGGAAGTTGAAAAGGCAGAAAAGTATATTAATGATACTTAAAATTTAACATAAAGATAGAGGATAAAATTGTTTGGCATTAAGTTTTCAAGGAATGGGCACCCAACTTCAAATAGAAGTTTATAATAGAAAACTGAAATATACATGACACAAAATTAACTACAATAATAAGATATTAAATAACGATTTATTTGATAACTCCACATCTTTTTCATATAAAAAAAGTTTCATGTTAAAAAAAAAACAAAAGATTCATAATAGTCGATGCGAAAGGACTCAGCAATCACAGTGACAAAATAAAATAGTAATAAATCCGAGTAAAGGTACAAGAACAGAGGCACATCATGATCAGGGATCCGCTGTTACTTTGTGTTCTTCGCCTTCTTCGAGCAATCGCCCTTGTGATTTACTTCTTGACGAGCAGCGGCCCGACGTTGTCTCCGGTGGCCTTATTGTGCTTGACGTGGCTCCCGTCGCAGAGCGGAAACGTCCCCGACCTCCAGCACCTGAAAAAACAGAGCAGAGCGGAGCACGACCGTCAGCGGAGGCTTGAAGAGCGGAAGGAAGGGGAAAAAGTTGCGGTCGTCTGCGCTACGCACCGGCAGTACGCGGTGAGGGGTTTCTCGAGCTCGGACACGACGACGGAATCGACCACTTTGTCCTCGCTCTTGCGGATCTCCGGGTTGATTCCTCCGCCGCTCTCCGCCCGTACGACCACCGCGGCCGCGCGGCGCCGCCGGATGGCGACGGTCTGCGGTCTGGGGCTCTGCGCGAGGCCTTCGGATGCGTAGGAGAACGGAGCCCCGATGGTTGCGGTGGTGGTAGTCAGCAGAGAAGACGCCATGGATTCGATCTCTCTCTCTCTCTCTCTCTCGCCCACTCTCTCCTAGTTTGCTCTGGTCTGATCTGCTTTGCTTTCTTCTTGTAGGACTTGGGCGAGCGATGGCGGCTGAGGGCTGCAGGCTTATGGGAGTTGTTGGGCACTTTGTTGTGTGGAGAACACGAGCTCCGTGGGGATTGGGATACCGACGGACGGATCACAATTCGACACGTCATTATTTAATTTCCTGGAATATTCTTTTCTTATAGAGATGGAGGAAATTGATCAAAGATTTCTATCACTATTTTTGTCTAGGTGCAAGAAAAATTCAATCAATTTGAAAATTTATCCCATACAAAAATATAATAAAAAATTAAAAAATTAAGGTCTGAATATAACTTAAATAATTTTTAATCGATTAAAACTCATGAGTAAAAATTAATGTGCACTCCAAAAAATCTTACGATTGTTGATATGAGAGTTGAATTTGCGATATAAGATGCGACGAACAATTTCCAGGGATGTAATTTTACTTATCTTTAATATTATAAAATTATTATTGTCCAACTCTACTAATTTCAAGTACAAAAGTGAAAATGTAAAAGTCTAAAAGTTTACTGATAACTTTGTTATTCGTAAAGATGACTTTATAAAAATCTGTCATACGAGTGAATAATTTGATACTTCGCAAGATTATGCAATGCGAAATGATTGTAGATAAATATTAAATGACTCTTAATAGAAACAAGAATAACTTGAAGGAGAGTTATAATTGATAATGCCTTGAATTCTAATCCAATTGTATCCCTGCATAACTCTAATTCATACCCTTAAACAAAAGGGCGGCCGCTCATCCCTTATGAAGTCTCACTATTTTCTAAATATAAATTATTTTAGAATTTTTATTTCCTATTTTGTACTGGAGTCCCTATATAAATTTCATGATGGTCGGATTATTTTGCAACCTTGTAATCATCAATTTTCACAACAAAGGAAGTCGTGTCCATCCGTGGTCGTCGTCCAATTTATGATGAACCTCATAAACCTATATATTTTTTAAGTTTGTGCAATTATCTCTCTCCCTTTTTTTTGTAACACGAGTTACCAATCTATATAACTCTATGATCCATTTGAGATGAGGGATGTCATAGGAAAACACATCAATCTACAATTACCACTTTATACAATTCTACGATCTTGTTTGAGAGGGGCATGTCATAAGGAAACACAAATTGATTTGCATAGTTGCATGATTTTAAAATGTCAATCTAGTTGAGCATTTGAATTCATAATTGGATATAATGTTTATCCTCCCTACACAAGTTAGGAGGACATCTCTCTGAGTCTTATTGTCCAATGAAAGTTGAGGGGCAATGGCAAGATGCACAGTTCAATGTGGCCTTAGAAAAATTGTGAGCGGTTGACAGATCAAACTTGTAGCTGCAAGTCAAATTAGAAGGGTTCATCATGCTAGAACATAGAAAGTTGACCACCATGGCACCATTGATGAGGATGGTGTTGGAATATGCTGCATTGAGAAGTTCTGCAATGATATGCTTATTAACTTGGTGAAGTGTATTATCTCAGTTTAGCAGGCAAGTGGAAAGGAGCAGGACTGAGTGTTATGGGATAAAGGACAAATAGAGCATAAAGGGCACGACTGAGGAAGAGCATTAAGCATGTGATTAATATCGAGATGACAAAAGAGATGCAAATGCAGGAACAAGAGGTGTCGTCTCATGAACTCCATTAGAAGCCTCCTCATCATCGGAACAGGAGCATCGTCGCACGGTCCTCATCATCGACGCCCATTCCTTCATTGTTGTACGAGGAGCCATCTCTGAGCTACAAAAAAAATATAGAATGCCACCTCGCTCCCTCGTGCATCGATGTTAGATGGAGTGAAGGTAATTTGCAACAGACGTGGAGTAGAGTGCAGAGGTTGTTCATTGTGGAGATTGAGCGGAGGTCGTTCATTTTTGCAGCGGAGGCAAAGAATAGAGCGGATTGAGAAGCGGCAACGAGGTAAAAAAGTTGGAACAAGGCTTTTTAAGTGAATGTAGGGGTGGCATCCGACCCTGTTCAAGGTGGAGGACACTCCCCCCTCCCTGACCCCGCCGACCACCCCCCGTCCTGAATCCTCGATCCAGTGGGAATTTTATCTACCACCCCGATCTCCACGGGGCCTTAAACCCCCCGAGGGGACCTCGATTCCTCAAATTTTTATTAAAAATATATAAAAATAGAAAATAACCAATTATTATCTAATGTATATGCAATATTCACTCACAAAGTCATAAATATATCACTATTATAAATTTCACAACATAAACTTCAAATTTAGTTACAAGTTCCACAACATAAACTTCAAATATAGTTACAAGTTCCACAACATAGACTTCAAATTTTGACACAAGTACCAACACAACATAAATTTCAAATTCTGCCACAACACAAACTTCAAATTTGATACAAGTATCACAAGATAAAGTTTAAATTACAACACCAAATATTTTAACAACATAATGATTTCAAATCTTCATAACATTGTTCAACACATTCATTTGTAAATCAATAAGAAGACATCCATCATTTTTTTTCATTTCATTCTTCATCATTTGCAAAGTTTCCTCCAAGTTAAGAAAAAAATTATTATTACAATAAAACTAAATTAAATAGAATTATAAAAAATAATAAAAAATTACCACAACTTCATCATTCAATCATCTACATATTCATCTTTATTAATTGTGTAAAAAACACACTTTCCATTAGAAGGACCTAACAAAAAGAATTGTTAGTTCTTTTTTAAAAATGACACCATAATTTAACAAATGAAAAAAATATTGTAACCTTTTAATATATTATGCAACCAATGTGTTTCAAGTAATGATTTTTTAATCTCCATCTATTTCTGCATAAAAATAAAATAATTAAAATGCTTCAAGTAATGATTTTTTAGAATTAAAAATGAGTGATTGAAGTACCTCTGTGCATTGTGCAAAGAGGCGATCCAATCACCTTTATCTGTCACTTTGCCCTTGACCACATGGGACGACAAACGACATACGACCGGATCGCAGCCACATACTTAGGACCTCAGCTACGGCCGGCTAAACTCCCTCTACCCCTCCTCCTCGCCCTCTCCAATGGACTTCGTCACTATACACTTCGTCGCCTGCCAAGCTCGACTTGCTGCCAGCTAAACTCCGCTTGCGCATTTTGTCACCTGCGTGCCCTTGACCAGATCGTCGTTTGCGATCCCGAGCCCTCCTGTATGCCGCTAAGATGGCAACCATAAGTGATTGCTCGCCTGGGGGTGGTTCTAGTGCTAGTTCGCCACTTGGACTCTGATGGGAGTGACAACGGCGAGGGAGAAGGTGATGGTTCTAGTGGTTATGACCTCGATTGTGGAGAAGACGACGAGCTCAAGCGACGGGTGGTGTAATGGACCTTCGCATCGACTTCTTCGCCCCTACCTCTCGTTGGCTTACGTCGGGTCATTGCTCGGGGGGTGGCTCCAGTGCTAGTCTGTCACTTGGACTCCGACGTGAGCAGGTGGCTCCAGTGTTAGTTCATCGATTGGACTCTGACGTGAGCGGGTGGCTCTAGTGCTAGTCCACCGCTTAGACTCCGACGTGAGCGGCAGCAGCGAAGAGGCGAGGGAGAAGGTGACGATTGTGTAGAAACGATCAAGGGTGATTCTGGCATTAGTCCTCAGTCCCGTCCTCTTGTCAGCTTGTTTCGTAGGTGGTTCCAATGCTAGTTCTTCGGTTGGACTCTGACATGAGCTGCTACTGCGAAGAGGCGATCTTCTTCTTCAAGCTCACCAGACGACCCGCTCCTCCAGAGCTCGACCCCTCCACCTCCAACTCCACCTTCGTCTCCGATGTCTCCGTCCTTTGCATTGATACTCGAACACCGCTGTGAGAAGAATGCCACCGAGAAGGTTCAAATGATAAAGAAAAAAAGGAAAAAATACCTTTGTGGACTCGGAGTCAAATTCATCATTGGAGATGTCATTGATGACCGTCAGTTCGAAGGGTACCGACAGCCAACAACTTGAGAGTTGATGGATTAAGGTTGGAGAGGAAAGAGAGACTGATGTTAGGGAGGAAGAAATAGAAGATAGTTAGAGTTTTTTTTTATGTTATATATATATATATGAAGAAATGGATGACTCACATGTAATCTGATGGATGATAACTATAATAAATTATGAATTAAAAATTATGATGGGGGATATGGTAATCCAATGGGGTGGGCGTAGTTCACCCTGTCCTGATCCCTGAAAGAGGGGGCGGAGCAGTTTTGTAATGTCCCGTCAGTGTAAAAAAATCAAAAGGTGTAAATATATTTAAAAGGAGGGGTGTTTTGGTCATTGTGCAAGAAAGTACAGCAGTAAAAAAATGTGTATAAAAAAACGTCATTCATCTCCCCACCTCCCGACGCGCTACAGTGCGCGACAAAGAGAAAAAGAAACCAATAGCCGCTGTCGGATCTCCGTCATCCGACCTCCATTTTTCACGTGTAAGGTTCCATTGGAAAGAGCGCGAGGAGACAAACATTTTGACATATGGTATGAGATGATTGGTCCACTGTGCGTGACGCAGTGAGGAAACAATGCAATGAGTGCAAAAAATCAGTCAACGACAATTTCGGCGATGATTTTGGTTCCGATTCACGCCGATCCTTCTGCTGGTGAGTTGTATATCATTCTTAGGTCGATTAGGATCTTTGGAGGGGTTTTAATCATGTTTTTGTTCAAATCACATGGGAGCTGAGATTTGAGATTTTCCGACGAACTTTTTCGACGAACAGACGGTGAATTCCGGTCGAGCTCATCTTGACATTCTAATAGGTGCACACATGAGGTAAAAAGAAATCAGGTTTCTGTCCATATAATAATTAGTCACTAATCTTTTATTTTTAAGTTCGTAGGTTTCGGATTCCGATCGTTCGCCGACGACCCTTCTAACGACTCGTTATCGTATCGTGGTTGGTAAGTGAATAGGAATGTGCATTTGATTTGATTTCAGTGATGTAAACAAATTTAAAATAATTTATTTTATTGTGGATTAATAAGGCATTCGGTGGTTCTTTTCGATATTTTGGCGGGTATGGCGGTGATTTAAAGAGCGAATGATTTCATTATTATGGTAAGGATGATTGGTGGCCGAAACTATTTATAAGATTTAATTTCATACTTGATAAGATTTGGTTATAAGGTCTAATTCGAATTATTATATACTTAATTGGACATGATAAGTAGATGTCCGATGAGCTTTGAGTAGAGTGCTATTAGTTGGCGATTTCTTTTCCCCTATCGGTAAGCATGCTAAAAATTTCTGGTGATGATCGATTTATGAAAATTAGTTTATATGATAGTTGTAGTTCATTAATTATGAACTTAGGTAAGAAAATTATAAATTATAAATCTAGGTACCAAGATGTCGTTAGAAAGGATTATTATGAAGTGATTAATGAACTAAATGATAAATGATGCCTAGAAGTGATAAATGTCTTAAACAATAATTTATATTTCTAAATAAGGTTTAAATGAATGTAATAGACATTTCTCTTCTGTGAGCGGATTCAGACGGAAGGTAGTTGAAACTTAAGGAATCCAAGGTGAGAGAACTTACCTCAAATGATATTAAGTAAACTCTTCAGAGTGATAACATTGTCTCATCCAATGTGGGGCGGATTTTCAATATCATTTTCTTCATGCATAAACATATTTATTTGTGTGCTCCATATGTGTGCCATCATATGACCTTTGATGTTTTATTATGAATTTTGAAAGCCTATCGATTTTGATAAAAAAGATTTGGTTTTGAAATAAAATGTTTTAACGTGATGACTTCAATTTCAAACCTTCACCTTGAATAAGCATTCATGCATCATGTGCACTTCATGTAAAAACCCGCATAAGACGGAGTATTTTCACCTCAGACGATTGGCCAATTCCGAATAGATCGATTGGGGTTCGGTTTGCTCTGTGTCGATATAGTGACACGAGGAGTAGGTTCAGCATCTTGTATCAATACGGTAACACGAAAGGTGGAATTGAGACAACCATCTTGTGACGATATAGTGACACGAGGAATGAAATGAAAAAAAAGAAAAGATAACAAGCTCTGTGTCAATGGGATACGAGGAGCAGTTCAACGTCATGTGTCAATGGGATACGAGAGACTGAATTAGAACAACCACCCTGTGTCAATGGGATACGAGGGGTGTGATTGAGTACTCCATTAAGGAGATCGGATATCCATATTTGATGATGATTCTCCAACTTATATATTATATATGTATGATTTCACCATGCATGTGCATACATGACATTCATTTTGCATGATCATTATGTGAATGGGTTCCTTTTGAAGAAGAGTGTATTTTAAATATTTCCTGAAAGTAAAATGTTGATTTTTGCAATGGTTTTCATATTTGAGATAGTCGTTTTAACTCACTGAGTTTAATCCATGCTCACCATTTCTCTTTTAATGTTTACAGAAAAGAAATACATATACTACATAGTTGTTTGGAAATGTGTATTGATTCAAAAGGGATAGTGAGTGAGATTCCGCGAAGAGCGTATCTAGCAATGTTGTTCTTTTGATACTTATCACTCTTTTAAATTGACTATTATGATTTTATTTATCTTGACGCCGTCTGATGTTGGATTGTGACCCATGATTTCTTGTGGATTTAAATTAGTCGATGGGAGCGGAGGCTCCATAGTTTATAGATGAGACGATATGGATAAGTCCCTTTCATAAAACTGAATATGGGTGAGTCCCTATCATGAAATTGGATAAGAGCGTGAGTCTCTTAATAGATTTTGACATGTATGTTTTGTTTGTGTAATAGTTTTATTACGAAACTCGTATGTTGTTATAGTTCAAAAATTTTGGGATTGAGTCCCTATTATTTGGTAATTATAAACTGCCAGTGATGTAGATATTAAATTTTATAAATTGCATGTGATATGAATAATTATGGATAAATATTGTATTTGACGCATGAACGAATTTACGCATACGTCATGTCGAAAATTTTGAAAATTTTCAGTTAGTTGATTTTTGGAACGTTGGTTTCCTTTAAAAATTTGAATTTGAATTTAAATGATTGAATTTCTGATTTCACCCTTTGTGACGCCAAAAGAAGTTGTAGGGCATCACAAGTTTGGCCCTTATCCTCGCTCTCGAGGGATCTTTAAATATGGGGGCCCGCATGGGGCGTTGAAATATTGCCAACCCTAATAGAATGGATAGATATTTTTTCGCATCGATCGGCCACTATTTTTTTCTAAAGCCACGTCGAACCACACATTTTGTGATCGTCTTTCATTTTTCATCATACAGTCAAACTCGTAGGGAGAATAATTTCTCCAACTTGTATAAGGAGGATAGTTCTCCCAACTTGTATAAGGAGGATAAACATTATATCATTGATAATTTGATCTTGTATCAGGGTGTGAAGTTTTTACGCCTAAATCTCAAATTCTGCTACTCCTTCCGCCTTAGCGCTTGGTTGGTGTCTCAAGTTGTAATGGCCTGACTTTTTCAAAAGAGAGAGAGAGAGAAAGAGAGAACGAGAGAATAGGGGGGAGTGACCTCCTCCCCACCCCCAATTCTCCACTACCCCATGACTCTTTTTTTCCCTTCTCCAATTCTCTCTCCCACTCCCCCATGACTTCTTCTCCGAGAGAGGGGGCGGCCAGCCTATAAAAGAGAGTGAAAGGACTCCCCCACAGCCACCGCAGCTCCACTCTTCCTCCTTTGCTCTTTCTCTTCTTCTCCGACGAACGACGAGCGGACGGCTCTCGCGTGAACGAGCACATAAGGACGATCCAGCAACACTCATCGACCTTCCTCGACATGCACGAGGATCAACGCCACCTTCACGGAACAAGAACGATAGGAGAAGGAGAAGACAACCGCGAACTCACCGACAAGCGAAACCAGCGATCGGAAAAGAGGTACCGTAGGTGTAAAATCCCCTAGACGAAGAAATGTAGATCATTTGTCGCGCATTTTGTTTCTATTATGAGGTAGAGAACAATAGAAGCATTTTCATATTGCATGTATTGAGAATGGATGGCCGAAGATCGACCGGAGAGAAAGAAGATGAGCGGCACGATCCGACGCACCAGTAATCCGGCCCGGGTCGTGAACAACCCGGCCCGAGTTCTCTCGTCGACGATGTCGCGAGACGACTGTTCAACGACTCGACCGAGTCGAACCCCGACTCGGCCCGGGCTGTAACCACCGGTCGACTGGGCCGAGTACCAAATTGGCCGGGATGACGCACGCCGTAACCCAGCCCGAGTCAAATGCCGACTCGGACCGGGCCCGACATCACAGTTCGCTCGACAGCAATCTGGCCTGGGTCATACCCAACCCGGCCCGGGTTCTGTCGGGCAGAATGACGCATTGTCGTTGTTGGGCCCCGATCCTCCAGAATTGGGCCCCACCTCCGATAGGCCCATTTGAGTCCATATCCAACATAGTAAAGAATGTAGGAGACTTTCATCCCTCAGGAAAAGGGACGTGACGTTACCCTTTTTCTAGCTATGATTTTCAAAAAAAGATAAATACGATAAACAAAGTAAAGATATGGGAATGTGATAGCTATGTGTTGTTCAAAGTACAGATCAATGTAATGGACAGTGGAGAGACAGGTAGCTGCACTAAGGAGACAGTGTACCTACTGATATTAACTACCACTGCTCCTGGACCACATGTCCTCTCCCACCTGTGCTCCGAATAAGGGTGATGCATCGAATGCACTCTTCCCCCACGAGGGCATATATGGATTATATTGCTTTATGCCAGAAGGACATGTAGCTTAGCTGAGGAGACAGTAAACCTACATGTCCGTAATGATCACTGTTCCTGTAATGCAGGTCCTCTTCCACCTGTATTTCGAAAAGGTTATGTCTGAGCATACACCTTCCCTTTTATGGGCACCCTGGCAACATACAGTGTAGAGACACATCTAGCTTTCCAACTAATTGAAGTCGAGTTCGCATAGGATAACGAACATCAAGAACCTTATAGTAATATAAAAGATGTAGTACTACACAGAGTATAGTATTGAATAACAGAGTATAGCATTGAATAACAAAGTATGATAATAGATAGAGTAAAGTATTGCAAAGTATGGTATTATGCAAAGTATTGTTAAGGTAAAAGATAAAGTACAGAACTGTATATGTATGGTCTATGACCTATAAAGATCAAAGTATTGAAACCAATGTATAAAGTAACTGATTATTAATTATTATTTCATCATCTACGACTCTATGTGTATTGGGCGGTAGTTCACGGGTATCCCATATTCCTGTTTTGAGATTTTGCAAATGAGAACTCTACTTAGGGAGAAAGTGGAAAAATGCAGAGCTTTAGGATGGCGGCACATGACTTGCTACGAATCCACAGTTTTCCGCATTTTTATTCTGTATTTTGAATTATCTGACTTTGTATATATGAAATACTTGAATTTCTCTTTTCAATCTTGCTTATGTTGATATTCCTAGATCTATCCGAACTATTTGTGTTTCCTCATTTTCTTGAATTATCTCATGTCATATGACATCTTTTGATTTCCAATGATATCTCTTCCGCATTCTAATGTCATTATTATTTCTTTATCATTTCTATTATTACGTGGGTCATTCGTTGATCGGTCAAAGTCAAAGTCAAAGTTAAAATAGTCATAGGCAGTGTAGCACTCTCTTGATCAGTCTGATCGCCAGCGTGACGGAAGAGCTGATTTTGAAAGCGTTAGACAAGTTCTGTAAAGTTGGTGGATGCAAACAGAGAAAAATGTGGTATATATAACAGTGATAAATAATGGTGAGTCAGAATTCTCTGATTTCATAAACAAATGAAGATCGAATTTCAAACGTTTCTTGAACTGTCAACTCGTTGGCATCCAAAGTTGGGTTGCAACGGAACGGTTCCCCTTTTTCTTTCAAACATCACGGTGTTACGGTCCACATTTTTTTTTCTTCCTATTTCGGAACGTGTCATTAGTTTTTCAAGGGCAATAAATAGTAACGGTGAGCCAATTAACACTCACGAGCTGCACGAGGTGGACCCAATTGGCAAATGCTAATTTTGAAACCTGCCACCCGACGTGCATGCAGTTGGGTGGTTCGTTTGCGACCCGAATTGTGTGCACGCCCCCCGAACAAGACAAGTGCTCGGTGTTCCCATGAGTTTGTGATTTTTTTTCTTTTCTAACCAAATCTCAATGTCTAAAAAGCGATACTAATTATTCAATTTATGTAATATTAAAGAGCACATTGTTCATGAGTTCTATTATCGAACTCAATTAATTAGGTAAAATCGTCTCGAATCACGTATCTCACAATAACAAATAAAATTTTCAACAAAAAATTTTTAATTTACAAAATTCAAATTCGAGGAGCTGCTTACCACACCCCCAATTGATTGTTTGTGATTTATTGATAAAAGTACAAATGAGAACATAAATAAACTAGAAGTGAATTAAGTACGTAAGCTTACCCTTATATGAAATTTCATTTTTGGAATGTTTAGTATGATAATATTATGTGCACTGTCATAAATATTTTACGCTTGTACGTTTGTCTCATCCTCTCAAAATGCATGGTTAATTCAAAAATATATTTATGTTATGCATGTATAAAATATCGTCTAACTAATTTTAAAAAAAAATAGGTTAAACGAGGGTACACAGTTAAACAGTATTTAAATATACCAGACGTACCATAATTCGTTGAAAAGTGTTAATGATAATGCAAATCCAAGGTAAAATTCGCATAGGTTGATTCATCCTTAGTCTTTGAAAATTTCTTCACTAATATAAGTAAATATTTTAATAGCTTAATTTAATTAGTCAAACACGTTCACATTTCTAAATATTAAAATATTATAATCCATATGTGAAGTTTTGAATATGTACCACCAGCTATACATACATATATATATATATATATATATCAACCAATATTTTTCAAAATATTTTATAAGATATTGACACGTTTTTAATAAAATATTTGGCCACCGACAATTTTACTGTGGAACGTGGGTGTGAATAAATAGATCAAATTTCAAATGGTGGCTTTGGAATAGAAACTAAAATTTGTAGTTTTGCACACGCGCCGGAGAGGAACCGACACAATTTTTTTTAAGATCCTCCAGCAGCTGGTGGTCCTGCGCTCGACCATATCTTTCAAGGGAGCCGACCGGATCTTTCTTCGATTTATTTCCACTTCGATTTAATTCCAAAACAAAAAAAAATTCGAAAACTTCATTGCAAATGCACACCATGCATCAAAGTACAAATTAACTACGATAACTTATATATTAAGCAACGAATTTTTTGTGCTACACGAGAATTAAAAAAAAGTTCGAGTCAAACGATTCTTGACCTCGTCAGCAAGCCGGAGTAAAATATTCGTCGTAAATAGAGTTAATAAATCACCGGAAGGGAACGTTATATACACAGCACCAAGGATTTAAAAATAAATAAAGGACAAAGGAAGGCCAAATTAAAGAGCACAGCACAGGCCACATGGACCCTTGTCAGAGACCCCCCACCCCCGCCATTGCTACTCCTGTCTCCTCCTCATTTTAATCTCTCACTTTGTCTTCTTCACCTTCTACAGGACTTCTTCCAAATCTCACATCAGTGATCCACATGACACCATCATTGCCACACAAAATTTTCTCTCAGTGCTCCCTGAGCAAATAGATCTACTTCGTGTTCAACAATTTGGTGGTGAAGAAGGAAAAAAAAACAGTAGTAGCAAGTGAATAATTAATCTTATCCATAGTTACACAGCATGCAACGTTGGCCATCATGATACACATGAAGTAATAATACAATGTTCTCTTTTTCTTTTTTTTCAGTTCTTTCACAACAAAAGGACACCAAGGATGTAGATAGTAGTAACAAGTAAATATATGATGATAACATGAAGAAATAAAAGAAGGAACAAATCCGCGTCTCTCACGTCTCATGACACAGTCCAAATCGAAACATACCCAAACTGCAAACGGCAATTACATCCATATCGATCAAACTAAGAAGAAGAAATTTGAAGGAAGAAAAAAAAAGAAAAAAAGAAAAGATTTACCTACCGACGAACAAACGCGAACCAAAAATTTAAAATAAAATAAAATAAAACTTCCACGAGGATTCGCCACCCGCTGAGTCGAATCGGAAGCGCACGAGTGCTAATTGTCGACTCACAAGACTACTGAAGCCAGCAACGCCAAAGCCGTCGCGATCGCGGCCCCGCGGTGCAGGGCAGGCGCCGCGCCGACCTTGACGTCGGCCTTGTCCGCGGCCGCGGCCGGTGCATCCGACGGTGCGGTAGCCGGGGACGCCGTGGGGGGAGCAGGCGGGGAGTGCGGGTGCTTTTTGTGCTTGCCAGTCTTGGCCGCAGGGGCGGGAGCGGGGGCCTCCGTGGCCGGCGCCGGTGCCGGGGTCAGCGCGGCCGGTCCTGGGGCTGGTGCCGGGCCCTTGCCGAAGAGCTCGACGGGAAGGAGGAGGCTTTCCACGGTGAGGATGCAGACAGGGGTGTCGTCAAGGATGGTGCTCGCGATGCGGGAGTTGTCGACCCCGGTGTCGAGGGACACGTCGTCGCCGTGGGTGACGACGGAGAGGTCGTACTTCCCGGCGGCGCTCGAAGCCATTGTGGACAGCCGGCCGGATACGGACTTGAGGGAGGTCTTGGGGTCGTAGGAAGGCAATGCGTGGTACTGGAGGACGGTGACGAGCTCAGCGCTGGAGAGGGAGCTGAGATCGGGGGCGTCGGGAGAATTGAAGGCCTCGTCGGTGGGAGCGAAGAGGGTGAGTCCATTGTCCATGGAGTCCTGGAAGATCTTGAGCACGCCGGAGGACTCCAGGAGGGAGGCGAAGCTCTTGCAGCCGGCCTTCTCGAGCAGCGCCGTCAAGTTGGAAGATGAGGCGGTCGGGACGTCGAAGAGGCCGTCGAAGACTATGGGAGCGGACACGGCGAGCACGGAGAGGTTGTAAGGGATCTCCTTGATGGACTTGGTGTACATGGCGTCGAACTTCGCGCCGGGTGCTGCGGAGGCGAAGCCGACGCGGCCGCCGCGGAGGTTGGTGATGTTGACGAACCCGAGGTTTCCCGGCTCGTTGCCGGTGGTCTGCAGCAGTGTGGTGGTGAGGGTGGTGCCGCTGGGGAGGGAGTGGATCTTCGGGGGATCGAAGTAGTCGAGGAGGGCGAGGAGGCGGAGGGCGTTCTTGATGGCGGCGAGCGGCTTGTGGGCGGCGAGCGCCGACATTGCGCCGTCGTCGAGGACGAGACAGGTGACGGTCTCCCGGGAGTTGATCTCGTCGGCCACCTTCGTCTTCGTCAGGTAGCTGTTGTACAGCGAGTACTCCGTGAACCCCTCCAGGATGGCCGTGATGTTGTGCGCCGACGCCGGAGCCGCGGAAAGCACCATGCAGGCGACAATGGCGACGACGAGGACGGAGGCGGAAGCGCCTGCGGCGGCCATGGGCGTCGGCGGTCTTCTTCTCACTGTGAGCTTCTTAGCACTCTCTCTCTCACACACAGTTGCTGCTTCCTCTTCCACTTCCCTGCGTGTTCCGCTCGTCGGAGTGTATATGGACACTGAAGGTGAGCGTAAAGGCGGTGAGATTAGTGCGTCGTAAGAAAAGTAGGTGAACGATGCGGCACGTGACTTTGCTGTGGAGATCGAGTCGTGGGGACAACGCTTGTCACCACACGGGACAAATATTTACCGTCGGATCGACGTTCGTGATTGCCTTCTCCTTCTTTCCTCCGTCGATGTATTAGATTTTATCGTGTCTTATATAAAGTGGAAAAGGAAACGAAGAGTGCGGTAAAACGTAAAAAAGATGACATAATATATATCAAAGCGGTCAAGAAATCAAGAATGCTTCTGTTGGAGAGGATAAGAATTTGACATGGAGATGGAAGCTTTGGAAATTTGTGTTATTTTTTCCCCATGCATCTGTCAATACATAATTGCGTTAATGTGCACGATGATTGATAGTAAAAAATATATTCGTAAAATATATGATATTTGTTTTCACCATATATATATATATATAATTGCATGCTTATTATGCATTACAACTCAACGATATAAAATGCTACACTTGTAATATGGATAAGATTGCTTAGTATGAACATGTAGCATGGCGGGATTGTTAAGTTCAAATTTGATGATAGGATGATGCCGATTCGAGTTGCTATATATAATCACGAAATTTAAACTGCAAAAAAAAATAAAAATCTACATACCCGCTTTAATTAGACTCTTATAATATTTTGCATGATTACGGGAAAATTCTATAATAAATTAGGTCGAGAATATTTATTTTTCAACTATAAAAAGAGTTCCAGTGAACTAATAGAATGAAAAATAATAATAATTTCCGTTAGTAAGAGGGAATGCCCATCTTAGTTTTACGTAAGTTGATGGTGTAAGTGAGAGTAATAAACTAAGAATAAGCGGGGCAAATAGGGATAGCAAATATATTTCGATAGTGTAATTAGGAGTAATAATATATTAATAATAAGCGCTACGCGGGGTAATTAGGGATCAGTAATTTTTTCCCCTTGGAGATGCCGTCCGGCCTCAATTTTGCCAACTATTTGGTGTGTCGGTGACACTAAAAAATAGTTCAACAAATAATGTATGCTTATCATTTTGCAAATGTGGTAGGATTTTGGGTGGACAGTTCTTTTAGGAAAAAAAAATAACACAGTAACACATATATAATGAAATAATTTAAATATAATTATAGCAACAAAGGGAATTGTTTTTTTTATGGCATAAATAGCATCATTGTGTGACAAAAAGTTGGTTGGCTATAAAATGCAAAGTGATGGAAACTTTCATCCAGCTCATGATGGGGGCATTTTATTCCACTTGAGCATTCATGCAGTTAGAGCCTGCTCAAATCATCTTGTGCAATGAGCAAAAGTATAACATTAGGCAAATGAAGTTTCCATGGTGAATCCTAAAAGCTCAATGCAGGATCATGAGAGTTAAATCCTAACCTCCTTCCGATCACCGAAGGCGGCTCCGGTGCAACTCTCCCTGCTCCTACGGCCTTCTTTCCTTCCCCACCACACTCACCCTCCTTCAGCCTCCTTCTCCTTTTGCCAAAACCTCTCGTCAATGGCTCACAAAAACTCGAGTGTCTCCCATGATGCGGAAGATCTCACTTCCCTCATCAATCAGGTGCTTGGAGATCCTTCTGACTTCAACCTCTTCACTGTCACTCATCCAAACAATGCCTCCTCCTCCACCATCCGAGATCAGTCCCAAAAACTAACCTTCCACGATCAGCTCCAAAATGTGCTTTCAGAATAAGGGTTACAAACTCAAAAGCCAACGTCTTGGGCGGCGGTTGTGCGGCGTCATACCCCTCCTGATGGTCGATGTCGGATCTCGTCGCCCTCGGCACCCCCTTCGCTTCCGATGGTTCCATCCCTTTGCCAAATCAGACAACTCATGGAGACTATCTCAGCTACTGTCGAGATTCCTCGTGCTGAGATCGAACATCGTGCTACGGATGTTCAACAAAGCCTCATATGTCGATTCGTCAACCCAAACTAGAAGATGGATCGCCTGCAGACGGAACTGTCATCACTATGGAACCTTCAGCGACCTTTACGTGTGGTTTATTTAGGTAATAGCTATTATCTGTGTCATTTTGATGATCTTGATGAACGTATGCAGG
The DNA here is from genome assembly GCA_030549335.1 of Pontederia crassipes. Lineage (NCBI taxonomy): Eukaryota > Viridiplantae > Streptophyta > Magnoliopsida > Commelinales > Pontederiaceae > Pontederia > Pontederia crassipes. The sequence goes on along the minus strand of CM060196.1, from coordinate 60,587,530 downwards.
TGCTAGCGCAAAAGCCCTTGGAACTTTAAGGGACACATATTGTACCTTACAGCGGCCAAACCTCTATTTCGACCTATGGATGAAGTTCTGTTGGCCTACCCTACCTGGATCCAGCTTCCGGGACTTGCCTATGAGATGGTGAATCGGGACTCCCTCATCTAGATAGCAACAACTTTTGGCACACCACTCGCGGTGGATGAGCATGTGCTCGCTCTCGGTACGGTCAGGGCCTACATTGAGCTCTCATATTCTGATCCACTTAAACAGGGAGTTTGGCTCTTGAATCCTGATAAATCAAAAGTTTTTCAACGTGTTATCTATGGAAAGCTTCCGCTTTTTTGCTTCAGATGTGGCCACATCGGGCACAGGCTTGAATCTTACAACCAACCATCGTCGGCGTCGGAGACGGTGCTCTTCTATGGTCTATGCTCCGAGCACCATCTCCCCCTCGTGGACCGGGTCGTGATTCGGGATTGCAGGAGAACCAGGCCGCGTCGGCTTAGGAACCGCTCCTCCTGCCACTGTTGAATCTCAGCCGTCCTTTGCCTGCTGCAATCACATCCTCATCATCCACCGGTCAAATTACCTTACAGAAGATCAACGGTTAGAATACTAACGTTCCATTGCCGGCTGTAAAAGATCAAGACACGTGCTACTCTGACCTTTCGCCTGTTCACCACAACCACGGATCGGTGACGTGGCAACCATCGCACGACCCATCCAACACTCCATCACAACCTGTATCTAAAATTGTGCTTTCTCCACCTCACATTGCAATATCCGTGCATATCGACACCCACGAATCTATGACGAGTTCCGACTCATCCACTCACAGTCTTCCACATGTCCCATTAATGCCGGCCAATGTCCCCTCTGCCTCCAAACCCTCCTCACCTCTCACTTTGCAACGTTTCGTTGCTATTCTTGGCGATCGCACACCTGCTCCTGTCAAAATCCTAAACGCCACAATTTTCCACCCACCCCCTTCCACCTTGCCCCATCATACAACCCCAACCTCACTCTCTTCACTATCTCCGTAGTACACCAAGTCGCCACCGTTCATCCCCGGGCCCCTAGGACCTCAATTGGTTACTACTATTACTAATGGCACTCAATTGGTTTTGCAGGGTAAAAATCGGACGACCAGTGTGGGCTCCGAGGGATTATAACTCAATAGATGAAAATGTTATCTTGGAATTGTCGAGGGGCCATGCGGAGCCGGGTGCGCGATCGCCTCACCGACCTAACAAAAGAGCACAAGCCCAATCTAGTGGTTTTGTAAGCAACTCACGCTACTGATGATTCCTCCAAAATTATTGTCAGACGTCTCAGTAAGAATTAGAACTATTTTGTTGTCCCAGATACATTTTCTTCTGGTGGAATAATTTTGGCTTGGCCAAATAATAACATTGCTAAGGTAACATTGATCTCTACCTCGTCTCAGCTTTTGAATGTTGTAGTGACAATTGACTCCTTTACTTTTCTTATTACCTGTGTTTATGCTAGCACCGTACCAGACATCAGAACAAAACTATCGAATGAATTAGCTAACCTCAGCCTTACTGATTTTCCTTGGGTCATAATTGGGGATTTTAACACTTGCATGCATAGTGATGATAAAAAGGGTGATCGCCCTTTCACACCTACCAAAATCCATTCAAGCACTTCATCATCTTGTCGATAAACATGGCCTCATCAATTTACTTGGTGCAATAATAGCTCAGTTTACTTGGTGCAATAATAGAAGAGGACTCGCTAGAATTTGGTGTAAGCTTGATAGACTTATAATCAACTCACAGTAGATACTTAAATTCCCAACCTTAACCTTACACTCTCTACCAAGATGTGCATCTCATCACAATCCTATTATTCTGAACTCTAACTCTATAAAAAGAGAATCACATCAATTCAAATATGAGGCCCTTTGGCTTGACTACCCTGAAGCTCAGCAAATTGTTAAAGATATATGGGATAAAAGACTTCCTAATACAACCATTCACAATTCTCTTATAGAGGTCAAACAAAAAATATTACATTGGAATAAGAAACAGCTTGGACACCTAGAAACTAAAGCTTTTGAAATTAAACACCAAATAAGTACACTTGAGCTTAAGGACGAGTCCTCGGGTCTATCTGATTAGGAATTGAGGAAGCTTAGATTTCTTTACCATCATCATTCTGTAATTCTTAAACAAATAACACTCAAATGGTGGTCCAAATTTAGAGTAAGTTGGATAAAAAATGGGGACAAAAATATTAAGTTCTTTTACCTAAGTTCTATGATAAGATACAACAAGAATCTAATACAACCCATCGACACGGTAACTAGAACTAAGTTGCAAAATGATAATGACATTATGAATGCTTTTGTTGAACACTACAGTACCCTCTGGAAAGAAAATACCCAACCTGTCATACCCATATCCTCTGGCCTATACTTCCAACATTAGAACCTTCTTGGCATGACCATCTCATTGCCTCAATTACTTAAGATGAAATTGTTAAGAGCCTCTAGTCTTTGGCTCCGGGAAAAACTCCAGAGTCAGATGGCTTCACCTTAGAATTCTATAAGACCAATTGGGGGGTCATCAGGAAAGACATTATAACTGAAATACAAGCATTCTTTCAAATCAATAAGTTACCTAAGGAGTGGATCCTCACATCACTCGTCTTCATTCCTAAAAATGCAAATCCGATAAAAGTCATTGATTTTAGACCCCTTGCCTTATGTAACATTATTTACAGGATAATTGCTAAACTGCTAGCACAAAGACAAACCCATTCTTGATAATATCATTGACAAATGACAATCCGCCTTTCTATCCATGATAACATTCTTCTTAGTCAGGAGATAACACATTCCATAAATAAGGGCAGGAAAAAAATCATAATAATTAAGGTATATATGAACAAGGTCTTTGATAGGATTAGTTGGCATGGTATCAGAACTGAACTCAATTACATGAGCTATCCTTCCTCTTTCATCAATTGGATCATGGCATGTGTTGAATCCCCCTTGTTTTCATGTCAGATTAATGGCACACCTTCTCCTTATTTCAAAAGTCATTGTGGTGTGAGACAAGGTGATCCCCTCTCCATACCTTTTCATAATCATCACCCAAGTGCTCACCTCTTTAATAAATCAAGCATGTCACTGCTGGACACCTTACCCCCTTTTCTCTTAACAATTTCTCCCTGAGCCATATGCTCTATGTTGATGACCTACTAATTACTGTTGCTGCTAATCTTAAAAATTGCAAATGCCTCAAAGACACCTTTCAATCATATAATCATCTTACTAATCAGTCTATAAACCCATTTGAGGTTTATCTACCGAGAACCTTAAGTAACATCAGGAAGCACAAGATTCTAAATTCTTTGGGTATTAGACAAGGCAATTTACCATTCACATATCTAGATGCTCTAATATCAAACAAGTATATTCCTATCTCTTAACAAAAGGTTTTAATTGATGGTTGTAAAGCCAACACACTTACTTTGGCTAGTAAAGTGGTTTTAATTAAATCTATCATCGGTAACATTCCAAATTATGTTATGAGATCTACCTATATTGCGGATAGTTTACTTGACTAGCTTGAGAAAAATGCTACGAAGTTCTTATGGAGTAACAACAATAATAATAATGGCTCTCATTTGATTTCTTGGACCACTCTTTAGAGATCTCTTAAGGATGGAGGTTTAGGAGTAAAAAATATACACAATGCTAGATATGCTATTTTGGCCAACGGCCCTCTTGAACCATCATTCCACGCCTTGGGTGCAACTAATTAAAGCCAAATATTTGGACCATCACCCTTGGATGTCTTTTGTTTCTCGTCACAACCCCTCTTGGTGCTGGAGACTAATGATTAAGACCCATTAAAAAATTAGGCATGGGCTCAAGAAGCATATTGACAATGGTTCCTCTACTAATGTAATAAAAGATCCCTGGATTTTTTGCACACCCTTGCTCTTCATACCTACATACATTAACATAGATATCCAACTTGATGCTATGCGGGTTAGTGATTTCATCTCTGAAAACATGCAATGGAACACCGATCTTTTACAACTATGTTTTGGCCCAATTCTTGCTGATCATATTGCCTCAATCTTTCTAACACCTGCTGCCAGTGATGACAAGTGGTATTACGTTCATGACCCGACTGGTAAAGCTTCTACTAAGACTGTCTATCACTCCCTGTGCCGTCATATCACACTTCCTAAGATGGCTCATATGGAATCTCATTTGGAAGCTCAGGATTCCGTAAAAAAATATGTTTTTATGTGAAAATTTGCCCATCGTCGGTTGCTTACTCTTACTTGGCTCGCACAGTTCATCCCCAATCTGAATCCCATTTGCCTCATGTGTGACTTACACCCTGAAATAATTGATCACCTTTTCTATGAATGTGCTGAAGCCTCGACCTTCTGGGCATTTGTTCAGTCCAAGCTCATATATACCTTCCAGTTTCTGCTTACCTAGAATATGGGGGATTAGACTCTTGAGGGTTAGGATCTTAGTTTAAACTTCAAAACTTCAATTCTTTTCTTGATTGCTTTCTCCCACTAGGCAATTTGGAAGCGGAGGAATGAGCTTCATTTTGGTTCTAGACGGGCAACCACTGAGTCATTTTGGGTGCGGGTTGGCCTGGTACTCAGAATATGATGATTACCACAGATCTGAGGCAACTCACACACACACATTCCTCCAATCCCAGGACAGATTGCCTGTCCACTCGGAGCCCCCGCCTGCTTTCTGAATCAAGATCAACTCCGATGGCTCCTTTTATCGTCGGACCTTGGCTAGCGATGCGGGATTTATTTTAACACTAATGCCACCTTTATTTGTGCAGGTTCCATAAAGTGCAAGGCTACATCGGCGCTTCAGGCGGAGGCTTTTTGGAATTCTTTGGGGACGCCACCTTCATTTGTGCAGGTTCCATAAAGTGCAAGGCTACATCGGCGCTTCAGGTGGAGGTTTTTGGAATTCTTTAGGGTCTTCGTGCTGGCAAGAGACTATGATTGCAGAACATTATTCTGAAGTCGGACTCCTCCATCTTGATCGACATCATCAATAGAAGGCTTGATGTACCATGGCATCTTGATCGACATCATCAATAGAAGGCTTGATGTACCATGGAAGCTCTGGAACCTCATGCAGGAAATACATAATCTTTTAACCTTTTTTGCAAACACATAATATAATCACTGTCCTAGACAGACTAATCATGCTGCAGATTATTTTGCTTGCCTTGAAGGATCTATTGCAGATGATATTTTTTGAGAGGATAATTTTTCGTCGGACCTCCATCATATTTTGTACCAGGACTCTTCTGATCAATATATTTAGCATTTGCATTTTGGAAAAAAAAAAAAATCTTGCGCAGGACCTTTCCTCTTTGCCACTCTCTTGCTCTTGGCGATTACTATTCCCCACCTTTCTCTCTCCATGTATATATGTATAGGTGTTCATTTACCAACATAACCAATAACATAGCCAAATGATATATAATTATCATATTTAATTACTTTATAGGTAATTACTTAAAGATAACAAAAATTTGAGTGGGGACCTCCTTGCCTCCGTCCATATTTTGAACATTTTCTGCTCTAGATGTTAAGCGCATTGAATCGCTGATTATCAATAATTCATATAAATAATATATTTATATGATAAAATTTAATTATTTATCATATGAATCATTAATCGGTGGATTAATGATTTAAATGCGCACATCCTTTCAAAACATATAATACTTTGAGGGATTTAATTCAGCTAATGAGCACTCGCCCGTTTATTTGATCAACGATTTAAATACGTTTAACATAATCAATAATTGAAATACGCTTAACATCTCAGGTACTATCTAGTTAAATTAAATGCATATATTTTACAAAGAGAAACTTGCAAGAATTCATGCATGTGTCAATGTATTTTTCAGCGTGTCTGTGCAAGCGTCACGCAAGATATGAGGGTGCCACTGCCATTGCATTCAATTAATTTCGAGGACATAAGATCCTTTTTCAGTTCTGTAACCAGCAGTCGCATGCTCAATGCTGACCACAAATGGTAAATGCAACTCATCATTCTAGTTTTATTTTTTTCTAGATTTGAGGCATTCATTATGAAGTAACAGGAGTGAAACGTGGTTGCAATTATTATAATGACAAATAAACGTGTTCTAATTCTTGTTTGTACAACTTTTCATGTAGCCTGGAACATAAAATTTGACATTATATTATTATTTTTCTTTAATTTCTTTTATGTAATTATTGTTGTCACGAAGTAAATGCAGTCGAGAATTTTTGACAAATTATGGTCGACAAACGATGATGGACAGACGCCGTGTATAGTGGAACCTCCATACATGCACACACACAAAAAAAAAAAACAAATTGTGAGCTATTTTGTAATGTAATAATTCCAGGAGTATTTTTTCACAGTGTATATGAAGGGATAATTTTGTAAGGTTCATTTATTTCCGGGACAATTGAAATTATTTCATTTTTAGATAAATATGCAGGCTTCTTTTTTTTTTTAACATTCCGATAGGTGGAAACATTACCCAGAAAAAGAAAATAACACGGTTGTAGTTTGGGCTTGAACGTGGGTGGACTTTACATTTGATGTCAGCCATTCTACAATGGGCTACGAGAACAAGTTATTTCCTATTGGGCTATCGGGCTGTCATGATTATTTTTCTTATATAACTATTTGAAATATTCATGAAAGATTACAATTTTCCCACAACTAATTGACAAAAGCTATTATTATTTGAATTTTTATTTTATTTTAGAACATTCCATGGGTTAGCTTTTATAAATACAAATGTTAAACCAACCCAAATAGAAATAAGGTTTTGCGAAATGTTCCAACACACATCAATCGCTTGAAAAATTTGAGGGGAAACGAATTGTCGAGATCAACGAATATAATCAAGGTTATGTATAACATTTGGTACAACCTTAATAGTATCTTAATTTAGACGATGAGAGATTTTGTACAGTATTTTAAATAATAATATAATTATATGTATACATGATAATAATTATTAGTTTAGATGAATTCCAATATTTTTTCTTATTTTTATTAATATATTTTCTCATGTTATTTTCATAAACCTCTCTTAAACTATCACAAATTTTCACATCTAACATCAAACTATGAACTTATTTTTTTTATCCCTAAATTATCATGATTTTTTTTTATTTTAGTCCTCCCATCAATTTTTGTTATGTTTGCCGTTACTTTTAAAAAAAATTTATTTATGAAAAAACTAAATTGTCCTTCCCTTCAAAAAAAATATGAAATAAAAAATAAAAAAATCGTTAGAAGGATCAAGGTGGTAAAATTTGTCATTTATGAAAAAGACTAAATTATCCTACCCTAGTTTTTTCCTTTTATATTTATTATTTAATGTGTTATGGATGAAGGGGTAATTTAGTTTTTTCATTAATAGAAAAAAATCAAAAGTAATGAAAAATATAATGGAAGTAGATAAAAGAACTAAAGCGAAAAAATTTGTGATAGTTTAAGGATACAAAAAAAAAGTTCATATTTTAAAATTAGATGCGAAAAATTACGATAGCTTATAGGAGTTTTATGAAAATAACATTTTCTAAATTTCTGAATTGAATGGAAGTGTAATTTAAAAGTTCAATGCAAAACATGTCAAATGATATGTTTTTTATCTCTTAAATGTATGTCTTTTTAATGTTCCTATAGTAAAATCATAATTCTTTCGAGTTGATAGTAAATACTTGAATTTACATATTAATTCAGAGTGTGTTCGAAAAGAGTGGAATGTAATAATGTGATACATAGATTAATTTTAACGAGTTTTTAATGAAATATAGAAACTGAAGATATAAAATATGATAATTATTAAGCATTGATTAAATTCGACCAATCATATTGGATCGATTGAGTTGGGAGGATTTAGTGAACGCATAGGTGAATTTTTTTGTCTTCAATAAAAAAATAATTAGAAATGACGCGAGGATGCATTTTGAATCCTTGACCTCTTATAGGTTGTCTGATATAAAATAATTTAGATATATTATCAGTTATTTTGTTTGAAAATTCTAAAGCCAGCACGTTATGTTATTTGACTACGACTGGTAATTTCATTTTTTTGATAGTTTTGTTTACCATCTAATATTTAGATAACAAGGATATGTCTTTCTAGGTAATCAGTTGATTGCAATGTATTTTGTTAAAAATATCCATTCACTCAAAAATTTATTTTAAATATTTTATTCATAGACGAATATCATTCAACTTCATCTTCTTATTATTTCAAAATCTTTTACAATTAACTATTAATTTTTCCTCATATTTTTTTATATATTTCACTTTATATGTTTGATTTGTTTATTTATAATAATATGTCATCAGAATGTAAAATTTTTTTAGGGATACTTTGATCATGTTTTCTCTAACTATTTTGGCTATTAACGTAAATTTAAATAATGATAATATATTTAAGTGGTGATTTAAAGAATCAATTAATTAAATTTGTAATGCACAAAACAATCAGGCATTTAGAGTGTAGTAACTAGTTTGTCACACTTTTAACATTTGACTAGCTAATATGTTTATATTTTATTATATAAATATTACTATAACTCATTTTTTAGATTTTTTAAGACAATATTTTTTTTACAGTTTAAATTCATTAAATATGAAAAAGGTAAATAAAAAGTCACTAATTGAAATTAGAAAATAGATCGTATCCCTAATTTTCTATTAGTTAAATTTGAAATATATGAATTTATACATTATAATTTGATATATGAAAATTGAATAAGATTCATTTATATTGGATTTATTATTTTTTATTAAAACTTTTAATCACATTATTATACTTCGATATTTAAACATATTCATTAATAATAAAATGATATTAATGACTTTCACGATTTATATTTATATGATAATTTGTTTTTGATCGGTTCGACTTCGTCCGGAAACTTATTCAAGTTTGGGCGTGTCAAATTTACAACATTAGAACTAGCCTATCACAAAAACAATGGCTTTGTTTGGTAAGGATACTACAACAACAATGAGCTTATTCTCATCATCTCATTTAAAAGCTTTTTTTTCACCTTGTGGACTCCGCGACCAAAGAAAAAAAAAGAGATTTTCAAGTTCTTGGGGATTAGGAATTTGATAATTTTTGTGAGATTAAAAAGTGACTAGAGGTGTTCACGAGTCGGATCGAATCGAATTACTTTTCTTTTTGTTATGACCCGACCCAACTCGATCCGAAACTTGTTGGGTCGAATTCTGACCATCATTTTTTTTAAATTTTCTTCTATTTTTTATTATAAAAGCATTTATTATTTTATTTTTAATATAAAAATAAATATTTTTAAATATAAAAAAATTATTTTAAATATTTATATAATTTTTTACATTTAAAATAGTTTATTTCATTTTTTTTATTTTAAATGATATAAAACTGATAAATTAACTAAAAATCATTTATTTTTTTAAAAAAACAAGTTATCGGATCGAATTGGATCAATTCGTGTTGAAAATTTTCAACCCGAATCCGGCTCGACCCCCTGTCGGATCTTGATCGGGTCGACCTGATGGACATTCCTAAAACCGAAGACAAAGTGTGATTAAAAAAATATTCTGAAATATTAACTTTGCATTCAAACTGGCCCTTGAGTTCCAGCGTGACTTTCATCGTCCAGACGTAGTCAGGATTCTTTATTTTCATATTACAAGTTTGTAAAGAAGTCAGAAAGGGGAAAGACACCGGGTAAAAAAGATAAAAATAAATGAAATGTGGCGATAGATAATTAAATATAATATAAACATGAAACAATAATAAAAAAACTGTATTGTTCAACAATCTTTGTCAGCAAAAGATATTTTCTCCATTAAGCATGCCGCAGTGCTACTGCACGCATAATTATGACGTCTGCTTACGAATTACGACCGCATACGTGGATAAGCAGTCTATTTTTGTTTAGTTTATATTTCGATGTCCATATTTTATGGATATGAATTTTTTCTTTAAAAAAAAAGTTTAGCAGGTAATAGTAAATTTAGTCAAGGCTAATACTTGAAACGGCGGCCGAAAAAAAAATTAAGTGACCGTAGTAATCGGGATTTGCATTGACGAGGTAATTACCATCGTGGGCAATTAGTACTTTTCAAATTTCAAGTGCACTATTCAGAAAATAAATTATTATATTTTAATAGATGAGCTCATTTACCAACCTCACATAAAATTTAGGTGAAATTGAGGGTTTGGCATATTAACATATCGTCCACCATTTAGATTTGATTTCGTGGGCTTCCACCGAACAATTGTTGACCGAGTTAGTGAACCGCCGCGGACCTCCACTAACGTAGGGGAAGACCACGTTTTCTCGTATATTTTTTTTGTATAAATAAAAAAGCGATTTAATTAAACTTTGGAACCTTGACCTTAAAAAATAAAAACCAAAATTTCGAGTTCATCCCAACAGTGGTATCTCGTTTGATCTTATAAATTCTTGATCGTTTCATTAATTAATTTGGACCTTTAAAAATACTATAACAACTAATTAATTTTATATAAATTAAATTGGTAAATGTAATTGAGGTACATGTACTTTGTAGTTTGTATGCATTGAACCATGTAGGCAATTATTAACCAAAGGTTTGACCAAACATATATATTTATATTTATATTAAATAAATAAGCAACTCAAAATTCCAAAGTGCCACAGCATTTGGGAAAGCGATCGTTGTGGCCGATTCTGATCCAACGGTTAGGTAGAGCAGATGGTGGGACCATGGGACAGTACCAGGCGTCCGATCGGACTCCGCCCCAGTGGCTTTATTAGGCAGCGGAGCCTTCAATAGCAATCGAAGCCGTCCATCGCCGTGGCCCTGAGCGGGGGAGATCCCAACGGTTTACCTACCGGCGTCGTCGCTCCGAGGTCGACTCCCACCGCGAAAGCCCTCCGCAATCCCTAGCGATCCCCGGCCATCAACTCCATCCCCGGAACCGCCGATCCCATGGCTTCCGCCGGCCGCCCCTCCTGGCGAGCGCTCGCCGCCTCGCTCGCGGTCTTGCTCGCCATCGTCGCGCCGTGGATGACGGGGGTCGGCGTGGGCGCCAGGCCGGACAAGGAGACGATCCAGAGGTTCTACGGGGACCTCGCGACGGGGGAGTCGCGTAACACGTCGTCCTCCGGCGAGGGAAGCATCGCGGACATGTTCGACCGCGTCCTCGAGAAGGAGTTCTCGGCCGATAATGATGCGCGCGAAGGTGGGAGAATGAATGGATTCTTATTTTTTGTGGGTTGCGATCTTTTTTCCGTCAGTAAATAATCAATTCATATTTGCTATAGTAAACACACAAAAAAATTGGAAACAAATTTTTGATGCATTCATGATCGACTCTTGATTGGTAAAACAACCAAAAATTGCCAAGTGTTCTACAAGTCGAGGCCCTAGTCCTGCTTTTCTATGTTTCGTGCAGCCAGAGATTTTCATGTATACGTTTCTTTAGCAAAGTCGGAGATATCTGATCAACACAACTACTTTGGAAGAAGACGAACTGATAACAAAAACTGCGCCCAATAGGGGGAAACCTGGGCTGATCGGTGAAGTCAATATAGGCTACACAAAAGAATCTTGGTTCAAGAAAGATTTATCTTTCAAATGCCATGCTATTTGTTGTAGTTCATGGAGCTTTGATCAATTTAGTTTCATTTTTGTTCCAGATGATTCGTTATGGTTAAGGTGATATCTTAATATTATTAGTTATATAGGAGAGAAAGATGATAAAGGTTTTATTTCCATCCATTTGCACCATCTAAAGAGTAAGATGTGGATTAAAAGTGACAATGTGCTTCGGTGGTTTTCGTCATGTTACAGAATGATTTCTGAGGTAACAGAATGCCTGGTAATGTCCCTGAATTAGATTGACTCTGTAATTTTATTCTTTCATGGGATATCCATCCAAATGAATTCTACTATTGAAAGCAAAGAATCCAATAAGTGCTAGTGTTCTAGCATTGTTTTTCTAACATAAATGATTGGTTATTGCACAACTGTTTCACTTAATGCTACATTCCCCTGAGTATAGCTATACAAGCAAAACTGTCATACTTCCATAACAAGGAGCTATCTTGTCTTTATAAAAGGTTATTGCCATTTGTTGATGACTTGATTTTATTAGGTGTCTTCTGTTCTTACAGGTTTCTTTTTGAAATTTATATTGTGCTGATGTAATGACATTTCAAAAACCCTTAACAGGACAAGATAAAAGTAGCTTCAACAACAGCGTAGCAGATCATCAAGTAGGTGTGACTTTCCTCTTATGCGTCTGTTGACATGTTCTTGCCAAGACTGGGGCATTCTCTATATATCTGCTGTGAAATCTTAATTTATTTCATAGCTTGAACTGCGCAGCTTTTTTTACTATGATCATGGACTCACCTCAGTATGCCTGAGCATAATGTGTTTTACCTGTACTCTCAAGTTTGGAATACTTATATTAGTATGGCCATAAACTGCAAACTCTTTGGGTCTAACACATTTACTTTTATATCAGAAATAATATTTGAAATATTGGATACCGAAACCATGAATTTTAAGGTGTAACCATATTTGTTGTGATTTCTAGCCTTTCAATGCATCATTTCATGATATCCTTCAAATTAAATCAGCGTCTGGATGAAAGTTTTGGTGTACCTTCCTAAAAATAAGTGTATCTGTCATGTCCTTGTAGAATCACATTAAAACTTCTTTGGTATTGTCAACACCTCATCACCATATCTAGAACAAGTACAGTTGATGCAACTACTGGAATATTAATTACACTCTGATTAATGGAAGGACATGAAAGTAAGTTTAAAAGTTCATAACTACTGAACATGTGACTTAGACTTAATTGCGAATGACTTAGCATCTAGTATCTGATCTGGTTGTTACAGATGATTCCTCAGCCATAGTTATCTGTTTGGTTCTGAACTTATAGTGAATCATCTGTGCATCACTTTCTTTCAGTTATACAATTTATCTCAATTGGTTTGAGTTGTAGAAACCAGTAGCTACCATTCTATGTTTTTTTTTTCTAAATTACTGCAGCTTGATATTTATCCTCATATTCAGATGTAATTATTCATTTGTGGTATTGCCTTCTATCATATCAATGGTGAAATTCATTTGCTTTTCTATTTTATGTTTTCCAGGCGGTTCTGGAGACTGTTGCTATAATTACTCATGACAAGTCAAAGAAAAATGACACCCAGGATAAAAAGTATGAAATATAATTGTTAATCACAAAAGCAGAAGTACTGCCTTCTGACATCTTCATTTTGTACTTGCAGTTCAACTAAATCTTTCCAAATTGGTGATGTCTTCAATCTAGATAATGAAGGTTCAGATGACATGACAACACTAATAGATAGAAAGGTTTGTTTAACTGGTGTTAACTATCAACCAGCTAATGTCTCATTGTGTTTTAGCTTACTACAGTTCTATAGAACATACGTTAATTAGTTTTTTTTTTCAATTTTCTACAGGATAATGTCTTTGTCATGTCAAACCCTAAAACAAAGTTTCCCATGCTTCAAGTTGATTTAAGGTTATTACATGTACAGCGAAATCTAGTTAATATTCACTATTCATTTTCCTATTCTTTGCATGACATTGAAACCTTTTAAATTTTCTTGGCAGGTTGATTTCTGATTTGGTGGTTGTAATAGTTTCGGCTACTGTTGGTGGTATTACTTTTTCTTGTCTTGGTCAGCCGGTGAGTGGCCTTATTATGTTGGTTGACATGAGTACACAGCATTTGTTTGTTTTCTGCAAGAGGTGTAGATATTGTACAATATGTTAGATTGTTGTGTTTTTGTTAATGAAGTGGAGGTTTTGAGATCCCACAAACGTATTATGGAAATTTTCCAAATTGATTATATAATTTTTTGAAACACATTGTTATATCTACATTGTTCTCTCTCTAAAAAAAGATTTATTTATATTGTTTCCTCTGGTATGATGTAGATGCTACCTTTTCATCCAACTAATGGTACTTTTGTTGCGAATATGGTGATTCATTCTCTAGGTCATTGTTGGGTATCTTCTATCTGGATCTCTAATTGGACCTGGTGGCTTTAACTTCATCAGTGAAATGGTCCAGGTAGTTTCTTTCGCCATGTACACAATTTCAATTAGTCCACTAAATGTGGTCTGCATGCTGATCAAGATCCGTTCTTATCTTTTCCCACGCCTCAAGTAATTTGATGAGACTACCTTAAGAAGTATCTGTGAGATGTGATCCTTAGGCTTTCAGTTATTAGATTGAGAATAGTTGCAAAGTTGCAACTGGTGTTATTGAAGGAGCGATGAAATGCATTTTCTATAGTTTGTGATTCTTTTTGTTTTCTCTCCGAGTATTGGAACCCCATTAATATTTCACTGTTGACATGATTCTTTTTATACATATCTCCCATGTTTCTCCAATCAAATATTGGATCATCTTTTTATACGTATATCCCATGATTCTCCAGGTTGAGACTGTTGCTCAGTTTGGTGTGATCTTTCTGCTTTTTGCTCTAGGCCTTGAGTTCTCCTTAACTAAGGTACTTACTTATTTTATCGAACATTACAGTGATATTATGACTTATTCTGACATTATCACTTATGTATGGTTCGGATGCTGTCAGCTGAAAGTTGTCGGGCCTGTTGCTGTTTTTGGTGGACTGCTTCAGATCATTATCTTTATGCTATTGTGTGGCCTAACTGCCATGGTAAATTTTTGTTTGTTTCATATGTTTCAATTAGTTATTATGATCTTTCCTAAAACAAAAGCTATTATGACGCAACCATTTGATTGTCTTGATTCTTGTGTAGCTATGTGGTGCAAAACCATCTGAGGGCATTTTTGTTGGTTCCTTTCTTTCAATGTCATCAACCGCAGTGGTGATTATCATTTTCCCTAAGTTGAACCTTTGGATTCACATCTTTTTTCCTGCTTTCAATATATAATCACCAATCATGCTTTTGGTTATCACCAGGTATCAAAGTTTTTAGTGGAGAAGAGCAGTACGAACTCTCTGTACGGACAAGTTACCATCGGTACACTCATTCTTCAGGTTTGATTGACCTTGCTACCCATAAACATTGATTATGCATCTAGGAAATGTTTGCCTCATCTATACTACTGTTGCAGTTGTTCTGTAAATCATCTGAAGGCATGTTTTTAATATTACAAAGCAATACATTTGTATATTTTTCTTAGTTTTTTTCCTGAATTTTTATAATCTTGGATCTATAGGTTTTGGCAACATTATTCTTACTTTGTTAACTTTCTGCTGGCCAATCTTAAAATAGCATGTCAGCTAAGATGTGCGTGATTAATTTTGTTGCCAGGAAACAGCCTTTATCTTTAAGTGAGATAACATCATAACTATGTTACATGAATAAATATCAAAACTCGAAGTATGGAGCAGACATCTTATTGCATATTGTCTATTTCAGGATTGTGCCATTGGTCTTCTCTTCGCTATCCTTCCTGTGCTGGGTGGTAATGCTGGGGTTCTCCGAGGAATTATGTCCATGACAAAATTGTAAGAATGTGACTTTTTGAATGCCAATCCAATAATTTTTTGAAGGGGGATGTGGGTGAGTGGAAGCTGGGGAGTTAAAAATGGCTGTACGGGTTAGTTATCTTTGTGTGTCTCTGTAAATAAGTGGATTGCTTCATATGTTTCAATTGCTTCATATCTTTGGGGTCCATGTTGAGCAGAAATCAGCTATTGTTCTTCTCTTTGCTAAACTTCGTTCAACCCAATAATGATCGTAACAGAAACTGTTTATGAATTTTTCATTTTAGGATATTTGAATTTTGTGTGAATTTTACTCCGAACAATCATTTTAAGCTGTTATCTTGTGCAGGTTGATGATATTATCCTTATTCATAGGTGTTGCTTCTATATTATCATGGTCCTTTGTCCCACGATTCCTGAAGCTTATGATTCGATTGTCATCACAAGTAAGTTATCCATCTTAGCTTACAATCAAATATATGCTCCATGGAAATTTCATTCATATGTTGAAAACAATGATTTGGTTGAAGAATATGCGAACTTATTCAAGTTCGATACTCAAAATTGATGACTGGTAGTATGTTTAATTGTGCTAAACAATTTTTTGAAGCTGCAACAATATTTTTCCTGCTTGTAAGCTTTCAAGATTTTGTTCAATGTTACTACTTAACCAAAGTTAGGCTAGGGGAGGATATAATTCCTCAAGTGACAGTTTAAATATTTAGGATCAATTGTAAGACAAGATGATGAGATTGATGACGATGTTAATAATAGAATTCAAGCTGGTTGGTGTAAATGGAGGAAAGCCACTGGAGTTCTTTGTGATAGAAAAGTACCCAATAAAGTTAAAAGAAAATTCTATCGTACTGCTATAAGACCAGCAGTGTTATATGGTAGTGAATGTTGGGCTATGAAGGGACAACATGAACGTAAAGTGGGGGTAGCCGAAATGAGGATGTTGAGATGGATGTGTGGTCATACAAGATTAGATAAGATTAGGAATGACCATATACGTGAACGAGTCGGAGTGGCTCCTATTAGTGAGAAAATGATAGAGAATCGTTTGAGATGGTTTGGTTATGTTCAGAGAAGACCATTAGATGCGTCAGTAAGAAGAGTAGATCAAATAATCTGGAGTCCGATTAAAAGAGGGAGAGGGAGGCCAAGGCGGACACTTGGTGAACTAATAGAGCAAGATCTATTGATGAATAATATACCGAAAGGTTTGGTTACTAATAGAGCGGAATGGCGTCGTATGATCCATGTAGCCGACTCCACCTAGTGGGATAAGGTTTTGTTGTTGTTGTTACTACTTAACCACTCAAAGTAAACCCAAAAGTTAGAAATGAGGATATTTTTGAAAGATCAGTCTAGATTTACCTAATGTGCAAAATGTTTTTAGGACTTTGTGTGGTTAGTGTATCACTATCAAACATCTTGTTCAAATGATGCAATTTGCACTATAGATCTCTTAATCAATTGTAATAAGAAGCAAGGGTATAACTATTAAACATCTTGTTCAAATGATGCAATTTGCACTATATATCTCTTAATCAATTGTAATAAGAAGTTGCAATTACTGGTGATTCATTCTGATGATATGAATCCTTATTATTTGGTGCCTGATCTTGACAACCTCAGTATATCATGTATTTTTAGGTCTTGGCAATTCTTTCTTTCTATTTACAAGCTTTTAAATCTTGGTGTTTCATTTGTTTTGATTATGTTCCTATGCTGTATTTGCAGACGAATGAACTTTATCAGTTGGCTTCTGTTGCATTCTGCTTGTTACTAGCTTGGGTAGGTGACTTCTAGTTTAAGATTTCTGTTGAAGCATCATTTTATTTATATTTTATTTCTTTGTATTTTATAGTTGATGATATTTATAGCGTTTGAGAATTGCTGTTGAACCATTAGCTTTGAGTTGGATGTTATCTCTAATAAAGGCTCAATTAGCTTCCGCTAGTAGCTGTAAGACTTTGCAGATTATTTGATATGCCACAAATGATAGAGGATTATCCTCTTTCCCATTGTGTCATCATGTTGTCTATAACATCCTATTCCTTCCAAAGTTTCAAGAAGTTCGAAGTGACGTCAGAATGTAGCGTGATAATTTATTTTTATATATTATAATAAAATTTTATATATAGACATTATTCAGAAGACATAATCTGCATTGATGACTAAAATGTCATTTGAATATTATTTCTCATCGTCTTAACGTTATTACTCTATTGAAGTTAATTGGGTTGTCATATGTAATCTATTTGACACCATTTGCCATTACTCTGAATGTTTATTGCTCCACTGCTGGCCTGGTACTGAAATTATAATTTGCAAATGCCATTTAATGATAAATCTTCTTTTCTCAGTGCAGCGATTATCTAGGACTCAGTCTTGAGCTGGGGTCATTTGTTGCTGGAGTCATGATCTCGACGACTGATTTTGCACAACATACCTATGATCAGGTGAGCTTGTATCTGGAAGAAGTAACAATATTCATCTTATGCTTCCTTCTCTAGATTGCTAATGCTCTTTTTGGCTTTTATACGCTTAATATAGCCATGTGCGTTACTGACTATTAAGATTGACCTTCATTGTCCTCTAACTCCTTGGGTTTTATGTTCAATGGCTCATTGCCACAGTGTTAACAAAACATTTGGCTGCGAAGTTGAAACTAAACTTGCAGTGAATTCATTTTTATGCATCTGGCTTTTCGTTTTCTTCATGGTTGTTAAATATGACATATAATGATTTAAACGTTGCAACTTTTATGGTTGAAATGTTGCTTGGCTTAAATGTTATAGAAGTGGCTTTTTGGTCACAGATCAGCTCGGAGATATATCACTTCAGTATTACAGTACTAAAGCTTTTAATTTACCTATTCTGTGCTATTCTGGTTGAAGGTGGAGGCAATTCGTAATCTATTTGCTGCGCTCTTCCTTGCTAGCATTGGCATGCTTATACATGTGCAGTTCCTATGGAACCATGTTGATATTTTGTTCGCATCTGTTATTTTGGTGATCATAGTCAAGACGTTTGTGGTTACTGTAGTTGCCAAAGCATTTGGCCACAGTATGAGGACATCATTCCTTGTAAGCATATATCATTCATCTCCTATGTGTTTTTTTTTCTTTTTCTCGTTAGTTAATGAGACAGGTTGTATTACTTCATTTTTTGGTTATGACAGGTTGGTTTGTCATTAGCTCAAATTGGAGAATTTGCATTTGTGCTGTTGAGTCGAGCCTCAAATCTTCATCTCATTGAGGTGATCCTTCTGGACAAACTCTTTCTATTTTGCAAATTTGCATTTTTGGGTGGACAATTTTCCTGTGTGTTCGTTGATGTTATCGTTATGCTTGACTTAATAATTATCATACATTACATAATAGCTCATTGCGGAGAAATGTTAAGCATGGAGAGAGTTTCTGATTGCTGTAAACAGAAGAAACATTATGCATCGACCATTTTCTGTTCTTGGTCTACAAGTTTAGAAATAATTCGTTGTCACATATTTCATTTTCAAGTTATCATTTATGGTTAATGCATATAGATCTGAGTGAAAATTTTGTTCCGTCCCACAATATGACCATTGTGAAGAAATTTTTTAATTTCATTAATATTATCCTTGGTGTTTTCTTTGCTGGTTATTCTTCTAGAAATCCTTTTTGATACATGGCTATTGTTCTTTAGCTAATTCTTAGAATGCATTATTTTTGTAGGCAAAAATGTATCTCCTGCTTTTAGGAACAACTGCCCTCAGCTTGGTGAGCCTCTTTTTGGTGTTCCTGAAGTTAAGATTGGAACGTTTTTCCCTTTGTTTTCTGGAGCCATAATTCTTTATTTCGCTACAGGTAACAACCCCTCTAATGTTCAAATTGATCCCTGTGGTAATGCACCTCGGCATCCTCTTGCGATGGTTTCCTTCAGAAGGAAGCATGCAGAATGAGGTTTGCTCTTCATTTTGACAACAACTTTGTAGCTTTTTTCTTCGTGGGGACTCCACTGAGTTGTTGCGTTGTTTCTTTACTCGTATTCTCAGGATAAAGCTTCCATTCATGAACCACACCACAGAGAGCAGTAATCATAGTTCAACTCGATATTTTCTTGGATTGAAGGTCTAACTGCACTAACGTTGATGCACACTTGCTCCTTTTCTTCAAAGGAAACATGGAAACTCCATCTCATAGTTGTAAAGTTCTAGCAACCAACTAATGTGGAAGAATATAAAGACCAACAACATGGCGCCGCCCGCCCTTAAATTTATCGTGCAGCTTCTACATAAGTTAACTTGTAAATGTAACTCTCATATTTTTTACACGTAGTTGATGGACTACGTGTACTGTGAGGAAATATTTTTGGCGTTGGATTCCTTGAGAACATTGATATTATCTTGAAGCATCACATTATTGGTATAAGATCATCTTTACTAGTTCAAGAACCATGTACGAGTTTTGTGTACTAGTAAATTTGAAACATGTCGAATGGATTATATTTTAGGAGTACCTTCCTCTCCATTAGATTTTAACTTACCCATCAACTCTTGCTTGAGGTCGAGAAATACACGGCAATAGGAACGCGTAACATCATTTGTTCATTTATAATTACCAGCTTTATAGAAGAGAGAGAGAGAGAACTTTCACTTCAACCCTGCCAAGTTAATGGGGGGAGAGTGAGAGAACTTTCTATTCACTTCAACCCTGTAAAGTAACTAAAGAATGGCCCTCCAATGTACCTTTTTTCACTGACCGCGTCGACATAAAAGAAACGTTTAAAACTTCTGACATTGAGACAACAAAAGCCTGACACCTATCGACTACCACGTTCTACTAAAATATCTTTACCTATTTATCTCGCATAGAACGAACGGGGAAAAGAAATATATGTTACAAAAAAAACAAAACATTGGTAACTATTTCTGGGGTAAATTAATAGCTATTATTTTTTTGTCTCATTTTGTCGTCTTGCAGAATACTAACTGCCATGGCAGCTGTCAGATGCCCTGGCGAAGAGGGCACCAACAGTGGCACGCGTTCCCTCCACCCCCTTTTTTTAAACTTGGACTGTTACCATCTTAACCGTAACGGTTTTGGTTTCCGCTACGATGAGTCGATGAGTAGCGAGGAACAAACGTAACGTCGTGTTATAATAATTTTTGTTGGGAGGACAATAGAGAAGACTCAGACGCATGTCAGAAGACCTGACACCCCCAACACTTGCCCCCACTGACACCTGCAGAGAGTCATCCCATCCTCCCATCTGGTATCGGAGTCGACCCGTTATTTACGTTCACCACGGCCGTCGCATGCGCCGCACGGCCATCGCATGCGCCGCACGGCCATCCGTCATAATTCCCAGTTCCCACCGCCCCACCTCGAACGTTACGCACCGAGCTCTACTGTTTTATAACGACGTCCCAGGGTGTAACGGCTCTAACTCCTTTATCCCATCCCCAGTGCTTCCTCTTTAGAGGAGGATATTAGAGATCAAATTGCTGAACGTTCTCGTTTAGGTGAAAGGGCCTTGTACTTGGTGTCGGGTGCGCGGGGCGTGGCGCATTTGATGCTCCTCTGAGAAGGAGAGGTTGAGGAGGAGGAGGAGGGAGGAGGGATCAATGGCCGAGGAGCAAAAGTCCCCACAAGGCCAAGAACAGGAACAAGATAAGAATAATGCACACAAGAAGCAGCAACGGCTGGAGGACTCTGGGATCACCCTGCCGCCTGCCAAAGCTGCGCGCCTGGAGTCATCCGACTCTGAAGCTGGTGCGTCTTGCTGTTCTTCTTGCTCCCGTCTTTCGGCTACTGTTTATAGCTTGGGGTGCCTCGGCAATGGCGTGTTTTTAACGTGATCGTGCTTGCAGGAATCGTGACGATGGCGAGTCCGTCGCCCCTGATGCTGGGCCTGGGACTGGGGCTCGGCCCGGGGCCGGGGCCGGGCGCGTCGAAGTCGGCGTTCACGTTCATGCAGCTGCAGGAGCTGGAGCACCAGGCGCTCATCTACAAGTACATGTCCGCCGACCTCCCCGTCCCCGCCCACCTCGTCCTCCCCATCTGGAAGAGCGTCGCCGCCTCCTCCTCCCCGCATCTCTTCCCAACTCGTAATTATATCATTATTACTATACTGCTATCACTCGTTCGGCATTATCTTATAATGATTCAGAGGCTATTTATGCCACTGCTGCAGTGATGGGATACTACGGGAGCTTGTGCTTGGACTACCGGAACTGCATGGAACCGGAGCCGGGGAGGTGCCGGAGGACCGACGGCAAGAAGTGGCGGTGCTCCCGAGACGTCGTCCCCGACCAGAAGTACTGCGAGCGCCACATGCACCGCGGCCGCAACCGTTCAAGAAAGCCTGTGGAAGCTGCAGCAGGAACCGCCACTCGCGCCGCCGAGAACAACACGAGCACTGCAACCGCGTCTCTCGCCAAAGCCTGCGGCAACTCCAAGAGAGGCCAAGACCAACTGTTCATTTCGCCTCTCCCCGTCGCCGCGGGCTTTCAGCTGTTGCCGTCCGCCACGGGCGATCCCACCACCACCACCGGTGTCTCCCGTCCAAGCCGGGGCTTCTCCCCGGCCACTGTCCTGCAGAATGGCACTGCCGCTCAATAGGGCGTCTCAAAGTCCTGTTTCCGTTACGATGCCCCTCTGTCTGTAATCCGTTTCAGATGTTAATTGTTTAGCAATGGTGACAGCTGACATCAAGAATTGGGTTATTTTTGTTGTACAATGCAAGTGCCAACTGCCAACATATATTTGTTCGAAGTTCTCTGATAACGTATATTAGATAGAAGCTGCAGCGGCTGAATCCTAGTTTCTCTCTCCCTCTCCCTCTCCCTCTCTCTCCCCACCATCATTCCACTACTTACCTGCACAGGCCATTATGAGATTGGGATTCACATTGGATTCTCTCTCTCTCACTTTCTCTCTCGCAGCTTATTTTGTCTCATCTCTGAAACTGTACAGCCACTGGACGGCTGTCAGTGAGAGACAACTCATATGAGGTCTCTGCGCACATCTCTGACGAGAATGGCAGCTTTTTCTTTTTGAATGTGTTTCGTACTGTGTACTCGGCAGTGATATCAAATCCTCCGGCCACTTCTTTTCTAAAGATAAAAAAAAATCTTTGACAATGCAGGGAAGAAGAAATCTTATTCTTCTGCTACACCATGCCATGAAAATTAAGCGTTTGACATGTAGTAATCCGAATTTAAACGGCTCCAAGCGCCATTTTGATTTGGGCCTCAATTCCTACTCATTACTGAGCACTCCACTTTGATTTGGGCCTGAATTCGTACTCATTATTGGCGGCTCCATTTTAACTTGGGCCCCAATTCTCGCCCATGAATTTAGTGAAGGCCTCTTCCTTTTTACTTTCCTTCTTTCCCGGTGAGAAACATTCATATTTGTTTTGTATATAAGAAAAAAATCATTTTTTCCACTATATTAACTCTCTGATGGAATATACCGAAAAATTTGATTACTAATAGAGCAGAATGGCGTCGTATGATTCATGTAACCGATTTCACTTAGTGGGATAAGACTTTATTGTTGTTGTATTAACTCAGACTTTGTTGTTGTATTAACTCTCTGATGTAGTGCAAAATCATTGTGATATCCAGTTTCTTTTTTTTCTTGAATTTTGATGTGGCACAGCATTGGCCTCGAGCTTTTGCATGTTTGGATACAAATTTTTTTTCGTCGACCGATAATTTTAATTTGATAAAAAAATTGAATTATTTGAAAAACAAGATAATATACTTAAAAACATTGTAAATTATTTTTTTGATAACATTAAAGTGTTTCTGTATTTGCGTATCAATTTAAAATGACATATTCATTTTTGTATTTAAGCCATATATTTTTTTGTAATATTATTTTATGTTGTAATTCGTTATTTAAATATATCTTTCAAACATGGCTCAGTAGTGTGATGACTTCTATTTAACGTATTCAAGAATTCTATTTAACGTATTCAAGAATTACAATTCATTATTTATCGGATTCAATAAAAATCGTTACTAAATAAAATTCTGCCCATATCTCTTTTAATTTCATGAGTTGCATTTGATTCTACTCGTAACAAAGTTAAGGATAAATTACACGAATAGTCCTTTAACTTTTAGTCAATTTTCAGTTGGTCCCCTAATTTTAATTTATAATCATAACGTGCTTCATCTTTTATTTTCTTGTATGCTTAGTCCTTCTGACCGATAATCGCAGGTTCTCCGATTGCCTTGCTTACGTGGCCGACTTTCTCTCGACCACGTCAGCTTAAGTCGGCCGGCTTAAAAATTTTAAAAAAATAAAAAAAATATAAAGATGTCCACATCGTTAAAAAAAATAAAAAATGAGTTGGATAGAGAGGGAGGGGGGGTGGTCTGATCTCGCCGGCTGCCGGCGAGCTGGATCGGAGGGGGCGGTCGCCCCCTCCGTCTCGCCGTGCGGGAGAGAGAAGGAGGGGGGCGACCGCCCCCCTCCGGTCGAGCTCGCTAGCCCGGTGAGCTCGACCGGAGGGGGGCGGTCCCCCTCCTCTCTTCCGCGCGTGCGGGAGAGAGAGGGAGGGGGGCGGTCCTTCTCTCTCCAGCACGGCGAGAGAGAGGGAGGGAGGCGGTCCTTCTCTCTCCAGCTCTGGTCGAGCTCGCCGAGCTCTCTCTTCCACGCGTGTGGGAGAGAGAGGGAGGGGGGCGACCACCCCCTCCGGTCGAGTCCTTCCCGAATGCCAGGCCGCTGACCGACGTGTCATCGGCGTCTGACCGCTTCGCCGTCCACACCTCGCCCGGACTCTGCTTCGTCGATGCTGCCCTCCCGGCGCCGCCGCCCGACAGCTACAGCGCATTGATGACCGTCTTCAGCGCCCTGCTCGACGACCCGCGGTTGGCGATCATGATCGACCTCCGCCGGGCTCATCCGCGCGCCGCTCTGGAACACTCCTCCACCTGGGGGTACAGCTTGTCATCCTTAAGCCCCAGGTAGCTGCTGGCCAGAGTCTTGAACGCCGAGAAGTCGCATAGCGGGAAGTGGACATCGAGTCTCCCCGGGCGGAGCACCGCCGGCTCCACGCCCTCCAGTCCCCCACAATCGGTCGTCATCGTGAACACCAGCACCCGCTCCTCGCCGCAGCAGGAGAAGACGCCATCCATAAAATTGAGGATCCCGCTGAGTTGCGAATCGCCGTCGCCGGTGATCGTCTTCAGGTACCGATCGAGGTCCTCGACGAGGATAACCGACCGGGGGCTTGTACTGAGGAGAAGCGCCCTGAGGTCGTCTCCGACGCCGGAGAAGCGGGAGAGGTCGACGTCGTAGATGTCATAGCAGAGGAACTTGGCCATGGCGGCGACGAAAGTGGACTTTCCGGTGCCGGATGGCCCGTAGAGGAGGTAGCTCCGGCGCCAGACGCGGCCGGCAGCCGGCGAGCTCTATCGGAGGGGGACGGTCGCCCCCCCCTCCATCTCTGTTTTCAACCCACTTTTTTTTTTAATTTTTTTAACGATGTGTACATCTTCATATTTTTTTAAAATTTTAAACTGATGTGACCAACTTAAGTTGACGTGATCGAGAGAAAAAGTCGGCCACGTAACAATCGGAAAATTTACGATCACCGGTCAAAAGGATTAAGTGAATGAGAAAATAAAAAATTATAAATTATAAATTGAAGTTAAAAGATCAAAGTTAATCATTAGTGTAATTTACTTCAAAAGTTAAAGTATCCAACGCTTAAAAGATATTGTTGATTTTCAAATTAGTCAGGAGGGTGGGCGATGAAATTGTGACGCCCCAATCGGCAAGGACGATGAGCGAGGGCGACTCCCTTGCCGGTGAGAAAGCAAGGACGGTAAGGCGAGGACGACGGAGGCAGCAGACGACCTCCTAGGGCTGCAATGACGGATGGGGCGACAAGGTCCAGGGCAAGGATGGCAGATGTCAGAGAGCAAGATCGAGGGGGCGTTGGCGAGGACGACGGGAATGATGACGATGACAGCTAGTGAGGTTGACGATACGATGGTGAGAAAGCTCCTAGGATGGCAATAACAGAGGGGGCAACAAGGTAGAGGGAAATGAGCGAGAGGGAGGGCGGGCGATGATTGATCACAACGAGCCAGGTCAAGGGCGACAATGATGAAAGGGGTGATGAGGTTGAGGGTTGTGACTTGGGCAAAGACGTCGAGGGGATGACGATGATGGCGGCGAGGGTGAGAATGGCGGGGGAGATGGCGGTGACAGACGATGACAATGGTGTGTTGTTAAAAATTCTCCTTGTTGCTTAAATAATGGTTGGATTGAGGTGATTTTTAGAAAGAAAGATTGAACATTTCCATCCTCGAAGGGTACATGACCTTTGAATTCAAGTTGCTCGTAGATTTGCCTAAAAGTGGGTGTGAATCTTCTTTCACGTTTAGTTATTACAATAACGAGAGCTAAAGCACGATATCTTGAGCTGATAAGCAAATCCAGAGTTATTTTCCCCAAGCGTTAGTAATATTAATTTGCATTGGCCTTTGGTACTCGAACTAGCCGATGATATCGAAATGGTTGCTCATTCTTCTTATGTTGTCTTTGGCGTGGTAAGGGTTCATGCAGAAATTCAAATGGATTTTAAAACATAATTGTTAGGGTTCTTTGTTGCATGTGTTTATGAGTTGATATAACTTTAGGTTTAGTTCCTTTGGTTGTATGTTCTTATTGATCGATGGCTGAAATTGGGGAACTATCTTCAGATGGCTGCTTCATTCTCCTCCTTCCAGACCAATGCATAGTTCTGATTTGTGTGATTTGAGACTAATAGGTCAAAGAGCATTGTGTTAACTTGTATTTACTCTATTCCCTTATTCAAATAATCCGAAGAGTATCTAAAGTGAATTTTGTCAATGGTGCACATCTTGGCTTGCGGACCAAGAGCTCCTGAGTTTGTATGAGAATACTAAGTTAAGATGAGTTGATCCACATATTGGCACAAAGGGTGTCTATTAGGTTTCTTTTACTTCGAAAACGTTTCATATAAATTGCAATTCTTCATTGATGGGACTGGCAAAGTTGCAGACCCAACTGGACCAGCTCTCCATCAATATAATGAAATTACATTTAAAATGGTACTTAGTAGACAACATGGGAGGCTTTCATCATTATTCATAAACATGAGTAGTGCAGGTTGAAGCCTCATACTGCATACTTAGGAGCTCGCTGGTGAGACGCATTGCATTCCTATAATATCTACTTTAAATTGCCCATTACATAGGAGTAGGTCATGCTTACGAATGTCAATTACTTAAATGACTTGTTCATAAATTAGTTTGATTGATATATCATATTATTACATTATGATCAACAATTTCTTATTTCTTGGAACATTCTTATATAACAATTTAACAAGTATAGTCTAGGAGGTACATATTGAAAATACTTTCTAGTATCAAGGAAGACAAACCTCTAACTGAAGTCACGAAGAAACTATTGAGTCAACAGCACAATGAGGGGAGCCTAAGTGCTTTTTTGGATGTTAAAAATTCTTCTTCTTAATCACTTTCAGGTATAGAAGTTCTACTTACTGCAGATAACAGTTTGTTCCATGAGGATGGAACGATTCCTCTGCATGAAGCAACAGACTTATTTGATTCTCAGCGGACCATTGAACTTCTTAAATAGGATATGTTCCTCCTCTTTACCACCCTTTGATCAATGTTGCATATCTACCTGGACGAACAGCCAAACATAAAAGAAGAGCGACAGACGCTGATAGACAGGAGAGCAGCTGTCGCAAAGATGAGAATAGCTCGTCTAGCAAGCACAGTCGTAACATCGCCAAGCAGCTCTGACCCCAAAGATGTGGACTCAGTGATGTTACTTGTTCGTTGTCTGGGAAAGTTCCTGCTGTAAAACCTCTTGCATTGCATGTCGCTTCATAAAACAAACTTGAGGATAAATAGACTGGACTGGATGTTGCGGAGAAAAAGAATATATGTTGTGCACTCGTTCACAACACACACAACATGTGCTGTGAAATCGTTTGCACATGTCATATGTGGATGACTGGATAATGACCTTTTGATTTATGCAACAAACTTCACATTTTGGAGATAGCATTATTTATGAGATCTCTGAAAAAAAACATTACCAACGTTTTCTTAAATCGTTTTCTTAAATGAGGTTTTATATCTAAGAAAATGTTAGTAAAGCAATCCAAAGGAAAGCGCACATTTTTTAATGAAAAGTCGGTAACTTTCGCTTTTGCCTTCACAGTTTTCAAGCTTAAAATCAAGTGTCATATTTATTCCACATTTACTCTGTCTTTTTCATGGTTAATGTGCTTGAAGATATACTATTTATCGCCAGCGATCAGCAAGCTGGAATAGCTCAGTTGGTTAGAGCGTGTGGCTGTTAACCACAAGGTCGGAGGTTCAAGCCCTCCTTCTAGCGTCCTTTTTTTTATTCTATTTTTAAAATACACTTCGTTCCAATATTATTAATTTCCTTCATTTTTTTTACTCTAATTTTAAATTGTTTCTTTCTTACTCTTTGAGTTCCTTCTAGCGTCCTTTTCATTCTATTTTTTAAATACACCTCGTGCTAATATTATTAATTTCCTTCATGTTTTTTTTACTCTAATTTTAAATTGTTTTTTAGTTCCCTAGGTTTGATCTCTCTCTCGACTCGCCATAGCTTCGTCTTTCCATCTGACGATCCAGTGCAATTGCTTCGGGTGAACAACTGAACACAACTAACTCTCGCATTGTATAAATATATAGATGGCAATAGTTCCTTTTTGGGAAATCGTGACAGAGAAAAACAACTAGAAATAGCTAACCATGACAATAACGGTTAGCTAATCTCTTAATTTCCTATGGCTTTATATATATATATACTAAACTCATGGGTCGTTTATTTGAAGTCACGAAAAAGATACGCTTGTTTTATTCTAATTTCCAGTTCCATATATATTATCCGTCTATAGTCATGTTATTAGCTGAAACAACTTGTGACCTACGTTATTAATTGAATTGGATTAATACACGGCCGCTAATTGCCTTGGCTTTCCCACGAACTGGCAGGCAAATAGATGTCAAAACAACCCGTGACCTGAATTTGAAAGTTGACCCGATTGCAGCCTCAACTTGGAACTTTCACGCTTAATTCTTCTCTGCCTTCCCCCTTGCACCTCTCGATTCAACTCAACTGTGTGTATCTGATCTCACTCTTCCAATTTGTTGCTCTTTAAATGTCGTGTGTTCCTTTCACGGCCTCACTCCCTGATCACCTCCGTGCCACTGTGGCCGTCTCATGCACCAATATTTTCCTACATCCTCCTCGCTTGATTGCCCATGGCCACAAGTACACCAACAATATCAATGCAGCTGCACCCCTCCCTCGTGACATCTAATTGTCCAGCTTCTTTTCCTTTTTACCGTAAAGTTATGGCTCCCATTTGCCTTAACATGCTTACCAACTAACCACCCAATTCATGAAACTAGTAAATAATAATAATAATAATAATAATAATAATAGTGACATGGGGTAAAAGGGAGACCACGGAGGGAGTGACAACTCTAGTGGACATAATTGCATGCACACATGCACGTAAAGGGATCCAGAACCCCCCCCCCCCCCCTTGTGGACGTGCACCACCTTGTTATATGTCTCCCCTCGACTTCCATTGCACCCACTCTGTCATGCACGTTCCAACACCGTAGGATTCCTTCTCGCGAGCATGGCCACCGCTCCATCTTCTCCGGCCGCCATTCACCACTACGTCGACATCCGTCCCACCGACGTCGCGGACGACACGTCGAACCCCCACAAGGAGCTACGGAAGCAGACCACGGTCATGTTCCGGCAAGGAGGGGGATCGGGAGAAGGAGCCGCCGCCGCCGGCGGAGGAGGAGGGGGAGTGGAGAAGAAGACACAGAGGAACAGGCCGTTCGGCCGGCAGGTGTCCCTTGAATCGGGAGTCGCGGTGCTCAACATGCAGAAGAAGGGAGACAAGGGTGGGGGGATCGGAGGCAACAGCAAGGAGGACGCGAGGATTCTGAGAAGAAGCGGTAAAAGCTTGGGTGTCTTTGCCACCGGCGATCCCGGCGCGAGGAGGGGAGATTTCAGCATATTCCGGACGAAATCGACCCTAACGAAGCAGAACTCTTTGCTGCCGCAGAGAAAGGAGGCCGAGAACGTTCCTAATAACGCCGAGGGCCCTCATGGAGGCGGAGACGATCCCATTAACAAGAGCGTGCCCGCCGGCAGGTACTTCGCCGCCCTTCGGGGGCCGGAGCTCGACGAAGTCAGGGTGCGTAATCATCAATCAAATTGCGGTCTTCCTCTAGATTGATAAATTCGACATTGTATGGTTCTCCGATCGTAAGATTACAACATAATAATTCACACGAATTGATCTGGAATTGGGTCATCTGTTAAATTTTGCAGGACACGGAGGACATCCTCCTCCCTAAGGACGAACTCTGGCCGTTCCTCCTCCGGTTTCCGATCGGATGCTTCGGTATCTCCCTGGGGCTCGGCAGCCAGGCGATCCTGTGGGGCGCCCTGGCTTCGAGCCCAACGATGGCGTTTCTAAACGTAAGCCCGGGCATCAACCTCGCCCTCTGGTTCGTGGCGCTCGCCGTCCTCGTCTCCATAGCCATCACCTACAGCCTCAAATGCATCTTCTACTTCGAGGCCGTCCGCCGCGAGTACTTCCACCCAGTCCGCGTCAACTTCTTCTTCGCCCCCTGGATCGCCTGCATGTTCCTGGCCATCGGAGCCCCGCCGCACTTCGCGCCCAAGCGGCTCCACCCGGCCGTGTGGTGCTCTTTCATCGCACCAGTCTTCGCCCTCGAGCTCAAGATCTACGGGCAGTGGCTGTCGGGTGGGAAGCGTCGCCTGTGCAAGGTGGCGAACCCGTCGTCTCACCTTTCCGTCGTCGGCAACTTCGTCGGGGCCATCCTCGCGGCCAAGGTCGGGTGGGAGGAGGCCGGAAAGTTCTTCTGGGCGGTGGGGCTGGCGCATTATTTGGTCGTCTTCGTGACCCTTTACCAGAGGCTGCCGACGAGCGAGGCGCTGCCCAAGGAGCTCCACCCGGTGTACTCCATGTTCATAGCCACGCCGGCTGCCGCGAGCATCGCATGGAGCGCCATCTACGGGAGCTTCGACGCCGTTGCGAGGACTTTTTACTTCATCGCCCTCTTCCTTTACATCTCCCTGGTGGTGCGCATCAACTTCTTCAGGGGATTCAAGTGAGTAAATTAACTCGATCTGCAAAACCCCCTCTTAATTAAGGTTACGATCTTTATGTTCATCTTGTGATGATTGAGAATCTGAGATTAAGTGATTTTCTTCCTTCTTCGTATGCATGAAGGTTTTCTGTGGCGTGGTGGTCGTATACGTTTCCGATGACGACGGCGTCGCTCGCGACCATCAAGTACGCGGAGGAGGTGCCGTGTTTCTTCAGCAAAGCTTTGGCGCTGAGTCTGTCGCTCATGTCCACGACCATGGTGTCGCTGCTGTTCGTGTCCACGCTCGTGCACGCCTTCGTGTGGCGCTCGCTGTTCCCTAACGACCTCGCCATTGCCATCACCAAGAGCAGGAGCAACACCGGGGCGAGGTCGCAGGTGGCGTCGAAGGATCAGAAGAAGGGCACTGCACGAAGGAGCTTGGACATCAAGAGCTGGGCGAAGCAGGCGCCGCTCGCCCTGGTCTCTTCCATCACCAAGAGCAGCTCCGCAGAGAAGGAGGAGAGTTCCAGTTAGAAAGGGGGAGCTAGAAAAGCGTCACGTTCATGCCATGAAGAGGGAAAAATCAAACTATACGGCGTTACTCTATACATGCAAAATTTATGTGATCGATCATACAAAATTTAGTTTTAATTATACGATTTTTTTATGAGAAATTAACAGGATTAACGAACAAAGACTGTAAGGAAAAGAAGTGATGCATGCATGAATATATATTCATATCTCTCTCTGTATATATATGTATTTATGAATATCTGCCATAAACGTGTCTCATATATATATATATATATATATATATATATATAGAGAGAGAGAGAGAGAAATGAGCTGAATTGTTTTTTGTGTGAAGCGCGTGTAAAGCGATATTAGACATCTTTTTTCATTTTTTTCGATATCTTTCTTTACTAATAACTTAAATGATTATTCATGATAAAAAAAAATAGTTTTATAAGATTAGAAGTTATATAAAATGTTTATATCCATTATGACGGATAATAATGTGCAGAAGTTCGTCAAAATTAAAAAATGATGAAAAAATTTATTGTTAATGATTTGAATCATATATTCGTTATCTTTTTTTTTTCGTTTCCGGTGGTATCAAAATTCCGCTATGTCTGAATATCTTATCTGTTTCCTCATGAAAATAAATATCTCCGGAAAAAATTTTGAGTTCAATATATTTTTTTTCTCTCCTAAACTATTAACGAAAAAAATATCAAAAAAAATAAACATAAGAATGTCTAAAATCGCTTCACACGGAAGACGCTTCACTTAAACCCATATATATGTAGTAAGTGATCCAACAATGCCGCTGCAATGTGCCTCTTCCCACGGTCGCAAACTAGAAAAGAAATAGGTGATTTTGTTCAAATCAAACAACGCCATAAAAAAAAGATTTAATTTGTAGAACAAGCAACGCCGATGAAAAGGGACATAAAAATCGGGCTAAAGTAATTTAGTAATTGGATTTGTAAATTAAACTATTCTATACGCCCATGGGCTAAGGAATGTATATAAACCCAACAAGCTTCTCAAAGCCCATCTTTACCTGTGGAACGATTGATATCGTTGGACTCAAATTTAATTATTATTTTTTTAAGGCGTCTAGTTCAACTAATTCAGTAAAATATTTTACGTTCTGTAACTATAAGTAAAATTTCTTAATAACAATTTTTATCAAGATATTACTTAAACGAGAAAAAAATGTGCAAACCACTCCGTTCATAAATTTAATGATCGTTAGTGTCCGACATCATCAAGAAAAAGCTTCCTACTTACTGTTCATTCTTAGAGAATACATGAACACTTTTTTTTTTCTCTTCACTTATAAATTTAGTAAATTAGACGAGCTGTGTATCTATGGTCACCAAAATTTAAAATCCTAGAGCGAACATGTTAATCGGGTTTTGTTTTATTCTAATCTAGCATATTTTATTTTGAGGTATCAAAATGTTTAAGCCCTTAGTAAAAATGTCAGTTTATTTATCTCCTAAAAACATCAATTTTCTTTTATAACATTTTGCCCTATTTCCAAAAATGAGGAATATACATTATTATTTTTGTAATAATGGACACCCTATATCATTAATCAAAACTTCACCATTGTAATTGTTTTGTTGATTAAATTACAAATAAAATAATGCACTCCTCAAAAAAGTGCGTCGGCACTTCGGTTGAATCCACGTGGACAGCGTTGAGCACTCGGGGGAATGCGAGAGCCACGGTGGCACTCTCGTGGGCGTCCGCCGCTAAACGCCATGGCCGTGCCCTGGGCAGTGTCCAGGTACAGCGGATCGACAGTGCCAGCACTGCAGCATGTGAACAAGGACCTCGTGCCAAATGGACGGCCGAGGAGAGAAGACGAAAGACGAAGTGTCCACAAGAGAGAGAGAGAGAGAGAGAGAGAGAGAGGGAGGGAGATGTACGTTAGTGGACGAGAGAGGAGAAGAGGATGATGGGAGGGAGAAGGGTTTGGCGGGTGAGAGAGGAGAGAGAAAGAGAGGTTGGCAATGGCATTAAGGGAAGGGGGTGAAGGGGAAGTGGTCATCTGTTGCAGGCATCTGCAGACAGCAGAAGCTGGTGGCCTGTTGAGAGGTTGGTGACCGAGGCGGACAAGAAATCAACGAGAGAGAGAGAGAGAGAGAGAGAGAGAGAGAGAGAGAGAGAGAGAGAGAGAGAGAGAGAGAGAGAGAGAGAGAGAGAGAGAGAGAGGCGTTGGATTCGTGTCCAACGTTTTGGAACGGAGGGGAAAAAGATCTACCCGAACCCCAAACTGATCGAACCAATCAATTAACCAAACCAAGCCGAACCTAGGAAACCAAAAATAAAAAAACCAAGCCGATGACGGATTCTTCTAGGCGAGCGGATCCACCCGTTAGCTTGTCATTGGCTTCTCTTCGGATTGCCGAAACAACTAATTACTATTTTTGAACCAATTGATAAATATTGGAGACGAGCTCCCCCTTTTTTCTCATCAAGGACATGAAGAAATAAATGCCCTCATATTAGTATTAGCAATTTTTTTTATCATGATTTGTATAGCGGATGACAGCTGACCAATCACACGTAGGACTCGTAATGGTGATGTGATATTGCTCGTACATTAAAGTTGGAATATGTTGATAAACACACTATTATTATTACTATTATTATCAAGAAATAATGATTGAGTTAATGGGTTGACGTGACAACAAAAATATGTGTACATTTATTCTATTGAGTTCAGGATTCAGCTGATCTCAAATAATATCTTGCAGAGTTGGATACACCCCACACATTTCTCCACAAAATCCAAAAATTCTATCTTCATCCTGCCGTCTCCATCAATATTTGTTCGGTAATCATCAACCGTTCATTTATTTTCTGTTCTAGTGAGAAAAAAAAACGAGCAAAGCAAGAGTTCACTCCAACTAATCCACTGCTACTACTACTGTTTGAAATTAGAACTAATCGATTATATCGGAACTTTAATAAATATATCAGTAGGAACAATTTTGCTTTTAAATTATAATTTTATGCCAGAAATAGTTCACTTTTAATGAAAAATAAGACTTGCTCCAACGGGCGCTTCTTATTATTATCGTCACGAAATAATAATAATAATAATAACAACAAAAAATACTAATTAATAACAGAGAGAGAAAGAGATGGAGGGAGGAGAGAGCACGCGACGCAGGGGCTCCGTCTAATGATCCAAGTTTCCAAGAGGAGGCAACGGGACGGCCAGGAGGAACCCGCCGCCGCATCCGCTGCCTCGGGATCCCCTACCGCCGTCGGGGGCGCGGCGATGCGGCTCATCGTGCCACTGCAGGGCGTCGTGCAGGGCCGCGGAGGCCTCGTGCTCGGCTCCCTCATCCCCTGCGCCCTCTTCTACTTCCTCCAGCTCTACCTCAAGAGGAACCGCTCGCCCTCCTCCTCCTCGTCGTCTCCGCCGGCGTCACCGTCGGGAACGGCCGGCGACGTCTCCGACCTCGCTAACCCCGGCGGCGGCGGCGGTATTCCCAGGACCTACTCCCGGAATGTCCTCTCTTCGCGCGGCTCATCCGGCCCCGCCCCCGTCTCCTCTCGCGCCGGCGCGGTCGTTAAGTCCGATGGTGCGCCGGTCTTCGTAGGAGGCAGGAGGTGCGCGGAGGATCCTTATCACCCCATCGACAATCCCGAAGGGTTCATACAACTGGGACTGGCGGAGAACCATGTAGGTCTTTGTTCGATTCGTTGCGTATTTTTAAATTGGAATTGGCATATATTCCGTGTGAATTTTTGTGCTGAATGTTGGATTTGTTGTTGGTTTAGAGCAGTTGTCGTTGGATCTCCTTCGCGACTGGCTTGCGAGTAATCTGAAAGATTTGGTGCCGGATGAACAGCAGGGGATGCTGAGCATCGGCAGGCTGGCGACGTATCAGCCTATGGATGGTTTGATTGAAATGAAGATGGTAAGCTCGTAGATTTAGTGAACTTGTTTATTAAACTTCCCCTGGTAGTGTAATCGCAAAACAAAGAAAACAAAAAAAATCTCCAAAAAAAATTTTTTTCTTCTCAAAAAAAAAACAAAAAAATATGTCCTGGTGGTGAATTATTTTGTTGAATTAAGTTGTCAGGAATGTTTTGCAAGTCTGGTTTCGTGTTAAAGCTTAGATTGCAGGATAACTAGGTTTTTTAGCATTAGAAGTAAGTGATTATAAATTCTGCAATTTGCACAGCTAAGTGATTTTTTGCTATTTGGTCATTGATTCAAGTCTTCTTCTTGTGAAAATACAATAAATGAGCTATGCTCTTATTTTTTGAAAGGGGTTTATGCTCTTATTAGAAAATAAAAGGACAAGAAACGAAAAAAAAAAAGCTATTCTGCAATAGCAGTTTTGGTGTGCATGTTTGTGTATTTGCAAGAATAGATGTCATCATTGCCATTTTGTTAAGTTTTTTTTCCTTTCGAGAGAGATGTAAAAGTAAATTGTTTGAGCGATGTAAAAGTAAATTGTTGGAGAGATGTAAAAGTAAATTGTTGTGAGCAATGTTAGCTTGGATCCGACATTTGATTTGTGATATGTTAGCGTTGCAATTGAACTTGTTTGCATTTCCTTTATATTCCTTCTGCAAGACTCTTTTTTTAAAATTTTGTTCATGTATTCTTAATATTCTGATTTTTTGTCCTCTCAAAAAAATATATATTCTGATTTTTTGTGACAAGGCATATATAAAAGGGACAGAACTTGTGACTAAGGTGTTCATTTTCTTGACCTAACTTCATTGGCAATTATGAAGGCACAATATGAAACTAACGAACTTGGAGGTTCACAAATAATGTTATAGGTTAACTTTTCTCCATTACTAAAAAGATTATCGTAGTGGCTAGTTAACTAGTTTATATGGTTGAAAACTTGAAATTGATCCAACTTATATCCATTTCAACAATGATAAGGAGTCTGAGATATTCAACTATTTAAGAAGACTATTTTTAAGTTTTCGCTACAAGATACTCTTGACCAGTTTTAACCATGAACAAGTAAATGCCAAATATAGTAAGTTTAACCTTGTATATTTGCATTTGGTACCCTGATTGTAGAGGTTGCAGTCCAGCAACCTACATTATAAAATGACCATATCCAACTTGACATGTCATGTATTGAGATGAAACTAGCTGTGATGGTTTGCTCAGAA
Organism: Pontederia crassipes; assembly: GCA_030549335.1. Lineage (NCBI taxonomy): Eukaryota > Viridiplantae > Streptophyta > Magnoliopsida > Commelinales > Pontederiaceae > Pontederia > Pontederia crassipes. The sequence goes on along the minus strand of CM060196.1, from coordinate 60,551,091 downwards.
CTAGCTTCCAAGGAGTTATCATTGACATACTGCTGAAGGCATATTTTTATGTGAATGAAATAACTGATGTGTCAGAGAAATTGAATGTGATATTATTTTATCTCTATTCATCAATAAAACATTTATTCATACAGTAGACTCTTGAAGTGGCATCATTCTGATCAGAAAGCCAGTAGCCAGACTCATGCAAACCATGGTGTTCTTTTCTTTATTTTAGTTTGATCATTGCATCTTTCCTTTTGGCATAGTGAATTTGCTGGTATTCATATTACTTGAACTTTTTTGAAAAAGAGTATATAACATGTGGTTCATGTTAACAGGCTGTGGCTGGCTTTATGGGACAAGTCATGGGCGGATCAGTTTCTTTTAATCCGTCACAAATCGTGTTGACTGCAGGTGCAACTCCAGGAATTGAGACTCTCTCCTTCTGTCTAGCAGATCCTGGAAATGCAATTCTTGTCCCTTCACCATATTACCCAGGGTATACATTTTTTTTATAATGACAATTTCTTCATCTTTGTTTCTAAGACAAACAATGTATTATACTTTAGTTCTTAGTTTCATAGATGTCTTCTGCTATGCAGATATGATAGAAACATAAAATGGCGATCTGGCGTGGAGGTCATACCAGTTCCTTGTCGGAGCACTGACAACTTCACCTTAAGCATTTCCTCTCTTGAAAGAGCTTATAATCAGGCAAAACAGAGAGGCATAAAAGTTCGCGCTGTTCTATTTTCAAACCCATCAAACCCTGTAGGAAATCTGCTGCATCGAGAGACACTGCATGACCTGATCGATTTTGCAACAGAGAAAAATATTCATATAATTTCTGATGAGGTATTTGCTGGGTCAACTTATGGAAATGAAGGGTTTGTGAGTATGGCGGATATTCTAGAAACAGATGAGTTTGACAAAAGCAGGGTTCACATAGTCTACAGCTTATCAAAGGATCTATCTCTTCCAGGTTTTAGGGTTGGAGTCATCTATTCCTTCAATGAAAATGTCCTTAGAGCTGCTTCCAAGCTGGCAAGGTTCTCTTCTGTGTCAGTTCCTACTCAACATTTGCTTATCTCAATGCTTAATGATTCGAGATTTGTTGCGGAATATATAAAGACGAACAGGGAGAGACTTAGAAGAAGGCACAGATTATTTGTTGATGGCCTCAAAGAGTTAGGCATCAAGTGCATCACAAGCAGTGCCGGATTTTATTGTTGGGCAGACATGAGCGAGTTCATGAGATCATACAGTGAGAAAGGGGAGTTGGAGTTGTGGGATAAGATGCTGAATGTAGGCAAGATTCATGTCGCCCCTGGAATGTCATGCCACTGCATTGAGCCTGGATGGTTTCGTTTATGTTTCACTACTGTGACTGAGAATGACATACCTGTAGTTATGGAACGCATTAAGAAAGTTATTGATAGTTGTTAAGCTTAATAAAACTTGAAATTTTATCTTTGATGGTTTTTTAGAAGCCAATTGAGCTCTTGGTACATGAAAAATGTTAGCATTTTTGCATCCAGGATTGTGAAGAAAGGAAGCATCATCTTTAAAACATCACACACGTGTACAATAAATTCTGCTCCAGCCTTTAGTTGCTGATTCGCTAAATGCCTGGCACTCCCCATGTCGAGGCTTATCTTACAAACTTCAATTTTGCAGCTTATATTTGCTTTCTTACCAGGAGGCGATGAAAGATGCGTTCTTGTTTACCCTGGGTATGAATGGAAGGCATGTAAGCACACTCTTCCTTATATTTTCCTGCGATGACCAAGCTAATCTTTTAGGACGAAAACTTGCAGGCATATAAAATTGAAGGTTGAGATGTTAATCCTCTGCATTGGGATTATAAATATTTTTGTTTGTCTGCTGTAAAAATTAAACAGGTTATCTCAAGAAATTACCATTGCGTAGCTTGACCTCTTGATGTCATCTTGTTTCAGCTGGTAGCTTAATTTGCGGCTCAGTAGTATAAGTTCGCCGAGGGTCAGCATTCTTCTTGCGGCAACGGCTTCCTTGCGGATGCTGCAACTGTTTGCCAACTTCGAGTCCGAGTTAGCAACAGGTGGAATCGGAGCTCCTTGTTCGCAAACTTTGTTGAGGCATCCTGTGTCTGGAGATGATAGCGGGAAAAGGAACTCCATCACTGAAGTTTCCATGGTCACGTCGCCGTCCATGGCCGAGCTGCTCCAACTGCTGTGGCCATCTACCTCGGATGACGAAAACCAGTTTTCGCAGTGGAGGGAGCAGTTCTCGCTTAGATTTTCACGTGAAACAGTCAAATTCATGAAACACTGATCCTTTCTCAGGTGATAGTCAGGAGGCAAAGGGAGGGGAAAGCCAAACGTGTCATTGCTCGTCTCAAAGGGAAAGCTTCAACTTCTTCTGCAAACACACTTCCCTCATTTTCATCCAGAAAAGGATTGGACGAATGTACTTTCTCGTCCACGAAAGGATTCTGGTACAAATCAAATGGACGGAAATGGTCCGGCGGAGGCGACAAACAGCAAGGCGGCATTTCCGGTAGCAGCTGAGGTGGTTGTAATGGTTTCCCGGGCTTCTCTTCCCATTCAAAGGGAACTGAAACAACCAGCCTGGAGGGAGATGGAGAGGAGACCATTGTGTCCGGAGATGTCGAGATCCATTCCTTCTTCGCCTTCCCCGGCTTTTCTTCCCAGAGATAAGGAACGGAAATCTGTTGCTTGACTCGTTGCTGAGGACGACTAGCTGCAAACTCTTCCTCGGCCATTCTCGAGATGAAGGTTGGAGAGCTGTGATACTGATTCACGTCATGTTACAAGGAATATATAATGGCATGCACTGGTGGATTTGACGAAGCTGCACCTCAGATAAGATGTTCTTGTTCAACCATACCAATTAGCGTCACAGATGTCGTTGGAGACAGAACCACTCCTTTAAAGAACACAAGAGGTGGCTTGCAAGCTTCATATTTGACACAGTTGAAATCACTTCAAAGTTCAAACACAAGAAATATTCGTATGGAAAGCGATACTTTATTGCATACAACATAAATTTCGCACAATAACAAATCACAATGGCAAATTTGATTCTAAAAGAAAGAATGACAAAAAAAAAAAAGAATCAGAAATGTATGTTAATGTCCTTTCCCTATCCACTTCCTGTTGACCCCATGGAATATGGAAACGTCCACCAACTCCACATCCATATTCTTGTGAGCTTTTTTACAATTCAGATGATGTATTGGGTCTGATAGACTCCAAAAACTGCACCACCTCAGCCATGCTCGGTCTCTTGGACGGGGCTTCAGAAGTGCATATCAACCCTAACTTGAGGACCTGAATCAATTCGGTCTCTGCGAAATCCCTGAGTTTCCTATCGAAGCAATCTGATGGAGTGCCATTCTCCAACAAAGCCCTTACATAATCACGCAGCACGACCACCCGTGCTGCCTCCGGGCTCTCCACCGGCTTCCTCCCAGTAACAATCTCAAGAAGAATCACGCCAAAGCTATACACGTCGCACTTGTCACTGTATGTTAGGCTCTGAGAAGCCAGTTCAGGGGCAACATACCCAACTGCTGTGTGAAACTTGGTCAGCGGATAGGTCCCCAGAATAGGCAGCAACTTCCTCAAGCCGTAGTCAGATAGCTTGGCCTCATATTGTTCATCTAAGAGTATGTTAGTAGACTTGATATTAAGATGCAGGACTTGAGGTTTGCAGTCATGATGAAGGTAGGCAAGACCCCTGGCTGCTCCAAGGGCTATTTTGAACCTCCTAGTCCAGAATAGCTCTCCTTTCCCTCCTCGACTAGTGCTCCCGGAATGGCGATGGCGAGAACCATGGAGATGCTCATATAGATTGCCGTTGGGAACAAATTCAGTTAGAATCAACTGCATTGTGGATGACCAGTAGTAGCCTTGCAATGCAACCAAATTTGGATGCCTGAGGATACCGAGGCGCCCCATCTCCTGCTCAAACTCATCTTGATACCTAATCCTTCCTAGTGTCTCAAGCTTCTTCACAGCAATGGAAACTCCACCCTCCAATGTGGCTTTATAGACTGTACCGATGAATCCGCCGCCAATCATGCAGTCTTTATCAAGGAGTGCCTTGGTCCCTGTCTCCCAGTCTTCATACCTGGAAGGCAAGGTCTTGCTGAAAAGAACCAGCTTTCCAATTATCACATTAGAGCCAGTGGACGGGGGAGTGCTCTCAGAGACTAAAATCTCTTCCTCCCGTCCTCTTGTTCTGCTATATGCTCGAATATTCATGACCGTGACTATGCACACCCCAATGAGAATTAAAGCAGCTGCAATAATAGCTATAATAGCAGATACACTCAACACTCTTGTCCTCCGGGATACCTTGCCAGTCGAGCAAAGTGTATTCAGTGGAGGACCGCATAGCAGTGGATTGTTCACGAAGGATGAAGCATTAAATTGCTGGATTGAGGGAGAGGAAGGTATGACACCGCTGAGGTTATTGTTAGAGACGTTGAAGTAGGTCAACAATGTCAGATTTCCCAAAGTGTCAGGGATGCTCCCAGTGAGCAAATTTTCTGAGAAGTCGAGGTACTCAAGGTTTACAAGCTGTCCTACAGTTGAAGGAATGCTTCCAGTGAACTGGTTCTGGTGCAGATCGAGATGCTTCAGATATGTGATGTTATACAGAGTGTCAGGGATTACTCCCTGCAGGCGATTGCCGGACACATCCCTGCAAGCCCATGTCAACTAAAAGTTCATTGATCCATACACATTTGAAAATCTTTTCAATCTTAAAACTTAAGAGACTCTGTGGCATCGTACTTACAGCTCAAGAAGGAACCTGCATTGACTCAAATTGGATGGCATCTCGCCGGAAAGCTGAAGATTTTGAAGGTCCAGCACCTGTAGCAGTTCAATGCCGCCTATCTCAGGCGGTATTGAACCAACAACACCGGCATTGTTGCCCAACTTTAGAACAGAGAGAGATCTCAAGCTTGCAATCTCCTCCGGAATGCTGCCAGCCAAATTGTTGAACCCCATGTCCAAGAATCTCAACGCCCGGCAATTTACAATGCTGGAGGGGATTGCGCCAGTGAGCTCATTGCCGGAGACATCAAAGAAGCCTAATTTACCGCTACAACTACTACTGATCACCGGGATGTCTCCACTGAATTTGTTATACGACACATTGAAATAGCTGAGATTTTGGAGCGGCAAGAGGTCGAAGGGCACCGAACCAGTGAAGGCATTGCCGCCAATGTCGAAAAGCTCCAAGCTTTTGCACGCTTCGACCTTGCCAGCAACGGTCCCTGACAGCGAATTGCTCCGGAGAGAGACATAATTGATGGCGGGCGGTTCGCAGATCTGCGGCGTGAACTCGCCGGAGAGGTTGTTGTAGGAGAAGTCGATCCCGACGAGGCTCGAGCAGTTGGCGATATCGGTCGGGACGCCGCCAGAGAGGCTGTTGTGGGCGAGGGAAACGTACCGCGTCTTGACGCAGTTCTGGAACAGCGACGCGGGGATCTCGCCGGAGAAGGCGTTGTACGAGAGGTCAAGGAGGCGGAGTCCTAGGAACCCGCCCAGGAACTCCGGGACGGGGCCGGAGAGGAGGTTGCGCGAGAGGTTGAGCTTGTGGAGGCCAGTCAACGCGGAGAACGACGGCGGAACTCCCCCGGAGAAGCGGTTGCCGAAGAGGGAGATGGACTGGAGAGAGCTGAGGTCGGCGAGGGAGGCAGCGAGCGTCCCCGCGAGGTCGGTACTGTGGATCAAAATCCGCTGCACGGCACCGGACGCGGAGTCGCATAAGATGCCGACGAAGTCCCGGCAGGGATCACCGGAGGAAGTCCAGGAGGCGAGGGCGCCGTTCGGGTCTTCGGTCACGTTGCCCTTGAACTCCAAGAGTATCTCCTTCTCCGCCGCGGCGTCCGTCTGCGCCTCCGCCGCCGAGGACAAGAAGAGGACGGCGACGGACACGGCGAGGAGGGCGGTCAGGAGGCAGCGACGGTTCCTCATTCCGGGCAGCCTTCGTCAGTCCATGCCTGAGAGGAGGAGGAGGAAGTGTCGTCGGCGAGGTGGTGCGGCGTGGTCACCGGCCGCGGCATCGCGTGCCGTGTATTGAGTTCAAGGACAAACGGGGAGAAGAGCAGAGCAGTAGGTGAGAAATTTTAATAGGGAGGGTGAGAGTAGTAGTAGCACTAGTAATTAATTGACGCTAATAACAACTAATAAGGTTCTTCCTCCGGTGAGCTATTAAGATAAAAGTTTAATCTTTTTTTTTCTCTCTCATTAATTTCTATTAAGATAAAATATGAAATGTGTATCGAGAAATATCCCTTTCACTAATGTCATTTAAAAACTAGAACTCGGTTATCAATCATCCTCTTTCTAAAAGTGTTGATTTCTTTGCTAATTTCTTTTTCTCGACTTAAATGTATATAATTGGAGAGAGAGAGCGTTAATGGCTCTTAATGGAACTACGATAAATTGAAGGGCGTGGAAGTAGAGCAGCAATTAATGGTATTCAATGCTCCGTGCCAACCATCACCAACCGGCGTTGAAGACATTGGGGCTGGAATTGGAAGTGAAGAAATAAATTTCCTCTCTTTTGTTTTTGCAATAGGTTTTGCAAAATCTCAGAAAAACTGATCGAGAATTTCCTCCTCCGGCTCGGCTACTGCTACCACATGTGTGTGGGCGAGAGAGAGAGAGAGAGAGAGAGAGAGAGAGAGATGTTTCAGTGTTTGGGGTGAGTTGTGAGGGGCAGGAAGGAATCTTTATGGTTGTTTGGTGCTCTGGCAATCTTAGGTTTTTGCAGTTTTTTGAGCTCTTGGAAAAGTTGTGTTCTTTTGTTTTGGCGTTCAACAGTGCATGCAATGGATTCATGTCAATCTGAGGATCCACAAGGAAAGCATTACGCTTTACACACAGACACACATTTCATTATAATTTTATACTTCTGTCTTCTATAACGTTACACTGATTTACGAGTAGCGTGCACAAGATGAGATGACAGATGGGGTGAATCCGCCGTGTCGTTCACAGACCAGCAATAAAAAAAGATTACAAAATTTTATTGTAAACGTTGGCAGCAAGTTAACTAGTTAAGCTGTGTATGAGAGGAGAGAGAGAGACAGAGGTAGGTGTCTATTAGCTGGTTGGAACGAGTGTTGGGCATTGGTGATGGCATCAAGTCGCCAACCTCTGTACCTACCTCCTAATGCCTGCTATTATTATTCATTTCATGCAATGCTGCTCTGATCATGTTACATTGCATAATGAATTACACAAGCTCGGTGAGCAAAGCTTTCAAGCACGGAAGAGGGAGCCAATAAAATCTCTCTAATAATCTTCTTTTCTTTAAATGCTTGGATGAATGAAATTCTGCTGAGGAATAAACATGATACTACCATCTAAATCAGCCAACTTAGCTAAGTATTTTTTTTTTAAAAAATGATCAATGAGTAAACAAGGGTATATATGTCTCAAGCATTTGTACGGTAATATGATATATATTCATAAACAAAGACAAGTTCAAAATATTTAGCCCAAAAAAGGAGGAAAAAAAGGCTAAGGAAGGTCCCTTTTCCAGAGCAATGATTAACGAAAAGCCTGTTTTTGACTGGAGATGAGAGAAAATTTTAGTTTAGCCGTGGGCATGGTGTTATGCTCGTGATGCCCATAATTCCATCAGGTTTGACGTAGTAGTAGTAGTAATAATAATAATAATAAGTGGCGATACTGTGAGAAAAGGGAAAAGATGATGAACCACTCGTCTGTTGAGTGCGATGACGTCCACAGAGCACTTATTTCTTCCCCCTCCTACTACTCATGTGGCTTTGGGTGGGTGTCAGTTAATAGTAATATTAGTAGCAGGGCTCGCATCACAAAGTCAATTAAAGCCTTGTGCCCAAGTTCGCTACATCTTTTCTTGTACATCTTTTAGATTCTAGATCTAGTTTTTGAGAGATTTGACTTAGGGTTTGCTGCCACTAAATTAGATCACTTAACTCTTAACTTTAATTGTGCATGTGATTCGTGAGTGCCTCAAACCATGTGATTCCACCCAGTGACATTAATTTGGACAAGCCATCATCATAGGTGACACATGGTCATCTCGAAGAACACGTACCTTTTTTTCCCCAAAGTTGTGAAGATTGGTAGATCTTGAGGAGGTAGATGCAAATCGAATGTGAGGTTCGAACTTCGTCGTTAATTAGTAAGAACACGAACGGTTCTCCAGAGGGAACAATCACAAATTTTGTCACTGACGGATGCGAAGGACGTGAATACAAATCGAGCTGGGGCGCTCATGTGGCCACTTGCTGAGAGATGTGTGCACAGGGGACTGCGAATGTTGAGAAATATGCTTCATGTTAATAACTCGTTTGGCTCCTTGTCTCAAAAGTTAAATCAAACCATAGGAGTGTAGCTACCGGTTAGATTCTTGAGGGGCCCTACAACAGTGGTGGATGGGTACTCTTGAGGGGCCCTACTGCCAACATCCTTTGCATCATGGACTCCTGCGCAGCTCTGAACAGGCCCCAAAATTCCCTTCAGGGGTTTGATGCCATCTGCACAACTGCCATTACATGGAGAAATCCGGAGGTGGTGAGATAGCCATGCAAAAAAGGAGGCAGTCCAAACTCAAAAGTGAAAGCCAACTGAAAGAGGAGGAACTGGCAGTAATTATCTACAGCTTTTACCTCCGATCTTCACATGCACACACCTCCATGTCAAGTTTACCTCAGGTGTGTTTTAGACGTACAAGCAAAAGATGCACTAATGATCATAGAAATATAGAATGCAATTAGCTTTACTAGAAATACAGTAACAATGAAGTTTTGGCGCCAGACTGACAAGATCCAGCTGGGAGACGCGATTTCTGCAGAGGAAACAAACTAAAGTAGATGCCAGCACACCAAGATGTTCCCAAATTCACAATAAAGTGGGGTATAGATGTTTTACATAGAAAATAACAACTAAAATAGATACAACTGATAATATTTACATTTCCTTGTCAGAGAGAATCAAAAGGAGAGATAAAGGAAAAGAATATTTGAATTGTTTCCTGTTACAATTTACCTTTAAAATTGTGCAGACAAAGAATAATATATTTCTATTCAGCCCCACCAAATCTTATGGTCCTACACACTCGAGATTAGGAGTGTGATGCATTATCCTCGTTAAGGTAAACCCAATCAAAGAATATTCAATCTTTTCCACCATGGATGCTCAAAAAGATAAGACCTACATGGTCAAATCTACCTTTCAGGGAAAGATGTCAGAACGTTCTTTTAAGAAATGCATGTGGCTAACTCAGCTCATCCTCTATTTGAAGTGTTTGGAGCGTTTTCTTGGCATAAACTGTAATAGCTACGGTGGAAGCTACCGCGATGGAGAAGCCCAAAACATCATAGATGATTTGCTGCATTGAGAGGAAACTGCCACTGTTGGTTGCATCTGCCAAGCTCCGGAGCAGTCGACCACTGCCATCATAAGTAATAAATACCAAAAGGATCAGATGACATAAATTTTGCTGAAAGCCATCAGTAAATTACTGCTTACAAACTATCAGTTTTTCAAACATCAATGTCATTGTGCGTCTTAATAACATCCACAAAATTCATAGGGTGCGTTTGGATGGGAACATTTCGTGAGAACATCGCGAAATGTTCCCAAACGCTTTACGTGACGGGAACACATGACTAAAATGTTCTGGCCAAAGAACTTTTTTTTTCTTCTTCACGTCTTGTCAGCCACAACTTTTGACCTTTTTTTTTTCTTTCATCCATTTTTTAATTATTATGTAATATAAGTATATATAATTTAATTATTTATTAATACAATTAGTCATCTTATTAAATAAATGTTTAAATGTAATTAATTAAAAGTTTACGTTGTAATAATTCTAAAATATTTTATAATAAAAATGTTCAATTATTTTAATAAAAAAATTATATTATATTTGGATATTTAGATTTATTATAATATTTAAAATTATAATATTAATAATATTTAAAAATCAAATAAATAATAATATAATAATTATCCAAACATCTACTAAAACTTATCCAAATAAATAATAATATAATAATAATAAAATAATAAATTATATTCTTAATTCTTACTTTTTATCCAAACACCTACTAAAACTTATCTATCAAATTAACTTTTTAAATTCTCATCATTACACTTTTTCATCCAAACAATAATCCAAACTTTTCTATCACATCAATTAGTTCTCGAGAACACTCAATATTCCCGTATCAAACGCAGCCATAAGAAAAATAAAAATGGTTACGATTGATGTCATAACCAAGAATTTTGAAGTTAATGCAATATACGATGTTCATTCATTGCATGTTCAAGTAGTACCCCAAAACTAATCAGTTCACTAAGCCTAGCAGATTTTTGCCAATATATTTATCATGCTCCTATGGTCTCAATAATACTGATGCATAGTGTGAGTGATGCAGGTGAAGATTCTACCTTTTTCAGTATGGATGTGATATTAGTGGATGGAAATGGAAACATAATGTGAAGCAAAATAAAAGAGTGTTTTAAAACAAAAAAAAAAAAGATTCATGAAGCATAAGAGATTAAGTTGGTAGAAGAACCAAAAAAGAAAGACGTGAACTCCCTTCACCAAAATAACCCAATGCCACTAAAAGGAAGTTTATTTAATGAAAGCGCTAAAAGGGACCCTCTAATATATTTTATGTCATGTTGTAGCTGTATTGATCTAGATGATACATGTAGGTGATCTGCACAAGGACACGCACATCAGATGCTTGAATACATGGGATAAAAGAACCCAACTATTAGGTTTACTCACTTCAATCATGTAAATCTAATATGCTAAAGGATCAGGTGAATCATCCCAATTGTATTCGAAGTTTAACCAGCAACATCATGCATGTCTTGTTCAAGTGATTTTCTTCACTATAGGTCCAGCCGTTACTCCCAACATTTTGTCAATTTTTGTTTCAGTTACGAAGGGAGGTCATCAGCAGAACAAGAAAGTTAAAAATAAATCCCCACTCTGAACTTGAACCTTATCTCTATAAAAAGAATTAACGTCTCAACCAGTCCACCTAAGAGTCGATTGATCATTCTGCCAAGTATGTTATTTCACACTAACTACACAAAGTAAATGTACAATAGTCACAGGCAAAAAGGAAGAACTACAAGGAAAAAACGACCATGCACTCAAGATTGACACTTTGATAATCTAGAATAAGCACAATGCACTGAATCTACCAAGATCGCCCTTTTGCTGCACAGAACTTTGGAGAACAAAGCTTTCTAGGTTTCGATGAAACAGCCAATATAAGAATAATTAATCTCATGAATATTTAGTTTCAACTAGAGTTGCACAACATGATTTTTTTTTCCTTTTTTCAAAAGCATGACATTAGTAGTGTACTAACCTGTAAATAGTAATAAACGTCTCAGGCACAGTTCCAACAAGTGAACCTGATATATAAGGACCATACTTAACATTTGTTGCAACAGCTGCATAATTGAAAACAATGAACGGAAATGGTGAAATCCTAAGCAAAGCTACAGCCCTGAATTGATGAAACCAATCTCCTTCACCGGCCAATCGTACAATTGCTGCTTTCTTAGGCCATTTCTCCAACCACCTCTGCATATTGATCAACATTAAGCAAGTAAAATAGAACTTAAACAAGGAAGAAAAAGCAGAGAGTGAACACATAAACTAACATGTATCTTGTGACGAAAGAGAGAACCAATGAAGAAAGGCAACGACATGCCTATACTGATTCCAGCCATAATAAGCAAAAAGCCATAACCATAGCCAAACGTCATGCCAGCTATCCACATAGAAGGTGATGAAGGTAATAAAATTGATGGAAAGAATGCGAAAGAGGTAAAAAGAAGCAGGCCAAGAATTGGTGTGCTGAATGTTGCCATCTCCCAGTCCAGAATTGGAACAACCACCTACAGCGAGACACATAAGCCACCAAATTAAGTAAAGAATAATAGAAAAAGTTACAGAAGGATCTCTCAGATGTTGTGATAACACTGACTTGAGAAGGTATGTTTCTTGTTACTTATGTGACAGCAAAAGTACACATGTTTCATCAATTGAAAGAATCAAACTGCAGCTGAAACTGGAACATTTGTGTTAAATACATTTTACTTTGCAGTTCGCTATATACTAGCACCTTTATTAGGTCAATTCTTACACGGCTAGCCAAATAAAAATAAGGTTGTAATGTATTACCTACTGAATGTTCTCATAAACATATTACAGTATCACATTCCTATACAAATCGTACATCTCATTTTTCCTACACTTAGCAGAACGATAAAAATAATGAGAAGAATGATGGAAACAAGTGTAATGATCAATGGATAGGTAAACCTACTGAATGAAGACACAATACAGTTGGCATGATGATATTTCAGACATCCTGCTATCTAGTAAAATCCGAAAGAACAAGAACAAGGTTGTAATGTAGTCGCAAACAACCCGCTCAAAAACCAAATGACCTTGAGTTCGTTTCTAACCGTCAGACTTCCCATGCCCTGTTATTTCTATTTTTGTTTCATACGTGCTAGGCCCATGAATCTACCTTGTAACTTAGAAAATGAGAAGATAATTTTGTCCAAAACATATCTTGTGCACGTAATATATTTGATATCACATTATAAATTATTAATATCTTTTGTGCCGTATCTAATTGTAAGTTTGAGCATTAATGAGCATTCAAATTCTTCAACCATAGGTCCAGATGGCTCCAGGGAAGAAAATGTGTGAGAACAAGATGCTATGATGAGTAAACATATTGTATTGGAACTGGCAAGTCATCAACAAATAGTTACCAATGCTGAAGCATTGTCCTGCTTAGGGATAAAATGTCATCACACTTGTGGGTCAAAGACAGAATATCTGGGATACTCATATTGGATTTGGAACGTCAAATCTTTATACTTTGATACAGGGAATGAATATATATATATATATATATTTGTGTGTGTGTGTGTGTATAAAGAGGGTTCAATATTTGTGTAGGCCGATGTGTAAATTAATATCTTCGGTAAGTTGTACACATACATCTTGTTTAAAAAAACTACTTCAACACATGCAACTTGCCTAAAACAGTTAACATCATGCTTAAAAATTTGTGTTTACACGTAAGTTGATTTACAACCCCATTTTTCTCATATGAAGAAATACAGTAATTGAATTGTTGTCATCCTATGAAAGCACAGTTTTTTAGGAAAGCATGTTTTTAGGACTGACCATTGCCTGGTAGGACGAAACAAAATATTTACTCCATTACATCCAGATCATACATCAATGGTACAGTTAATCTCTGTGTCAATGACTAGTACTAATGGTTTCAATGACCAATACAGCGGTATTAAAAATCAAGCCAAAGTAACAATTATGAAAAAGTACCGGGACCAAAACATCTCAACAGTTTTTTTTCTGTGTCATGTCCAGATCTTGGACTTTAACCTCATTCAACAGCTATCCAAAAATTAATTTGAATATGTTTGTCAAAGCAATGATCCCTTGACTTCTTGGACAAAACATCATAGCAAAACCAGACGATGTAGATCACATAGACACATTTAATTTTAATTGAAAAACATAATTCTGGTTAGACATATTAATGCACAGATGAGGTTGCACTGATTATAGAGTGCCACTATTTTCACAGAAAATAAATACCCACTATGTTGCCTTTTTTTTAGGGATCATGTGTTCTTTTTATTTGACGCAAAATTTAAATCTTAAATCAATCAAGCAACAGAAAGACTGTTGGAAATCAAAAACAGATTCTTGTCATTCTTTTAAAACAAGTATTTTTTTAATTTTTTTTTAAGTATTAATTGAAAACCTATTATTATGTCACCAAAGGAAAATGCTAGTCACTAGCGGAAACCGGCAATCTTTCCAAAATGTTATCAGCATTCTTAAAAATTTAGCTTTCCCGTGATTCACAAACCTTACCATGCTCCTGACAACAATACTCACAGATAAAATTCAGACGACATCATAATACCGCATAATTATTGAATAAGCTAATTCTCCGGAGTACAACTTCTAAAAACTTTGTGCAATATTATATGTGTCCATATATGTATTCGTGTGCCCATTTACAGATAACTGTATGCAACAAAACCTCTAGATGCAAGAAAATAGATTCAATCCAGACAACAGATCTACACAAGAAAATAGGGAAGAGTAGGATAAGTTGTGACCTTTCTTATGACAATAGGACCAGCAAATACGGCAACAACAGCTACCCCAACCAACACCAAAGCGGACAGAAGAGCGACCCTCGCCCACCAGCACCCGCCGGCGGAGCCCCATTTTCTCCGCTCGCATTCCGGTTGCGCCCCGGCGCGTCCCCCTCCGGCCTCCTGGTCTCGGAGCCTCACGTAGTCTCCGTCCGCCATCGCCAGCTTCGCCTCCAAGATCCCGAGGTCATCGGCGGACGGCATCGACCGCGCAAGAGCTCGATCAATCGCCCAAAACCCCCTCCCACGAAAAATTTCACATGGCCCGCCACGAAGCGAGGAGAAGAAGGATCTGGATCTCCCGATTTCGTCGATGGCGGGAGCTGCTCCGACTTCGAATCCAGATATGGAACCCTAGAAATTGGGGGAAAACAGAGAGGTGGAATTAGATTCGGCTTCCGAGAGAAGAAACGGCGGCCGCTTCCGCCAGGAACCGAGCATTGAAGCAAAAGCCGTTGAGTTGGCAAAGGGCGCACAACTAAATAAATAATAATAAATAACAATATCCAAAAAAAAAGGGAGAAAAAAAAATAAGGTTGTGGGACCATCATTTGGACTTTTGATTTCACCCTTTGCTCCAACGTCATATACTCGTATGAGTGCAGGAGACGCGCCGTGGACCCACTTTTTGTTTGAAAGCTCGGATTGGTGGGACCCGGAGGCTCGTTCGGGTCGGTGAAAGTGACGTGAAGAGCTGCTTGCCTTTTTTGCTTAAATTACTGAATTACCCCTCATTGGAAGGGGGAATCCCATAACGCGTCGCGAGGAAGAACGGTGGGTTGCCGTCCCGATGGATGGAGGTAGTAGCGCAGCTGTCATGTCAAGATGACAGATGACGTATCAGTTATATACTGTTTTATATATATATGTCATTAATTTAATTTACTCCCACCTAACATAACTTAAATATGGGCTTGGAATTTTACGGACCCAGATGAGATCCATATATGTGAATTATATATACGACAATGATAAATATAATTTTTTTAAAAAAATTATGTTTATCAAATATTATTATTCATTTATTAATTACGTATGAACTCATTTTAGATTCACATATTCTTAAATTCTTAAATAAATAGGAATTGAGAATTGTGTGACCCAAATAAGTTCCACACATGTAAATTATCATTGATGTATAAATCAATAATAGATATAAATTTATTTAAAATATAATTTCATATTTTTATTATAATTAATAATACATAAGAGATGTGTTTGGCATGGGGATTTTAAATTTTCGGTAGTTCCTGAGAACTAATGGATTTAATAAAAAAATTTAAATTAGTATCTGGATAAAAAAATATAATGATAAAAATTTAAAAAATTAATTTAATAGATAAATTTTATTGAGTATTTCGATAAAAAGGTAATAACTAATAATATAATTTATTATTTTATGAGATATATAATTATATTAAATAAAAAATTATGTGTATTTATTTATTTTAAGTAATAATTACTAACACATAAAAAATATTATATGTAAATATTTATTTATTGTTTATTAAAAATGAGTTGTACCGTAATATATTAATATTAATTTTGATTAAATCTTTTATGTGTTATTAATATTATAATCTACATAAATATTAAGATCCAAATACAATAATATGTTTTCTAAAAATAAATGAAATTTTTAATTAATAAAATTTTATTATATTAAATATAATATTATACATAAGATTTTACATTAACTTGATTTAATTCATATTATAATACAATAAATAAATATAATATGATTTTTTATAATTTTATTATACTACAATACTAAGCAAAATATTTTAACTAACTAATAAAATATTTTAAAATTACTAGAACTAAATAATTTATAATCAATAAAATTGAATAATTTAATTTATAAATTTAATTATAATGTAAAAAAATTAACAAATAAATAATATGTACATTAAAGATAATTAAAAGTAAAAAATAAAATAAAAGTAAAATGTAAAATGTAAAAAACAAAGAAGTTCTTGCTTCGAGCAATAACTTGAAAAGTTCTTGTTGGAAAAAAAACTTTTGGTTCTATAAAATGGTCACGTGACATAGAGTGTTTGGCAGAACTTGCCCAAGTTCTGCCAACCAAACACACTCAAGTAGTATTTCTATGACATACATTATATTTATAAATATGAATTGAATTAAATATTAATTAAGTTTACGCTCTAAAATATTTAAAATGATTATAAAGAAAATGTTGTTCCTTTTATAATAAGTATTGTTTTATGCATGTGTGTTATAAAGTATATTATAATTTTCTATAGATAATTAATAAACATTTTATCTGAAATAATAACATATTTCTATAAGTATTGATTTATTTTAAAATCCTACTGTAAATAATAATTAGAGATGATATGATTAAGATGTGTGATATTCCACTTTAATGAAGATAATGGGCTCGTTTGGATAACGGAACCGGGTGGAACTAGCCCCCTGGTTCCACCCAGTTCCCCAAACGCGAGTGGAACGACGACCTTGGAACCAGGCGCGCACGTGACCTGGTTCCAAGCTCGTGGTTCCACCGAAACGGTGGAACCGAGTGTCGTGCAAAAAATCAAAAGAACCAACACCGTACAAGTAATTTTGTTTCCCGCACTACCCCGCTCCATGCCCTAAGTTTCGCAATTGCTCCACCATTGAGAAAGTTTCCTCTCGCAGCGAAGGATGATTCGTGGTCGGGCCTCCTCTGCTTTTCTTTCTCTTCCGTTGACAACCTATATTGAATGGATTGTGTAGGTGTGAACTCTGATCTTGCTGCCGGACCTTCTCTACGACCCCCGGCGAAGGACTATGTTGCTTCAGTGTGACGTTCTGCCATAGATCCGACCTCAACATCGTGGCCACCTCGAATCGCTTGCGCGGTATGTGAAATACAACCTCTCTCTCTCTGCTCTTTTACTCGATTTCCCCTTTGACGCGTCAATGTGCTTCCAACTTGCTAGTATCTTCCCTCTCGCCGGACCGATTCCACCGATTACTCCAACCTGCATCTCGGCCACCCACTGAGCACAATCGGTACATTAATCTAGTGCAATGTTCCTTTTATAGCTGGTTGGTTAGGGTTTAACTGCCCCTTTTTTATTCGACTTGATTTAGTTATCTTCATGCAACCAATTAGGGATTACAAAGTGTGTGACCGTAAATTGCCCAAGGAATCACAACGATTACTGTCTCTGTGTCAACTTTCTTTCAGATCTATTAGTTCTCTACCTCAGCTGAGAGTCTCTTTTAAATATAGGTCTAGGTGTGTGCAATACAACATATGCCAATGTTATCTTGCATCCGCAAATCGTTTGTTTGATTTTGTTAAAAATTCATTCACCATTATTACATATACTCGTAGCCAGTTGGGATTTGTTAGAGGGTGTCACTAGGTTTACTTCATTGATAATTGTAAGCTCCAAGAATAAGTGTTGTACTTGTCTAATCTCAGGAAACATAACTGACTTGCCACGCGTCATGAATAAAGACAAAGGCAAGGCAGTTGCGACATCCATTAGGGGAAGAATGAAGAGGTGCCAGGACCACTCACCCCGATCAGACACATGGAGCCGTGCCATGTCAAAAACTCTCGTAGGTTTGATGATGCAAGAATATGTGGATGGTTATATGCAAGATGGGAAGTTCACAAACGAGTCATGGACGCGGATGAGAATGAATTTCAACAAGATGACGGGGAAGGAAATGGAACTTGTGCACTTGAAGAATCATTTGAAGGTCTTAAGGAGAAATTACAAACTCGTGCGAACATTAATAAACAAGAACGGATGGAGCTGGGATGGCGTGAACAGTGCACCTATGCCCCCCGTACCCATCAATGTGGGATGAGGTGATTGCGGTGAGTTGCTTCCGAAAAGGTTAAGCCCTTATGATAAGCGTTAACAATGAAGTCCTTCACTAACAACATCACATCGTCTTAACAGGCTAACAACGACTTCGCTAGGAATAAGGATATGAATTTCCCATACTACGACTCTTTCAACATCTTGTTCGCGAATACAATTACCACTAGAAGGAGAGCATGTCATTCCCGAAATCCACTACAAGAAGGATCGGACAGTTCCGATGGCATCATAGATATGACCAAGGAAGCCTATGCGACTCCAGAAAGGCCTGACATCCCATTGGATCAAGTATTACAAAATATCGGATTATTTGAAGGGAGTCAAAGTCCATCCACGAATGCCCCTACTTCCCAAATGCAACAAAATGTGTCCTCCGGCAAGAGAACCCATTCAGGGTCAACACCATCGAACGCACACTCGAAGAAAGGGAAGGGTGATGGCTACATGGAGGAGCTCGCGACTAGCACTAGGGAGATGTTACAAATAATTAAGAGCATTGTAGATTGTAAAGAGAATAAACAATAATCTGAAATCGCGGATACTTCGACCTACATGGCAAAGTTGCTATCACGTATTCCTAATATTTCAGGTGAGACCAGACTTGCATGTGCAACAGCGCTACTAAATCCATACAATCAATTTCTATTCGACCAGTGCGAAGATGACTCAACCCTGCATGCATAGATAGCGAGGGCTACATCTAATTTCAACATGATCAACGGTCTTCCTGGAAACCCCACTGGGATGAATGTATATCCTCCTCTAGTCGGAGCCCCAAACCTTGACGTCGGCGGCTTCTCTACTACACCCACCACATATCAGCCTTTTCAACAAATGGCATCATCTTTTGTTCAACAATACCACAAATATTTCTACGCTCAAAAGCAGTTGTCCTTCCATGGCCACTCCATCTCGACCTTTTGTTCCCCCGCGACTGCGACCGAGGAGTCCATAGGTGGAAGATGTGCAGAACTATGATGCGAAATTTGTGGGATAGTTGCCATTCATGGGTCTTGTCGTATGTTGTGTATGAAATTATGTTACTTATGTCGGAACTTGTAAGACTATTAAGTGTCCCTTTGTCGTGGGTCTTGTCGTAATGTGAACTTGTCATAGGTCTTGTCTTTAATGTTTAGTGTCCCTTTGTTTCTTCCTTTACTAGGTTGAACTTGTCTTACCGAGTTGTGTGAAACTGTCAATTTCTTATGTCATGAGTATTATGTTTCACTGTCTACCTTGCCACCATGCTTGCCTTTGCCTTCTACTCTTTTTTTTCATAGCTTAATGTGTTGTCTTACAGAATATGGATGACAGCGAAGACGTGCTAATGTCACTATTACTTGACGAAGAACTCGTCGACCAAGTGGTCGCCAATGCATTCTTGGAAGCGGAAGCAATTGAAGAGCCACGACCTAATGGTATTCAAAAAAGGATGTGTAGGACCCGCCCTTACAGCGGACATGAAGCGATTCATGATATGTTGGCAGGGCATCCCACACGAGGCTACGAAAACTTCACGGTGCACAATTCAATGTTCTTCGAGCTAGAGGAGATGTTGGTCAGTAAATGACTCCTGACACACACGAGGCATATGAGTGTGCGGGAGCAACTCACCTTCTTCTTGGCTGCAATAGAACATGCTAAAGGCAATAGAGCCTTGCAAGAGGAATACCAACACTCCAGCGAGACGATATCTCAGCATTTTAATAGAATGTTAAAGGCAATATGTGCTCTAAGTGAGGAATTCATTCAATTGCCTAAGACATGCTAAAGGCAATAGAGCCTTGCAAGAGGAATACCAACACTCTGACGAGACGATATCTCGGTATTTCAATAGAGTGTTAAAGGCAATATGTGCTCTAAGTGAGGAATTCATTCAATTGCCTAGCGAGAATGTCGATGCTCATCCCCGTGTGTGCAACGATAGACGATTTTACCCTTACTTTGCGGTCAGTATTGAATTAGCGTTTGTTCTTCTCGCATATTTCATATTTTTAACCTATCTTCTTACTGTAGAATGCACTGGGTGCTATCGACGGAACACACATCCCGATGCATATTAGGATGGTCAAGCAAGTTCCTTTTCGCAACCGAAAGAACTTCCTATCGCAAAATGTCATGGTT
The DNA here is from genome assembly GCA_030549335.1 of Pontederia crassipes. Classification (NCBI taxonomy): domain Eukaryota; kingdom Viridiplantae; phylum Streptophyta; class Magnoliopsida; order Commelinales; family Pontederiaceae; genus Pontederia; species Pontederia crassipes. The sequence continues at coordinate 60,530,873 of CM060196.1, read as the reverse complement.
GTCGTCTCATTCGACAACACCTTCCTGTATGTCTGTACCGGATGGAAAGGTTCCGCGGGGGACATGAGGATCCTGAAATGGTGTGTGGAGGACGGGGACTTCGTTGTACCACAAGGTAAAAATGTTCGAAAATGCATCCATGCTTTCCTCTTCGTCGTCGTCATTCTCATATTTCATATAATTTTGTGGTGTTGTCATAACTAACACATATGAAGAAAAGTATTACCTCGTCGATTCAGGCTACGCAAACACCGATAAGTTTTTGGCACCTTACAGGGTGGTTGGTACCATTTGGAAACATTCAATGAGCGCACACTGGCTGGCAGGTGTCGTGATCCTAGAGATATGTACGATCATCGCCACGCACAACTAAGAAATTGTGTCGAGAAAACTTTTGGAATTCAGAAAGCTCGTTTCCAAATACTAAATCTGCCAATTCGACATCCATTCAAGTGGCAACGCCTCATTGTTCTAGCCTGCTGCGTAATACATAACTTTATTACGCGTTTCCAAGGGGAGGACAAGTACTTTACCATGAGGTTGGACCCGGAGCCTACTGACCGTCGTCCCAACGACAGGGTTCCATGCATCGACGTTGGCCGAGACGAAAGGATTCAAGGAGAACAACTACGTGACCTCATAGCCGGGATGATAGCTATTGGTCGTTAGATTGAAATCTTCTCAGCCATGGTGAGGCTCGACATTGTTGTTCTTGGTGTTTCCATGAATACTTTTTGCATGCATTACTCGCATTTGATGCTGATTTCTTTTATATGTGACTTGCAATACACTGAAATTTATTTTGTTATTGTCAGGTGGATATTTGGGGATGCATATGTGCTGTAAGTCTGATTCGTACGCGTTGTCATTGGTTTCAAGTTGGCTACGAAGATTTGTTTGGTTTGAATAAGATGTATAAGTACCCCCGAGTCATAAACATATGGGTTGTTGGAATAATTGGTGCTTCAATGTTTATCGATAAGTTTGTAAGCGTCTATTAAATTGTTGGTGAAAACTTGTGGAAGGTCCCTCTTTTAGTTTGTAAGCTTCTATTCAATTTTCCCTGTAAGAAGGAATTTCAATGAAAATGCTATGTTTGTCTGATTTAATATGGAAAAATCTTTAGTGTCTTAGTTGCTATGTTTCCTTCTATGCCTCTTCCTTTCCTTTGGTCGTAATGTAGTTCTATATTTCTTTCTATGCCATTTCCTTTCCTTTTGGTAGTATTCGATTCAATGTCAAATCTTTTTTCTTAAAAAAAGATAAAATGTGTTCTTCATGAATGACAACTTTTGGTAAGAAGTGTTTATTCTTATTGATTTCGTTCGACATTTTTATTTGTCATTTGATTGTTGGGTTCCGGCAAAATATGTTATTGAATGAGCAAATTTAGTTAAAATGGCCGATTTTTATGGTCTTAGATGCCTAATGTTGATGTCGCCGCTGTGGTGGTAATGTGATTGATTTATCAAAAAAATGTTGTGACTTTTATGTTGATGGTGATCTCGAGTGAAGTTCGAAGTTTCCATTGAAGCTGGAAAAAAGAAAATGTAGAATCTGTATGATTATTTTTTATGATATTGTATTTTCTCAAATAGTTTTATGAACTAGTAGAAAATACAATGTCGCGCGATGTATCTAATATGATATTGCATCTTTTAAGATGGTATTGAATCTTTGCTAATTGTATGAAATCCGACACCATTTCTTTCATGCCAATTTCTCATTTTGTGTCGATTATAAGTTGTTGGAATAATGAATGATGGAAAGCAACAAAAGTGCATGTAAATGACGCGACTATAAGCAAAGTGCATGATGAACACAAAGTTCAAAAGCAAAAGTATCACAAACTTAATTTAACACAATAACATGTTTCATCAAAAGGGAGCAACTCGGGCGACCGAAGTGCATCAACGAAGAAGAAATATTACAGCCGGTTCAAGCATTGATACAATACTTTCGACATAACATACCAAGTACAAAGTATACGACTGCACACACCACAATTGACATCATATTGGTCCTAGGACTCTTGCATCCACACAATGCTTTGGGTTTCACTTCCACTCTAGCCCCAACTACAATAGGGAAACAACTTCATCGTCCACCGGGTGAAGTTCATCACAAATTGGATCAACTTCACTGCAAATTGGATCATTTTCGTGGTTGTTGACATATCTATCGAATGAGGTAGATGCATCGTCGTATGATTCAAACTTCTTATATGCACAATAACTGTAACCTTTCACCTGTGCTGCACATTCCTTCCATGACTCATATATGCCTGGGTTGCGTCCTTCATAGACAATGTAGACTTTCGATCCGCGGGGAACAACGGTCGTTCGCTTCATATCCTGCAATGAATGGCAAATCGACATTGTACTATGAAATTAAATTGTTGAATCGACATTGTACATATTAGTTGACACAATTGAATTACATAATCTATAAACTTATGAAATTGCTATTCTTAATTGAGCTCGTAAGTAAGGGGCATTCAATATAGGCTTCTTACTCGATTAGTGTCGCAGATCGGAGAGGAAGCCAGGAAGGGAGCTAGGGTTACGTATTACTAGTCGCAATTCGAAGATGAAGCCAGGAGTCTAGAGGGAGCAGAGTCATTCTGAAAGGTTACGAATGATGAGTCCCTTATCGTAGATGCAGTGTCCCCTATCGACAGAATACATTACCCGACGAGGTCACCGACGACGAATTAGGGGCGTCATGCGGATCGAAAGCCTGCGGGGAAAAGAAAACACCGACGAATCCGAAGTTAAGGTACAACAAGTAAGACGCGGATCTATGCGGGAATGATTAGGTTTGGAGTTGGGGCTAGGGTTACCTTAGCTAAATGTCGGAAGATCGAGGTGTAGGTCACCGCTGAAGATGACACAGCTGTCGGATTGATGATCGTATATGCCTGTTGGACGAGATTCTTCTAGCGAGAGAAGAACACGAGATTTAGGAGGCGAATCGAAGCGAACCTGTAGGGTTTCAAGTTTACCTATGCTCGTTCGACATTTACGTCCACTAGTCCATGCCATCGTGTAGGCGTCGGTGATCGGACGACGTCGTTGCCATTTACCGGATTGTCAACACCGAGCACCGGATCATCTTTACTTGCGCGGAGCAACGCCAGCAGGTCACATGCCCTCGCCGACTTGCCAAACAAGGTTTCATATAGGGCGAAGGGTGTTTTGGTAATTTGTGCAATCGGTTCTCCTTTGGTTCCCCAAACAAAGCCCATAACATATCAATCCAATCGCTTTGTTCCGCTCTGTCTTACATCCAAACACAATTAGAACTAATCTTTTAAATTAACTATTCACGAGAATTTTGTAGAACCCATGGTTCCAGTTACCAAACGACCCCAATGAGATATAAGATACATGACTTTTTAAATTTAAAAAATCATTCCCATAAAATAAAAAACTAAAATGATATTTTTTTGTCAAATTGCTATCTTCAATGGCCCAATTTATTTTGATTTATTCCTAAGTCGTATGTCATTTCCAAGAGACCTTAATAGAATGATCTTCCTCAACACACTCTTTTTTTAACATACTTGACTTTTGATGTTGTTCCTACGAAAGTCATACAACACTCATGACCCATCAACCTTCGTTTGGACAGGTTGTCATGGATAAAAGTACTAAGAGCCTCGTTCTTCATTTTGACAATTCGAAACTTTTTATCAAAATATTTCAACGTCAATTTCAAACTCTCCAATTCAACCTCTAAATTGACAAGTCCTACGAAATGATGTTGGACCATATAAATTATTGTTTCAATCGCTTGATGCCACAAATGATAGTACTTTCTAAAATAATTAAAAATAAAGTGACTTATGCCAAGCCCTTCCTTGGAGAAGTTGGTGTCATCATGAGAAAAGGAAATACAATAGATGAGACAAAAAAATGGAGAACAAAAATAATTAGAAATAGGAATGATAAATAAAGAAGATGAAATGGAAATGTAAACCCTTAGATTATTATTATTATTATTATTATTATTATTATTATTATTATTATTTCTTCTCCATAATCTTTTATTTCACTACAAGAAAATTGAGCTACTGTGACGAAAATTTCTATTACAAAATAGTGAAAATCTATCACTAATAATAATTTGTGATAGATCTGTAATAAAATCGGCTAGTCATAATTGATTAAGCCACAAAAATTTTTTTGACAGATCATGTGACCATATTTTCGTCACAAAAGTAATATTAACATTTCAAAAAAAAAATTTGATTCCTCATAATTCTATGACTATTTTATTATATTTTGTGATGAATTTTTTCATCACTTAAAATCATATTTTCTTACAGTGTTTTGTTAACAATATTAATTAATTAAAATGTTTTATATATCTCACTCAATCCCTCTAATTATAAACCCATCATCATTGACCATAAATAAATATAATTAACTATTTATTAATAATATATGTCAACTTCTTCTCATCTCTCAAGCTTGTGTTTCTCCTATTTCTTCTACTCTTCGCCCTCCAGAAGGCTTCTCCCCCACCTCACTCTCTCTCTCCCTCCCCCCTCTCTTTCGATCCGAGATGAAGCATTGGAGGTCATGCATGCTCCGCGCCGAGGAGGCCATTGTCTATTGCGACTCTGAAGCGGTCTTCCCTTGGTGGCCCTATGATGTTGTCATTCATGGCGTCAACTTCCTTATTTCTCATCGTGCTACCTGCACCGCCTACCACTCCCTTAACGACGACACCCCCCTTATTTTTGGTGCCAAATCTTGCACCACCACGCTTGAATAAGAGCATTAATAGTGATGCGAAGAGAAGCGTGCCAGGGAACACAGTTGGGTGAAGCCCATCAACCACAGCAACCGGCCCTCCTTTGGAGACGTAGGCACCGTAGAGGATGTCGATGATGCGACAATAGTGGTTGAGGGTGAAGGAGAGGAGCTATGAGATTTAGTGTCAGCTTGTGTCCCAAATCTCCGCGAACTTTCCCCACGACCTTTGTCGCACACCCCTCTACCTACACATGTTGTCAATATCAGGTCCTCCTCTCCTCCTATGGCCTCATCAACCAGAGCCACGGGCAACTCCACCTTGGTGGCACGCTCAATCAGCAGGGCGACACGGCGTTGGTTGTCGTTGGGCGTCGAGGGCTGGTGTTCGAGCAATGGGGAGCTAGCGAAGAAGAGGTTATGGGCGAAGCCACCATCATCACCAAGGAGGTGGCCGTGTATGAGGTTGAGGATGGTTACTATATTTGCAATGGCGAATGCAGGGGCTTTTCATTAGTTCTTGAAAGCTCAATCCCCGCTTCTCCCGTATTTCTTGTCCCTCTCACATCGATTTATACTAGATGATGAGCCCATGCGAAAACTTTTTATTTTTATTGGCGCTTGATATGTAGGTTATTAGATTGAGTTGAAAGCCTACCAACACATAAAAGCTCCCATTCGAGCGAGAGCCTGAACGGGGAAGGCGAGAACATCATGATCGAAAGCTCACTAATAATGTTTTATGACATATCTGTAATAAAATTGGCTAGTCACAATTGATTAAGACACGAAATTTTTTTGTGACAAAATTGTGACAAAATCATGTAACCATATTTTTGTCACAAAAATAATATTAACATCTCAGAAAAAAAATTAAAAGATTGATTCCTCATAATTCTGTGACTAGTTTATCGTATTTTGTGATGATTTTTTTTTGTCACAATTTTTCGTCACTAAAAATCATATTTTCTTGTAATGTTTTGTTAACAATATCAATTAATTAAAATGTTTTATATATTTCACTCAATCCCTCTAATTATAAGTCCATCATCATTGACAATAAATAAATAAATAAAATTAATTACTTATTAATATTATATGTCAACTTCTTCTCATCTCTCAAACTTGTGTTTCTCCTATTTCTTCTACTCTTCGCCATCCAAAAGGCTTCTCACCCACCTCACTCTCTCTCTCTCTCTCTCCCCCCTCTATTTCGGCCCGAGATGAAGCATTGGAGGTCATGCATGCTCCGCCCCGAGGAGGCCATTGTCTACTATGATTCTAAAGTGGTCTTCCCTTGGTAGCCCTACCAAGTTGCCATCCATGACATCAACTTCCTTGTTTCTCATCGTGCTGCCTGCACCGCCTACCACTCCCTTAACAACGACACCCCCTCATTTCTGGTGCCAAATCTTGCACCGCCACGCTTGAATAAGAGCATTAATAGTGATGCAAAGAGAAGGGTGCCAGGGAACACAGTTGGGTGAAGCCCATCAACCATAGTGGCCCTCCTTTGGAGACATAGGCACCATAGAGGATGTCGACGATGCGACATCAGTGGTTGAGGGTGAAGGAGAGGAGCACTGAGATTTAGTGTCGACTTGTGTCTTGAATCTCCATGAACTTTCCCCACGGGCTTTGTTGCACACCCTTCTACCAACACATGTTGTCAATGTAAGCTCGTCCTCCTCCTGTGGCCTCATCAATTGGAGCTACGGGCGACTCCACCTATGATGAAACTCCTAAAAGGAATTAAGCGAGGACATCATGATTATTATTTGATCCCAACTTTAATTGATATATTTTACCTTTAATATCAAGCATTTAGATATTTACATCATCATAGGAAAAATAGAGACACAAACATCAAGTAATTGTTTAAAATCTAAAGATAAATAATATTTAAGATGTATATTTCTAAACAAAAAAATAGGCTTCGAGTTTAGGTGTATAGAGAAACTTCAAACCTTTTCTAAAACCTTTCATAATGTGTCTCAAGTTTTGAATTCATTTTTCAATTGAAAATGCTTTTTTAAATCAATGCTTTGTGAAATTAATTTCTATATCAAAACAAAGATAGTTGTCACGAGCTAAGAAAAATTAGTGCAATGTAACAAAAGTGATTGCTACAACTACGATTGTCATAACAACTCACGATAATAAAATATCTTGTATTGAGCCTTTGGCTCCCTTTTGCCATGAAAAATATATGTTATTGTGCTTGAGTTGAATTACTATATCATCATGTAGAATAGGATTGCAACCATCAACTTCCTTCTATAATAGTTACTTTTATATTAACTTATGTTTTAATAATCGGATTGACGACTGAACCAAACGAACAACTAAGTCATGGTTGGACTTGTTGAATCAAGTTCAACCAAATTTTATTAAATAATACTATTTATTATAATTTTAAATATATATAATAATCAATATTATATAATGAATATAAAATTAATAATAACTTATAATTCATAGTAAAATTTAATATTCCTAAAAAACTTTATGTTATTGGTATTGATGTACTATATTAATTCTTTTATATTATCCAATACCATTTTATGATGATAATAAAATAATTTATTTTGTCGTATATCACGTTTACTTCCTTTTATTTTTTTACTTTACTTTAATTTTAATACCTTTATTTTTCTATTTCCATTTATCCTCTGTCCCTATTAATTTTCCATATTTATTTCCTTCTTAGTTTTCACCTATTTTAATATAAGTACTTCCCACCTTTTTACTTTCCTTTATAACCTTTTATTTCCTATTTTTACCTTTCTTATTTTGATTTCTTTATCACTTTTAAATTGTTTTTTGTTGGTTCGACAATTGAGTCGATTTTTACCGATTTAGTCGATTTTTGGCTGATTGAATCAATATTTGGTTGGTTCAATGTCATTTCTGTTCTGCATAGAATTTGAACTAGACCAACCTTCAATTCATGATTGAATCAATTAACCTGGCCAGTTCAATATGGTTTTAATAACATTGCTATTAACAATTGTGATCATTAAGAAATTTGATTGTCACTACATACAATGATGTCTATGTTAGTTGTCATATTTTCACAACAATACTTACGACTGATTTGTATTGCTTTGATATTTTTTATAGTATTATAATGCAATAAACATGTCACCGCATAATCAAAATAGCACTTTTGACTTTAGTAATACTGTTGAGTAGCTCTGCAAACTTCAAAAGCATGATATGTTTAAAAAATATTGAAAATTAAGGTAGATTGATAGCTCAAAGAGAACAAGAAAAACTATAAAAATATTGTGTGTGTGATAAAAAAATTACAAGAGTGTAATTGTAATATTCATGTTAAATTATGTATGTGTCATAATTGGAATTCATTTTTTAACATATGGATATAGCAATGTGAATATACTTATGAACTATGCGGGTACAACTCATATATTGTTAAACATATGTTTCAACATATACATGTTAAAACTATATACTCATGAATTATAACTGGAATAATGACAAAATAAATAAGCCTTCTCAAATTTTAGTATTCCATAATCACAATGTAGCACAAGAGGAGAATTATCATTGTGATATATTGCCATGTGTCCATTGTATATTTGTCCGGCTACGGATCCTCTCCCTTACCCTCCTCCATGTTTGATTGCCTCTCGGGACCTCTGTGCTCCAAGAACTCAAGCTCTCCTCCATCCCACCCGAAGGATCGAGACAACCATGTTATACTAGTAGACAAAACTCATCCACCTTACAAGAATCGTCGCTGATAGCAGATCCCCCAACCTCAGACACTGGCGATGAAGATCCAGAGGAGGATGCTGAGCTTCTTCCACCGCCACGTCCTCGTATAGAGCGGAAGCATCAGCGTCTGTGTGAGGTCATCAACCCATCCTTCCCCCTCAAGCGAAAGCCAAAGGCAAGTAAGGCTGCTACACATAACGCCACTTAGTCGGCGGCTCAGGTAAGGGATCTCTCCTCCTCCCATAATCTAGATCTTAACAAATGAAATTACTTTCTTGGAATTGTCATGGAGCCCATCGTAGTAAGGTTATAGATCAATTATTCTCAATTATTCATCAATATCATCCTGATTTCTTGGTTTTATTGGAATCACACTCGAATGACCCTCATTCTGCCACTGTTGTTCACCGATTAGGTTCGACCTGGCATGATTGATGGTCCCCCGGTAGCGGTGCCGTAGGTGGCCTAATACTGGCATCGCAATTGTCGAATGCTAGGGTCACTCCAATTAGTATAACTAATCAGTTTATCCATGTAGTTATTTCTATTCATAATTTTGATTTTTTATTAACATGTATATATGCTAGCACGATTGCTTCTACCATAAATGCCATATGGACTGAACTCACCAATTTTCATCATGGGGATATCCCCTGGCTCGTCCTGGGGGACATGAATAATATCATTTTTCCCCTATACAAGCGGGGGGATCCCCTTTCCATCTCTCCCCTTCTGCTAGAAACTTGAAGAATCTCATTAAGCATCATGGCCTAATAGACCTGCCACCCTCGTGTCACGCCCCATTCTTTAGCCACGTCCTAGGACGAGTGTGGGACGGTGCGCAGGCAAAGCTGGGACGCAGGTGGCGCTCACTTTGGCAGAATGCACAATTTGACATTCTGTGCACTTTGGCGGGATGCCCAATTTGACAGCGGAGGGGCGATATCGTCTTGAGCAAAATTAGCTCATCCCAAAGTGTCCAGAAGGTCGGCAAAAGTCAGGTAGAATAGCTGGCCGCAAGGATCAGCGTTGGTTACTCGCAATGGAAGTTGGCAACTGAAGATATGATGAAGTTGCACCATATCCGTCAAGATCATGGAGGATCTTTGTAATCCGGCCAGCCACCTTATCCCAACAAACTAGGAGGATCAGGAGGATCTTTCTAGTTGAAAATCTTGAGGAGAAGATGAGGATTATTCCAACCAACAACCTAGTGAGCAAATTAAGGAGATCTTACGGATATCAAGAAGGATAACTGCTGGATCTCGGGATAATTAAGAGGATCATCCCAGAGATTTCTGATGAGAAGATCAGGGACTTGAAGATAAGATCCTACGTCAATAAGGGGTTTTTGCGGATCGTAGAGGATCTCCCATAGAGATCAACTAGAGAATCGTGAGGAGATCCCAATATATCAACTGAGAAGATCAAGGAGGAAGATCTCAGCATATCAACAGGGAGATCGAGAAGGTTCCTAGAATCTCGGTCATATCAGAGGGAGTCAATATTGTTGCTCCCCTCATACTTGTATAAATAGACCTTAGAGTCGGCCTTTGTACACATCGAATATTCACTCGGCATTCAGCATTTGTCGAGAGTTGTCAACTTTGTTGTTTCGAGTTGAATAGATTCGCTTTCCCCCACACCCTCGAGTGTTCTTTTCCTTTGTGTCTTGTCACCTCCACTTTATTTTTTTGCTGCGTGTTGTCGTGAGGACGCCCGATCAGGCTGCTTGGTGCTTCGTGCAGAGAAGTTTCCAAAGCCGATCACACTAAGGTTTCATAGTGAAACTTTAGTTCGTAACACCCGGCCCTGGATTAACTTGGTGCAATAATCGTTCTGGGCAAGCTAGAATCCTTTGCAAGCTTGACAGAATCCTTGTTAACTCTGCTTGGCTATTTTCCTTCCCCAATGCTGAAACAACTATTCTACCAAGATGTGTCTTAGATCACTCCCCTTTATTTTTCAATTATTCTCTCAAGAGGCACATGCCTAAATCATTCAAATTTGAACATTTTTGTTAGAATATCAGGAGCCAAGGGAAATTGTAAAACAGATTTAGGAAGCTAGATCCCCCGCCTCCGCCATCGATGAATCCCTCAACCTTATAAAATGACACACCCTTCGTTGAAACAAATTATGTCTTGGTAATCTCGAGATTAGAGTCCAAGAAACCCTTTAAAAAATACAATTTTTTTAAGCCAAAGATGAAAATTACTTACTCTCTAACATTGAAATCCAACAATTGAGATCCTTGTACCACCTTCATGTTGCTCTCCTGAGACAAATTTGTCTCAAATGGTGTAGCAAATCTAAAGTCAACTTGATCAAAGGAGGAGACAAGAATACCAAATATTTTCATTTATCCACTATGATTAGGCATAAGAAAAATATGATCTCCTCCATACGGGACAACAATGATCACCCCATTTATGATTCAAGACAAATCCTAGACACTTTTGTCAATCACTATCAAGCTCTATGGGCTCCTTTACTCTCACCCACATCTGACATCAACAATTGACCCGACCTTCCCAAAATTCCTTCCAGTATGCAAGGACCTCTGTTGGCCCCTTTCACCCACGCTAATATCAAGGACACCATCTGGAGCTTGCCTCCGGGTAAAGCACCTGGACCGGATGATTTCACACTTTAGTTCTATAAGAAATATTGGGACATTATTGGCCTTAATCTATCCTTCAATTCTTCTCCACTAGGATCCTTCCTCCTGAATGGGGCAAAACAAACCTAATCTTTATTCCCAAGATTGATAACCCATCTAAGGTAACTGATTTCAAGCATATTGCCCTCTGCAATGTACTCTACATAATTGTGGCTAAAATGTTAGCCAACATACTTAGGAATTCTCTCCCCGAGGTCATCGCACATAACCAAACTGCTTTCATTAAAGGTCAATCAATTCATGATAACATCTTAGTCGCCCAAGAAGTTGCCCACTCCTTAGCCCAGGGAAGAACCAAGTATCTTATGATTAAGGCTGACATCGTCAAAGCCTTTGACAAGGTATCTTGTGATGCCATAATTACTGCTTTAACTACTATGAACTATCCTGCTACCTTCATCAAATGGATCAAAGCTTGTATTCAATCCCCTTCCTTCTCCTGTGTTATCGATGGCACACAATCTGATTACTTTCGCTCTCATGGTGGTATTAGACAGGGAGACCCCCTCTTGCCTTACTTATTTACTGTTATCACTCAAGTTTTGTCTTCTATGCTTGGCAAGGTTACTCTTGATGGCTCTTTTACTCTTTTCAAGATTCATTCTTTTGAGATTTCTCATCTATTATAGGCAGATGACATGCTCCTTTGCTTATTTGCATACACTAAACTTGTAAAACTCTCAATAGAATTATGGACAAATATGGGGCCCTCACTAACCAGAGAATCAATCCCAACAAATCAGAAGTTTACTTTCCAAACAAGATTGACAGGCGCAAGAAATCAGCCATTCTTCGAACTTTAAACATTAAGCAAGGAAAGTTTCCTTTCCAATACTTGGGTGTGCTTATATCTAATTGTTACATTCCCTCCTCCAAGCAACAGATTATACTTGGGAAAGTTTCTAATCGTCTAGTTGGCTAGAACGGAAGGATCCTTAACATGGCTGGAAGAACTACTTTAATTAAATATGTAATTAATTTGATTCCTTTATATGCGTAAAGTGCTGTATATATATCAGGTGGCCTCATTGATTCCCTTGAGAAGGCTTCTCGGACTTTCCTCTGACCCTCTTCGGGTGGTAGTAAGGGTTGTCATCTCCTTGGCTGGAACATAATTCAGAGTCCTCGATCTCATGGTGGCCTTGATATTCGCAAGCTTAGTATTATTCGAACATATTTACTTGCAGGTGCTCTTCGGCGGATGAGTGACTAAGCAATCATCACTGAGACCTAGGGTGCACTCGAGGGACTCCAGAGATGTTGCTGTCTTCAACACTCAAATGTTTGGCTTGAGGCGGATTCCAAAAGCATTGTGCAGATGATTAACAAACAAATTAGATGTCCTTGGAAGCTCTGGACTATTATGGAAGAAATTTGGCACCATGTTTTTGTTTTTGCAAATTTCAAATGTACACACACCTATAGAGAGATTAATACTGTGGCTGACTGGCTGGCAAATCACGATCGTCAAGCTCTTTTTGATGTCTTATGGGATGATACTCCTCCTGCGGGTGTCTCTCACCTTTTGCATTTTGATGTATCGGGGGTCTTTTGCAATAGATAAACACTTCCTTTAAAAAAAAGTTCACCCATGCAATAATTTAACCAACAATATGGTATTGTGTGGTTTACAATCATCCAACAAAAATGGTAAACATATAGTAAAGATTGATAAATTTGAGTAGAAAAAATTAGTAACAAAAAAAATACTGTCTTATATGAATTAGTTTTTTTTAATGAATTATTAGTTTGTAAGTGGCAATGTTATTAACAAACATCTCCGTCATTTCTAAGTAGAACACCGTTATAATTACCAACTACCAAGAAAGGAATTAACACGACTTCACTTCACATTCTTCTAATTTTTCTAAGATTCTTTTTTTTTGATACCACTAATAGACATGTATTTTTGGCTTATTTCCTTGAACACCCCTTAATTATAATATTTTCACATCTTACTATTAAGCGTGCCCTATGCATGATGGTATTGTAATGAAGATGTTTGACGAGTTATGAGAAAAATATTATGTGCATGAATTATTTTGTAAGTATGCCTAATAATGTCATATCTAGGTAAATCATAGCAAAAACAATTGAGATTGCAACGAAGGGTGCCAAATTGCAACAATGGCAAGGATGGCACTATGGTCGGATGCTATGATCCTAGCATAAACACACGAATCATAGCAAGGTACTTTCCAAATTTTGCTTTTTGAGAAGTCCTCTACGAACAAGTCCTAAAATTACATGTTCAAGAACGATGCTACATATAATTGGGCCATATGATGAATAGCAATCAAAATTTTTATATTAAATTATTATTATTAATATTTTAATTTATTGTTTTCTAATTATAACATTTTTAGCAATTGTTTAATGTAGTTTTATAACATAGGCGACATCAACGATTAAAATTAATAATTAGAAAGTTCAATATGTATTGATTAATTGTAGGTATTCATGATCGTAATTAAAAGATTAATTGATGAATGCCATTGTTTTTGTTTGAGGGAGATGAAGTTTACGCTTCGTAGCAAAAAATGTGAAGTCTCTAGGAGGCCAAAATTGCACTAATAAGAGTACAAAGATTTATGAAAATGAATTCGACTTTAGCGATAGTGTAAAAGCAAAGCCCGCTTCATATGCGTGACTCTACGACCTAACTATCCAATATCAATCCGTCAACATGATATTATCAATCACTATGATAATAAGCTAGTATAAGTGTAAAATGAAATATAAAGAAGATGAAGAAATTCATATGATATGATTAAGATGTAACGACCTGGATATAAAAATAAACAAGTTAATATTATGAGTAATTAAATATGCAAATGGATTTATGTCCATTGTCATAAGGCGTAAGATATCCGATATACTTAATATAAGCAATATAAGTCCTAACATGCTCTTAAAGTTAATGTATTCTAATTGAATGTCAACTTTTATATTATCTTGATGATTGTATAATGTGCTATATAAAGTGCATGCACATGATATTACTCCTAGCATATATTATTTTAATTATGTGAACATACAAATTGCCAATGTCATATATATATCTATGAAATTCTTAATTAAGATCTTGCATGCATGAATCTCGACGTACTTTAAGGAAAGAAATTCCTTCGTACTCCATTAATGCATACAAGTGTGAAGACATAGACTCGACGGTGATGCTTTGAAAATTAAAATAAGATTTAGATTAAGTATTCCTTTCATTCATAATAAATACATATCCATCAATTATGCATTCACGTATCATTTTTATGCACTGTTTAACCAAATTGAAAATTCATTTCATATTGAATACAATTTAAAGAATAGTAAAACTAATAGAATAATAATTCTCGATTTAGTAATAGTCAACCTTCAAACAAACAGCCCCTTATGTGAATTGAATCATGTAATGATATTGCTAGAGCCTATGATCTATGATCTAAACATTACTATCTTGCATATAGGTTTTATTGAAGTGCTTCACTTTACATGTATAATAATAAGTATTTTTATTCTATGTTTAGATAATTATTTATCTGTCTGTTTAATTCTATATACTACAGAAGGGCTGATTTTATTCTTAATTGGAATTAACATATAATTATAACATCTTTTAATAGTAATATATGATATTTTTTATCCACCAATAGTGAGATCCCTTAAATCCCTTTATTATCCATATGTGCGTTTATCCACCCCCTTACGAGTCAACCTCTCGTAACTTGCCAACTGTATAGATGACCAGGTCATCAGAAACCAATCGAGCGGTTACTTTTTCCCAACGTTAATATCTTCTCCTGCCGGATAATTCTTCCACGTCAAAAGTCCATCCGACGGCCGCGGTTCAATTCCGTCGCTTCCCGATCCGTGTGCTTCTCTCCGAACCAATCACAACTGGGCGCTCCCATCACCCAGGATTGGCTCGCCTCCATTCGTATAAAATTGCGCTCCGTCCGTCACTCGTCAGCATTCGAGCGATCACAGCGGTTCCCTCTTCCTCTCGGCGGTTCATCTCTTCTTTCAGATTTGCGTTCTCGGTGTTTGATCGATTGCCCGCGATGCCCGCCGCAGTTGGAGCTGTTGCCGCCGGCAACGTGGCCGCGACGGGTAAGAAGGCTGCGAAGGAGAAGAAGCCTCGAGCCTCCAAGGCCGCGGCACCAAAGGAGAAGAAGGCTGCGAAGGCTCCTTCCTCTTCTCATCCCACGTACTTCCAGGTGGAGTTCTCATATATCCATTCTATTTTCTCTCGGTCCTCTTCATTAGTTTCGTGTTCTCATCCCGTCTCAAATGGGTTTCGATTCAGATGGTGAAGGAGGCGATACTCGCGCTGAAGGAGAAGACTGGTTCGAGCCCTTACGCCATCGCCAAGCACATGGAGGAGAAGCACAAAGGCGTCCTCCCCGCGAACTACAAGAAGATTTTGGCCGTCCAGTTGAAGAAGTTCGAGGCCAACGGGAAGCTCGTCAAAGTGAAGGCGTCCTTCAAGCTCTCAGAGGCCTCAAAGAAGGAAGCCTCGAAGCCGAAGAAGGTGGCAGTGCCCGCGGCAACCAAGAAGGTCGAGAAAAAGCCCAAGGAGAAGGCCTCCACCGCCACCGCTGCGGCTAAAAAGCGCAAGGCTTCCAACGCTGCCACCACTGCCGCCGCTAAGAAGAAAAAGCCAGCCGCATCCGTGAAGAAGCCTGCCAAGTCACCGAAGAAGCCGGCGGCATCGGGAGTCCCGAAGAAGACGAAGAAGGCCGCGCCCGGTAAGCCGAAACAGCCGAAGACCCTCGGGTCTCCGGCTGCCAAGAGGGCGAAGAAGGTTAAGGTTGGCGCTTGAGCAACGTTAGGGTTTCTGTGTGACTTTAGTCAGTGGTGTTGTTTGGGGTGGCTGGAGGAGGCATGTGTACATTCTCGCGGTGGATTGTGTTGATCGCTGTTCACGATGATTTGAATGGTGTTCGATGCGATTCGATTGACTTTAAAAATGTTATTACTACTATTAATTGATGGTTTTTTTAGTTTGTATGGTTGCAAAGATTCCAGAAGCATGTTACTATGTATCTGTCTATTAATTCGTGTGTCAACAAAAATTTTGTCTTTCCCCGTATATTGTTTGGTTTATTGGGCCGTCTGTGTGAAGTTTAGCCCAGTTCCGCTTCTCGTTTGTAGTTGGCCCTCATTTCGGTTTTTGGGCCTCTACAAAGTCTTTTACACAAAAAAATGTCCTCAAATTTAAGTTTAAGATTCACAGAAATCTCATTCGATATCATCATAATACCTGCAGAAATCTTTTCTTCTTAATTAACTTTTAAGTTATGCAAGCGGACGAGTACACGAGTATGTGCATGGATGAGATAAAGAAAATTAATTTATGCATAGAAAGTCATGAACGTTGAAAAATAAATAAAAAATCAGTGACAATAAATTTGGATGAACATATTTAATTTTTAATACGACTAATATGATGTTGTTTCGGATTTTATGCCTGATTATGACAAATGAGATTCTTGAGCTGTATGGAACTGTTATTCACTCCACCCAACACCTTTGGTTAATACCTCTTTTTTTACATCAACGTGTCTAAACAATTCGACGTACGTATCCCTGCTCCTAAACAATCTGGGGACGTGCAAGCAAAATTATGGTGTCCACGTACGCACTACAATTATAATCCATTCATCCAAATCTTATGCACCTGCGGCGGAGCATTACTTCTGAAAATTAGTCCTTATATCGTTCAGAAGGAAAGGGGGGCATCAATCGAAGTGCAGCATCGTCCACGGCAATGGAGTTGCCCAGCAAAGCATTTGCACTATCTACACTGGCTAGCAATTCCTTTTGTGCAACAATGCCGGCATCATCATATGCATAATTTTCCGGCCGGTTCAGTTGATCATGGATGCCGAAGAAGCACAGCCCCGAGGACAGACATGAATAACTCGATCCATCGATCCGACAAATTTTATCGCTCATGGATGGATTGCATTTAGTGTTGCTCCTAAAAGGCTGCTTCAATTCCAAAAATCTTTCTTCCCTGCTACTGAGTACATGGTCAGCGTATTGTGTGGCAGGACCATCCTCCTCCCTCCTGCATGCAGCATATATCTTCCTCATGTGCAAGTGCATCATCGCTTCATATACTACTGTCTGCAGCTTCTGCCATTGTTGTTGCCAAGAGAGAGCAATCCCATGTCTCTCCTCCCCCACATACCAGGCTGCAATGGCCAGTACAACCAACTGCAAAGGTCCCCCTCGCCCTAGCTAGTCATGCAAATGTAATCAGATTAGTTTGCACATATGTCGCAGCATCCATCTCTCTCTCTCTCTCTGGCATAAGAACAGCATGAAGGGAACAGTTGATCCCTGCACATATCATATACAAGATCACCTAATTAATTATCTTCTGGACCATTGGCGGTGGGTCTGGGCGCAGGAATGGAGCCAACTCATTCGAGCAGAGAAGATTTATTTGGCAGTGTGTGTGACCAATGTCAGTACCCTGCTGCCGCACACACAGCATCATCATATTTTTCTTCTGCAATCAAGTTTCTGATCGAAGTGGAACTCCTTACGCATCAATCGGCATCATTGATAACTCCATCCTGCAAATCCATGATCTCTCACCTTTCCACTCCATCCTCATTCACACCACACACTTACTAACTCGCTCGTTCACTCACTCACTCACTCACTCACTCACTCACTCACTCACTCACTGCTGCAATGCTACCCGGACAGCGAGAAAAAGTGCAGAAGAACAAGCAACAGCATAAGGCAAGGAAAAAGGGAAGTGGAAGTCTGGTGGATGTCCATTTGCCTAGGTGTTCAATGATTCGAATTCCAAAATTATTGAAGTGGAGAGGTGCCATTAGTTAATGACCTTTGAGAGATCGATTGGATCATTCATTGGTTACGATCGAGAGCCCCTACGTGCAGAGCTTAAGCACGTCCGTGTGTGACATTAAAAGGCAAAAGATTACATATGTGCAATTCGATAACTGCGTATATATGACCACTATATAATTTACCTTGTTGCTTGCAATGATAGGACCATGGGCCTAAAGGGAGAAACTTAAAGGTCGATGGAATTTGGAAGAGTAGAGATCAAGTGTGCACTCCGAACCATTCATCCATCCATCCATCCACCATGCATGCATCCTTCTTTCTTCCTTTTCGCAAGCTTTGATCTTGTGCTGCTGTCCACAATTAATGTCCACTCTCCTACTGCATGCCCTACTACTCCATTCACCAAACTCCGTTGATTTATCAAAGTTCTAAGGATTTACTATTATAGCTTATCGAGTGAATGGATTTTACCACTTGGAAACATATATATATATATATATATATATATATATATATATATATATAGAGAGAGAGAGAGAGAGAGAGAGAGAGAGAGAGAGAGTCGTTGTCGGATCTCACCGTCCCCTGAGAGCTGCGACGAACAAGTCAGTAAAAACTAAAAACTTTGGGGGGACGTGGTGGTGAATGTGGTGTTGGTGGTAGGGAGCTTTGTAATGATTTCAATGATGCGGTCCGCCGCATGATTGGGCGAGCCGTCCACATCTTTCATTCCCCTCCGCCCCCCCTTTGCCGCCCCACTTTGCACCAAACCCTCTCCCATCTTTTATTTTCCTCACATTTTTCTTCCTTAATTACCTCAATCCAAGTTACGATTATATATATATATATATATATATATATACATATATATGTATATATTTATGTAACTATATATATGACAAAGAGGCTATGTAAATAAATATATGTTATGCAAACATGCTATGTACGTACCTTGGGTGGATGAATTTGGGTACATCATTCATAGTTCGGCACTTGTGATCATGATGCATTAATAAACGGTAAGACGGATTTAAGGAGAAGACAATTATATGTCCTATGAGAAAACGATCTTTAATTGTTCATGCAAATGCACATATAGTTGATCAATGCCCAAAGAATCTATGATGGAGACGTTGACAAGAAATCGAAACTTCCCCTAACGACAGCAACAACAAATCTTTTTGATATGATAGTTAGATAAGGTTTTTTTCTTGCTACCAAAGTTATGCAAAAAACAAAAGAAAAAAAGAAAGAAAAAAAGAAAAGAGAAATAACTTTATGGGCGTCATCTCATCATGTTACGTACTACCACGCCGACTCACGCACACACATGCTCTAAGTACAACTTTAGACTACCCAACTCGCTCGTTCGCACGCCCCCTACCCTCCAAAACATAAATATGGACAGATGATTTTATCTTTGCGTTCATGTAAAAATCAAGGGAATAAAGGAACATAATGTAGGTTGAGTGTAGATATTTTTGATCGAAGGTCATCATCACGCTGATTTTTCCTAGCTTCCCTAAATTGTTCATTTTTTATATTAGAAAATCAATTAGCATATATAGGGTGCTAAGAACTTATATATATATATATATATATATATATATATATATATAGTACGGAACAAGTTGATCTATCTATTGTATATGTTACTGTTTATCAAAATAACATTTATATAATAAGTTGATCGACTTATCATTCAATGCAGTATAATGTAGCATATAATATACTCATTTTATCCGTATATATTATTTGTATATATGTATAAACATTACAACGTTACATGAAATGTAAGAAAATAAATGGCTTCATGTTAATCGAGCGAGCTTAGTCACTTGAATATTCGTGAGAGGATCGAGATCGAAGTTGGAACACTTCAACACATATACCAAATGTATTGATTATTTAGGATTAATTTTATTAGCCTTTTTAATACATATGATGCATGGAACTATGACTTAATTCGTTTTCATGGGCTTAGTAAGTAAAACGTACGTACATTCATGAGAGGATAGATCAAGATGATGCATATAAATTGTGAGGCACTAACTTGAGAGACAAAGATGGGATGTGGATGCTACTTGGTTGATTAACTTTTGGACTTGGATTTCTTCAATGGCAGCATTATATGTGTGGCACTCTTGCATCGCATGCACCTAATGATGGCCTCCAATTTGGGCAGCATGTGCACGAGTGAGGAGATACCCAACTCGAATGGTTAATCGGTGGATCAGATCAACCTCAACATACATCCAGCCAATCAAATTAAACACGCTGCTAAATCAAATTAATTAATTGGATCATTTTTTTCGATAACAACTTATCGGTATACAGGACTAGTAACACTTCACTAATCCGATGTTCGGAATGATAGCGAAAGAGAAAGATTTTAATCCTGATCAATGTGAGAATTCTAAGGATCGATCTCGAGGTTACTAGCATCCGTTATATATTCTCTTATCATGATATCATTAGCCTTGTAGTCCTACTAAAACGCAGATATGTGCGTATATATATTTAGAAACTAGTGAAATTAATTTCCCTGAACTTTATTTTACAACCAGGCAACGAGCAATATGTAGACTAAATCGCTCAAAATTTGAAACAAGAAAATTAAATAAAAATGGAATAGATTATCGTTGAAATTTTACCTATCTACACATGCAATTCTGGAAAACTGTATTGGCTTTCATAAATTTATATGTATTTTAGATTTCTTCACAGAAGCATGGCGGCCGACATCCCCATGGATACTACATTAATGGGAACCAGGAATTAATGTTCTTTATAAGTCATATGGTAAGATCAAGCTTTATTAAATGCGTACAAAAAAAAAAGGCTAACGGAACTCAGTTTATTATTCTTGTCTAAAGAAGATAACGCGCATGCTTAAGCACGGGATAATTTTATTAATACACTCTTACAACACTGTGGGGCCAATTTTTTAATTTGTTATAACACAAACTATTTTGAAAGAAGAGTATATATATATATATATATATATATATATATATATATATATATATATATATATATATATCATACAATTAATTTTTGTACAACTAATATGTAACTAAAAAATTAGGATGATTAAATTATGATTATATAATTCAGATTCAACCTCTATTAAATTTAATTTCAACAATGTAAGTATCATTCAATGATTCAAATTCATTAAATGTATATTGATAACTTTTGATTACATATTACTTAAACTCATATATATATATATATAAAGTATACATATTACTTAAACTCATATATATATATATATATATATATATATAAAGTATTCAGCAATCAGCTCAACATTTATTTGCTTTATTTAGAAAATTGAATGTGTGTTTTTTTTTTGTGTATATATATATATAATAAATTTCTTTAATTCGTTGTCGTGGGATGTGCTTTTTATGGCTAAAATAAAATATGTGTTAGATCCCTCCTGTCTACCCTGTACGTAAAAGTGGTACCTATTCGGCCCTATTGTACTCCGACACCTATGATTATGAAAAATTTGTCGTTTTAGACAAATAGATTGGTTGTGTGTCGTGCTGCTACGTGTCCCAGACCATCCCTTTCGGCCTGTTTCATCCTCCAAACTCGACTCACCTCACCGTCCATTTAAAAAAAAAAAACATTCAGTAATTAATATTTATTTTAAATATGACCAGTTTTTCTTTTCACCAATTGGGAGTCGGATCATTAATAAAAAGTAGGTTAATTCATGACATAAAAGAGTCCCGAAGGGATAAAAGTATTCATCACCGAAAATTAGAGGATGGATGATATTTAACATATATTTTTTAATCCAACTCATATACTTTTAAATTTAATAAATAAAAAAATAATGGTTAATTTTTTAAGTGAATATTAGGATGATACATATATAGATGCATACAAGTGCAATCACACTATCTAAGTCGTCGGATTCACGCGCAATTTGCATGGAGAGTTGAGATTGGACGCGTTTGGTTCTCAATCAATCGGGGAATCCATCCACATGTCGTATAAGCGTTGTGACCTCGTCGATGAGAATGACGATGGCGATTGGAAGAGAAGAGAGAAGCCGAAAAGCACATAGGAAATCATGTGGAACATCGTCGCCGATCCTTCCTCCCTCCTCGTGCAGGACGCCATCGGCGTTCCAAGCAACCATCGGCTTCTTACTTTCTCGAAAGAGAGAGACGTCGAGATCGCGGTGGAGGATGGCAACAATCAGAGACTTTGTGTGAATCGGATGGCATTGATTGGCGGCAAGGCTTTCGCAAAGGATGGACACATATGGCAACGATCGGCCGCCACGATTGGTAGCGGCTGCATTCTACCAAAAATGATGAAGTAGAAAGCTGTGACCGAGATGCTGTGTGTGTACACCCCAATCTCAACCCTTGCGCGCAGATTCGACGGGGTGATCACACTTGTATGCATCTATATTTGTATACACCCTAATATTACCCCTTAGGTGTAACATTGTGTAACACTTAAATATGGATCATTTGATCTTATGAACGGTCCTGATCTACTAAACTCTCTCTCCTCTCTCCCTTGCAACCGCACCTCTCCTCTCCCCTCCCCTCTCTCCTCCCATCTTTCCCTCCGCCAGTCGGCAGCCCCACCTTCCCTTGCCCCCGCGAGCGCTGGCTGGCAGCCCCCATCTTCCTCGCCGTGCCGGCTGGCGGCCCCCCAAGGTTTTTGACCCCACGTGCAAGCTCGAATCATCAATGCCAGTCTCGAATTGATGATGACGGCATGGGCTCGGCGTGGATCTTCCCCTTCAACGGCATGGGTCTGGATCAACGATGATGTGAGCTCGGTGGGATTGATGAGGGTGATGGCATTCGTAAGGATCTAGGTGATGACAATGACGCTCGCACGGATCTGAGCGATGATGACAGCGGCACAATGACGCTCGCATGAATCTGGGTGACGACGACAAAAGCTTTACAGGGATCTAGGCGATCGCGGCGACATTCATTTTGTGGTGAGATCTGGCGAGCGGAGAGAAGAAAGAGAGCACGAGGGGTAAGAGAGGGTCGAGGGTGTCACCAGATGTGGAGGCCTCCACATCGAGGGCGTTGCCAGTGATTGCCAGAGGTGGGGAGGTTCCAGGGATGTGGGCTCGTAGACGAACAAGAGTGGGGAGGAGGTGGACCACTTGATTAGATCCAAGTGTTTTCATCCGGACGAATGAGAGGTATTACACCTCCATTAATTCTATATATATATATATATATATATATATATATATATATATATGAGTTAAATTAAGTCGTGCGATCACAATCTTTGATTGTATCGTGCAATTTTAGAACTGTCATATTAATATTATTTTGGTGACGATTCAAAATACAAGTAATATGTATTATTGAATAAGAAATAATACCAATTTGACTATTCAAAACTATAAAATTGTACGGTGTAATCGTAGATTATGATTGCATCCTAATAGGTATTAAGATTTCATAATATCTATATAATATATAAAAGAGGGTGTATCCATCGAAACAAAAATAATAATAATAATATAAGATTGTGTCGCCATTAATACTTTGCAATTTCATGCCTCATCTTTATATGAACGAAAAATCATTTTTTTATTGTCAAAATACGATTTTGCAATGTTTGTTTTTTTCCCCTTCAGAAATAGAAAGTTCGATCACGACGAGAACAAAAAGAAAAAAAGAAAAAAGGGAAGGGCCACGGCCGTCCAAACGTGTTGCTCATCAAGAAGGAAAAGAATCAAAATAAAAGGTGTAAAAGTGAAGGAACGCCCGGGAATAGCGTGGGGAAACTTCACCCAATACATTGATTCGTTTTAAGACATTTTTGTTCTGTTGCATAGAAAAGAATAGCTAAGGAATTAGAAGGCTTATATTACGGCACCTGCTACTATTTGCAACCTAATTTGCTTCTCTATAATCATATTTTAACGCAACATCATCAAAAGTGCAAAATATGCCAACAACCAGAAATTATCAATCAGAAACCGTATGTACAGTTTGAATAACGCGTAATGGATGAA
Organism: Pontederia crassipes; assembly: GCA_030549335.1. Classification (NCBI taxonomy): domain Eukaryota; kingdom Viridiplantae; phylum Streptophyta; class Magnoliopsida; order Commelinales; family Pontederiaceae; genus Pontederia; species Pontederia crassipes. The sequence continues at coordinate 60,506,836 of CM060196.1, read as the reverse complement.
TTCTTGGATCTGGAGAGATGCATACATACATACATAGAGAGAGAGAAGGAGGAGATAGAGAGAGAGAGGCGAGTCAGCAGAACAAATGATGGTATGTGGCAACAGCCAATGGAGAGGAAGCTTGTGGGCTCCGTTTGTCCCATTTGACTCTCAAAAGTTTCTTCTTCTTCTAGTACTAAACAACTAAAAAAATTCTGGATGGGAGATAATTAATTAATGGCCTTTTACAATCTTTAATTAATTAATCATTTTATGTTTCACTTATGATCACAGGGGCAGCATTATTAATTATACGCATGATTAATTCAGCTGTGGAAGAGCCTGCCAAAATGTAATATGATATTTAATTACCTGTATGATATATAGTGAGTGGAACTGGTACAAGGGAGCATTTTAATATTTTATATAGTTGTGAACACTCATTTCATGTACATCATACATAAAACCTTTTTTCTTAAACGTGCATTGTGACCTGGCCCTTGTTTCTGCAAGTTGGTGATGGCCAGATGATTAATGTCCATCCGTAGATCTTAGGCGTATTTAGGGTATTTTTGCCTGCAAGGAAACTTTGCTTAATAATAATAATAATAATAATAATAATAATAATAATAATAATAATAATAATAATAATAATAATAATAATAATAATAATAATAATAATAATAATAATAATAATAATAATAATAATAATAATATTATTATTATTATTATTATTATTATCAACATCATCAACCAACCTATATTTGACACTGTCTACATTAAATAAATAACTGAACCATGTCATACACACACATATATAAATATATATAACATTAGGTAGCATGTAATTAATTTTTAAATTTAAATTTCATTGGATTCAAGATTATTTTTTTTAATTTTAATATCAACTATATAACTGTCTATTCAAATTTGTGAGACGCACATTGATTATATAATTTTTAATTGCGTATTACTTAAACTCTCTCTCTATCATGACATCCATATTAATTAATATATATCATGACATCCATATTTATGTTCACCCTCAGTAAACTTGGTCAAGTGCATGATGAAGCAAAATTATTGGAGTTCACACATTGATTTATCTCCTATACATATTTACTATATTGATCTGTAATTATTAATTATGTAAGATGAGTTGATTGAATTTGATAGTTTTATTTTTATATGACTTCTTGCTCCTTTTTACATTTCTCTCTCGTCCAACATATTTTTTTCCATATCCGATGGACCCTTCGCTAAGAAATAGAGAGAGAAGGTGCCCTTTTTGGCATATGTCCAATTGCAACACCGATATCATATCTTGCTGGATCTTACTGTGCCCCAGTTTACTCATTTCACATCAAATTTCATAATGGAACAGTTAGTTAAATTGACTAATTCTATGCGTTAAACTCGAATGCTAAGTTATATAATGGCAGCACTACTTTCAATCCACGTTATATTACTGGTCCACGAATTCACTACAAATTATTTAAGATGTGCTTATCAGAACTAACCATGATTAATATAATTGCCAGCAGCCACCATTACCAACATGTTCATGGAATTCAAACTGATTTAATTAGAATAATATATGGATTTGTAGTTATTGAGTACTATTTGGGCGATTCTACGCGTATATTAAGCTCATCTTAAGATTCAAACCTACCACAGATATAATACATGTTCTCACCATAAGATAGCTCAAGAAGACTTGATCTTATCTTTGGTTGAACATCTAAGACTCGATTTAGTCAGCATGAAAACAGATCATATTTATCAGCTAGTCATTGAGTGAATACTATATCCAACAATAAATTTACATATGTAAAATTTCAACCAGTTCCACCCAGAGAGAGAGAGAGAGAGAGAGAGAGAGAGAGAGAGAGAGAGAGAGAGAGAGAGAGAGAGAGAGAGAGAGAGAGAGCATGGAGCTCACTCACACATACATCATATATGCATGTTCCACAGAGCCCCAGCTATCTGCATGCACAATTCCCCACAACTTAACAATCTCCAACCAATTATCCACCTAAGTTTGATGCCCTACAGATTATGTCCTAGAGAGTAAAAGTTACCAGCATAAAAAGACCCCCTCTCTCCCCTTGCGTTATATAGTGTAAAGGTATAGTGTTCAGAGAGAGATGGTTGCTGTGCTTGCTTCAGAAAATATATATATAAATGAGAAAACAGTGCTGCATGCTGATAAAAGAGGTTTTAAGAGGGAAAAAGGTTAATAGCTTTGGAATAATATGGATGGAAGACGTGGTGTGAAAAGAGAGAGAGGGTGAAGAACGAGGTGACGTCATCCATTGAAAGAGAGGAAGGAGGGAGGGGGAGAGAGAGAGAGGGAGGGAGGTGGGCGGGGGAGTTCATTCCATCAACCCACGCGCAATTGAGAGGGGGGTCCTCTTCTTTTTTATAACCCGCCCTCACCCTCTCCTTTCTCCTGTTACTCTTCTAACACACACCTCTCCTCCTCCTCCTCCTACTTCTTCTTCTTCTTCTTCTTCTTCTTCTTCCATAAGCTCCACCTTTCTTTGACTCTTCTCCTCTTTGTTTCAGCCAGTTAAGACTGAAGGAGGAGAACAGCTGGTTTAGCTAGTGACACTGTTTTGAAAGGTAAGCTTCAGCCACTGGGTTTGCATGATTGAATTGATCAATTCGTCCTATTCAAACATTGGGTGCTTGCAACTTATTGCTATATCCTTCTTTCCTTTCCCTTTTCCCTCCAAATTTCTCTAGCTCTCTCGGTTCTCAGATCAGTAGACAGTTTCTCTTCCCGAAAGGAATAGTTTTTATAAGGTTTCATGGTTGGGCATGTTGTGAAGATAATCGGTCATGTTAAGGGACTTTGTTAATATTAGGGTTTCCATCCCAGAGAAAGTATACGTTGGATTGTGATATGATGAAGTGAGAAGGGGCTCGATAAGTTCCTTTTTGTTGGAGTCTTTGTGAGGTTATGGAACTTGGATTGAATTCTAAAATTGGCTTTCTGACTGCAGATATTTCGAGCTTTCTAGGGGTTTTTTTTATCTCATCTCTTACATATACTCTCTGTCTTGATGCCCGATGGTTTTAGGGTTGGAGAAAGGAGTCTTTTTTTTCATCTCATTGAGTCGTGTTTGCATCAAATTTTGTGATCAAGATTGTTTTCCTTTATATTCTTCATTGGGTTTTTCATTAAAGACATCCGATGTCAATGTGCATATGTTTTTGTGAAAGTTTAGGGTTCTTCTGTACGTAGCTAAAGATCGATGTGAGAGGATGTGTTTGTTATTTATGTTTTTGTTCATTTTTTTCACTATTTCCGATCTCAATTGCCTTGGTCAGGATGACTTCTTATACTTGAGGATGTATAAATCTGTTAGTTTTTTTTTATTAAGCGATTGGTACCTTTTTTGCTAATCTTTTCATAATAATCAAACTTGCTGAGAAATGGAGGTTAATCGATAAATCTCGCAAAATTTTCATTGGTTTGGGTTTTGTTTATTTATTATTGATGAATTTTTAGTTTTAGTTCCAGTAAGTTCAGACAGAATTGAACATATTCCTTTGACACTAGAAAAATAAAGTTAACGTGCATGAATTGTTGACAATACAATTTCTACAAGTATACATTTTCTTAACGTATCTCTTTTTCAGTTTACCTTGTTCTTCCTTCCCAGTGTTCCATCTATTGTTTTTCTTTTCTTGTTCTTCTCTTCAAGTGGATCTGTTTGATTGATCGAAGCTTTGTCATCTCTTATTCGAACTTGATCATTTTTTCTGTTTCCCTGGTGTTTGATCTGTCCCCTTCAAACTGCATATTGTCTCATGAACTTCTTGTTCACCTATATATCAATTCTTGACTCTTAACAGATGCTGCACCTCTCTCTCTCTCTCAATCCATCTATGCACAATGCAGCAAGTAAAGAATATACAGAAGTAAGCACGCATATGCAGGCATTCACCGATATCCAAGACGATTGAGCCCTTAAAAAAATGTTCCATCTCATCCATATACTTCTGAACTGATGTTTGGACCTGGCATTTCCTAGTTATACTATACTTCCCCTGCATGGACCAATGCCGAGAGATGTGCCATGGAATTTGAAGACAGGGGGACATGGGAGTCAGAGGGCCGTGCAGAGCTAAGGTTGCTCCTCTCCTTTTTAGCCTCCTCTTTTGCAGGCCTGATCCAAGAAAGAAGCCCTCCTCCATAGTTTATTCTTTCTGATGCCACACTCTATGCATCTTCCTCCTCGATCCTTTTCACCTTTCAGCAAGCTGAGGCGCATGCTGTCTCTCCTAGTAACGTCAGCCACTTGTCCCCATGCTCATGGGTCCTCACCTTTAGGCTGCCTCCTCCTCTTCCTCTCTTTAACTTAATTGACTTCTGTTCCATCCTTTCTCTGCTAATTTCCACTTTTGTCTTCCTTTCCCCCCTCTTTTTTTTTATGATGCATCAGTGGAGCAGCACCTTGACAAGTTCACAAAGAGCAGGCTGAATGCATGCATTCATGAGAAAAGTAGACTTACATGCCCTGCAGTTAGTTACCAAGCTGTTAATTTAAAAATGGCCAGCTTCATCTGTGTTGTTCGTTCCCTGCTCCTACTTTATACATTTTTTTTCCTGGATAAGTTCCTTCTCAATTTTTAAGGTTTATTAAGATCAAGAGTCAGATGAATATATGAACTTGTTACAATTGCACTGATGAGAGTTTATTTTTCTTGCAGAAAAGTTTCCTCTTGACTCTTGTATTGTTGATGCATTAGTTTCATGATCCCAAGTTTCTTGAGAAAGAATAAGCAGGCAATCATAGCAATCCGATAGAAAGAAAAAAAAAACCAAAAATCCACATGATGGAAATGGCCCTTCACTCTTAATGAGCAACACAGATGAGCTCAAAATCTGAGGAACATCGAATTTTATTTGAAAATATAATTATGATAGATGAACTCAATTTATTGAGCGCCTTTTATTCACTGTAGAAATTTAGACCATTTGCTTGAAGCTAATGATTGCTGGGTGAACAAGACAAAAGCTAAAAGACTATATAGTGCTACTTTTAGTCTGTTATTATTAGTCTCGATGAATGTTTGGTCAGTTTGCAAAAGCTTTACTAAAATGGATTCAAATCTTAGGCATTTGTTCCTGCATATTACATTTTCTTCTTCTCCTCTACATTATATGTATGATTATTACTGGTCTAATAGAGCACATGTTCTACCTTGAATCATTTCCATCCTCCACATTCTAGAGACACCATTATGAGCAGGTACTGTTGCAAGTCTCTGGTAACCGGGTACACTTCATATGCTTGTCACTCAAACCCTTTAGCAGACCTTACCCCACCACTCTGCAACTGAGCTTTATTTGGTTTCTAATATTGTCTCATGTAGACCTTCTTTGGCAGAATTATCTATTTTTGTATGTACATGTATGAAAAGTTTAATCGATGCACGACACCACTTGACTTCGATTTCTGAGCTGGTTATATATATATATATATATATATATATATATATATATATATATATATTGGAGCCTGGGAGCTTAATTAAGCAATGGCAGTAAACTTTTAACAGGGTGATGGACTCCACGGAATCATGTGTTCCTCCTGGATTTAGATTTCATCCGACTGACGAGGAACTCGTCGGTTACTACCTTAGGAAGAAGGTGGCATCTCAGAAGATTGATCTTGATGTCATCAGAGACATCGATCTCTATAGAATCGAGCCATGGGATCTCCAAGGTAAGAATTCGTGGAGAACTCTTTGCAGATGATCATTTGCTCTTTAATTAATTTCCTTTGTGTTACATTCTTTTTTCTTGTATTACAAGTAGATATTGACGACTCGACTTTTACTACTTGATCATGCATTTTCTATACTTGAAGAACGGTGTCGCATTGGATATGAGGAACAGCATGAATGGTACTTCTTCAGCCACAAGGACAAGAAGTACCCAACCGGGACAAGAACCAATAGGGCAACTATGGCAGGGTTTTGGAAAGCAACGGGGAGGGACAAAGCCATCCATGACAAGAACAAGCTTATTGGCATGAGGAAAACCCTAGTCTTTTATAAAGGAAGAGCCCCAAATGGGCAGAAAACGGATTGGATCATGCATGAATACAGGCTTGAATCTGAAGAAAATGCACCACCACAGGTAACTCAGTTAAGCTGAAATATATATATGTATAGCAGCACTTGCTCTTATTTTCTTTCGTGATTCTTAGTTCCATTTTCGTCAGCAGTCTTATATGGTTTACTAAGATAAAGTTTAATGCATACGATGGACATGATCTTAGATTCCACTGTCAACATATATTACGCATATCCAAATGCACGCTATAACATTAATTTTATTAGAAATGAATAAAAGTAAAGTGAACAAGTAGTTCTTATAATATCATTTTGGTTATGCAGGAAGAAGGATGGGTTGTCTGCCGTGCTTTCAAGAAAAGGGCCACCTGCCCCTCAAGAAGCATGAATGATGTCTGGGACTCCAAGTACGGCTATGATGACCAAATCAGGATGAGCTCCATGTTCAACCCAATGGATCAGCAGCAGCTACAGAGGCATTCAAAGATCAATCCTCTATGCAAGCAAGAGAGTGATCAGCTCGACAACCTAAACCTCTTGCACTCTAACCAATTTGTCCAGCTCCCTCAGCTCGAGAGCCCCTCCTTACCTGTAGTGAAGGGGTCGAGCTTCAACCATATCGCAGCTCTAAACAATGAGGTCGACCTGGAGTATAATAATGGCGCTGAGAAGGTAACCGATTGGAGGGCGCTCGACAAGTTCGTAGCTTCTCAGTTGAGCCATGAGGAGAGCTTTGTGCCTGAACGGATAGTCTCCGACTTCGTCGGCGGCGGCGTGAGCAGCCATTCAGACATGTCGTTGTTTTTGCTGCAGAGCGACAAGGAGGAAGCCACAGGAAGTTTGAGTGAGTTCATGAGCTCAAGTGTTGCAGAATGCGATATAGGCATCTGCATATTTGATCAATGACCCCTGTCGCCATGCATGCATGCACGCATGCAACAAGAGGGTTCTTTTACTGGCTTCATTACAGCTTCTTACTATATGTAAGTTTGGATTCATACCTCTATTATCCTTGTGCAGACAAAGTGTAGCAGTGGAATCTTTGTCTATGCCCACTTCCTGGAATTAGTAATACCATATATAGCATGTGTTTTTATCTTATGGAATGGAAGTATATGTACTTGAGCTAATTCCACTTGTAAGTTGAACGACTGGGAAACAATAAAAATGGAGAAGAAAAGACACGCAGGGAGCACCAGTTCGACTGGAAGGCGGATCAAGCTATATATATTCTTGATCTTTGTCTTTGTCATAGTTGCAGTCATGCATGCTAGTAAATCTGGTGCTTTATCCTTTTCCCAAATGTTTTTTCCCTATCAATTTTTACACGTTCATGTCATAAGTTAATTTGATTATCCGTCATTTTTTCCTTATTAATTACTACTTCTCCATCTCTTTTTGTTGTATGTAGATTCATCAGATAGACGTTAATGATACGATTTCATTTGAAAGGCTCAAAGCTAACTTAACTTCTGCACTACTCTTCATACTTTGACAACTCGGAACAAAGATGAAGCATTTTTCCCATTACACGAAATGTACGTAAACAAGATCGACTTTGTAGTAGTATCAAGCAACTGGTTACAAACATAAGGCGAACAGTTGTCACTGAACAGTTAAACTTCTATACATCAGACATACAGTACATAGCAGAGTATTGCTGCTGTCACCAACTAGGAGTTAACACTGAAGGCTCAGGAGCTGTTCATACATGAACAGTGTTGGCCGCCTAATAGCGCTCCCCGCGGACGCGGCGCGCGAGCTGGACGTCCTTGGGCATGATGGTGACTCGCTTGGCGTGGATGGCGCAGAGGTTGGTGTCCTCGAAGAGGCCGACGAGGTACGCTTCGGCCGCCTCCTGGAGGGCCAGGACGCCGTGGCTCTGGAAGCGGAGGTCCGTCATGAAGTCCTGGGCGACCTCTCTCACCAGCCGTTGGAACGGCAGCTTCTTGATCAGCAGGTCGCTGCTCTTCTGGTACTTCCGTATCTCTCGCAGCGCCACCGTCCCCGGCCGGAACCTGTGCGGCCGCTTCACCCTCCCGGCCCTCGGCAGCGTCTTCCGCGCCACCTTGATTTTTCAGTCGAAGTACTCCGACGATTAACTAATGCAAGTGCACGGGCAAGAATAGAGAAAGGAGCAGAAACAGGCGGTGTTAATTTGAACGTACCTTGGTGGCGAGTTGCTTGCGGGGGGCTTTGCCGCCGGTGGATTTGCGAGCAGTTTGCTTGGTGCGAGCCATCGGGAAAATTAAGCGAAAAGAAGTAGGACAAGTCGACAAGGAACGTGCAGTGGCAGTGTATGATTACATACTCTGTAATCTCTTGTGTTCATTGCAGTTTATATTACAGAGTTTGGGAAGAGAGTGGGATGAAGCGGTTTAAGGAAGTGACGAGGCAGTTATTGGGTAATGGATCAGTAGCAAAACTGTAATGTCAAATTAAATTAAAGGACATTTTCTATTATATTATTTTATTATAGCCGTTATTATTATTATAAGTTAAAAACATATTAAGATTTAAACATCAGCACAGATAATATATAATATAATATAATTCAAAGCCTTATCCCACTAAATGAGTATATAATATATAATAATAATAGTAAAACAGTCAAATCTCAACAGAAGAGATCATCAATGGATGGCGGCATCACAATCTTCTTCTCACTGTTGTTACACTTTCTCTCACTTATATCCTATCAGGTTTGATGTATTAATCCAATGGCGACTTCCATGGATTCACTCCCAGTAGATGCTCTGGTAACACGCCCTTAACTCCCTCTCTCACCTTGCTAAATTTTCCTTTGGTCTGTTATCTTATTACTGTATTATTTATGCAATGTCGTTAAGGTTCAAATCCTGTGCAAATTAAACCATGACGAACTCAAGCTCCTACGATGCATCTCCAAATCATTCCGCCATGCCGTGAGAGACCTACCCAATCCTGCAACCTGCACAGTTTCATTTATGACTTGTGTTAAAAAAAAACAGATACTTTTTCTTTCTTCATCTTCTCATGGTCGTCCTTTTGTCCAGGCGCTAATTGCTCAGAGAATGCACTTCAACTTCTCCACACCAGAACCCAAGAGGAAAACAACATTTCCTGCGTACAGCTTTCTTTGCCCTCTCTCTCTCTCTCCACAATTGATTTGTTGTTGTAACTGGTGAAATGTGGAAGTATCTATCATTTTCTTTCCTGTGCAGGGATATCAACATCAGTGCTCCTGGAGCCCCATTACTGAGGCCAGACCAGGGAAGGAAGCCAAGGACGTCTAAGCTGTGGAAGCGAGAGATGCAAAAGATAGCAGTGGTGCTGTTTCCAACCAAGGAGCAGAACCGTGGGCTCCCCAGAACAGAACGAAGGCGCCCCACTGGTAAAACTAAAAGAACAAGCCATTCATCATTAATCAGAAGTTGCAAGCATGATTTGCGATGATATAATACATGAATGCATTTGATTTTGATGGGTACATGACATCCAAAGTTTATTTCCATGTTTGTGACGAAAGGAATATTGTGCCACTGTTTTTTTCTAGATCGTCTATTTGCATTTTGACTTGACTGTTATTTTGTTTCTTTCCTGCGTAGTAGAATTGTCATAGCACACAATGTGAGCCATGGCAGAGGGGGGTTACTCATTAATTGTTCATCTCTGGTTCGCTTCTCTTCAACAGGATCATGAGTCGTCCTTGAACAGAAGAAATGTGTTCCCTACATTAATTGTTACATTGTTGGAGTGCTGCAATTTGATTGATTCCAACTCTGATCACTCCTGCACGAGCTTCTCGCACCCCCCCCCCCCCCTCTCTCTCTCTCTCTCTCTCTCTCTCTCTCTCTCTCTCTCTGGGGATTATAGTTAACTTTGTTTTGTGGTTACAACTAGGATGTATTTATTTTACTAAAAATAAAAAGAAATAAAATCATTTCACACTTTTCTGGGTTCTCTCATACTAAAATGAATTAGAACTTTAAGATTTTGATAAATATCTATCTCGAGATGTCTTCTTGCATTCAAAATTCTAAACCGATTGGAAGACATTTCTTTTCAATATCATAAACTAAGCGTTAATAATTCAAAACCGGAAAATAAACGCCGCGCACACACCAGAATAAAAAAAAAGCCAAAGAAATTTAAAATACTCAACAATTTTGAGTGCGAGAAAAAAAATGATAAATAGGAAAAAAAGAGTAAAAAATAGCAGTTGTTGTGCTGCTCCTCTCCATCGCGCATGCCATTTACTGTCCTCGTATGCTGCTGCTTTTTTTTTTTTGCATCATCTTTAGATTTTGTTTCATTGCTAATTCCACGTTTTGATGACCTTGTTTTTGTTTTCTGTCATTACCGTTCAGTTCTGCCTTCTTCAGCTTTGTTTTGCCGTTTGATTCGTCGGACTTGTTTAACTTCCGGCAGCACTGCTCCAGATCTCCTCAAGCTCCCTGGCGAACGCCTTCTGGCGGCCGACGACGATGGTGATGTGGTCCTTGTCGTCGACCACCCGGACGCGGGCCCGCGGCACCTTGGACTTGAGGTCGTAGCTGCACTGCACCGGCAGCAGCTCGTCGTTGCGGCCGTGGAACACGACGACGTCGCAGCTCAGCCGCTCCCTGACCACGTCCAGGTACCCGTCGATCTTGCCGGCGGTGCCGCAGATGACGTTGTGCAGAGTGTGCCATGAAGCGTGGTGCGTGTGGCAGAAGAACCCGTCCATCAAGTACGTCCTCATCCTGCAAAATTTTTTTTGTGTCGTTGTTTTCGTATCAGAAGTGATACAACAAATCTTGTGATCATAAATTCATATCACAATAACTTTGTATCAGAATTTATCATCATGTAAATTTCAGCCAAAAGATGAGATCGAGACGCAAAAACATGAAATTTGACCAAAAGTTTGACCATGGTTTGGTAGGGAAGGCGAACCACAACATCCCCAAATTGGTGCACGCTTCACCCCACTTAAGCTTCCTTGCTAAATAAGAAGAAGTTGATTTTATTGTAGGACACGAACTCATAATTAAAAACCTTATATTTTGATTTGATAATGTTTTTTTATATATATGCTAAGCTCTTTTTCGTGTTGGATGGCCATTAGGTTACCAACCAGATCCGATTTAATCCAAATCTGTATTATAATATATTATTAATTATTAATATTATTATGTATGCATATATAGATCCAGTTGTACTACGTGTACCCCCTTGAAAAATCTCGTGTCCTGATCGTAGCACATGTTTAGAAAATTGACTACACGGCATTAAAGCACCATTAATTATAATATTGTCCAAGTTACATTGGACCCAGGATGATACTATTTATATCATTAAAACCAGTCCGACCTTAACCAATGGCCAACTTGATAGAGTTTGGGACATTAATGACATATGCGGCTAAGAACATGCATGAGATTAATAGATTGGAGATTAATGCACAAGGCATTGAGGCTAAGTTAGTGTCATGTTTGTGATCGGATATATTCTTAGAGTTACTAGTTAATGAAATCAACAAGATTGATTTATAGAGGATTAGTAACCTGTTCCTGGTGACGAACTCCACGGCCAGCTTCCAAAATATGTGGTTCTTGCACATGACGAGGCTCACCGTCCGGCTGATATGCTCATACCAACACAACACCGACGAGCCCCCCGCGATCAAGGGCCAAATGCGCCGCGGCGCCACCTGCCGGAGCACGTACTGCGTCCCCTGCTCACCTTTGGGCACCGGAAAATACGGCTGCGCGTGAACCAAAATGTGTACGTCTCAAATTATCTCCGGTGCACGCAAACACGGACTTAACAAAAGTATAGTATGGGAGTGATAGTTTACCGGAGCCAGAATGGTCAGGGACTTGACGGCGCCGCGGTGCTTGACGGCGAGGGCGAGGGCGAGGATGGATCCCAGAGAATGCGCAACAATGTGGAAGGACTTGACGTTGTGGGGCTCGAGGACGGACCGCTCGATCATGTCGACGTGCTCCCTTAAGGTGTACAACGAGTCCGCTGGCTTCGGGCTCTTCCCGAACCCCAGCAGGTCGACGGCGAACAGCCGGTGCCTCGCCCTCGTCGTCTCGCTGAAGTTCGGGAACACCGTCTCCGTCCAGAACGCCGACGACGATATGAATCCGTGGATGAACAGCACGTCCTCCTCCGCCACCTTCCCATCTACCCAACATTAACCTAATGATAAGCTTCCATTTCAAACTTTACATAAAGTTCGAAAAGTTGGATTCATGTCGCGAATTAACTGACTGTTGATCTTGTGTTTATACGACAAGTGCTCTACCTCTCGGACCCTCGACGTGGACGAAGAGGGTGTCCGGCGAGCTCGGGTTGCAGCCATGGCACTCGCAGTCGGACCAACGGCGGACGCGATGCGACTTGTGGCCGCCGAGCTTCCCCTGCAGCATCTGAATGATGGTGGAGTTAATGGTGAACGTGGCGGCGGCGCTGCGGGTGCCCGAGGCGGACCGTAGACGGGCGGTGGAAGGGACCGCGGCTGCAGAATGGGTCCCTTTTATCAGCATCAGTCGGCGAAGCTCGTCGATCGTGGCGCGGGAGATCTCGGAGACGAGGGATGGCCGTGAGTAGAGGGTGTCCGAGATGTCTTCGAGCTGAATGCTCGTGGAAGAGGTCACGGAGACGACCTTGGAGCCGCCGTTCTCGGAGACGAATATCTTTCCGCTGCTGGTGATCATGTCCCGCAGCGAGGTCGACGAGCAGTAGCAGGGCTTCCACTCGTCCTCCAGGGCGTAGTCGGCCAGCTTGTACACGAAGCAGAGGAGGACGTCCACGACGTCCAGCACGGTAAAGATCACGAAGCTCAGGACGTCGTTGAGGACGTGGCCGAAGACGGCCATGGCAAATGCCACGGCCCCCACGCCCACCATCGCCGGCTGCCGGCTTCTTTTAAACTTCGTTGCAGCACGTATGCCGTTGGTCTGAAATGAATTCGAGCAATGTGCAGAGGTGGGCTGGTGACAGAGAAATAGATAGATAGGAGAAGAAGAAGATTACACGTTGTACGTTGAGTGTAGTAATAGTTTTCCCGGGGGGTTGCGAATGTGTTTGGATCGAGCAGGCCACCATTCAACCAATAGGTGGAGGTCTCATATGATTGTGGTGAAAAATAAAAAGGAGGTGGGTGCGGGAGAATGAGATTTGAGGAGATAGTGGTCACTGGAAAGCTTCCAAGTAGAGGAGGGAGGGAGGGAGAGAGAGAGAGAGAGAGTCGTGGTGAAATGATGGCGTTCATTTAAGATATTTGGTGGAGTGAGGGAGAAGAGGTAGGTGGTGGTTGAACTCCCTTTGCCTACATTTTTTTTCCTGCTCCTTTCTCTTTTCTTCCATGCTCTGGGTACAGTGGCTTTTGCCTTAATTATTCCAGCACTCGAGCGCCAAATCTTGAACACTATCGACGTTTTAAATTAAAACTTCAAGAAATGCCTTTTGACGGTGGACGATAATTATTGCTCTATTAGCTTAAGATCATTTTCACAAGCATTAAATGTTCTCACTAATATCTTGTGAGGATATAACTCGAAGCAAGGGGTCAAAACTTCAAGTTTTTGAATTAAAATTTATTTTAAAATTATTTAGAGAAATCTATATATAATATCATGATACTTTTGTAATTAAGTTTGTAGCTCTCTCCATCCACCATTTTTTTCTAACTTTTTTATCCTATTTTTTTAATTATGAAAAAATTTAATTCAGTATTTGTGTTTTATTCAATTTTTTTAATGACATTATGATCAGTGACATCCTATTTAATTTATTATCAGATCTAATTTAAGGTATTTTAAATTATTTAATATTTTTATTTGAAGCTATTTCTTCTTTAAACTACACCAATTAAAATATCTATATATATTAAAAGTACAACGATTAAAACGAATTTAAGCTATTGAATACTTCATTTTAAAGTTGATGTATTTATATAACTATATTCTATATATAATATAAAGTTATGCATCATGACATTTTTATAATTAATTTTGGACCTCTCTCCTTTCACTATTTCTTATATTTTTTTTCTGATTTTTTAGTTATTAAAATTTTAATTAATTAATTGTGGTGTAATTCCCATTTTAATTTATTTTTAATTGCATTATAAAGACATTAACTTTCACAATGTCATCATTAATTACATACTATTTAATTTATTATCAAATTTAATTTAAGGTGAGATCATGGACTATGCCTCCAGCAGCACGAAGGATGACGATCTTGCGCTCGAGACCATCACCGTGTGAAGCTTCGGCGTATGAGATGAGAGGAGTTGGCGCATAAACATATAAAACTTTATTATAAAAGAATCAAAGTAACATGATTTAAAATAATTTAATATTCTTAAAATAAAAATATAAAATCAGTTTAATGATATATTTATAAATTAATCAATATTGTGTGAAGTGCGAGGGTGTTTTTAGTTTTCATCCTATAGGTAGTCAAATTGTTCACAATGCTTAGTATAATAATAATTTTTAAAAAAATAATAAATCAAAATTTACATGAATATGTTTAATCATATAACTAAATGCAACATTTTAAAGATATCAAACAAAAGATTCATAATGTAATAAAAGAACATTAAGTTATAAAAGAAGTATTATATCAATACTAAAAATATGATTATTTATGAACTAATTATATAAATACATAAGGTCCTAGGGATCCCATTTTTTAGTTAGTTGATTTTATTATATTAAAAGTTCACCTTAATATGTGTTTGACTTATGACTATTTTTTTCTTCAATTTTTTCCCATCGGATAAATTGATCGCTAATCTTTTTTAATGTCCTACTCGAATTTACTTAGTTTTATCATCTTTTACACTAGTCTAGAATAAAAAATAATATTTATATAAATATAAGAAAACTAGTTATCTTATCTAAAATCTATAAAATTCGATTCAATATAAAACTATAGATTAGGTTCATATAAGAGAAGTTCTCACTTTGAAGATGTTTTTGTACATCTGTTGGGGTGATCATCTTTTGAATCCTAAGTATGATTTCTCTAACGAAATCCACACCAAGGTAAAAAAATTGCACACAAATTTCAAATGCAAATTTAAGATGCAGAGAAGAATAGAACAACTATTAACATTGAAACAATTCATTCATGATTATAAAGAAAAAATCTTGTAACTTTATTTTTGCCTCTCTCTCTATCCGTGACATTTGATATGAAAATATTTCATAGTAATGACATTTGATACTTAATGGACTAATCGTACATTTAAATTGACCAGAATTTTGAACAAAGGAATTACAATATTCCTAATATTCACAATCAATGGCTCGAATTAATCGATCCTTAAATCAAAATCTAACCGTTTGATTAAACATATTTGAGTTAGTCAAATTTGCCAATATAGAATTCAATCATTACTTAATTGAGCCAAACTCTAAACTTTTATCGATAAATAATTTCAAATTTATGCATGTGGTGAGGAAGAAGACATGTTTGAACTAATGGTCTAATACCATAAATAAACGCATATAAATGATAAATTTTCATTAATTCCATTCTCTCTATTGATCAATATGAATAAGTAAAGTTGTTACAATATGCAAAAGATAACATTGGAATCATCTATCTCAAAACAAATCTTATTTACATACTCGAATTAAGCACATTGAAATTGGTTCCATTTTATCTGTGGTGAAGTGCACAATCATCAAATGCAGGATGGGTTCATCTCTACAAAGGACCAATTGACATATGTGATCAACACAATTGAGAGATTTTTGTTTTCATACATGACAAATTGTGCCTTCGTCAACAACAACGATTAAGAACATATGATAATTCTTTAAGCTCATGAAAAAAATAGTGCACATATTAGAAGTCTTAGATGCCATGATGGGTTAAGAATAATAAGTGCTATTATGTCTTAAAATTCATGATAAAGGTCTCTTAATTGTTAAATAAGGGTCATGATATACTTGATATTAATTTTAGTTAAATCTCTTTAAGTCATTAAGTCATAATTATGATGTCAGATGAAAGTAAATAATATATCATTTTTCCCAATGATGCATAACTTTTGGGATCGATATTTAGTATGTTACGATAAAAGTATTGTGATATTAAGAAATATATGCACATATGTAACCATAATAAGCAATCATTACAAGTGTATACAAGGTTTAAGTTATCTTTTATCGCTTGTAACTCATCAACTAATGTGGGGTTGGTTATTTAATTAGTATTTATATCAAATTTGAAATTCAAGAAATAATTTTATTTAAATGAGGAAGGATGTACAATTCTATTTTTCTTAAAAGAATATTTTGTTTTTAATATAGAAATCCTCCCATAACTTATATATAAAATTCTAATAAATAATCTTATTATTTCTTCTCAGCTTAATTTTTTCTCTTCTCTCTCTTTCTCCTCTTCATCAAAATGTCAGGATTTTATTTTCTTGTGATGGTTAAGACTATTAGGGCAAGGATGAAAAAGAAAATGATGAGGTTTTCAAACGAGGAAGAAGGATACTAAGAAGATATAAAAAAAATAAAAGGATTTTAGATCCAAACGTAAACAAAACCTAATCCTTTCTTCTTTCTTGATGTGTTTGGTCTATTTGAATTGAGATTTTAAGAGAATCTTGTTATTATGATGTGAAACATTGGAATTATATATGTTACAATGTATTATAATATATTCAAAATTGTCTCTAATGTTGAAATAAATATTTTAATAGGTTTTACTTGTTCATAAACTAAAAATAATATATGATTGAAAAGATTTTAAAATCTAGTTTCTTCAAAATTTCATTCACCTAATTTGGAGATCTATAAAAATATTTATGATCCAAAAACCACACTTGTCTGCGGTAGGAGCATACTTAAATTGTAAATTCCATTATAATTTAAAAAAAGTAAATTAGGTATTGAAATTATGAAATAATTTTGCTTGTTTTATCTTTTTAGAATTCTTGAAATCACTTAAAAATAAGTTTAAAAAATTGTTAACATTTTAATGTCTAATGTCAGAATATTGCGTAGGAAATAAATTTCAAATTTCACAATTTTTTGAGACTAAAATTCCAAAAAGTAAAATAATGTACATAGACAATTTAAAATATGTTAAAATTCTTATGAAATTTTAGTTTTTTTTTAAATAAAACCAACCAAATTTTATGTCCATAGATCGAGTCAACTTTTTATTGACGATGTGTATATATTTCGCCTCCAAATTCCACACCAAACAAATCATAGTTGTTTGGAGATGACCAACAGGTGACGGAAATGGAATATGCAGCATCATTAATTCGAATTTCTAAGGGTCCATATATGCATCCTGATATTTGACAACAAGGAAAGAAAGTTGACCAATTTTTACAATTGGCATCTCTCAGTGTCATTTGATTTCAATATATACATATATATAGACATGATATGTGTGTGAGAGAAAGAGAGAGTATATTTTATTAGTTTAAATAAAATATTTCATAAAAATAGAAAAGAATAATGCATATGTAAAATCATAAAGTATGAAATTCACATTCAATATTTCAGATTTTTTTCCCTTTTAAATTGCCTGCATGGTGCACAAAAAAAAGCCTATGCATCCTAATATTTCTCAATATCGCAATATCCTATTGAGAATTTGAGATCGTTGAATCATTCCTTATATATAACACAACTTTTTTGTAAATAATTTCTTTTTGGCAAAATAAATGCCGATGTCACTAATTACATTTATTTTCGACAATGTTATCAATTATCGCTAAAGATATGGGTCTAAAAATTAAATGCTATATATATATATGTATTACAAGTAATGTAATCATATTACTTAGGTAAATAACTATTTCCACTATTATTGAAAAAAATAAGTATTATAGTATGAGGACTTGGACCAATTCCAAATTCCATCACCATTGTCAGAAGAATTTTTTGCAGGCGGGTGCAAGTCGCATGCACCGGGGGCACGTCGTCACGCCTTGACTCCAACCTGCACTCCGCACATTAAAGCCGACCATGGCGTCCTCTTCATCTCCGACTGCGCATCCACGCAGCAGATCAACTTCGCGCACTGAAATGGCGCCCTCTTCATCTCCTTCGGTGTTCGTACTTCTCCTTGCACTCTCCCTGCAGCTCCGCCCGTCGACCCCCCACGCGTCCTTCGTCTTCGGCGACTCCCTCGTCGACGTCGGCAACAACAACTACCTGCTCACTCTGTCCAGAGCCGACTCGTCCCCTTACGGCATCGACTTCGCGGCCTCCGCTGGTCGACCCACAGGGAGGTTTACCAATGGCAGAACCATCTTCGACATCATAGGTAGGCCTCGACCCCTCCCCTGATCAACTGCGACAGAAAGAAAAATTGAATTTGTTTTCTTTGGGGGGGCCAATAACTGTTTGAGACGAGCCTTCCTTTTACTGTGCACACCCTGATGGATATGTTTAGGCATCTAAGTCGCGGACACGACAGTCTGTGCATTAATTGCTTGCTGTACTGACCCCCCCTTTTGAATCTCCCCGCCATTGAATGCACAGTGGAAGCTGTGGGAGGAGACAGGGCATTTCCTCCGCCTTACTTGGCAGCACCAAGTAGAACGGACGGCGAGGTGCGTGGCGGGGTCAACTACGCCTCTGGCTCGTCAGGGGTCTTGGACGAAACAGGATCCTTATTTGTACGCTCTCATGCATATCACCTTTTTTCTTTTTAATTTCCTTTTGCACCACTGATGCTCTTCCAGCATTGCGGCATTGAATGAAGTTTCAGATTGAGAGGCTGCCACTGGGCAAGCAGATAAAATACTTCGAGGAGACCAGAAGCGGCATTGTTGGAGCTTGGGGAGTAAATGGCACCGACGAGTTCCTGCACAACGCGGTGTTCGCCATAGCCACAGGGTCTAATGACATCTTGAACTACCTCGAACCTTTTGAGCCCTTCATTGTGCAGAACAGGCCTCCCCCTGAGGCGCTTCAGGACGCCATGCTCTCAAACCTGACCCTGCATCTGAGGGTATACAATTCTCCCTGAGAAAAACTCTCTGGTCTCTGATTGTGAGCCAGGTGTTTACTTCTGATAGCTGAATGAACTGAGCAGCGTTTGTATGAGCTGGGAGCGAGAAAGTTCATCGTCGTCGGCGTCGGGCCTCTCGGATGTATACCTTACGTCCGGGCTGTCAAACTGGTGGCCGGAGGGAGGTGCTCGTCCGTGGCGAACGGCATAGTCCAAGGCTACAACATGAAGCTGCGAAGGAGGATTGTTGAGTTGAACAGGGAGATGAGTCCGGAAGCCATGTTTGTTTACGCCAATTCGTACGACATCGTGCTGGACATAATACGAAATTATCGTCCTTATGGTATCTGTTCGGATCCAATTCATTACTTCTTTGCCGGAGAAAATTTTGGTGCTAACAGATTTGTATGTGTGGATGGCCATTGACAGGGTTTGAGAATGCAAATGATCCCTGCTGTGGCGTGAGCTTTCCTCCATTCCTCTGCTCCAGGAATGCAGTTAGTGACAACTCGAGCTCCATGCTATGTCAGGATCGTTCTAAGTTCGTCTTTTGGGATTCATATCATCCCACAGAAGCCACCAACATTATTGTGGCCAAGAAGATTCTTGATGGAGATGAAGGAAGCACTTTTCCCATCAGCGTCAGAAAACTGTATGGTCGTAACCGGTAAAAATATCAATTGGCACATCAACAGTCAACGCAGGCATATCTGAAGACAAGGAGCCTTCAAATTAACACTTGTTTTTAATGGGCTTTTTTATTGTTTTGTTCTGTCAATTAATCAAAGCTTGAGAAAAGCTAATTTACTTTTCGTAATGCAAAATTGAAATCATTCCAAAGTCACGTGTTAACGCATTGAGGAAGAGCAGAGGGCCTGGCAGACAAGCAGATACGTTACAGTAGAACAGTGTGAACCTTCCGGACTTGGAAATCCTTCCTTTCTCTCTCTCCCTCTCCCTTTCTCTCTCTCCCTCTCCTTTCTCTCTGGATTTGATCAATGCTGAAGACTTGACAAATTATAATCTCTGTGCAGTTTTATCTGCTCATTCATTAAAATGAAGCAGTAGACCCTCATAAATTCTCTATAATTTAAGTTTTTTTTTTACTGCATCAGCAGAGGATTTCGGTTCCACTTCATTTTACAGCTTTATGATTTGGAAGAAAATTTCGTGTCTTCGTTTTTGTAAAGTTCACATAGATCAATTAGTGACCGGCCTTGTTTGATCAGAATTTGTTGATCTCTGCGGTCTATTTCATGTGCTGGCGTGTCAGTGAATGATTGATCCAGGCAGACTGTGTTGTCTGACATCTGAGACTTCGAAGTAAATGCAACTAGTATGAGATTGCAGCATTCAGCATTGCCTGCATGTGTAGTCTGTTTGACTGTTTTACTAGCTGAGCTTAACAACATATCAAAATCGAACCAAGTCAAAACAAAGCTTTCAGATGAATCTACAGACAGAATTCGATTAGATTCCCCAAGTATTTCAAGACAAAACACCTACGTACGGAAGAGCAGACACGGTGGGGTGATAAATGTTTTGCATCGCATGCTCAAGTTTCTCTTCCTCCTTCCCTGGAATCAACAAACACAAGATCTACAAGCTTCTGACTTGGTCTGATTAGTTGGAACACAGGGTGTCGGTACAGCTACATGATTCCTTTCATAAAGTTCAACTTATCCCACGCACCTTCTCTATTCCCATGTACTAAATCACTTTCAGATTCACCATCTCTCTTGTTGTGAAGGCTGCAAAATCCTCCACTAACGTAACTTTTCTGAGGCTTTTCAGTACTAAACAGACACTTTTCCAGGGAATTCTTACCAAAAGCTTGCAGATTTGATATTTTATCATTGGTGCACATAATGTATTGCTCAACAGTTTTAAAGGTCTTAGATTCGTCATAGTCGTTCTGAGTTCCGGAGCAGGAACTCCACATCTTTGCTGCAGTAATTGCCTCCTCTCTCACTCTCAGTGTCTTCATGATCAACGTTTTGAGGAAGTTCATTACCTGAACAGCATGGACGAGAGCAGTTAATGGATCTGCCATCTGCAAGATAAAATTTCGTCATGGTCATAATTTGAGTACTTTCAATCTGTGCAACATTATAGCATGCAATCTGATGAATAAGAAATGAGAAATCTTTTCTTATGACCTGAGTCATGTTAGGTGCAAAAACCATAGCGACATTTCGAGCATTCATCTTGTTGCAACGTTCATGCTCCACCACATCTGCCATGAGATCAATGCACCAGTCAAGCAATGCTGCTTCAGTCGGTGGCAGCATTCTCGCAAGCTCAGAACACTCTTCTTCTGTATTACAGTGCACCATCTGATCCGATGTCAGCGAATCCAGCACCCCGTTGGGTAATTCTCTGAACCATGCCTGCATACATGAAGAAACCCCTCATAAGCAAAACTCAAAATTAAGTAAAGATACACGATGAATAAAGGATCTCTAAATTGGTAACGAAATTAATTGTACTCTATTATTGTCTTTAGCTTGGACGTCTGAATTCAGTTTATGCTCATAGTTATCTTTACCTTGACATCATTTTCATTCAAAAGGAAAAAAAAAGAGACAGATGGAACAATAGTTAACTAATGTGCTCATAACGAGTACATGATCAAATGAAGAAATCCTGGTCATTACCATGATGAACTGGATGCATACATATAACAAAAAGAATCGGATGCTTCGGTAAAAAAAATTGCCATCTGATATCCTAAAACAGGAACAGCGAACTGAACTGGCAATCCAAGATTAAATGTTACAGATAAAATCCTCCAATGATTCTCATTACCTTTATGAGACCTGCCAGGCAGTGCGAGTCAATTTTATTTGGCATAAGACCTCTGTTTAATTGGTCCCTGACAAGCAATTCATGGCTATTCTCTGCATTAATTCTGAATATGCCCTCCTCCTTCAGGGAAGATAAAAACAGATACTTCAGCTAATCGCCAACATGGAGAAATGGGCCGACTGCAATAATACATCAACAAAAGAACATACTTGTAGGCCGCCTTGCAGGTACAAATGGCGCTGCATTGCGAGCAAGATCATAGGCACAGTGTTCCCTCTCGAATCGTAAGAGCATTGCATGGATTCAGGGGAAACTCCAAACACGCTCGTACTAAAAGTAACAAGAATTCATTCACGAGATTCGACTCAACATTTTTGTCAGTGGTCGCAAAAGCGTAGACACGGTGGTGAAAGCCGCACTCACCTGGCACTCGGAGAAGGCCGGGGGACCTCCGGCTGGAGGTCCGCCGGCAGGCCGAGGAAGCCGTCGAACCGGTCGAATGTGACGTGAGTGAGGTGCCGGACGTCGGTGGGCCGCCCGATCTCCACTGCAGACGAAAGAAGAGAACAGGAGGAGGAGGAGGAGGAGGAGGGATCGCTGATCACGTCGCCGTCGTCCACGGTGTCCACGCTTCCGCAGATGACCAGCGACCTCCTCAGCGCCGCCACCGCCGCCATTACGGAGAGCTGCGGCCGTGGACAGCCGTTGCTATTCCTCTCTGTGCCTTCCCAATCTTCTTCCAATTCTGCAGCCTCCTGGTCTTCCTCCTCCGCGCTGGTGGCCTCGGCGGCTCGTCGGGAGGCGGCGGAGGCAGCGAGGCGGAGGAGGATATGGAAACGGGCCATGGAAGTGAAGAAGTTACAGTTGCACTGACGTCGGCGATAATGGGGCCAACATCAACGGGGGCATCGTTTGGTGGATTCCGCGAGGTTTTATATAGTAAAATAAATAAAAATACGACGCTTTTATTTGTTTCTAAACTAATTAAGCTTTTTCGCTTTTTATATATTTTTTCCATAAAAAACCTCTCTTTTATATAATTTTGTTTCAAGATGCGAACAAAAATTCACATTATATACATGTCCATTAATTTTACGATTCAATTATTAGTATACAACAACAACAAAGCCTTATCCCACTAGGTGGGATCGGCTACATGAATCATACGACGCCATTCCGCTCTATTAATAATCAAATCTTTCGGTATATTATTCACCAATAGATCTTGCTCTATTAGTTCGCCAAGTGTTTTCTTTGACCTCCCCCTTTCTCTTTTAATCGGATTTCAGATTATTTGAGATTCAATTGTTAGCATATATAATATATATATATATATATATATATATATATAGGATAAAATGAATACATAAGACCATTTTAAATTATAATTTACAAATATTCGGAAGATCGATCGATCTATTATAAAATTATTTTTTTATTATATAATAAATTGATCGACTTATTGTACAAGTAGTTCCATGTTATATTATATATGACTACACATTTCTTTTCTCAAATTATTTGATGACCAGTCTTTTCCTTAGTCACTAAGTTTGAGATTGTGATGATTATATGGGAAGTCTCATTTATGCTAGAAGTGAAAAAGGATAATCATATTTAAAGTATTTTGAAATACTGTTATATACATGTACGTACACTAAATTGTATGTATCTCTTGAGACAACTCTGAGATTGGAGTTATCCGGAATCTTTGATTAGATTGAGATCCGTGACCAGATATCATGGATCCCTGCCAGGAGATCTTGCCAAAACAGGGATCGACATGATCGGCCACATTTAACTATGCCGCCATTTTGTGTCATATATTTTTCATATTTAACTTAAAGGATGTTATTAAATATAACAATTAATATATAATTTAATTACTAAATCTTTTATTATTACAATATTTTTTTTTATGATTAGCTTTTCGTCATTTCGAAAACTACAGGGAAAGCAATGCCGAAATTGATGTTAATTAGGGGCTTAAAAGAAAATCTGAAAAGAATTGATTCCATTAATCAACTCTAATTTGTTTTCAATTCTAACACTGAGGGTGCGTTTGATTGAGGGCGAAAGGAGAGGAAAAAAAAAGGAAAATCGTTTCACAATTTAAATTGAAGAGAAATGAAAGCGAAAATTATTTTTTATCCTTCAATATCTCATTTTCTTTTTACCTCTAAATTACGATGAAAAGAAGGAAAAAAACGTACTTAACATATGTTTTCATTTTTGACCATATAAATTAAACATATATAGATATATATATAAAAAATAAAAGTATCTAAATAAAATAACCATTTAACATTATTTTCATCTCAATGCAGGAAAATGATCCTGACAATTGTGTTAGGAGCTAGAGTTTGAGCATGCAGCTGAAGCCGTGCTCAACACACTTTTGAAGGCCGAGAAGAATTGCCCAGGTTTCCACTTTCCAATGCCAAAGTAACACGACGACTAGCGGCACCAGCAAAGATGAGAGAACAAAAATATGAGAGCGCAATATATATCATTTAACATTTACTCCATTCCTTTTCGTTTAATGGTATATCAATCAAATAGAATAACTATTAATCTTCATTCTCATAATTTTCATTTTTATTCTTTATCTTCCCTTCTTATTAATGAATTTAGTTCACTCGTGGGTTTTCTTCTTTAGTCTGGTCTGGTGCTATCAGCAAGCTCTTCTTTCCCTTATTCTAATAACGGTCTCGATTGATATTCCACAATTTGTCAATTTAACCGTCGACATTTTTTTGTTGGGGAACAGGACCCTATGGGCCGATTTCAACCCCATATATGTGGGGCGCTGTCCGATTTTGATCGGACGGATGAATAAAATGCGCGGTTCAACAACAAAAAAAAGGGTTCCATGTTGCAAAGATCTGAACCGTACACGACAATGAACCGACAGAGCCGGCCAACCTCTGTCCCCACCATGCCGGGTCATCGACCGCCGCTAGCGCCTCCTCATCGGGCGCTACGGGTCGTTTGGTCTGCCAGGTTGTCAACCGGCGCAAGCTCCACCTCGTCACATGGTTGCCTCCGCCATTGCTTGACCAGTGTCACCTGATCTTCCAAGTTGTCAACCGTCGTCGGGTTGTTGGTCATCTGATTTGCCAGGTCGTCAGCCGACGCATGCGTGTCCTCATCCATGGTAGACCCGTCATCTTCGACGTCGCCTGATCTGCCAAGTTGTCGATCGCCGATGCACTATTGTCGTCCGATCTGTCAGATCATCGATCGACGCAGGTTCATCCTCATCTGCCACAAACCCATCGCAGCCTGATCTGCCAGGTCGTCGATCGCCGTCGCATCATCGGTCATCCAATATGCTAGGTCATCGATCGACGCAGGCTCTTCCTCAGCCGCGGAAAATCCGTTGTCACCTGACTACCTCCGCCGTCGCTTGATAGACTGCCGCCACGCTGTAGTCGTCCGATCTGTCAGGTCGTCGATCGGCGTGGGCTCGTCCTCATTTTGTCGCAGACCTTTCATTGCCTGATCTGCCAGGTCGTCGATCGTTGCTGTGCTATTGGTCATCCGATCTACTTGGTCGTCGACTGACTGGAGCTCGTCCTCATCCGCCGCATACCCGCCGTCGCCTGAGTGCCTTCGTCGTCGATTTGCCAGGTTGTCGACCGCCATCGCGTTGTTGGTCGTCTGATCGGTCGTCGGACCAGCGCGGGCACGTCCTCATCTGTCGCAAACCCGCTATCGCCTGATCTGCCAAGTCGTCGATCGTCATCACGCTGTTGGTCGTCCAATCTACTAAGTCATCCACCGGCGCGGGCTCATCCTCATCCGTCACACACTCGTCGTCACCTGATGTGCTAATCATCACCTGACTGCCTCCTCGTCGCCGGCCGCTTCTGCCTTCTCATCGCCTTACTGCCTCCACCAACCTGCGCGAGGAATTTGGCTAGCTCGGACGGTTCGTTGTCGTGAAGGGTCCAGATCTTTGTAAGAGCCGATTTTCTTGTTGTTGAACCGCGCCATTTTTTCATCCGTCGGATGGAAATTAGACGACACCCCACATATATGGGGTTGAAATCGACCCACACCGTCCTTTTCCACTTTTTTGTTTTACCTTGTTTCTATTTATTTCAATGTTTTTTTACTTTGTCATTTTACAATAACAATGAGTGCATATAAAATATACACACTTAGTTCCCTTTTATTTCCTTCCAATCAGATGTGCTTTAAACTTTTCTTAAATTTTTTTCGAATAATAATAATGATAGATAAAAGAGCTAAGAGGAGTTGTCAGATACTTTTTTATAGTTCAAGAATGATGAACAATTTTTTTCTTAATTCAAGAATAACGAGTAACTTTTTGTTAGTTCATTATTATTTTAAACAAAATACTTTGTCAAATTAAATTCTATAATCATTAATTTGATTTTTTTTCTCCACGAGAAACGTAAATGTAAACCTGAAAAGGAAAAGGTAAAACGTTCTATGTGTCAAATTTGTTCGCCAAACAAAACTATCGACATAGGACTATTTGAAATGTGGCTAATGTTCTTTAACTTTATACCCCTTTTATTATCTCTTTATCATCCTTGTAATTAGAAAATTGTTCCTTCTTGTGGCACTTGTCATGCATGCTACCATGGTTATCGTTTAGTAGTTAGTGCGGAAATAATGATGAATAGCCCAATTAATTACGTCCTTTAATTTAGGTGAGATGCATGATGTCCTCATCATAAGTGTATAGAGAGAGAGAGAGAGAGAGAGAGAGAGAGATGCGAATGAAATATGACTCCAAGATGGTGATGGGCCAACACTTAATACTCATATAATGAATGAAGTATTTCAACACTTAATACTCATCAATCTTTGAAACATGCCATGTTAAATTGTTCCACAAATTGACAAAAAGAAAAAAAAACGGGGTTCATGCATTCTCGGAGTAGCAAAAGGGATAAGAAGAAAGTTTATTTAACCCTAAAAAGACAAAATGATAAGAAGACATGCATTGGATGCTCATTGATCTATGTGAAACATATACAAAACCTTTGTAGGGCATGTTAAGTAAAGGCATACATGTGCATGTTCACTATTGATCAGTACATGCTAATGAATGAAGCTTGCCATTTGCTTTAATATATGATATTTTTTAGAAAAATTAAAATAGTACAATAAAAGTTAATAAAAATATATTTATTTGTAATAAGAAAAATATGGAATTTCACAATAAAATCTGAAAATATCAAATAAGAGTTATGTGATAAAAAGTATAAATAGTAGAAAATTTGAATAGTAAAATATATATAGAAGTGAGAAATAGGTCTCTTAAATTTTTACAAATGGGGCACTAGTTTGAGGGAATCAATTTGATGTATTAAAATATTAATCTAAATTCTAATTGGACTTCTAATTCTTGAGTTTTTTTTAACTAAATTTTTTGGCATAGGATAAATTTCTCGAATTGGTTGACTTTTCATATATATATCTTAGATTAGTGTTCTATATCAACAAAAAAAAAATGGACTGAGAGATGGATTGAGTATTACAACTATAAACAAAATAAATAAATTTGTCAAAAACAAAAGCTTAAATTGTTTACGTTGCATGTAGGAATGGGAAGATTTTTAATGGAATTCTATTTTATGCCTTTGGGGCAAAAAAGAAACAGGAGTATATAAATAGCCCAAAAGCCCAAAGTCCATGTTTGCTCCGCACCAGTTATTAGGCCCAAACATTGTGGCCCAAACACTTAATGTTTGCTCCGCACCACTTAGATACACTTATTTCTTTTATATTCATTTGGACCTTTGATGTTTAGGTTCTGTTTGACACTATTAGTCATTTGATAAGTGGCAGATAGTGAATGGAGAAAGATGATTAACTGTTAAAAATTATAATAAATAAGTGTTTGATAAGCTTAGTGGTAGAATTAGCCGACTAATATAAAATAACATAATTAGACATATGATAATATTTAATTTAAGCACTATACAAATTATATTATAATAAAATAAATTAAATATTTATATCTTAATTAAATAAAATAAAATTTCACAATTAATTTTTTTGTTAAAATATATAGAGATTTATAATAAATTTTATAGATAGTGCACCCATGATATAAAAAGTATTAATTGTGAAATTATTGTTTAATCATTGTTAACATATAAATAATTTGTAATTGATTAAGCATGAATATAAAAAGAAATATAGTTAAATGATTATAAAATAAAAATAAGAAAATAATAATATAAAGTTAGAAAGAAATAATATATTTAAATAAGAATAAAATTAAAAAAAGTATAAAATACTAATCTCTAAATGCTAAAAGTTAGTAAAAGTAGATTTTTAATATTTTCATAAAACACTACTTATTTTTATCATTTATAAAAAAAAGTAGCATTTGAAGAAAGGTTAATTTTAGCATTGCGCCTCATTAGCATATGACCAATTGAGAGATGAGATAAAAAATAAAAGATATTTTTTTTATGAAGTAATGACTTCAAGAATATTACTATTTCTCAGCGATTCAACCGGTTTGAATATATATATATATATATATATATATATATAAGGATTAATATTTCTACAAAGCACCTTTCGCTTTGTAGAGATGTTGAGCACATCTCAATCGTTGATCCACTCATAAATGAATTTAATCAAAAATAATTAAATCTCATAATTTAAAAATATTAATTATTTTAATTAATTAGTGAATTAACGATTGAAATACACTCAACATCCTTACAAAACGGAATGTTGAGCAACAAACAAAATTGTCACACTGTATATATAAATAAATTAAATAAATAATAAAATTTTAATTTTAGTGGTTACCATTTTCTCACCTCATTAATAATTATTATTGTCATTTACCAGTTTTTGTCATTGTAATTATTATGATTTGTATTCCTCTAATCAGGAAGATATAAAAAATGAGTATTTTTTATAAGAAATTCATCGTATCACTTTTCCGTTTTTTTCGTGTCGTACCACTTTCCTGATTTATTCAATAAAAATAATTCCTCTATATATGTCAAGTGAGTAGCATGCAGGAAATTTTTTTGAAAATTTTATTTATTATTGTCAAGTATACGATATGAACGATTTAATCAAACAAACAAACAAAAGCAGCATACCGAAATAAAAAGAAACAAAAGCTCGTTATATCATTCTTGGAAACCGCTACAAACCGACGTATAGCGGCAGCCGTTCTTTACACGTGCCGCGGAAGAACACGTCATTTCCACACCGTCATCGTCACGTGCCCCGGACGGTGGACTTCATAACGTGAGGGAGCCTTCGCTGCGAATTCCACCACCGCCACGGTCTCCGCCTATCAATTACGTCGTCCTCCGTCGCCGTCGCTTGTTCCGATCGCCGCACGTCCGATCTCCAGTATTCGATCTCGGACCATGTCCACCTTCAGCGGCGATGAGACGGCTCCCTTCTTCGGATTCCTCGGCGCCGCGGCGGCCCTCGTTTTCTCATGTAAGGATATCTGGCCTTCATCTTATTATTCTTATTCTCCAATGGCGATGAGGTGGTGGGAGATTTGGATCTTGGAGTAATTTGGTTTTCTTTGTCTTGGGGTGGTTTTGTTTCAAGGCATGGGAGCGGCGTACGGGACGGCGAAGAGCGGGGTGGGGGTGGCGTCGATGGGCGTGATGCGGCCGGAGCTCGTCATGAAGTCGATCGTGCCGGTGGTCATGGCTGGAGTGCTCGGTATCTACGGCCTCATCATCGCCGTCATCATCAGCACCGGAATCAACCCCAAGGCCAAATCATATTACCTATTCGATGGCTATGCCCATCTCTCCTCCGGCCTCGCCTGCGGCCTCGCAGGCCTCTCTGCTGGAATGGCCATCGGTATCGTTGGTGATGCCGGCGTCAGGTACATCCTTTTTTCCCCCTGTCAAACAGGCAACGTCCTGATAGAAATGTTTTTGGTGCCCACTAGAGCTGCTTTAGATCTTCATGTCTCCTCCGATTTTACAATTTGACTTGTGCCTGAATCTGTTGAGAAAATAGTTAGATGTTTTTCTAATGGTACCTTATAATCTTTTCCTTATTTCTCTGAAAAGTTTACATTTTGGGTTTACATCAGAGATTCACAATTTAAGTAGCCTGCAGAGGTTTGCTAGGAATGACAATTGGCTTGAGATCACACTGGTTCGGTAGTATTAGGATGACGTTCTTGTTACCTTCTACAATTTCTGGCAGAAGAAAATTTGAGGTCATGTACATTGAACTAATTCAAGTTTCACCCAGGAAAGGAGATAGTACATTTCACTTGACCGTTTGCATCTGATTTAATTGGTTGCTGAGGTATGAGCGGTTGTTCATAATAGCATGTAGATATGAGCTCGGAACTGCAATTATGACAATCTTTCATAGGAGATGATTCCTCACTGCTGTTCGCACATATGTCTCCTCTAGCAAGAGGAGATCATCTACTATCACGTTCCAGCATGGAGAGTCCTGATATTATTATCCCATGGGGTCCAGACGCGGCAATTATGAGGCAACTCCTCTCTCATTGCCTTATCAGCAATGTGTCTACGGCACGCGCCACACCAGGTGCATGTTAGGTTGGGGGTCCTCTTCACCTCTCCCCGTTGAGGATAACTGATCGGCATTACCTCCTTCGGATTGGCATCATGGAACAGCGGCTACACCTCCTTGACAAATCCATGATGGTTGTGCTTCAAGATGGCCTCCATGGTCAAGGCGTCATAACGGACTGGATACATCGGAAAGAGGAAAGGTGGCTATCCTCCTCACCGCAGTGCCGTCTCACCTCCGCTTTGTGGAAGTTCCGATAGCAATTATCAAATCTTTCAGTGTCTTGGGGGAAATTATTGTCCTTGCTATTGGATATGCTGATGTCTCCACCATTAGTGCCTCGATTGTACTCCCATCACAGTGCTGGGTGACAAGATCAGTCAACCTTTGTGCTGATGATCTCAGATTCTCGATCACTATTGACCAAGCAGATACTCTGCTGACAGGGCGCACCTGGTCTGATATCATAGCTGGCGATGGTTCGAGGTCACCGGTAGCACACCAAATGGGATGGACGCTGCGGTAGTCCAAGCATCTAGACGACATGACGGAGAAGCCGTCCCACATCCTCGAGGCGGATCTCTTGTGGAATACCCATACCGAAGAAGAACCCGTGGTTGCCCCCTACAACTGACATATATTGTAACGATTTTGTGCTCTGAGGTGGAAAATAATACAAATAAGACAATCTCTGGGATTGCTTTGTGTAGCACTTCGATGTAGGATAGATATGATAGATGATATTGTTATTATTTTATAGTCATAGATTTTAGGTTGTTTTAGGTTTGGCTGTAAATGCCCAATAAATAGTTATAAACTCTTCCATTATTAAGAGTTCGTGTAACATCCAATTATTTCTTAAACCTGTGTGATTTTCCTTCATGGTGAATTCCGAACCTCGATGGATTTCGAGTTTATCAAATTACTGATAATGCTTTGAAACGTCAACCTCTTGTTCGAGATTTGCTTAAAAGTTGTAATCTCCTCCACTGCTGCGTCACCCTCCTATCGCCAAAAGGGATCCTGTGGATTGTGAGGGCTACAAAACTTTCCTTGGAAGTGACCCACCCAAATCTTTCCTCAAACATCCTTTTTTTGACTGCAATATCTTTAGGAAGGTCTGGAACAGCACCCGCTGGCGTGGTCCTATGATGGCTCTAAGAAAGTGCTACACCTCGAATTTCACCCCTAAATTGTCAAGGGCAATTAGGTCATTCTGCTGTGTTAGTATGTTCGTTGTCACATAATCATAATAAAATATGATTTTCTATTAACTCAGCGGAAGCGTAAATCCATTAAATAAGATAAAGGAATCCTTCTATTAAATGCGGAAAACTTCATAAAACATCAAAAGTAATATTATAGAATTAAAAAGTAATGTTATAGAATTGAAAACACATCTAAACATCATCACTGATAGCAATTCAAAATATCTTAAAGCCATAGTCAAAACATCTATTTAAAAACATAGTCAACTAAACTCAGTAACACATGACTTTAAGACTCTTAAACCAGTGTGCAATCTTTTCATCCAATCCTTATGCACCTGCACAGATCCGAAATGCAGGAGTTTTCCCGATTAGAGTATGTAAAGGTGCGATGTCATGATCCTAAGCAAGATACTATATGTATGCATCATCTTTATATAAAGGAAGTAAACAATACGCATGCCATGTACTTATGTGTGATCTAGATGCCATTCATCAACATCAATTTATCATAATGCATCTATAATAATAGCATGGAAACATGTAATCAAATCATCATACCAGGAGGTATGGGTATTCATAACAATCATTCATTCATTTCCATAGGCATATAAGTGAAAAACACTTACCATAACCATTGCCCCCATAACTTTCTTCGGGGTTGCTTCATAACTCTTTGGACTTCCACTTGCGTGGGACATCATTCCATTCGATCGATCTTTGGCCCTTCCCATTTGGTTATATCTTCTGATAGTTGAGATTTATGTCGTTGCCCTCTCAATAGGCTAGCTAAGACGTGAAGACAATGCTCCCCTCTCACCCGAAGGTGACATCAGTCTGCACACACCGTTATCGATATATGTAACGATCATTTTGGACTCTCGTCCGATGGCGACATCGGAATGACACATCGTTGAACGATCATTCCGGATAAATATCCGATAAAGGACCATAGAGGATCGACATGTAACATCATTCACAACTGGATTCATTATACTTTACAATCAACAAACATTTACGTGGCTCAATCTTCAAATTTTAACCTAGTTACGTGGGAATATGCATATACGTGTACTTAGGTTCTTATACAATCATCAATACAAAGTATTAATACCTTAAAAAATAACTTAATATAATATATAAAGTTTCAGCAATGGTCACGACCGTGAAAAGAGTCGTCACGGCCGTGACATAAACCCCTTAAAATTCGTCATTCTGTCACGGTCGTGACAGTGTGTGTCACGGCCATAACAAGCTTTGTCACGGCCGTGACAGAGCATGTTTCGCCCGACCCTTCGGTCTTCTATCACGGACATGACGAATTGCGTCACAGCCGTGACAGAAGCTATTTTGACCGATCTTTTTCACCTTTCTGTCACGGGCATGACGGGGTGTGTCACGGTCGTGACAGAGCCCTGGAACTCGACGTCAGTTCAATTTTTACACGACTTTTCACCTAGATCTAGGGAAAATCATCATACAACATAACGAATCATCATAACCTCATAGGCATAATTTTCAAACATTATAGGATCAAAAGAGTCTCGGAAAACATATTAAAACATTCAATTTCAAAGATTAGGGTTCATCCCTAAATCATGAATAACAAGAACATATGAACCCTAATTATTAGATCTAATCATAAAACCTGTACATAGCCTATATCAAATCATAAAAACCTATACATGCATAGATCTAATGATTTCCATGAACAAAAATCCCTCAATCAAAATTCAATAAGAGAACAGGACGTCCTCTTGCTCTCAATCAATTACAGAAAAAACATTGAGAGAGGAGAGAGATGTTTTGGATTCCTTTTACATATCTTTCTTTTAAATCTTTCTCATCTTTCTTTCTTTTCTTCCTCCTTGTTCCTCAGGTTCTCCCTCTTCAAATTCTAGCCGTCAAGAGACTTTTTGGTGGAGAAAAAGAGGTTAATAAGGGATTTAGGTTTTTTTATACAGGGGGACTTAAGAGTATTGGGCCCAGATTAACTATTAAGCCCAAATTAGAAAGTCTAGGGTATTACAGGAAGACTGTTTTTCGCCATGGTGGAGCTACTTCAGGTACAATCACTTTCAGGTCTAGACGGAGGTGAACTCAATTGTTTGTAGCTTTTTGGGCAATATGGGTTACAGAGAAATGCAGTGATTTTCGGTGCAGCCGATGCTATGTTGAGAACATTGTCTCCCACATAGAGGCCCTGGCTAACGAATGGAGCCTTCTATAGACAATTCTCTCTCTCTCTGCCCTTCTGTAGCTACTCTTTCTCCAGCTAACCTCAGCCTTGCAATGCATGAAGGGGCGGGCCCATACAGACACCACCAGCTAACCCTTCTTTATTAGTTTTATATATTAATATATAAATTTTAGGATTTAAAACTTAAATCAGGCCCCCTTATATTATTTTAGTATGGAACATGAGCACAATTTCCACACTGGCGTGGTGGTTTCATTGTCTGGTGATTATTCTAAAGGTCCTGGGTTCAAAGAACGATAACCCACCCATCACCCTCCCCAAACCCCACGGTGCCTATCTTTAAAACCAATGAAATGAAAGGTCTATTATAACGAAAGGATGTATACATGGAGTATTATTCTTGTGCTTTGATCAAAGGATAGTCAAATGCTAGCTGGTTGGTCCATTTTGTGTATACCTCTTCTGTGTACATAGATTATAAAGGAATCAAATGGGCGTCAGAGACAACTGTTTAATCCTTTTTGCCTCTAAAAGAATGGGTTCATAATGCCCCAAATTCAGTCTTTTAAAAAGTAATCCTTATTTGTCTGTTTTAGACAGTATTCGTAAAGCTTGATGTTGAGATATGATTTGAATATCTCTTCATATCTTTCCATATCTTTGTAATATTAGTTAGGATTAGTATCCCAGATTTCTTGGGATAGTATCTCAGATATTTTGGGATAATATCCCTGATTTTCTGAAGTAATATTCTTCCTTCTTGTATTGCCTACTTTGATTATAAATAGGTGGCACTAGTGTTTGGTCAAATAATAAGAGTAAACATTTTTCTCAACATGGTATCAGAGCAGTAACGATCTGAACCTTATTCCTCTCCCTTCCCTCCTCAATCTAGATGGATGACAGGTCTATTCCGACCTAGATCCATAGTTCTCAAGATCGGCGCTTGATCTTTTTCTCCGTGGAACCCGTCGTGCTTAATCATGGCCGATCAGAAAGCTTCATCTAGCAACTCTGGTGTTAAATCCACCCTCAGCACTCCACTCGGTATCAATATCAAATTTGATGGTACCAATTATCTCCTCTGGTCCACGGCTTTTGAGCGCTACGTAGGGTCCCACAAGAAGAAGCATATCCTCATCAAATCTGAAGAACGTACAGAAGATTGGGATGCTGACAATGATTGGGTCGCCTCTGCCATGCTCAATAGCATGATCGAATCTGTTGCCAAACAGGTCATGATTTATAGGTCAGCCAAGACTATGTGGGAGGTACTCACAAAACTTCACTCTCATAAAAGCAATATATTTCGCCTTTACAAGGTTCTTGAAGAAATCCAATCATGCAAGAAAAATGATCAGCCATTAGCAAATTATTTTGGGACATTGACTAACCTCTGGAATGAGCAAGATATCTATCAGCCTCTCTCTGCAGATATCAAATTGTTGGTTGAACAACGCGATCAAATTAGATCCGTCTAGTTTCTCTCTAGTCTGGGTCCTGAATATAAATCGGTCAAGGATCAGTTGATGACACAGGAAACTATTTCAATCCCTGAAGAAATCTATGCTCGACTCTCCCATATCGATGATTTCTCATCTCATACGGATGCATCTGCACTTGCTACACGTGGAAGAGGAAGAGGATTTCTCCCTGACAAACGCAAAGGCCGTGGACGTGGACGAGGAAATGACTTTGGAGGACGTGGTAAATTCTTTTGTGACCACTGTCATCGATCCAATCATCCCTCTGACCGTTGCTGGGAAAAGTTTGGAAATCCTGTTGATCACTCAAAGGTTCATGCTGCCACTACTAATGAGTCGGATATTCTAATATCAAAAGAAGAATATGATCGCCTTCATTCTCTGTCTATTATTGAATCTACATCTCCGTCAACTGGGGCTGCTGTAATGCATCATTCAGGTACTCTTGCTCTCTCTATTAGTTCTCAATCTGACTGGATTTCCGATTCGGGTGCCTCCTCACATATAACATGTGATGCTTCTTTCTTCTCATCCCTCAAATCTCTATCGAATCCACTTAATGTCAAAGTTGCCGATGGTTCTCTCTCTCCGGTCACTGGCCTTGGCACAGTTTCTATTAATTGTGACCTCTCCCTTGATAATGTTATGCATGCTCCAAAGTTTGCTCTAAGCCTTCTTTCGATCAGCCAGTTAACAAAGCCCTTAAATTGTCGAGCATTTTTTATGACTTTTTTTGTTCTGCAGGATCTCCAAACGATGAGACAGATTGGTGGAGGATTTGAACGTGATGGACTCTATTACCTCCAGCCATCTACCAAAAATCCCACAGTCTACGCTACCAGTATTTCCCTACAACTCCATCGCCGCCTAGGTCATCCCAGTTTGACTGTTCTTCGTCGACAATTTTCTAACATTTCAAGTACTGAAGTTCTTGATTGTGAGGCTTGTCAACTAGGAAAGCATCATCGTACTAACAAAGTCCTTAAATTGTCGAGCACTTTTTTATGACTCTTTTTTTATTCTGCAGGATCTCCAAACGATGAGACAGATTGGTGGAGGATTTGAACGTGATGGACTCTATTACCTCCAGCCATCTACCAAAAATCCCACAGCCTACACTACCAGTATTTCCCTACAACTCCATCGCCTCCTAGGTCATCCCAGTTTGACTTCTTCGTCGACAATTTCCTAACATTTCAAATATTGAAGTTCTTGATTGTGAGGCTTGTCAACTAGGAAAGCATCATCGTACTGTTTATCCACCTCGTCTTAACAAACGAGAAGAAAGTCCATTTTCACTAGTGCATGCTGATTTGTGGGGTCCTTGTCGAGTTTCCAACAATAGGCATTTCAAATATTTCTTGGTTTTAGTAGATAATTTTTTTAGAGTCACTTGGGTTTATATGTTGCAAAATAAGGCAGAAACTCCTCGAATTATTCGAGAATTTTTTACAGAAATAAAAATCCAGTTCTCTACCTCTATTAAAGTCTTTCGCAGCGACAATGGACTTGAGTTTGCAAATTTTGATCTTTCATCGTTTTTTAAATCTGTTGGTGTAATTCATCAAACTTCTTGTGTAAAAACATCTCAGTAAAATGGCGTTGCTGAACGAAAACTTTGCCACTTGCTGGATGCTGCTCGCACTCTCCTCTTCCATATAAAAGTATCATCCACCTATTGGCCAGATGCCGTTCTCACCGCGGGTTATCTCATTAATCGAGTTTCATCGTCGGTTCTCAATGGACAAATTCCATTCCATCTCCTTTTCCCAGGAAAGTCTTTGTTTCCTGTCCCTCGTGTTTTCGGATGTCAATGTTTTGTTCACCTCTTTCATACTGATAAGTTAGCTCATCGAGCAATCAAGTGCATCTTTTTAGGGTACTCGCAAACTCAAAAAGGTTATAGGTGCTATGATCCTACTTCTCGCAGGTTCTATATTAGTGCTGATGTTACTTTTTTTGAAGACAAATCTTACTTTTCGGACCCTGCGGATAACCATGAGAGTCATCTAATTCCAATTCCTGACCCATCACAAGATCTACCGTCACAACAGCCACAGTCTCCTCCTCCATCGCCTGCACCACCCTTGAGAGTTTATAGCCGCCGACATACTCAACCGCCACAACCTCCACCGGACCTTGATGATGAACCACTCTCCACGATTCCATCACGTGATCCTCCAAACAATCCTGACTTATTGGAAGTTCCTCCTCAGGTAACTCATGACCTAGATGTTCCTATTGCACATCGCAAGGGCACTAGGTCTTGTGTGAAATATCCGCTATCTAATTTTATGACTTATGATCATTTGTTTCCTGTTGCCAAAGTTTTTTCAGCTTCTCTGGATAGTCTTTTTATTCCCCGCAATCATTCTGAGGCATTCCACCATTCTTGCTGAAAAAATGCTATGGATGAGGAGATGTCTGCTCTGCAATCTAGAGACTTGGAAATCTGTAGACCTCCCAACTGATGCAACAGTAGTTGGTTGTCGGTGGGTGTTCACCCTAAAGTATCTCCTTGATGGAACGGTTGATCGTTATAAGACTCGTTTAGTAGCCAAAGGTTACACCCAAACTTATGGAGTAGATTATTTTGAGATTTTCTCTCCAGTTGCTTGCCTTAATTCTATTCGAATCTTACTTTCTGTTGCTGTCAGGCAAGTTCACCATTCTCATATGGTGATCTTAATGAAGAGGTTTACATGGAACAACCGCCTGGGTATATTACTCAGGAGGAGTGTTCAAAGGTTTGCAAGTTGAAGAAAACAATTTATGGACTCAAACAAAGTCCAAGAGCATGGTTTGAAAAATTCAGCAGAGCTATTGAAGAATATGACTAGTCGATTCTCATCAGTCCATTCAGCATTCTCTTTACATACTTCTAAAAGTTCAGTCATCCTCATAGTTTATGTAGATGACATTTTAATATCTGGTAGTGACACTGACGGTATTTTGGCAGCAAAGAAGTTTTTGCAATCTCAATTTGTGACCAAAGATCTTGGTCTAATAAAATACTTCTTAGGCATTGAAGTAAATCAGTTTGACGATGGATTTATTCTCTCTCAAAGAAAGTATGTCTTGGACCTATTAAAGGAAGCTGGTATGATGGGCTGTAAAATAGCCACCATTCCTATGGATCCACAACTACCTCTAGCTGATTTGAGCAGTCCTATTCTAGAAGATGTCACCAGATATAGAGCTATGGTTGGTAAACTTCTGTATCTCATTGTAACTCGTCCTGATATTTCTTATGCCATTGGTCGCCTAAGTCAATTTATGCAAGAACCACGTGAAGTACATTGGGCAGGTGTATGTCAGGTTTTACGATATCTAAAAGCCTCTTCAGGGAAAGGTCTTCACTTAAAAAATCATGGACATTTAAAAGTGTGGGGTTATTCTGATGCAGATTATGCCGAGGCTCATGACGATAGAAGATCTACCACTGGTTATTGTACTTATGTTGGTGGAAATCTTGTAATATGGCGCAGCAAGAAACAAGATGTGGTCTTACGCTCTAGCGCTGGGTCAGAATATAGGGCAATGGCTCATACTACATGTGAACTCTTATAGGTCATATCTCTTCTACGCGATTTTGGAATTTATGTTACTTCTCCAATACCTATGTATTGTGATAACAAGGCTGTAATATTTATTGCAAACAATCTTGTGTTTCATGAGAGGACTAAACACATAGAAGTAGATTGTCACTTCATTCGTGATGCTATTACAACTAAGAAGATATCCACTCCACACTTGGCCACTGAAGATCAACTAGCTGACATCTTTACTAAAACACTTTTCAAGAAGAAGCTCCTGAATATATGTTCCAAGCTGAGCCTAAATGATATTTACGCTCCAGCTTGAGGGGGAGTGCTGAGATATGATTTGCATATCTCTTCATATCTTTTCATATCTTCGCATATCTTTGTAATATTAGTTAGGATTAGTATCCCAGATTTCTTGGGATAGTATCTGAAATGTTTTGGGATAATATTCCTGATTTTCTGGAGTAATATTCTCCCTTCTTATATTGCCTACCTTGATTATAAATAGGCGACACTAGTGTTTGGTCAAATAATAAGAGAAAACATTTTTCTCAACACTTGAATTTGTAGTTCTTTAGTGCACATGCAACTCTTGTATGCATCAAAACTTTGCAGTAGCTCCCACTAAAAAAACTATTTCTATCTACCCTTTAGAACTTTTTTCTCTTAAATTAATCTTCACAATCATGAGGTATAAAGCCCTGTGTTGACGATCCATGTTCACAGACGTACAAGCCTCCTGAAAGTTAATTGTGAAAATAAATTGACAGCTGGAGAAAGAAAGAACAATTATGCGAGAAATATAAGGTCTTTAATCTAATTGTAGAAGGAGAAGGCTATGTTGTAGAACTTCACTGAATGAAGTGTAAATTTCAAAATAGCTAGTGTTGTTGTTCAGATGAATCCCCAGGGCCCAGCTCTTTACTAGATCTTTACTGCCAGCATTGTCTCAGTTTCGTTTCTTTATGAAATTTATCAACCATTTTTGCTTTCTTCAAGATGGCTTATATGTAGAATCCTTTTGGCTTTTCTCTTCTTCCTGTTCCTCTATATTTAGTAACATATTCATTGTTGCAACATAAAAGACAAGAATATATAAGTTCCATCTTGTCCCTGGAGTCATCATGAAAAGTTACTATATTGTCATTCTTCTTTCTTGCGGAAAAATTACACCAAATGCCCTTCAACTTTAACGTTTGTTCAGTAATATCCTCTAATTTCACTTTGTAACATGAATGCCCTTCATATTTTCACTCGCTTCACCCGATGTCCTCTTTATTTGTCATCGGCCGTTTCTAGTCACGGAGCTGAAGTGGCGGTGACACGCATCCTCTCTCCTCTCCATGTAAATATTCATTGACGTGGAATATTAAAATAATAATTAAAAAATGGGAAAATGCCACGTGCGAGAACAGGGGCTGTCGCCTCGCCTTTCCCCTCACCGGCGTCGGCGATGGGAAAGAGGGGGGCGACAACCCCCTCTCCGCGACCTCGCTGGAGGTTTCGCCGACGCCGGCGATGGGAAAGGGGGGGGGGGGGGGGGCG
The DNA here is from genome assembly GCA_030549335.1 of Pontederia crassipes. NCBI lineage: Eukaryota > Viridiplantae > Streptophyta > Magnoliopsida > Commelinales > Pontederiaceae > Pontederia > Pontederia crassipes. The sequence continues at coordinate 60,466,455 of CM060196.1, read as the reverse complement.
ACGGACCCCCTCTCTGCGACCTCTGGCACGAGGTCGAAGAGGGGGGGTGGGCGAGGGGAAAGATGGGGCGACGGCCCCCGCACTCACGCGGCATTTTTTCATTTTTTAATTATTTTTTTAATATTCCACGTCAGTGAATGTTTACGCGGAGAGGAGAGAGGATGTCATGTCATCGCCACATCAACTCCGCGACCGAGAGACGGCCGATAGCAGGTAAAGAGGGTATCGGGAGAAACGAATGAAAAGATGGAGGGCATTCATGTTACAAAGTGAAGTTGAAAAGTATCGCTGAGCAAATGTTAAAGTTGGAGGGCATTTGGTGTAATTTTTTCTCTTTCTTGCCCTAGTTGAGAGAGGTTGATCCAGCTAATGAGTCTAAGTTTTGTGGTTATCAATTTTCAATGTTGGACTTTTCCAACCGTACCTTTAATCCTTGGACATGTTTCTTCAAACAAGGATAATGTCATGAGCCTTTAGGTGCTGAAATTAAAATTGATTATACACCTTAATCAGTTTGGGTTGCTATGGTCAACAATATTTATGTGCAAGTTTATCCTTAGCAGTCCATCTTTCTTGTATATCATTGTGCTCTTGTATTGTAAGTTTCATTGCAATCCTGGTGTTGCATTGCCGTGTGCTTATCTATAACATTTTCTGCCACTCGACACAAATTTAATGAAATCCACATGCACGATAGTTATTGCAAAAATGATAATTATAAGCAAATTAGTCTCTGTCAGAAAAAGAATCATATGCAATGCCCTATTGTTCTTCGCAAACAAAACATTTTCTCTCGTGACTGTTGTATGCATAGATCTTGTAGTATGTAGAGCCATCGAATATGTGCAAACCTAAAGTGCATGCTAAAATCAATAGATAATGATGTCTTAAGCATTTTGCTCTCATTTGTTACCTAATATATGGCATATTATCACTTCTTAAGTGATCCTTTTGGAGTTCACTTATCATTTTTCACCTTTATTTGCTTGCAGAGCTAATGCACAACAACCTAAGCTCTTCGTTGGAATGATTCTGATACTCATTTTTGCTGAAGCGCTGGCACTTTACGGCCTCATTGTTGGCATCATCCTCTCTTCTCGTGCAGGTCAATCCAGAGCAGAGTAGGACACAATATAGAAAACATGTGCGAGAACGTTCCTTGTCTGTAGTCCAAGCGCTACTTCAGAAATTCACACGTACTATCTTCTTCCTGTGCCATCTTTTGATTCATTTGACGTTGATATTCTGTGTTTTAGAGATGTTAGGATTCAAGGAGTAATAAGGATCACATTATGTAGTGATCAAATTGAATTTTGTCTGGTGTCAGCCAGCGCGTTATGAATCATGTTATTCAATTTCCGTCGTTATCTCTTCATCATAATGACATTTGCTGGGGGGATCTATCCATGTAAGATGGCTTCATGATAGTGATTTATTGTATTTTATTGCACATTTATCGTTTCACTTTTACCATTTATATACTTCAACTTTGTACCTTAAAAGAACTAATCAGCTATGTTGTATTCATAAGTCACTCATAACTATGGCGTTTACAACACACGAACTCGTTGCATTTGTATTAAGTATACGTTCTCTCCGGCCATCTTCATGAACTCAACATGTGGAGTTGTTCGCATTTTCTTGTTCTGAGTTGTGGGCGTTGCGGTATGATATTTATAGCTCTGTTTTTTTTTCCTCTTTTACTTGTTTTGCATTTTTTTCTCTTTTTGTGGCTATGCATCTCAGCCGTCCAATTCGCACAACTTTAAAAATTGAAGGCGCGCACCCTTTTTATTTCAGGAAAGATTTTGGATTTATTAGTATCTTTGTTTATTGACAATATGGATATATCAGGACTCAGGAGGAGTTAAAATGCGGGTTTGGAAGAGCAAACAATCCGAAATACGATTCATACATCATGAGTTGTCCACGCACCCAATATGGTTGGCTCATTAATTTTTCATAATTTAGCTCAATATAGTTTCCCTTGAATATTATGAAGAAAAAGGCAAACCTACAAAATATAAAAGTTAAAAAAAAATCAACGTAAACATAGGGAATGCAACAATGCATCCAAGACTTAGCCTCATTTAAGAAGAAGAAAAAGTATCGGCCACTTTACGTAAAAATTGATTCTAATACCTTTTGGACAGTACGATTGTTCAATTTCATCTCTCATAAAACCTCTCTCTCTCTCTCTCTCACGAATTGGATCCCCTTGAATTGCATGCGTCAAGAAGGAACAGCGGGGCATGGGGGCCATGTCCAAGAGCGCAAAGAACCTGCAACGAGCTCGCCCATGAAGTGATGTACGAATATATGCTTTTAGCTGTTTGTGCTGTCACGTAATTTTCTTGTCAATAATTCTTGTAAATGGTTTTGTCCATGAAGTGAATTTTGGAGATGCCAGGCATTGGTATTTGCAACCTTATACAGATGTGCATCTTTGTCTAGCTAGCCATCAAGATATTGCACGGTGCTTAATTGGACCGAATGAGAATAGCTTGATTACATCATCAATCATCAATCATTGTAATAATTGGATATCAAATTTGTATAAATCTTATTTATTAAAAAATACTTTCTCATTAAAGATAATATATGAACGAAGTCGGAGTAAGATGTCAACTAACTAGACATGTAAACTGTATGCTCTGACATGCAAATATGATTGAGCTGTATACAAGACAATGACTGCTCATGTACACAAAGACTATTATGGAGAGGGGTCCTCGGCTTGCAGGATCCCTGTTTAATTCACAGATGTAGTTGTTGTTGTCCAACCCATTGATTGATTGGCATGAAACACAAATAGTAGTTCGTCGTTAAAACATCGATGTTACATATTTTTTTACTTCTTAACTAAAAGCCATTAATTCCAGTGAAACTAGTGAAAATAAAATATGTGACTTAGAAGAAATTAAATAAACTCAGAATCATCTCATTATGTGATTTAGCATTATTTTTAATATTGAGCCTAACTTATCGTGCACATGTATGCCTTTGTCCAATCGATACATCTATGAATTAATTTTTACGTAGCCAATTAGGGTTTGCATATATTAAGTGGTGATGGAGTACTTTTCAAGCTACGTACACTGTTCATTAATACTCCATGTGTGCTTGTGTGTGCATCCAACAACATTGGCATAAATTAAATGAATGCTTAATTATTTCTTTCATTATTTTAATTTATTTATTTATTATACATGTAAATATGAATAGCAAATTTGTTTGTCTTCATGTGTCACATGGACTGCAATGAGTTCGGGGAAAAAAAAGCAAAAAAAAAGAAGAAGAAGAAAAAACATAAAACAGTAAAAATGGCGTGGGTTGTTGTTTTGTTGTGTTGTGCCTCGCCCTCTGTAACACCATGAGGCAGCTGTAAGTAGGACAATTGTGATGTCCCCCATTTCACCCTTTTTAACCATCCATCTCATTCTCCTCAATAATACTTTTTTTTTTCACAACATCCATCGGGTAATATTATTGTCACAAGTGCAAGAATTGATGGAGAACAAAAAGATTAAAGAAAAAAAAACTAAGAAATCAAATCCACTAATCAAACTTAGTCTAATAATTCCTTATAGCTTCCAACATGTATAACCGGATTACAAGTGATGCTCTCAAGTACATGCCTTTGACTGAGTATGCAATATATGCACACTTCATGATGGGTTTTAACTCTACATCCTCTTCACTAGCTGCTGAAAATAATGATTAGCAGAGAAGGATCAGTAGAACTATCCTTGAACATTGAGATTGATATCAATGTTGATGGTAATGTGTAAAATATAACATAATCTCAGGCTTTAGTCTATGAATTGACTGCTTGTATTGAAATCCAATGTTGTCCACAACTCTGAATTTATTAGTTAAGTTTCCATCTCTTTTTTTCTTCTTAAAAATGGGATACATATATTTAAATCTCTTGGAATGTTGGAGTGGATAAGTAGATAGATGGATAGTATTAAAGATGCACCTAATGGATATTTGAGGTCAAGATATGATTCCAATCATGTTGTTTGTTCTCCCAACATACACTCAAATTCATCGGGAGGATCGGAGAAAGGAAAAATAAAAAGAGTCGGAACCGGACACTTGTGAAAAAGGTTTATTTCATTTAGCATCGAGGTGTAATTTTTTTCATCTAATTCTAAATTATAAATTCATAAACTTTAATCCTTAAATTTATCACAAATCGACAGTTAATTCATCCATTCCAAAATTATGTTTAGTTATTCTTTATTTCGTATGAAATCTCAACTTCATCCTTACTCTTTTAATATAAGAAAAAAATAGGAAAGAAATAAAAATATTATCATGAGCATAATATAGTATAAGATACAATTATTATATAATATTTTTTATTCACATTGATTATTTTTGTATTCTTAAAATGTTTTATTTTAATTAAAAAAATAAGTGGAAAATGATATTTTATAATTACTAAAAAAATTAACAAAAAACTTAGATGCGAGTTAATGAATTGAAAATCATGGATCTATAATTTAAGATCAAATATAAAAGAAAGTTATAATTGAGAAGAGGTTAAAAGAAGAAATAGGTCGAAAAAAAGGGAGAACTGTATAGGGGAAAGCATCCACAACAAGAAGAAGAGGGGCAGGATTTAGTTCCAATCCAAAGTAATCCGAGAACGGTCACCTGCGTCGATACGCTGTCGAGTACGGGCCAATCCACCGAAAGATGCCAAATTCGTTTGATCCCCCCACCCCCTTCAAATCAAAAGACATCCCCAAAACCAAACTTTCAACAACAATAATAATAATAATACCCCCCACACACAGTTTTGTATCGAGTCTTCGCTTGTCCCCCACCAAAATGACAAAAAACTAAAAATCATTAAAATTATCACAGGAAAACGATAAGAACTATATTCCATAATATCCATCACATAAATATACCATCAAATCAAATCAAATAATAATAATAGTAAAGACAAAAAAAATAAAAATAACACCCGCATCATTAAATTGTCACGAGAAAATGATAAAAACTATAGTCCATGATAATAACATATATATCATCAAATCAAATCAATTGAGGAAACAGGGGGGTGGGGGGGTGGGGGATGCATAGTTTTCTGCACCTATCAATCAAACGGACGACGAATCGCACGACCGCGGCCTTCTTATCCGGACGGTCGGCGTCCCATCGCCAGCAATGATCCTCAGCCGTCCAGATTTGGGAACGGACGCTCCTCCGCCTCCTTCGGGCTGCGCCGCGCCACCCCGGAGACGCCAACGAACCCGGACAAAATAAAACTTGAGGCACCTACGCGCACGCGACACAACAACGGCTACTTATCCACGTGGCATTCCACCACCTTACCCCCTCAAATATTATTATTATTTATTATTATTATTATTATTATCCTCCCCTTTTTCGGCGGGAGATGGAATCTTTTCCGGGGCCCCGCCACAGTCAATAGTTGACCGTGGACCGAAAAAATTATGTACAATACGACGTACGCAAGCAATCTACATTGATAGTAGAGTACATAACATATATATACGGTTAACTTAATTAACAAAAGAAGAAAGAAAGAAGGTAGATAAAATGATAAATTGCATAAATAGAGGCCAAAATGGAACAAATCCGACATGGAAAATAAAAAAAGAATTATTTTGAGACTTAAAATAGAAACAATTGAACACGTCCCGGTTGGTAGCGGCGTTTCGGGCGCTACGAAGTGGCCGGCGGGGACCGCGACGTTGCTGCTGCTGCTGCTGGTGCTCTCGTCAGGCGGGAGAAGGCTGCGAGGTGGGGTCAGCGGAGGAAGGGATGTCGGGACCCACCCTGCAACCTTCGAGCATGAAGACGACGTCGGCCATGGACGGCCGGTCGAGCGGGTCCGGCGCCGTGCACAGGAGGCCGACCTTGATGCCCAGCAGGAACTCCTCCCACTCCGACGACTCCGGGTCGAGTTCCAGGAACCCGCCGGGCTCCAGCAGCTCCGCCACCTGCCCCCGCTGCAGCTGCCGCTTCACCCACTTCACGATGTCCTCGCCGCCCTCGCCGGCGGCGAACATGCCCGGCCGTCGCCCCGTCAGCAGCTCCAGCAGAACGATCCCGAAGCTGTAGACGTCTCCCTCTCGCGTCGCATGACCCGCGGCGGCGGCGTCCGGCGCTACGTAACCAAGAGAGCCGACCGGCGTCGTGGAGGTCGACGCGACCGCGAGCGCCGCCGCCTCCGCGGCTCCCGCAGTCACCACCATCGTCTCCAGGCCAAAGTCCGACAGGTGCGGCTCGAAGTCCGCGTCGAAGAGGATGTTCTGGGGCTTCACGTCGCCGTGGATGACGCCAGATGTGTGCAGGAATGCCAGACCGCGGGCAACGCCGAGCGCGATGAGGTGCCGCATCGGCCAGTTAAGGACCTGACCGTCCTGGTGGGACGCCTCCTGGAGCAGGGTTGCGAGGTTGCCGTTGGGCATGTAGTCGTAGACCAGGAGTCGGACGTCGGGCGGAGGGCCGGCGTAGTATCCGCGGAGGACCGTCAAGTTCCGGTGCTTCACCTTCCCCAGTGACTCAGCCTCCTTCCGGAACGCCCCTTCCTCGATCACGACCGCGCCATCGGCGGAGGTCGAAGGCAGGCGGAGGATAGACAGCACCGTGCCGTCGCCGTAGCAGGCTTTGAACACGAGCCCGTGGCGGCCGCGGCTCAACACGTTCTCTTCGTCAAACTGTCGCGTCGCCTCCAAGGTGGCAGCGTACGTGATCCGGCTGCCGAACATTATCAACTTCGGCCCGCCATTCTCCCCGCTTCCGGCGCTCACTCCGCTCGAACCACTGCCACGTCCAGGGCTCCGCTTCTTTACGCTCGCCCGGCTTTCCAGGAACCGACGCCGCCAACGCAGCAGGCTGAAGGCGAAGCAGCAGCAGAATAGCACAAGTGTGCATGCCGCCGCCGCAGCGAGGCCAATCACCAGGGCAAGATAACTCCGTTTCTTTCGTTGACATCCCGTGTCCAGCGGCTGGCCGCAGAGATCCGGGTTTCCGGCGAACTCGGAAGGGTCACCGAAGAGGGAGCCGAGCACCACCGGTATCTCTCCCCTGAGATTATTATTTGACACGTTGAAGTAAACGAGTCCCGATATGCGAGCAAGATCGGATGGAATGATGCCGGACAAGTTGTTCGATGAAAGGTCGAGCTTCTGGAGCTTGGAGAGGTTGGCGAGCGAATCCGGGATTTCATCAGAAAAATGGTTATTTTCCAGCAGCAAACTGACCAAGGACGAACAGTTGGAGATCTCCGGCGGAATCTTGCCGGAGATGTTGTTGCCGGAGAGATCAAGTTCAGTCAAGACCGTAAGCCGCGAAAGATCCGCCGGAATGCCGCCGGACAACTGGTTGGACCCAAGTTGTAGCACTGTGAGATTCGAGCAGTTTGCGAGCTCCACGGGGATCTCGCCAGTGAGGCGGTTGTTGGACAGGGAGAGGACGCGCAGGAATTGGAGATAACCATAGGTGGAGGGAATCGTGCCGGAGAAGGAGTTGGACGAAAGGTTGAGGACTTGCAAGCTCCACAGGCTGCTGAAACCTTCGGGGACCTGGCCAGAGAAAGAGTTCCCAGCTAGAGAGAGCACCTGAAGGCTCGGCAACCCATAAAGCTCTGCTGGGAGGTCGCCGGAGAGGTTTCGCTGGCCGCTGAGGTCGAGCAGCTTCAGATTGAGCAGGCTCCCAATGCCGGCGGGAATAGTGCCGGAGAATCTGTTCCCGCTCACGTTCAAGGCCTGCAATGCCGCGAGATTCCCGATATTTGTTGGTATCTGACCGGAGATGCTGTTGCCGGCGAGGTCCAGGAGAGTGAGGTTGCCAAGTCGCATCAAATTCTCCGGTAATGGTCCAGTGATGCTATTGTTGTAGAGAGACAACGTCTCCAACCTCGAGAGATTCCCGATGGACTCCGGAATCAAGCCTGAAAAGAGGTTGCCTCCAAGGTAGAGATTCCTGAGCCGAGTAAGCTGACCAAGCACCGCCGGAATCTCGCCGGAGAAAAGGTTCTGCTCCAGATCAAGTACTTGCAGGGCGCCGCACTGCCCGAGCTCGACTGGGATTCGCCCCGTCAAGGTGTTGCGTCCTACTCTCAGCTCCTGCAGTGCGGTGAATCGCCCAACCTCCGGCGGGAGCTCACCGGAGAAAGAGTTGCCGGAGAGATCCAAGATGGTGAGCCCCGAGACGTTGGCCAGCCACGTCGGGAAGCGGCCAACGATCTTGTTGTCCTTGAGGTCCAAGACTTGTAGCGCAGAGGAAGCGGCACCTCCAAGTGGCGCCGAAGCGAGTTGACTGAACTCATTATATCCAAGTTGCACGATCCGAAGAGCATAGGCGGCGCTGCCGGAGGTGTTGTAGAAGATAGACGCCGGGACGGCACCGGAGAGGCGGTTGCGAGCGAGAGAGAGCACCTGAAGGCCCGGGATCTCCGCAATGGCGGCAGGGACAATGCCACGGAGACCATTCGCCTGGATGCTCAGGTGGACGAGGGAGGTGCAGTTGGCGAGCACGGCCGGCAGCGTACCCTCGAGGAGGTTGCCGTCAAGCCACAGGTACTGCAATGCCTGGAGCCTACCGAGGTCCCCTGGAATGGTTCCCCGGAGACGGTTGAAGGAGAGGTTGAGCAACTGGAGCTTGGGCGCGGCCGCGGAAAAGTTTGACGTAATGGCGCCGGAGAATGCGTTAGAGGAAAGGTCGAGGTAGAGGAGGCTCGCCGGGAGCTGGGAAGGAACCGGGCCGGTGAGCAGGTTGCCGGCAGCATTGAAGACGATGAGGTTAGAAAGGTTGGAGATCAGGGAAGGCGGAAGCGGGCCGGAGAGGAAGTTGGACTGGAGGAAGACCGACCGGAGGTCGGCGAGGGAGGCAAGGGACGACGGGAGGGGGCCGGAAAAGGAGTTGGAACGGAGGCTGAGCTTGCGGAGGGAACGGAGGTCGGCCAGGCGCTCGGAGACGGGTCCCGCGAGGCGTAAACGCGGGAGGCGGAGCTCCACGACGCGGGTAGGCGGAGCCTGGGAACAGAGAATGCCGCGCCAGGTGCAGGGAGCGGACGGCAGAGACGGGTCCCAGCCGGCAAGCGCGCCGAGGGGGTCGGACAGGGAGCGGCGGAATGCGGTGAGCGCGTCGATCTCCCACTGGACCTCCGGCGTGCGGTTCAAAAGTGGAGGTGGTGGCGGGGCGGCGGAGATGAGGAGCGGGAAGAGCAGGAGGAAGGAGTAGTGGAAGAATGCGGAAGGCGAGCGCATTGTTAAGTGCAGCAGCAACAGTAGAAGGAGGGAGGAGGAGAAGAGGTGGATTGATGAGGTCTGTTACTATAAAGGAAACGCTTCTGAGACGTTAATGGCGAGTAGGATTCGGCGATTCCTTCTCCATGGCCTCCCTCCTGGGAAGAAGAAAACAAGAACCTACAAAAGAACAGAGAGAGAGAGAGACTTGTGGGATCTGTTGGTTGGCAGAGAGAGGAGGTGAGCGAGCGTGGACTGTGCGTCTGCAGAGGAGAGAGAAAAGACGGAGAGAGAGAGAGAGAGCCGGAGAGAGGAGAGAGGAGAGAGGGGAGAGGGGAGAGGAGAGAGAAGGGTTTTGGGTTTTTGGCCACGGTTTACGAGGCGGTAGCTTTTGAAACGAGGGAGGGAGGGGGAGAGAGAGAGGGAGGAGGAGGAGGAGGCTTAAATGAGGTGTCCGTGTGGGTTATGTTTTCAGTGGGGTTAATAATTTGAGCCTGACGAGATAAGCAAGCCGTTGGGGTGGGGGGCTTAAAAGGAGGTGTTCTTGCGAGTTTTATGTAACTGGTGCGGTACGGATTTAATTAAACAATTAATTAATTACTATATTACTACGAAAAACAGAAAAAATAATAAACAAAGAATTTGGAGAGAGAGGTGTCTACTGTCTTAGCAACGGGCGGTCAAGTCCGTGCATAAATTTTTGCAGCATTCCTTGGTTTGTGCTTGTTTTTTTTATATAAAAAAGGGGAAAGTAACACTATAATTGTTGGGGTTGGGGTTGTCAGTGTCAGGTTGGGATCGACTTATATATTTAATTCGGATCCAAAGTTTGCAGCAGTGGTGGCAGCGACGAGTAGTATAGTAGTAGTAGTAGGGGTCCAGCCAACTTGACCCAGGCTTAAAATTTATCTTTCTCCTCTGGCGTTTGAATTTGGGTACAAATGTATCATCATATCTCTATACAGTCTGATGCGTAATGGCCTCTGTATTCTACAAAGCAAACAAGGGAGAGATTTATTTGCCTAACGAGACGCAGCAGAGTACTTTGGAGATTTTTTGAACCACCATCCGGCGAGGAATCCACATGCAGCAGTTTTGTACACACCTGAAGTTAATGAGACCACAGACCCCGTCGTCCCTACTATTACTGCTACTATCTTCTACTACTACTTCTATTGTGCTCCCAGTTACAAAAGCAATACAAAAGGGATACGATTAATTACCATCATAAATGTGCATCTTGTAAGGTAGTAGTGCAGGCCCTGGTAATAAAATTTGGTGGCATATTGGTGGATGGAATGATGAGCGAAGAGTGGGACGCTACGGTGATTTCTTTGGAGTGATTAATCGTTCCCAGTCTCGGTCGATGGAAAAATAGGGACGTGGTGCTTGTGCTCATGAGCGGTATGGGGTTTTGGATGGGGGAGAAAATAAAGACCACGACGAAGTATTTGAAAGTGCAGGAATGACTGCACAATAAATAGGACGAAGAGGAGGGAAGAGATGGTTCACGCAGCAGAGCAGACACACTTTGGCGGGTTATAAAGCTCATGCGTCTTGGTACGTGGAGAAACGACATCATGCTTGTCATGCTGCCCCTGTGTGTATAATCCCCTTACTAGTTACTTGTGTTGAAGATTCTCAACAAAAGTGTCCAAAGGTCATTCATCTAAGAAATACATGGTATATTTTGAAGAAAAGATATGCCTGCTAAAGGTCCAAACCCTAACACTTCTTTTATTTATTTATTTATTTTCTTCAATTTTGTGTATGAAGTCCACGATCATCGGACTTTTGCGACACAAACAAAAGAATAAAAAAGAACCATTAGCCTAGCAAATGATTTGTCCTTAATAAAGCAAACTCTCCAACCGGGAAACAGTACAACCCTTCACAAGCAAAAGAAATGGTAAAAGATGCTCCACTGGAAAGAAATAGATGACGAAGCATGGTCGGGAAAGGTCTCCTTGGCGGCAGTACCCTTGCATGAAGCTGACGCACCATCACTAATAAACGAAGGGTATTACAGCATACCTGCTCTTTGGATAGTTATCGAACTTTTGATGGTACCATCTGTGGGTCTCCGCTGCTGCAAATACCAGATTGGATACCTGATATCAAGGAAAGGCAATCATCAAACATTGAAGAAAGGTATGGACTCAAAAATATTTTATACAACCAAGCAATAATTCTTAAGTGTATTTGAACTCGAAATCTTATTAAATGGATACAGAAATTGGCTAAACATGTCAACAGTCATACCACAAAGATGAAAAGAAGCCACACGGTAATATCAGAACCTCCACTAGCGATGAGAATACCAAAATATATGATCTGCAAGGCAGCAAAGAATAAAGATTAGTAATGGCATTCAGAAATGGTATCAGAGAATGAAATGCAGTCAAGAATGTCAATGTATATGTTTAAGAGACAAAAATACAACAATTACAATTTCAGCGAGGTAATGCGGAGATGAAACATATGAGAACCAGTCACCATGAGGGATAACATACTCCTCGGAACTTTTATTTTCGCGCAACGACCCCTGTCAAGAATTAACATCCCATTAAAAATGTGAAAGGTGGGATATAAAAAAAATTGGACCATGCCAAATCACACTGGAAATAGAAGATAGAGCAAATAATATCACACAGAAAGTTACAGTTAAGCATTAATCTCAAATTACTTGGCAGGCTAAAAGGATAGATAAATAAGAAAAAAAATGGAACTGATAACATAAACCTCAATCAAGCACGTGCTTGCAACAATAAACTTGGAAAAAAAACAAGCCAAATGTAAAAATGGCACTCAGGAAGGTCCCTCTAGGTCATTTATTGAACACTCCAAGGATGCATTTGTACAGTACAATGGAAAAGACTATAGTACATAGTGATGGAGATCTACCAAGTTACGGGTAAATACACTCCAACTTTGATCGTTTTCCCATAATAAAATAAGATTAAAATAATAATATAAAATTGAAAAAAAAAGAGGGGGCCCACCCCTCCTCTCTCTCCGATCACCAGCATGCTCGTTGGCAAGGGGAGGCGTCAGTTAACTTGATAAATTAAATCAATAATTTTCATTCATCAAGTTTGAGTTCCAATACAACTTAAAAGGGGTTTATATTGAGTTCCAACAAACTGTGAACCAAATAACAACGAAACCTACTTAAAGAAAAAATAATCAATAGGCCTAAACTAAAGGGTTCATGCTGAAGGTTTAGAACTAAAAGGGAATCACCAAAATCCATGGGTCTTGAGAATTAAAAGAACTCAAGATATCATAACAAAGGAAATTATATTGCAACATTGTGCTTTTATTGAGTTGAAAAAAATGTGAATACATTCTTCAGAGAGAAAAAAAAAGGAGCACCTGTGACTCCAGTGCAATGTACAGAGATTAATGTCACCAATAAAATAAGGCTTAAGCCTGTCAGAAGCATTATGCCAAAATCTCTTAGTTACATAGAAGAGCTCTAAATGCTGCAGACAGCAACAAAAGTCCACAGACCACCCAATTGACACAAACTAGTAAAATCTCCTTGGGCTTCAGGGTCCCATAGTAGCAATAAAGAACGTGCTAAATTATTTAGAAGAGTTTTTGTTTCCAGAAGATAGATGGGTTATCATCAATGTCAAAATAAATAAGATTATGGTTGTGAAATGTCCAAATTTCCAATATTGCATATGAAAATGGTGAATAGAACATTCAAATGAAATAGCAAAATGCAAAAGGTGGCATACAAGGATTGCATGGCAATGAAGCTGATGTAGCCAGCCCCAAAAAAAGATGGTTGCACCAATTAATTGCGACCAACCCAAACTAATAAGAGGCTTCAATGCTTCTATGTAGTTGATCTCCAGAGCAGGCATCCTTTGCCGACCTTTGACTATGAACTCAGCAATTTGAGCTCCCACATAAGCTAGTGACTCTACAGCACAATAGTTACTAAGCGACAATGGAGTCATTGTATAGTAGCTGAAAAAAAATCAGATCAGACATTTATAAGAAGCTTAGACAAAAACAACGCAGCTTGTGCAACCAGCTCGAAAATCAGAATAAGCATCTATCATTTAGTTAAGGACCTTGCAAAATACATGACAACAAATAAATCCAACAGCATTAAGGAAACAGAGATGAACCTGGATAGCACATAAACTGCTAGCTGAAATGTTATAATTTCCCCTAACAATGTGTTTCATTTTACTTATAAGACTAATCTGCAACTCAGGTGAAGATATGGCTATTACGATGTGCTCATAAAACATGCCCAAATATTGTGTTTATGATCAATCTTGGCACCAATGATTTCAACTATGCAGCTACCACATCTGTGAGAAAAAACACTTTAAATTTTAAAAGTTGCAAATGCGGCAAAGGCACATTGCTTCACATAAGAAACTGTGATCACTGCCTCCAAATGCTAGGTAAAATCAAGATTTTCCAAAGGCAAACAACAGACGATGTGACAACTGACAACATCCTTTGTATACATTTGAAGCACCAGCTTTCAATTTTTCACTTTTTTATTCATTAAGATACTTTTTCCTTCGGATGGATGCACTGAGGCTCTCTATTGCGACAACATAACTTTTATGATTGTCCTGCCTATCAGTTAAGTTAACATTTCCCTTGTTAAATTGTCAAGACACTCATTCCCCTCATTGTGATTAACTTAGGCATATGCATGTATATCTTAAAGCTTTGTATGAAAAAAGAGTATCGCACCTCAAGATATGTGCCATGGGCGGACACCCATTGTCTGTCTAGATGTTGAATATCAACATACTATAAATGATGCTGATTGAAGAAAGTTCTCTGGAGCAATTGTATTTATTGTCAACAATCCTTGATAGATGTAGCCACTGGAAATTAGGTGCCCACATAAAAAGAATCCTAGTATAGTCTTATATATGTTCTGAAAATAATCAAAGCTTATGCAGCGTTGGATGATAACAATACGCAAAATATACAAATGGCTCTATTTACGCCCATCGTAGACTAGTAAGTGATCTGCAGAAGGACTATAAAGGAACAAGGAAGTATGAAGGACTATAAAGGAAACAGAACCATTATGTTGGGGGTTGGGATTTATTTTGACTGTATCACACGAGAAGTATGAAGCTAAAAGTGGCTACATCATCTACTCAAAAAAAAAAAAAGTGGCTATATCAAACATTGTCATCCAGTATTGAATCAAGATTTAGAATGACAATTTTCTACTAACTTAAAACATAAGGACTATAAAGGAAGAAGGTTCATAAGACTTCGAAACTTACAATAGGCCTGTAAGATAGCCACAAATGTGCATTCGAGCTGATGGACTGTAATGGAATACATTTATTGTCTCATGCAAACGTCTCAAGACATGAACTTCCATCAACAAAAGGACAAACACTGTCTGCCAGACATGATATTTGTGCTGCAAGATGGTCGAGGGAGATTTGTGAGAGGAAACAAGACGTGCACCTCCTGTCAGATGACTAGCAACTGCTGAGAAGCTAATTGATTCAGAGGATAGTGGTAGCATTTCTTTATATGCATAGAACCATGTCGAAAGTAGTAATGTTGTTGTCAACACCAAACCAAGCACATAAAAGTGCAAGAAATAACTCTGTGGAACTGTCAATTTCTGCAAATGATGAAAACAAACATTAAAGTTGAGGTGTCATAACAGGAAATAACAAATCAAACACTTTAATACATAAATCGACAGAGAACAGAAATCTTTCATGAGGAAAAAAATTAACATAAACTTGTGTAAAATTCAAAATTAGAAAGGCAAACTTCAACATATCACAAATTTCTATTACAACAACAACAACAACAAAGCCTTATCCCACTAGGTGGGGTCGGCTACATGGATCATACGACGCATTCGTTGATCCATGTTCATGTTTCTATTAAGAGAATCAAATCCTGAATATGCATTCAATTTATAACCCTGTTCAACTTTGGTGTTCCCTATAACCTACAATAACTATACAAAAATCTTGTTTCACTATGGTCTGAGACGCCCCATTCTTTTGTATGAGACATCCCCTTACACATATGACTACAAAAGCATATGTAAGTGACTTTCGCCGCATGACTTGATTTTTCTTAATGAAACAGAAGCAAGATTCTCCCTCTCAGAAAAAAAAAACAGAAGCAAGATTTTTGTCAATGTTTCCAACAGTTTATTACATAATCTCAGACATAATTTGATGTCAAGAACCAAATTGGTGAATTTTTCAGTTCCACCTGCCATAGTTTTGTTATAACAAAAGGCAACGTTCCTCAGAGTTCATGTCCTTACTCTCCCCTAAGCACACACTTGTTAGATACAGCTAGGGTCTTGTTATTTCAGGAATCAATGCCTTTAAAATTCTGGGAAGGAGTTCAAACGGCTGCTCAACTCATAAATAGAATTCCTCTAAAAACTCTACAGTTAGCATATCAAAGACCTTTTGGACAAGAACCAGAAGTCATCTCAAAGTGTTTGGTAGTCGTGTGATGGATGAATTTGCACTATAAAGATATAAAATCCTTCATTTGCAATCCGACAAAATAATTGCAACTAGAGTTGTTGAGTTTGTTGAGATGTGTTTCTTTTTGCTCTTAAGAAGAACATACCAATACCTATAGGGGCTATTTATTCAAGAATAGTCTATCAACAAGTCCCAGCAACAAGCTATAGTCTATCAACAAGTCCCAGCAACAAGCTCAATTTCCATCATCTCCGCTTGTTGTATCTGAAGATATTATCATGCCACTGTACCTATACAACCAACTAGATATTTAGTATTAACAGAAGACAACATCCCAGATCCCAATATGTCGGCTATGCACAAATCAAGCTTATCGAACTCAGGTGCTTGCTTCGACAAGTGTACTATTACATGACCTTGTCAAGTAAACCATTCATCGAACATCTACAGTACAAAACACCGTACCTTGGAAGAATTCTTAGCAATCTTCCCCCTGCCGGCGAAGCCCATCACAACGCGATGCAAGAAGCCCAGGGGGCTCCACGGGAGCGAGGCCACGATGATGGGCGCCGTGGCCGCGACCCAAGCGAACCGCAGCACCTCCGAGAGTCCAATCTCCATCATTATCCTGCGCGCCGGCGAAAGGAATCAAGTGATACTTTTGACTGCGAGGACCGACGAGAAAGGGCGCGAGACGCTGAATATTAACGGGTCGAACAGCGAGGCGAATCAGAGGCGTTCAAGGCAAGTAATGCCATCCGTGCGAAAGGGGGCAAGATTGGTCCCAATCGGAGGTGCTGGCACGAGTGCGGCGGACGTCCTACTAGCCATCCGACGGCTACGCATGTCGTTCAGTCGCCGGTGCAGCAGCCGCCGGCCGGGAGTTCGTCGGAAGTGGATGGCCGTATTCGCAGAAGGTTCTTTTACACCATTTTTTTCCATATATAGTTACGAAATGGCGAACAGGGTTTAAGGCAAAACTATTGCATTAAAATACTATTCTATTTTGGCTTCTATTTTTGCTAAATTAGGGTATGTTTGGCAATTAAGCAACCAAGGATGGAATGAGAGGTGTAGGGAGGGATGGGATGTGGAGTATGTATGAGAATTTTATTTAAAGTTATTTTTATTTTTTACTATATATTAGTTATTTATAATATTTAATGAGTAATAAAAATGTATTGTTTTACCACTTAATTTACTTTTGGCTTTTATTTTTTTTGTTTTTATTTTTTTATTATATTCTTTATTTTTAAACTATTTTATTAATCTATTTTTAAAAATAATAAATGATAGTTCTATATATATATAGTCATAAGAGAAAAAATAATTTATCAATGAGAGAGATGGAATTTAATTTAGTAACAAGAGAAATTATTTTCTTTAGTAATAAAAGAGAAGTTATTTTGATTGAAAATTGTTTATTTCTTTTTATTTCTATCAATTTTATGAAATGAAAAATATATTATTTGGATGTTTTAATTATTCCATCTCACTTCTTTTAATTAAACAAGATGTATTTAATCTCATTTCTTCGTATTCTAAAAAACTTCAATTTAAACAAAACCATGAAGTAAGTCGCTGAATATGGTAATATTTTTAATTTATAATTCAATGTTTTAAAAAGTATATCATTTTGATACTCCTCGGATGCTGCTACAATACTTAACTTCATCTAATAACCTGAAATGCAAAGCTGCTACAATACTTAATATCTTTATATTTAAAATGTGCTAAACTTAATTCGCTAGAAAAAAAAGTAATTTTATATGTATGATTTAAATTGACACCAAAGGGCTGTTGGGAAATTGAAATTGAAAGTCATGTGAATAAATAAATTGACATATTAGTTAGTGAAATTTGACGATGAAAAATAAGGTAGTTGATGTGATAGAAAAAAATAAATATTATTAATTAATTTTAGTGGATGTTTGAATAAAAGATATTATATATATAAATTTATTAAAAAAAATAAAACAAATATATATTGAAAAACTTATGTCAAAAATTTTGTTTAAAGATATATTATTTGAATAAAAATCATTTTTAAAAATTTATATTTAATGAAATAATAAATAATATTATATTAATTATTTATTATTTATATTTTATATATAATAAATTAATAATTTATATAAGAGAGGTTAAAAAATGATAAAAAGAAAAAAGTATGAAAAAATAAAAACGTCAACTGAAAAAATTGAAAAAAAAGAGACGTGGATTCCACTAAAACCAACACCTTGGAATCAGGTCACGTGACCTTGGTTTTCGGACCATTAAATGCGTCTCATTTCATTTTAAAATTAGGTTGCATTGAAGTATTTGAAGAATTGGGTGGAATCAAAGGGTTAGTTCCATCCGGTTTCAATTATTTAATTCATAATCATATGTTAATAATAATATTTAAAATTTTGAAGGAGGCCAAGGCTGGACAGCTACTTCGTCGATCCGTCAGCAAAATTTATCAGCTTTTTTGCTGAAATAAACAAAATATTATTTTAATAATTTAAAATAAAACTAATTTAGCATATAGAATTCAATAAAGTTGGTTGGTGTAAGTGGAGGAAAGCCACTGGAGTTCTTTGTGATAGAAAAGTACCCAATAAAGTTAAAGGAAAATTCTATCGTACTGCTATAAGGCCAGCAGTGTTATATGGTAGTGAATGTTGGGCTATGAAGGGACAACATGAACGTAAAGTGGGGGTAGCCGAAATGAGGATGTTGAGATGGATGTATGGTCATACAAGATTAGATAAGATTAGGAATGACCATATACGTGAACGAGTCGGAGTGGCTCCTATTAGTGAGAAAATGGTAGAGAATCGTTTGAGATGGTTTGGTCATGTTCAGAGAAGACCATTAGATGCGCCAGTAAGAAGAGTAGATCAAATAATCTGGAGTCCGATTAAAAGAGGGAGAGGGAGGCCAAGGCGGACACTTGACGAACTAATAGAGCAAGATCTATTGGTGAATAATATACCAAAAGGTTTGGTTACTAATAAAGCGGAATGACGTCGTATGATCCATGTAGCCGACCCCACCTAGTGGGATAAGGCTTTGTTGTTGTTGTGTTAGCATATAGAAGCCAAAATAAATTGTAACAGAACACTTGGATTTTGGTATTTTTAAACAATAAATTTATATTCTTCATTCTTAGTTTACCTTTTCCAAACTTTATGATGTGGCCTAATTATTCATGCCTCTTAGTTTAGAAGTTTTATTTACCAATATAAAAGTAAAACAACAACAACAACAACAAAGCCTTATCCCACTAGGTGGGGTCGGCTACATGGATCATACGACGCCTATTCGTTGATCCATGTTCATAAGATTCGACATGATTTTATGTTGGCTGTCGGGGCCTAACACAACCCTCCTCCTTTATCCGAGCTTGGGACCGGCTATAAAATATAGGCGGAGTTACCAATATAAAAGTAAAAATGCCCAAAAAATTGACAAAGGATAATAAAATAATTTATTAATTTAATTAATAATTTTAATAAATAAAAATAACTTACAAGGAGAATTTGAAAATAATAATAATAATATCATAATTGGGAAAGATAAAGGAAAATTGAAAAGAAATTTGAGGTCAATTTTTTCTCGTCTAACTCTAAACTGTAAATTTATAAATGTTAGTCCTCAGACATCCAAATTTGACTTTTAGGTCCTTAAGTTAAATTTAACCTAAATTTCATTAGATTTAATTATGAAATGTCATTTTTAGCCTTAGTTTCATATTGCAATAAAAAAAGTGAAAATATAAAATAATCAATACATATAAAAATGTTAATTGATAATAATGTTTCTATGCAATACTATGCTTGAGGCAATATTTTCATTTTTTTACATTATTTACATATTACAAAGTAAGGGGAAAAATGTCATTTCATAGATATTAGAAAAAAAAACTTAACAAAATTTAGATTAAAGTTAGCTGAAGGATTTAAGTGTCAAATTTTAAAAAGTGTAGGGACTAAAATTTGTAAATTTATAGTTTAGGATTAAATAAAAAAAAGTTATAGTCGAGAGAGTGTTAAAGGAATTAACACTAAATTTTATTGGACAAAGGAATCATGCCAATTGTTGATTAGGAGGAACATAGGAGGGGGCTGTGGGATATAATGGAAGGATTACTGGTGGAATTTGAATTTTGAACTCATGGCATCTCGTTCGAGTATGATCACTGAAAACGTGTCTTCTAGCAGCCAAGATTAGTAGTTCTTGCAGATACAATTCTTTATCTTGCCATTTTTTTTGCTCTTTCGTCTGCCCCTGTGTAGTGTGCATGAATCTCACGGTCGAATTTCGGAGAAACTAAACTCAATCTCACAGCACCATGCGTATGAACGTCCACACCAATTTTTTATGCTAAATACTCACATTTGAGATCTTTTCACGAGGGAAAAGAAGCGGACTTCGCGGGAGAAGGTTCAAAGCTCTCTCTCTCTCTCTCTCTGCGCGCGCGCTCTATGATCCATTGGGTCCATTGAGTCCATTGAGTCTCTCTCTGGGAAGGTTCTGTGTGCTAGTGTTCATTCATTCTCTTTCTCTCTCTATCACGCAAACTTATCACAATGAACTGTAACAATGTATGCATGAACAACATTCATTCCACAAAGTTGTGTCCCAAATTTAATGTGAGTTTACTAGCAACGTAATGCTATTGGAGTTGTTCGAGTAAAACAAATGCATCAGAGAAGATGGATAAGGTCAGTCAAGTTTTATTTCATGTCTTCTATATTTCGACCATATTTTTTTAAGAAAAGGAGATTTTCATTTAAGGAGGACCGTGTAAGTCATAATACAAAAAAATGGGTGAGACCGGACGATGGGCTCCCTCCCAAAAATTGTCACCATTTGAGCGACCAAAAAATGTCAAGTAATTTGTCGCCTGGTTAATACATTTTGGACAGTAAGTAATCGGGACGTAGACAAAAGAATAGCCCGGATGTCTGACATGAGTCCCAAATACGCCATGGGCATCTCGTCTTTCCTAAAATAATGTCGACCAAGAGTTGGAGCAAATTTTGATTCTATGAATTCTCCAAGCCTCCATTTGAAAAGGTGACGATCCCATTCTTCCAGTCGTACTTGCAAAAATGAAAGAGCCAGCATCAAATTACAGAAGATATCCAATACCCCTCCCCCTTCCCGCGGCCTTGACAAAGGAGTCATCTATATTGTGTATGATCCTAAAGAGCTCCAAGAAGAGGGGGGTGAATTGGTGTTTAACAAAAAATATCGATTTCACGAAATTCGTGGCGGAAGCACAAGATCGATTATTAAAACTTTTGTAATTCAGATTATAAACACAATATGAATGGGGAGAGAGAGAGAGAAAATCAAACGTAAAGACTCAATGGTTGTTGATGAGGTTCGACCTCAAGACCGCCGAAGATTCCACTAGCACTTTCTTTATTTCAAATGGGGCAAAGAAGAAAGTCCTTTACACCACCGACTATTTCTCCGCTTCGTTAGGCAAGGCAATCTCTCCTCCTAGAAAGCTAATTTATTTTTCTCGTTCAAGAGGTAAGATTTTGAACCTCTTTTACACAGGAGTTCTCTCAGTTTTTTTTAACAAAAAATATTTCTCTCTTTTACAATTCTATGCTCACAAGAAGAAAAGAGAGAAAGAAGAGAAAGCTATAAAATGAAAACTTCAAAAAAATGATCCCTATAACTTGAAGATTTTCTTCAATGAGTGAATGTGTGTCTTTGCCTCTACATTTGGCACTTCTTTTATAGCCTTCAATGTGTAAAAATTCGTCCAGAAATTGTTCCACAAATTTCTCCTTCAAATTTGACCGTTACTGTTCATTTGACTCGAAGGCTGGTCGACCGCACTTTTGGATTGGTCGACCAGTCTATGTGACCATTGCGCGTTTTCTTCAACTTTTGCGCTTGATCGGTCGACCGATCTGTCGATCGATACATCGATCGATATCGGCTTGACATCGTCCGAAGCTAGCTTATTGGTTATCAGTCGACCGGCATCTTCTATTCGGTCAACCGGTATCTTCTCGACCGGCCTTCTTTGCGTCGACCGGCAGGTTGACCGACCTATACTTTTTTTATCATAACTTTCTGCACGGTTATTCAAATTAGATGATCTTAGAGTCTATTGGAAGCTAACAAAATTCTCTACAATTCTTCCACATTCATTCAAAACTAATGAGATCAGGGACAATTATTTAATCAAAGCATAGTGCATAAAGTTATCCATTTTTCTTTAAACTTTTTCAACATTTCAACTTTAATCTTTCGAGGTTTGTTTCATCATAATATAATTTGACCCAACATATTGAGAGTTACCCAATAAAGTGGAGGGGGGTGAGGGGGGCACCCGCGAGTTCTTGGGGGCAAATTGCCTCAGGGGCATGGGTCGAAGTGTATTCATGAAAATCAGCCAGTGCCCACTTCCATACGATCTCGACGGTTGCATGCCGGGAACTAAAATGAGCATCATTCCATGATTTCCAAATCCCCAAAAGACAGAAAACAAAAATAGATACGATATGTTGTTTAGACTGTTGATCCACGTCTGATCCTCGTGGACCCAGGATCTCGAGGCCCATGAGGTAATATATTGGAATGAGTAATTAAGCTTGGATTGGAAAATGTTTCAGATCTAGATTGCGAAGGTACAGTGAAAAAACATATGTATATTTGTTTCCAGAGCCTGTCCACACAAGGAGCAAGAAGGATCAATGGTAGTATTGAATTTGAACACATTATCAAATGTGGGGAGCTTGTGATGCATGAGTTTCTAGAGAAAGTGATTAATCTTTGGGGAATTGAAATATTCCATATGATGTTCCACGGCTGACCCCCTACCAGAGGCGTCGACAGGAAATCCATGCCTGTCCATCGTCCAGGCCCACGCATCATCACAAGTATAAGAAGGCACATAAATTCGAGAAATAACATCACATAAAGCCGGTCCAAATAAATCATTAATACGAACAAAGTCCCAAGTGTCATTATTGATGAGGGCAGCAACCCTCATCTCACTAAAATCAAAATCCATATTGATAAATGTAGGAGTCCAGTACAAAAGGGTGGGTAACACCCAAGGGTCATAAAGGATGGACGTACCAGTCCCGTCCCCAATACGCTTGAGAAAACCCTCATGAATGTCCTTAATCGAGTTTCTGATAAGCTGCCAAGACCACGCTGTCTTAGAGCAAGAGCTGGGGCACCAAAAAGAGAACTTGCCATACTTGTTATAGATTAAGTTGACCCATGATGTTGGCTCAGAGCTAAGGAGCTAAAGGATTCGACGAGCAATGAGCGAGCATCTAATGATTTTAAGATTCTTGATGCTTAGGCCCCCACATGACTTAGGAAGCTACATAGTCGCCCAATTAATCGGATGCATATTTCATCACCCATTACTAGTGTCCCAAAGAAAAGAACGCGAGCTCTTCTCGAGCGAGGCTATAATACTAGAGGAGAGCGGAAGGGAACCTAATGAGTAGATTGGAAGAGTAAAGAGGACAGACTTGATTAATGTGGTGCGGCCAGCTAAGTTTAAGAACTTCCCCTTTCAGCCCCCAAGTCTCTTCCTAACTTTGTTGACAATGAAAAGCTACTTGCTGGAGGGTAATAACTTTGGGGAGATAGGAGTACCTAGGTAAGAGAATGGAAAGGACCCAATACTAAAGTTAAGATGCAATCTAAGAAGATTCCTCCGATGTGCGATCATCTTGGGAGGCAGGTAGAGAGCTGATTTTTTAGGGCTAACCTTCTTATTGGTAAGGTTAAAATAGTTGTCAAACGTGTTTTTCAGGTTAATATAGTTTTTCTTTGGAGCTCTAATGCAAAGAAGCATGTCATCAACATATAAAAGGTGACTAAGCTTAAAGTTTTGGCTGATGAACTGAGAGATATTACCCATTGCAATTTGTTGTTGAGTTAATGAAGAGAAAACCTACAAAACTATAATGAAAATGTAAGGGGATAGGGGGTCCCCCTGGCGGATGCCCCCATACGGCCTGAAGTGATCAGACGGAGTCCCATTGATGATACAAGAGTAGATAGGCGAGCTTATGCAAGTGTTAATTCACTGAATAAAGGTTGACTGGAAGTTCATTTTACTCATGATCTGGGATACAGACTGCCATGATAAGCAGTCGAACGCCTTCTCAATGTATGTATTGACCAGCATATACTTTTTTCTTCCAATACCAAGAGAGTGGGCTAACTCCTGGGTAATGAGGATGTTATCTTGAATGCTTCGATGCTCACTAGCAATAATATATCTAAGGACCGGTTTCATGCGATTCACAAGAATTTTTGCTAATAACCTATAAAGAACATTACAAAGTGATATAGGTCGGTAGTTTTTTATTGCGTTGGGCGAGTCGCATTTAGGAATGAAAATGATATGGGTCAGGGTCCAATCATAAGGGAAAATAGAACACCTAAAAAAGTTCATTATTAGGCCAACGATCTTGGGGGTCAAGGATACCCCAATAAGTACGATAGAATTCTATCGTGAAGCCGTCTAGCCCGGTGGCCTTGCCAGAAGGCATACTCCAAAGAGTGGAGTGGACCTCCTCCGGAGAAATAGGGGCAACAAGGTTGCTATGCTAGGAGTTGCCAATTTAAGGTAGGGGCAGCCAATTGGCAAGGGAAAGATCAGTGGGAGGGGGCTTCTAGAGGCTGCGGTAATGGTCGACAAAGAGGTGGCTGATATCTTTTTCATCTATCATAATTCTTCCCTCACGTACCTGGATACTATGGATCAGATTCTGTTTATAATGAACCATGGTTGAGAGATGGAAATACCTTGTATTTCTTTCTCCATTACTTAGCCAGTTGGTCCTCGATTTGCTCCACCATCGAATTGCAATCTGTCAGAGATAAGTAGAATGTTGATGGTAATTGCAGTGCGAAGGAGACCCAGCTCTCAGTCAGATAGGGGACGGGTAGCGTCCAGGACCTCGATGCATTGAACCTTGGCTAGGGCCTCAGTAGCTCTCCCTTCCAAATTCCCTAAGGTATGCCTATTCCATTTACGCACATCTCTGACTTGCAGAGGCCACCGTTTTACTAAGAGAGGAGGTCACCGTTTTACCAGGAGAGTCAAAGACCCAATATTTCTGGACAATGTTTTTTTGTTCCTCATGAAGCAGCCAAAAGTGATCAAACTTAAAGCCCTTAGGCTTTCTAAGGTTGACATCAGTGCGGAATAACAAAGGAGCGTGATCGGAGGCACAGCGCAGTAAGGTTGCCAAATCAATGGTCAAGAAATCCTTCACCCAGAAGGAGTTTAAGAAGACTCTATCTAATCGACAATGGATCCGAGCAAGCCCTCTGCAGTAACGCATGCCGAAGGGCTTCACATTTAGGAGGTTATGATGGTCAACAAGTTTGCGGAAAGTTCTAACAGATTTAGAGAGCAAAAATGGGACCCCACACCTCTTATCCTCGTGTGATAAAATGCAGTTAAAATCCCTAACCAGCATCCAAGGAAAACTAGAAGAATCAAGAGTGCGTAACTGATTAAACAAAGTATTCCTAAGTGATGTTATGGGACTGGCATAAACGCAAGATAGCAGAAAATGGAAACTCGAATAAGAGACAGAAACATGCAATAAATGGTCGGAGATAAGGATCGGTGTCACCTGAGTGCACTGGCCAGACCAAACAAGGATGATGCCACCGACGGTCCCAGACCCCTCGCAGCTGGTGCCATTCCAAGATGCACCAAGCCGATGGATAACCTGATATGACTCGATTAAAATTACAAAATCCGGCCTAATGGACCTAACTAGCTCAGACAAGCGATCTCTAACTTTCGCCCAGTACTCGCCACGGTAGTTCTAAGCTAACATCTTCATCCAGCATTGGGGGTGTCGTAACACTGCTTCTTGCGCCATCCTGGACCTGCAAAATAGTAGACGATAGTGAGGGTTCACCCTGACAAGGGGTGGATGCCTTACCTCGAGTTTTCTTCCTAAGTATTAGGAGGGGCTCCTTTGGACGTTGGGCGCGAGATTTCTTCTTGTCCGAACGGGGAGGGGGGACCAGGCTGCCATCCAGTTGATCGCATTCCTCTTCCGAGGAAATATCTGAGGATGCTAGGGTACCAGCAGGAGATATAAGGCCCTGCCGAATAAAAGCAGCAAACGAGGTATGATCAGCAGGAGGTAGGGTCATCATTTCCGTGTCGAAGGAAAGCTGAGCGCTAGGGGAATGTTCTAATGTTTGGGCAAGGAGATAGCTTCCTCACTGGAGGTCAAGTGGGAGCATGTGGAAAGGTGTTTGGGTGAGGGTGAAAAGGTTCGAGTGGAAGAGGACGAAGGGAGAGCGGTGGAAAGTATTGTGTTTCATGTCAGGAGTGGTGTGTTAACCGCGGACGTATCTAGGCTGCTCATAAGGCATGTGGCATGATCCGATGCCACCAGAGAAAGCACAATCTATGGGCTAGCCGATGTGGCCTTATCAAAGGACGAGTGCGAAAGCACAATCCGTGGCATATCAGCAGAGTCGCAAGATTGCTAGCATTGCAAATTGTGATGTGTTCTCCAGGATTGCTGACGTGGAAGAATTCGACAGTTGAGCTGCTTGGTCCCCCACGTGCTGGAACAGTTGGCGGTCCGATGGCTGCTCTGGCACCCCCGTATCGTTCGCTAGCCGGTTCAAGTCCAGCATCTTTGGTGTCATCGCCTGGATGGTACCACCATCGAAAGCCTGCTGTGAGGTTAGCCGGGGACGACGATAGCTCGAGGCACGAAGCCATGGATTGAACAGTAATACCGGGGCTACACCGCTGCCTTGGCCAGCCATCGAGCATTCCTCAATCCGATGACCTACGATACGATAACGAAAATAGAAAGTTGGTAAATTTCATATGTGATAGGTTGCAAATACCTATCCCCATTTGGCAGTGCGATCCAAACGCCCTGCTTGATCGACGTGGCTAAATCAATCTCAACACATATGCAGGTCATGCTATCATCTAACTCGATTTTCAATGGAATGTCGAAGTATGTCGCAATTCTATGCAGTGACGCATTGTTACATAGCTCCAGAGGGATGCCAAGGAGACAGACCCATGTGGGAGTGGCGGTGTGGCAGTCGTCTGATGATCGAAAGAAAGGAATTAGTTGCGACAGCTTCAGCCAGTGGCCCTGAAGCTCCCAGGGGCCAGATGTTAGTACCTGCAATCGGTCAACTTCATTAGCAAAGGAGAAGATAATATAGGCGTTTCCATGTGGTGAGACTTTGCAATGTGAGGAGATGTTCCGTAGGCCCTCGATGCCTTCAGCTAGACGTTTCAGATCCCCCATGTAATGCCCCACAAGACTAAGCTTAATCTTCACAGCTCTATCAATGAACTCCGTCGAAATGGTAACTTCATTCGTAGTACGGACCTGCAGTTCCCGAAGTTACCTTGGCGACATGGCCGCATAGGGGGAGACCCAGTGCGCAGTCGACCTTGCGCAACCTGTGCCCAGGAGGGCAGGGAAGGAGAGACTCCGAGGGAGGGGGGGGGGGTTCCTTATGTCGAGCCATTTGGATCTGGTGGGGTGGTGGTAGGGGTGGCACCCGACCCTGTTCGGGGCGAGGGACACCACTCCCGCCCCGACCCCGATGATTTGCCCCCACCCTTGACCCCGTTCCGAATTTCCGATTCGGGGAAATTTTATCCCCGCCCCGATCCTCGTGGGTCCCGAATCCCCTGGAGATCTCGATTCCCCGAATTTTTTATTAAATAATGTGAAAAAATTAGAAAATAACAAACTATTATAAAGTATTCATGCACACAATTATAAATATATCACTATTATAAATTCTACAACATAAAATTCAAATTTTGACACAAATTCTATCACAACATAATTTTCAAATTCTACCACAACACAAACTTTAAATTTGATACAAGTTTCATAACATAAAGTTTAAATTACAACACCAAATATTTTAACAACATTTGTAAAAGATCAATAAGAGGACATTCATCATTTTTTTTCATTTCATCCTTCGCCCATTTGCAAAGTTTCCTATAAGTTAATAAAAAAATGATTAGTAGAATAAATTTAAATTGAATAAAATTAAAAAATGATAAAAAGTTACCACAACTTCATCATTCAATCATCTACATCTTCATCTTTGTTAAACACACTTTCCACCACAACATTATTTTTAAATTCTACCACAACACAAACTTCAAATTTGATACAAGTTCCTTCCTTGCAACATCTTCACTAAATGAATAATTACCAACAACAAATATATCACCTTTATTGTCTAAAGTGGATAAATGGTTTAGCGTTGCTTGCTTTGGTCCTCTTGTTGTACGAAACTTACAAAATTTTAGATGATCATGCAAATGCTTAGTTCCATTTTTTGTATCACCACAAATATTCTTTTGATAATACTTGCATATTGCACGAAATCTTCCATCAATTAATTCTCTATGATATTGACTCCATGCTTGAAAAGTTAAACCTTTTTTGTTTGGGCTTCCTTCTTCCTTCTGATTTTCATTTTCGAAACTTGCTGGGGTATTCTCGGATTGAATTGCATTGCTTTCAACTGGAGTGATAGATTGATTATCCGCTTCATCTAATTCTGCATAAAAATTTAAATTAATTAAAATGTGAGTAATTAAAAAAATTACAAAAAAAATATCATAATTAAAAAAACGTGCACACTCACCTCTGCGCACTGTGCGCATAGGTGAAAAAAAAAACGTGCGCACTCACCTCTGTGCACAGTGCGCAGAGGTGATCACCTCTACGCACGATCACCTCTGCGCACTGTGCGCAGAGGCAAGGCGATTCGCCTCTACGCACAGTTCATAGAGGTGAATCGCCTCACTGCGCAAAGGCGATTCACCTCTGCGCCGCCCTCGTTGACGATGAGCCCCTTTCGGCCGCTGCCCCTTTCGCCCACGACGACCACGACGACGACGAGCCCCTTTCGGCCGCCGCCCCTTTCGTTCACGACGACCACGATGATGATGAGCCCCTTTCGGCCGCTGCCCCTTTCGCCCACGACGACGACGACGAGCCCCTTTCGGTCGCCGCCCCTTTCGCTCACGACGACCACGATGACGATGAGCCCCTTTTGACCGCCGCCCCTTTCGCTCACGACGACCACGATGACGCGCCCCTTTCGGATCGACGACGACCGGACCGACCCACCGGGATCGACGATGCCCTCAACTGCTCGACAACGACGACCCGCCCTCGATGACGACAACGCCCTCGACGATGACCCGCCCTCGACGACGACGATGGCACCATCGTCGACAAAGACGATGACATGCCCTCGACGCCGACGCCGCTTGGACTCAACACGGCCGGCTGCGGCGGAGAGGTGAGGGAGAAGGATAAAGAAAGAGTTGAAAATGAATATCTTGTGAAGATGGAATCCGATTCATCGCCGGAGATGACATTGATGACCGACGAAGGGAAGCTGACGGTTGACAGTCGACGGCTAGGCGAGTGGAGAGTTTTGGCGGCGGCGGCGACGACGGCTGGCAATGAAGAGTTCAGACTTCAGAGGAGTTTGAGACTTGAGACTTGAGAGAAAGGGAGAAAGAAAGGGGTTGTTAGGATTTGATGTTATATAAAATGGACGATTCAGATGTAATTTAATGAATATAATTATAATAAATTATTAATTATAAATAATGATTCAAAAATTCGAGGACCCGACGGAGCGGGGTGAACTACCCCCACCCCGATCCCCGAAAGGGAGGGCAATTTGGCCCCTATCCCCACCCCCGCGAAGAAAAAAATTTCCGAATGCGAGGCCCCGAATGAGGAATCCCCACTGGGCCCCGCAGGGGGCAATATTGCCACCCGTAGGTGGTGGTGAGGGAAAGGAAGTGATCCTCCATGGGGCGGGAGATCGCGCCCCCAACAGGGGTCATAGGTTGAAAGAACAGGGTGAGTGAAGGAAGACAAAGTGGCGCCTCCGACGAGGATCACCGAGGACGAGGACTTGAGAGGTCGGGGCGGCTAGGGCTTCTATATTTCAACCATATGCTCCGCGAATTTGCATCAGCCAGGAGATAAAGAATCCGTCCATTTGATGTCTTATTACACTGCCTCATGTCATTGGACATATTATTACATCACGCAACATTTTCTTTCCTGACATATTATTACATCAACATTTGATGGCTTCTGTGTTACAAAAAGGTTTCAAAACTTAAGAACAAAACAGAATAAACATGAAAATATCATTATTCTCAAGTGTTTCCGCATAAACCCGCACCAGAAAGCATGCATGGCACAAAGATCTGCATTCCAATCAAAAACAGCATATTGACAGAGATGAATTCGGGTCATGATTGATTGGCCAATCTGTCAAATCCCAAACAGAATATTCCAAAAAAAACAATTCTCTTTTCATAGAAGAATTCCATCTGAACCAAATATGATCATCCATGAAGATCTTGCAACTTCATTGAGGATCATTAAACACAAGAAGGAAGAACTTTGTTTGAAGTATGCGAGGAGAGGATGGCTTTCGGGTGCATGAGGAAACCATAACAGATAAGTGGATACCCATACTATTCTAGAAAGTTAAGCTGGAGTCAGCTGTTCGGCTTTCTTATTTTGCTGATTTTTCTTCTTTGATTCTGCTATGTATCTCCAGCCACCTTTGTTTACACCACTTAGCTTTACAGGAGCATCAGCTGCTGGTAAACCTGAAAGACCACATACATGTTATGCATTAGAGAAGTTCCCATGAGACAATGTCATGCTAGGACCTCAACTACAAAAACACAAAAAGCTCAACACAAAAAGCCACTCCTGATACAAAGTTGATGTATGTGATCATTTATTTTTCCAAAATAAACACAAGTATGAGTTATATATGAACCAGCAATGCATTGTTCGTTCAAATGGATTCCTAAACCAAACCCCTAAGCTATGTCATCTCGGTGTCCATTGAGTAGAGAATGAAGAAAACTAACCGCCTTTGTATCGAATACCCCATGCCTTCCCATGATGACCATCCTGTCACACAACAGTAAATATTGTAAGAGATAGTTACATGCTTAATAGTCGTATGATCCATGTAGCCGACCCCACTTAGTGGGATAAGGCTTTGTTGTTGTTGTTGTTGTATAGTTACATGCTTAATAGAAGATTCCCAGAAATAAAGAGATGATGCAACAAGGATATCAGTGACAAAACCTTGTAGAGATTGATCTTGGTGATTTCATAGCAGACATCCCTCCAGTGACTCTTTGCCATCTTGTAGCCAATCCCCCAGTCAGGTAGGAACTGGGCCACCTCAAAGAGGTTCTTCTTCTTCTTCCTTCCTTTTGGTTTCTTAGTGTCCAACTCTGTGGAAGAGCTTGAAGATAGAGCAGTAGAAGAGCTCACTGCTCTAATGGTACTCGAGGGTTTATGCAAAAATCCAAGAAGTCCATTTTGACAAGCTTTGCTTAACCAAGCAGCCATTAAAAGACAGTGCCACCTTCTTTATGACTGAAACATGACATGCAAATTATTCACAAAGCTGACGCTAAGCTTGTTATGGTTCAACAATAATGAAAAAATAACATAAGAACATTTACCGGATAAATTCGTTGTGACAACCAACCTTGTACTTACTCTACCAACGCCACAAAGTGTATAATATATATTCAAAATCAAACAAATGCAGCATGTTTTCTTTTTCTTTTCTTTTTTTTTGAGGGGAAACAGGATGACAAACCGAAAGTTGTGGTTGCCATCCAACTATATATATCACTGTAAAAGGGTTACCATGTACAAGTAAACACTCTAGTGGAGAGCGATCAAAAAAGGAAAAGTACAGGCCCTAGCCAAAACCCCACTCGCGAAGAAGACCAAAAGTGTGGTGTACAATGCTATCCACCTGACACCTCTCCCCACAAAATATGACACGGTTGCGCTGAAGCCAGATGACCCAAGCACCGGCCAAGAAAGTCGTCAATGGGGCTCTCCAGCTCTGCCTCTGCCTACTAAAATCTCGTAGCCTCTGTCAAAAGACCTCCAGAGATAGAGGAGGAAGGACCGAAATAGTCGTCCGCGACCATACCTCCCGGGTCACACCACAACTGAAAAATAAATGTGAGACATCCTCCTCTGACTCCCGGCATAGCGCACAGGAAGTGTCCGTGTGGGGTGCCCATCTCGCCTTGTACACCCTGGTGAGGATCCTCTCGCGCAGCATAAACCAAGCAAAGATCTTCACTTTCAACGGTGCCGAGGAACGTCAGATTAGTCTGCAATCTATCCTAAAACTATCGTCGTAGGAGGAGGCCGGAAGGAGACGAAGGTAGAGGCTACGGGCAGAAAAAGAATCCGACGACCAAACCCAGCCATCCATCCTCGATGGGTCCAGGCGATAGGGAGTAACCCTCTGGTGGAGTGCTAGAAGCTCAGAGAAGCACTCATCGAAAAGTGGAGATCTAAAAAGAGGGGTCCAAGAGCTGATCCCCAACCCGACCATGACTCCGCTACCGAAGTCTCAAGATGCGCTGCCAAGGCCCATCATCGTGGGAAGGACTCTGCTAGTGTACCCCCGGGAAGCCAGTCGTGCCGCCACAAGGAGAAGACCTCGCCGGAGCCAAGTGAAGGGGTCATGAGAGGGCGCACCCACGAGAGTAACCCTGCCACTGCCCTCCAAAAAGAAGAAGCCCCTTGTGGAACTGCACCCCTGGACTCCCATGAGAGATCACGACCGTAGCACATGAAGAAAACCTCCCTCCATAAACTGTCCTCGGGCCCCATAATCCGACCCACCCATCGGGCAAGGAGTGCCCAGTTGACGATACGAAGATCGCGAACACCTAGCCCACCCTAAGACATGGGCCTGCAGATGCTCTGCCAAGCAACCAAATGAACCTATCGTGTAGAATTGCAACCCTACCAAAAGAACCTGCTCCTCAACAAATCAATGCGCGATAGTACCTGGGTCGGCATATGGAGAACTGACACGAAGTATATCGGAATCGAGGAAAAAACATATCTCATTAAGACGAGTCGACCACCCCGAGATAGTAGCCGTGAGCTCCAGACCTGAAGTCTCAACCGCTCGATGACCGGGGTTCACCCCCTGGAGCCAATATGTCGATCGGAGAGGGGAAGGCCCAGGTGGTGATCGGTAGCGCACCGACTGGTGTGCGAAGCTTTGCCGCGCATCTCAGGGCCTCCTCCTGCGCCATGCCGAACGGGATGAAAGCTGATTTGGCGTGATTTACCGTGAGACCCGAAGCTGCACCGAAAAGCTCCACTAATATGGCCCTTCTGCTCCGAGCCCTCGATGAAGAAAAATGTATCATCCGCATACTACAATAGAGGAACAAGTCTGCCAACGAAGCCACCGAAAAGACTAGCCTCACACGCCGCCAGAGTACACCTAGCAAGGCCATCAACTGCGATCGTGAAGAGCATGGGCACAAGAGGGCACCCCTGCCGAACACTCCTCTGTGGCTGCACCCACCCCCTGCCATTGCCTCATTGATCAGGACCGAGAAAGAAGTTGTGGTAATACACCTCTTCATCTAGGCAATCCAAGCCTCAGGGAAACTTCGGACCCGTAGAGACAAAGAAAAGACCAAGAAAGTGAGTCATAAGCCTTGGAGAAATCGACCTTCCAAAGGAAGGCTCGGCTGCCGCTCCTCTGCCAATGTGCGACTATCTCAGAGGCCATGGAGTAGCTGTGCACGATGGATCGGAATGAACGTTGACTGCACCGGATGGATGATGTCTGGGAGCACCTCTCGGAGCCGATTTGCTAATACCCGAGCCACCACAAGACAAATGGCATTGGATAAGGCAATCGGCCCGAAGTCCTCCACTCTCTTTGCAGGAGTGCGCTTGGAGAGCATGAATAGCAAGTACCAGTTCAGGCGCTCGAAACCCCGATTCCCAATGGTGAACTCGTGGATCACCGCTAGCACATCCTCAAGCACTACCGGCCAAAACTCCCTGTATAAGAAGACCAGAAAACCGTCTGGGCCGGGAGACCCATCGCCATTGAGATCCCGAAGCGCATCGAATCCAATGTTGGAAATACAACATCCCACTTTTTTTTACTACGCAAGGCTTCGAGGCATTTCGAAATCGAGAAATCTCTACAGGAGCAGGCGCTATCAGAGAACAATTATCCCAATCATGATTTTCCTACCCCCAGAGGGAAAGGTCCTTCCCTTTTTGGAAGGTTGTGGGCGAGGAGGGATTCGAACCCCCGACATCGTGGTTCGTAGTCACGTGCTCTAATCCTCTAACTTTCTATTCACTCGTGGGATCAGGGCGGTCCGGAGGGGACCACCACGACTCCTCTCTTCTCGAGAATCCATACATCCCTTATCAGTAATGGTCTGCACTAACATAGAAGATTGGACATCAGTAATACAACAAACACTCTTGGGAGACCACCTCCAAGGTGTCGGGGGCTGCCGCCTGGAGAACTCCTGGTGGAAAGAGGCGATGGCCTCCCCGATGCGGTCCTGGCCAGTGATCCGCTGCCCCATCACCTCCAGTTGCTCAATCCGATTCGCCCGTCGGCGAGTGCTCGTGTCCAGGTGTTGGCATCCCCCTCCTGAAGTAAGGTCTACCAGGAGCGCTACTTCCACTCGGTCTCCACCTTCCTATCCTTTGGCTGGATGGTCTCCTGAGCCAATCTGCGCTGCGCCACCTCGGCCTCCGTGAGGTGGTGAGAGTCCTCTCGGTCGAGTCGAGCAATCGTCTCCAGAGCCTCAGTCCTCCGAGTCTCCCGGGTCACGCGGATCTATCTCCGGTGGTCCAGAAGGAAGCGTGTTTTCAAATATAAGCTTACATGTTTTAAAAAATTTGGGCGTGACCTAAGAGAAAGTTGATAATGACCAAAATGGCAAAATACATGCATATAAAGATCTCAATTTCAAATGATAAAAAGGACATAAGCCCATAACATCACATGAAACAATTACGCATATGAACTCAACACAAAATATAACAAAATAGATCATGCGCATTGAAGGGCATAAAGCATAATGGAAAAGGTCAGGTTGTTCTATTACGTGAGATGGTTGGAGATATAAAAAGAGGAGAATGTGAAATTCTCTTGTGAATAGCATTAAGAGTCACTTGATACTTCTGACATTTCTAAACTACAGACAAGGTGATAAAGTGATTGTAAGGATTTCTGCACGAGAGAAATTATGCACCATAGAAAAATCAAGAAATTTATAGCGACGCAGAATTTTATTAGATGGAAAAACAGAAGAGGATTATAGATCAATTTGCTTTTTGTGCAGACCCCTAGAGAGTTTATATAGGCATTCCTTTATAGGAATTTCTAGTTGGGGCGCCTTTTACTTCGGTGTGTCTTGGGGTCCACACGAGTTTCTGGTTGAGGTAGGATTCAAGGCATTATTAACAGTTTTGATATGTAGGATGAAATAGTGGAGCAAGTTGGAGAGAACATCGTTCAGTTATCACGGATAATGCTTATAAGTCATCTGGTGAGATGTAATGCAAAAAAAAAGTTATTTTGGACTCCATGTGCAGCTCAATGAATAGATTTAATGCTTGAGGATTTTGATAAGAAAATTAAGCTCCGTGGAGTGACAATAAAGAAGGGAAAGAAGATAACTTTCATTTACACTAGGACACTTCTAATTAGTATTATACACAAAACACAAAAACGCAACACAGATAATTCCATCATCAACAATGACCAAGAGAACATCTTTAGATGTCGTCCCAAATCATTGATGGTGCGAGATAGAATGATTATTACTAAATTCACTTACCTATAATATCTATTGTAATAATGTTAAGAAATCATTATGAAAATATATCTCGAAAATATTATCAAAAACTTTGGAGCTCTCCTTGAATTTTATTTTTATGTCATATGATTTCATGCTTATTAATTTAATTATTGCAATTAAAGATAAATGCATATGATTATGTCACTATTAATTAATTCCGTGACTAAAATACTTTTGAGAGCACTAATTAGCATAAACATAATTAGGATTACAAATATTTTCTAACATAAGAAACAACAACAACAACAACAACAACAAAGCCTTATCCCACTAGGTGGGGTCGGCTACATGGATCATACGACGCCATTCCGCTCTATTAGTAACCAAACCTTTCGGTATATTATTCACCAATAGATCTTGCTCTATTAGTTCGCCAAGTGTCCGCCTTGGCCTCCCTCTCCCTCTTTTAATCGGACTCCAGATTATTTGATCTTCTAACATAAGAAAATTCCACTTATTAATTAGATGCATATCAAGAAGGTCAATACAATACAAACCTATAACCAAGAGGATGGCTTCACAATAAGTATTTGAAAGAGTGATGGCTTGTGATCATAATGAATATTTCTCTTGAGAGACATGATGAACCACATACTTGTATGTGTTATAAAATAAATAAATAAACGTGCTAAATATAAATTCTAACTTGTTAAATAAATCTACAAATCAATAAGTAAACAACAAATAACAATTAAAAATCAACAATTAAACATTATATCTAGCATTTATTTACCATCATAGGTTACAAAAAATAAACCTATAAAACAATTCAAATAAATCAATTATATCTAACGGTTAAATAAATAGAAAACGTTAAAAGAATTAATTTAACAAATAATTAAAAAAAAAGACCGGCACCACCGCCGTCACCCTCAGGCAGAGGCAGCGGTGCACCCCACCCACACCCCCAGGCATCCGCCCCCTGCTGGGAAGGGCGCCGCCGCCGCCCTAAATAGAAGGCGCGTCTCCGGAGGATCCGGCCGTCGGAGGAGGAGGATGGGAAAGAAGATTGGAGGAGAAAAACTTACCCACGGAGATGTGGTCGCCGTAGAGAAGTTCGGAGGAGGAGATCGGGGCGGAGGAAGAGAACAAGCCGGTTTCCGTCGACGGAGATGTGATCGCCGGAGTGGCAGGGTCTCGTGGCCGGAGCGGTCGCCGGAGAGAGAGGGAGAGAGTGAGTGTGGAGAAAAAGGGATCGAAAGGGAGGCGACAGCTGAGGGGGGTGCGGAAATTTTTATAAAGTTTTTCGACCTTATAAGAGCCCTTTCAAATTTATAGTAAATAAATTATAAATTTAAATTCCTTCGGAAATTTTATTACTAAAATAATATTAATTAATCTTAGTCATACTTTTATAATAATATAAAATATTGCTTTATTAATTTACTTTCAGATAGGAGCGAACATTTATTAATAGAATAATATGATTAACGTTGTTCTTACTTTTATAACAGTATAATATGTTATTTTATTATTTTATTGTTTAAGGCACGGAATATTTGTTGGAAATTTCGATGGCTCCAATCAGTAAAAAATCATTAACAAAAGGATTTAACGGAGTTTCCTACCTATTTGAATAGGTAGGAGCCTCCTACCTAATATCACATCCGTCCGATTTGATTTGACGGTTGACAATCATTCGTACGGTAGAAAAAAAATCATGTGAAAAATCACACCAGTTCAATTTGTGGCTTAGCAACTCGAGGATCTCACCGTTCACGATCTCATTGCCGGCATCGCCATCGTCGTTACCGACTCAGGAGCGCCTCACCTTGCCCGATCTCGTCGTTGCTACCTTGTCGCCATGCGAGGGCGTCGGCATCATGGGGATGGGTGAGATGTCAACGTATGACAGTTCGATGGGGATTGGGGAGATGTCGGCGGTCGTTTGACGGAGGGGAGGAAGTAGAAGGAACAGGCCGCCGACCCTATTTCCCTCGCTATCGCCCTTTGCCAATCTCCCTGTCGCCGACCATGAGATCATCGTCACCATCAATCATGAGGTCAGGGCGTGTCACCCTTGTCCGACCTCCCCATCGTCGACCCTGCTCCCCCCGCTTTTGCCACTATCCAATCTCTCCATTGCCAACCATGAGATCGTCGTCGTCGCCTATGAATGTGAGGTCAGCAGGATGCTGATCGCGAGGTCAGGAAGTCTATCATTTTCGATCTCCTCGTCGCCGACCTTGCTAGCCCTGCTTTCGCTCCTATCAGATCTCTCCGTCGCCAACCATGAGATCGTCATCATCAAAATCACATTTATATGCAGTATACTATTTTTTTCTCAAAATAAAATTAGCATCGTCGAGACATCTTCTGAATAGACGAATTTCTAACCTTTGTTCTCCGCTACAAAATTCATAAGAGTGTAGAGAGGACTTCTTAAAATCCAACCTTCTCTTTTCATCCCTCCTCGGAAAGCTTAAAGCTGTTCCTAACATTCGGAAGCGCTGCTCAATTAATTCTTAAATTTTCTTTTAAAAAATGGTTTCCGTGTTAATACAATTTCATTTTTTTCCTCAGTAAGCTTGCTCGTAAAGATATATATTAAATATTGTTTAAATTAAGAAATCAAAATGAAACTTAAATGATATATTATGAAAATAAATAAATCATAAGTTGAAATTGGCTGACCGATAATTTAGATATAATCCGGGCCAAACAAAAGCAAAATTTCAACTGGATCGTTAAGTCCACTGGATCAGCCCAACTATTTTTTTTATCAGGTAATCATATTAAATCAATGTTTTTTATGAGTAAATAAGCGAATCGAGCCCTTTAATTTGTCTGGTTTGACAATAACAAAATCTTTCGTCGTGCAAAAAAAAAAAAAAGAAATCACTGTTGACTGGAAGTAGAAAATTAGTTAAAATCTTTAACGGTCAATTTATTCAAAATTTACTTTTTAGTCATACCGTTCCCTTTTTTTCATAATATTTTTTTAAAAAAAATTATTTCCAATAAACGTGGATACGGATTAAGAATTGTTCAAGAACAATTAAAGTTGGATAAAAGAATCAATTTGGTAAGAAGAAAAATGGAAAAAGAAAAGTGACCTTAATTGGTCTCGGAATCCACCAAAAAGTGTCAAAGAGAAGTCGAACACGAATACATGCAGCGCGGAGGGGTGCAAGTGAAGCTTCTGCGTAGACCTACGCTACGAACCACCCTCGCGCTTAAAAATGGCGAGCACCTTCGTCTAGTTCTCTGTCACAGCAACGCCCCCATGAACGAGGAGACGACTCCTCCGCGGCCGCGCTGCTCCCCTCCTCCATGCGTGATCGGCGACGACGTCGGCATGTCCGTCGGGATGCTCTTCGCGCACGGCTGCCTCCTGCTGCTGGGCGTCGCCGGCGGGGCGCTCCTGGTGCTGTGGGCGCTCGCCTTTCACCCGTCCAACGAGCAGCTCTGGATGGTGCCCGTCGGCCTCGTCCTCCTGGGAACGCCGGTCTTCGTTTGGCTCTCCGACGTCCTCGCCGCCAGTTGCGCCTGCCCGCGTCTCCAGCTGTTGCGCGCTGCGCCGGCGCCCGAGGCGTCTCCCTCTCCGGATTTGGATCCGTAGGTGGAGTCGAGAGGCCGGGGCGCGAGAGGGACGAACGCGACCACGTACTGCAGCAGATATGAACACTTCTAAATTCTAATTCTGACACTTTTCGTTTATTTCAAACGACATCTTTTTTATGAATTGCTCCTGGTGTTTTTATCGCACGAATTAAATTGTCCACATCATTTTTTAGATATCGAAATTGGCTAACAAAAATTATATGTCATGCATATGTCACTCCATAATTAATTAAAATATAATATTTTTCATGTGTACGTTAATTAAAAAATGTCACTGTTGTGAAGTATTTTTCATTTGTACGTTTAAAAAATGTAGGGACTGGATTGAATATTTTGAAATATCTTTCATCCAATTTTAATTGTAGCTCTGAAATTCTAGACATCACGAATTATTCATTCATGACAGGTATAATTATTTCCGATGCGACCTCTTAAAGTTATAACTAACGGAAGTAATTAAACCCTAAAGAAAACTATTTTGATATGTCTTTCTTAATTACTCAATTCATATTTTAATTTAGGAAAAAATATTATGCGATATCTTTTAAATGATAACAACATTATACGTTTATTGATCATTGTACGATTCATAATAAATGATGAATTAATCAATTTATTATTCATTATAAATAAAATAATAATTAAAGGCATTAATTTGGCTGCGTAAACCGATTCGAATAGAAATGCATTATCAGCATTTTCATTTTTGAATATCTTTAACTTTTTATTATATATAATCTTTAACAGGATTACGTTAATTTATTCTCATTTTTTTATCCGTTAATAATTTGCTAGTTTCGATCGATCTTAATAATAATAAATCCAATACATTTGATAATATAACCCTTTGTATCCCTTACTTATATTTTAAAATGTTTAGAAGGTGCTTAAATCCAGATCACGTATAGGATAGTGTCAAAACTT
The DNA here is from genome assembly GCA_030549335.1 of Pontederia crassipes. Classification (NCBI taxonomy): domain Eukaryota; kingdom Viridiplantae; phylum Streptophyta; class Magnoliopsida; order Commelinales; family Pontederiaceae; genus Pontederia; species Pontederia crassipes. Next base: position 60,426,493 of record CM060196.1, on the reverse strand, counting down.
AAAACTATATATATAGTCAAATTATTATATGATACGTTCACCAAAAAAAATATTATCTGATATTATAATCTTTTAATATTTATAAAGAAATTAATAACAAAATAATTAGATTGGCATCAAGTCCGAGGTCCTCGGTAACGTAGCATATCCTGTCATCTCGACCATTCCGATTCAATTTGGAGCACATATGACTCTCTCTCTCCCTCTCTCTCTCTCTCTCTCTCTCTGATGCTTTTGACAGCAGAGGATGGCGAGGATAAGGTACGCGTCGAGTTCGACGTAGGAAGCAATAATGGAGTGGGAATTGTGAGGTGCTCTTGGTGGTGGTGGTGGTGATGACGAGGACCAGGTGGTTGATTGGGTTTTGGGTTCGGCGGGCGCAGTCCACATGGTCACATGGGTGGTGGACTCGAACACGTCCAAAATGAGTCGTCATCCAAGATTTCGTCCGGACACACCACCCCAATAATTGAACACAAAGCTTTCCATGACATGACTCTCTCTCTCTCTCTCTCTCTCTCTCTCTCGTATTCCTACGACATTTTCGAACTAAGTTTTGCAAATAGGAAATGGTAACAACACCTGCGGAGAAAATACTCAAAATAGCACTGAGCGTAGTGGTGAAAGTGATGAAGTGGTGAACGATTTTTCAGGTATACTAAAAGAGATTCAAAATGTAAATTTATTTATATTAATTTAAAACCCCCCTTAGACTTTTTTGAACTTCTAAAAATTAACTTCTTTTACGTATTTTTTTCTTGCACCATTATTTTTCTCCAAATTTTATTATTGAAGCAAGTTTACGTCATAATACATGTGCCTTATAGCTTTTATATGTTCTTACAACATTATTGCACACTGTATAATATTTTTTTCTATATTTTCAAACTTTTTTATAATTAATTTATCTAATTAGTTATTATTCTGCAACATGAGACTAAAAGAGGTGTAATATTCTTCTTATCTTCTAACGGGAGCTACATAATTATACCGTAGTTAAGCTATAGCAATCAAGTAAATTGATTCTCTAAATTCAATAGCATTACTTAGCTTTAATTTTAGTTATTTTTTATTTTTGTCATGCCTGGTATTTCTCATTTTCTTAACTGTAATTTCTATAATGATTCCTCATAAAAAAAATGTTAATGAAGAAGTATAACTTTTTTTAATGGCTTTCGTACCATCACATAAAGTGGAGTTTTAAATGCAAAATAAATAAAAAAGCAACAGATATTTCCAGAAAAAATAAAAAAAATAAGATAGTAATAATTTGGCAAAAGAGTTGGGGGGAGATGCACAATGATCGTGGACACTTTTAGGAGGTCGTACATTTTTAATCATTGATATGAGAATAGAAAAAGTCAATAGGCAAAATGTCGCCTTTAAATCCTCGTCAAAATGAATAAAGTGCAACTTTTTTGTGTGGTGCGACAACACATTTCCCCATGTCTCAATGTAGTGGAAGTTTATTTTTTTTTCTAAAATAATGTGTCGTTCTCTCAAACAAGCGAATTTATCAGAGATCTTTGATACTATTAACATTCGATTAATTTAAAATTGAAAAAAATAAAATAATAATAATTTATTTTTTAATCAAAATGATCACTTTAAGGCTCAAATATGGAACTACTAACCCAGCGATCAAACAATATAACTTTCGTTGTGGTTGATCCAAACGTAAAAAAGGCAGATCAATTTATACCTTCTTTATGACATCCTAAAATTATTTAGATGATTAAAGTGAATTTATTGCGGGAAAAATAATGCATAGGATGACAGAATATGAATGCTGACAAAAAAATATACACGATTTTTTTTCGAGTCGAGATGGAAAAAAAAGTGACATATAGCTTCATACAAACTAATTTTATTCTTATGTCATTCTTACCACTAAATAAGATAATTAACCGGTGATGAAATTAGTTAATCAATAAATAACTTCTATCAAAATAGCATTATTTCTAAAAATATACAATGAACAGAAGTAGAAAAATTAGATATTGAAATTTAGGAGGACCGCTATTTTGGATATTTTCAATTTCAATGTATATAACGTTTAGAAACCATAAATATAAATTTCAAAATTTCAATTTTAACTGCATCATATCATATCTAAATAAACTTATAATTTGATATTATAGAGTGATAAAAAATATTATAGAATTTTTAGTCCCCGGAATTTCTTTTCACACGGGAATAACATGTAATGATAACAACACAAATGCAAAAAAAAGAAGAAGAAGAAGAAAGCAACACAATATTGTTTTGTTAATTAATAATGGATATATATGATGATAATATGTTGATTCACTCCATAATTATCTTCCTGGTTAATATATATAAATAATAATAATAGACTTTAAATGGGTGGGACCTTAAAATCCACAAAACATTACCTGAGACGAACCTTCGCCGCGGGTTCCACAACACAAATAACCAAATAATTCAGTGGGACCCGCACGTCACGCGCCCATCCCTTCGTTTCCGTCCTTAAATTAACCTTCTCAAATCTCCCTCCTCTACGTCTCTCTCTCTCTCTCTCTCTCTCTCTCTCTCTCTCTCTCTCGCTCGTTCGCGTTGTTGTTTGTTACAGAAAACTCTTGTGCTGCACAACATCGTCGCCCGGTCCTACCGGCGAACGCCATCTCGTCGCAGTCGCGGAGGCCGTCGTCATATCTGTCCGAACGCCGACGAGGAGGAGGGAGGAGGGATATGAGCGGCGGCGGAAGCGGCGGTAGCGGCAGCGGCCCGCTGGCGGCGCGGACGCGGGTGGGGAGCTACGAGCTCGGGAGGACGCTAGGGGAAGGGAGCTTCGCCAAGGTGAAGTTCGCGCGGCACGCGCAGACGGGCGACCCCGTGGCCATCAAGATCCTCGACAGGGACCATGTCCTCCGCCACAAGATGGTCGAACAGGTCTCTCTCTCTCTCTGTTCTCTTCTGCTCTCTCCTTCCCCTTGTCCGGCCTCCTTCTTCGCAATGGGCCCTCTTCCAACGACTGGGGGACGAAAGATTCCTTAATCTAGCTGGGGAAAAAAAATCCAAAACGGAATCTGAATTATTCACCTAAAGAATTCGCATGTCTCGACGGATGCACGGTGCATCGACGTTAGATCTAATTGTTTATTGGTCAGCGACTAGCAACAGTAGTCAACAAAGACTTCATTGATTATTTTTACGAGACTGATTCGATCGAAGGATGTCGTCAAGTAGCATTTTTAGTTTGTTTGAAAGTTTCAGATTGTGCGCACGTAGGATATCATAATTTTTTTTTCTCTTGAAACTCAGGATGATTGAACTTTGATTACTTCATTATTGTGTTCAATGCACTGTTTTTTGAAAGCGAAATATGAAAAATAAAATATTAGATTAACGATCTTAACGCGACTTGAAATCCTGAGTATAAAACTAGAAGACCAGTATAGTCCTTGCTGCAGATCAACTGTTCTTCTAAGTATGTCCTTCGGCATTTTGTTTTTTGTTTGCAGATCAAAAGAGAAATCGCTACCATGAAGCTGATCAAACATCCAAATGTTGTTGAACTCCATGAGGTACATTAGTTCATATCTTATGTTACGTCTTCTTACAGGTAATTTTGGTTCCTTGTGTAATTAAGCATTCTTGCATTTGGATTAACTTAAGTACGCTGGCTTTGCAGGTCATGGCTAGCAAGACCAAGATATACATTGTTCTTGAATTTGTGGACGGAGGCGAACTTTTCGACAAAATTGTAAGGCACTTTTTTGAATCAAAATCCTAGCCTCATTCTGCCGCCATTTTGATGATAACAATGGGATCTGATTTCAGGTCAACAATGGGAGGCTAAAAGAAGATGAAGCAAGGAGATACTTCCAGCAGCTCATAAATGCAGTGGACTACTGTCATAGTAGGGGCGTATTCCACAGAGATCTGAAGGTTTGAGATCATGATCAGTGATCAACCGTTCTAAAATATCAGTTGTATTTAGTTTCTTATGATTATATTCTTCTTCTTACTTCTGAGCAGTCCTGAATAGATGTTCATGTATAATTTTTTGCAGCCTGAAAATTTGCTTTTAGATTCATATGGAGCGCTGAAAGTTTCTGACTTTGGTTTAAGTGCATTTACACCGCAAATCCGTGTAAGTAGTTTCTGTTTCTCTGATAAATTTTGCAGGGCTTGTTGATCATAATCCATCCCTTCCCTTTGATTATTGTTTATACTTAAGGTGTTGTTGAGATCTTTTGAAAGTTATCACAGTTTTGTTCTTTTTTTCGCTATATCATTCTCTAATTAGGTATTATCTAGTGGTCAGCTTTGTTATGACAGAAAGTGGTATCATAATAATTTCTCAAGAAAAAATTACCGTGTAATGACTAATATTAATTGTGCTATAGGAGGATGGCCTACTGCATACTGCATGTGGAACTCCTAACTATGTGGCCCCAGAGGTACCACTTTTTAATTTCACATCTTCTAAACATTTTGCATTACTTTTAGTTTCAGAAATAAAACCTTTGGATGGTGAGTTGTTGTTGTTTAGGTGTTGAATGATAAAGGGTATGATGGCAGAGCATCAGATGTATGGTCCTGTGGGGTAATTCTGTTTGTCCTCATGGCCGGATACTTGCCTTTTGATGAACCTAATCTCATGGGCTTGTACAAGAAAGTGAGTGCTACATTGATGCAACTCGCTTTCATTGCCAGAAATCAGACTTATAATTGCATAAGTTTTAATTCTGAAACACTTATCTGCAGATCTGCAAAGCAGAGTTTTCATGTCCATCATGGTTTTCTTCTGGAGCCAAGAAGTTAATCAAACGTATTTTAGATCCAAATGCCACCACTGTAAGTGCTTGATATGTTCTTGGCTTACTCGAACTAAAACAAAAGTTCTGTCTTGGACTTTAGTTATTGAGCAAATGGCGAGTTATATTTAACTCCAAAAGCAGTCACAACAAAAAGTACAAACTAATAAAATGTCTTCGACCTTATTCTGACAGCGGATAACAATTCCAGAAATCTTAACAGATGAGTGGTTTATGAAAGGATATAAGCCACCAAACTTTGAACAAGGGGAAGATGTCACCCTTGATGATATCGATACTGTTTTCAATGATTCAGAGGTAAGACTTAAACGAGCTGCAAGATTATGGATATCTCATATTTATTGTTTTCTCACTATGATTTGCATACAGGAAAAACTAGTTACAGAGAGGAAAGAAAAGCCGGAGTCTATGAATGCTTTTGCACTCATCTCAAGATCACAGGGATTCAATCTTGGTAACCTTTTCGAAAAGCAAACGGTACATATAAGTTATTATTGTTCTTGTATTCCATAACTTGTTTGTTCCTTCTACAAAATATTGGTTCTCTTCTTAAGAGGTACACATCAATTGTCCTCTGCAGGTTCATCTGAATCTGATTTATAGAATACTTCAGATATAGACAACAAGGAACTTGATATATTGAACGAGTCCCACTTTAGCTACAAACAGTTGCTTTTTTTACTGAAAACTATTTGCATTAAAATGGAAAACTTGAAATAGGAACTAATCAACTAACTATCATTTACATTTGTAACACTCTTCCTGGAAATTCACAGGGTCTTGTCAAACGAGAAACAAGGTTTACTTCTCAACGCCCTCCGAACGAGATCATGACTAAAATAGAGGAAGCTGCGAAGCCTCTTGGTTTCAACGTACGGAAGCACAATTACAAGGTGAGCCAACACGATTATAATCCTCTACGTTCAGGTGCATGCTTCATGCTGGAGTCACCAGTGCAAGTGCTGTAACAGCACCAAATGTTCTGAACTCACTGCTTATTGCAGATGAAGCTGCAAGGTGATAAAGTAGGGCGAAAGGGCCACCTGTCTGTAGCAACCGAGGTGTTATTAAACCTTAATTATGATGTGAATTAGAGTTGAGTAATTTGGCACAATGTGGAAATACTCAGTTAATTTTTCACTGTTTCATCCACAGGTTTTTGAGGTGGCTCCATCTCTTCATGTGGTCGAGCTCCGCAAAACAGGAGGCGACACATTGGAGTTCCACAAGGCATGCAAACCAAACTAGTGTCATATCATGTGTATCTTCCATGCATGCTTTCGTTGATTTAACTCGACATTTGATAACTTACTTTGTGCATGCAGTTCTACAAGAACTTCTCTTCAGGCTTGCAGGATATCGTCTGGAAGACTGAAGCAACCTCTCTTGGATGAGAGAAAGTACACGTGATGTTATGAGCTCTGATCTCAATTGTTGGCGAATGTGGCAAATGTAGTGAAAGAACAAAGAATCGACCCACTGGAAGGCCACTAGGAAGATAAGCTACTCGTTAATCCAGTGCAAGGAAAGAATGCGGTGAAGCTGTATATATTATGTTCAAGAGCATTTGCCCACCTTTCTTTGTTGCATTTATTCATAGAGGCAGACGACTGTATAATTCTTTGACTGAGAGAGAGCACATTTCACTTTTCATCTCAAGCATTTGCAGAACTTTAATTAATCTCAATGCTTGCTTGTTTATAATGATTGCAAAATTTATTTTAATTGTGTGAATTTTCCCATGCTTTTCTTTCTGGGATCTCTAAGTTCTTTTTTTATTATTGTTGAAGATTTTGATATTATTTTGCTATGTAGTGTATTTCTTATGATGGCTTCTAAAAATTATTTTTCTGTTGTGTAAAGAAAAACGGTGACCGTATTGCCATTCACAGTATTAGAGTAAAATTTTCAATGCTTAATCAATGGACTGGGCTTTTCTGCTTATTTGTCTTTGTTCGTCAGCTGACGAAGATGACCAACTGCAACTTAATAGTCACTTCTCCTTTTCTCTCTCCTCTTGAATTAAGTACTTCTTGTTTAAATTGTCAAAATATAGCGTTCTCACAGTCCAAGAGCTAGGAGGGGTCTTCACAGATGGAGTCAAACCCCACTTAGACACGTCAAATTTTGATTGGGTTAGGTCAGGTGGAATAATTAACTTACTTTGGAGATCTTTGGATCCAATTCAATTTAATCAGGTTTGGATCGGGATGATCGAGTCGGGCGCCGATCATTTTTTTTAAAAAAATTCTTATTTTTTCTATTATTTAATATAAAAAATAATATATATTAATTATTTAAAAAGCATGAAATAAATTTTTAAAAATATTTAAATATTATTTTACATATTTAAAATAATTATTTTAATAATTTAATATAAAATATAAGCTAAAATTTTAAAAATTTTAAAAGATTCGAATATTAGGATCGAGTCGACGTATCTGACTCGACCGATTCAAACTAATTCGGATCGAGTTATATCATCGGGTTCGCGGGTCTATCCTACCCGCTGAACACCGGGTGAACCCAAAGCTCAAATACAGGGGGGCCAAGATAAGAAAAAAAAAAGTCAATAGGAGGGAAAAAAAATGGTAATCAAGTTTGGAGGCTTGGATCGAGTCGGGTGCCGACCACTATTTTTTCTTTTTAATTTTTTTCTTACTTTTTATTATTTAATATAAAAAATATTATATAATATTTATTTAAAAAGCATGAAATAATTTGTTAAATATTTAAATATTATTCTACACATTTTAAATATTTTTATTTTAATATAAAATATAACCTGATCGAGTCAAATACGTATAAAATATAAAATATTTTAGGATTGAGTCATCTCGGGTAAAAAAAAATTGACCCTTATTTGACCCGATCCGATACAAACTAATTCGGATCGAGTTAGGTCATCGGATTCGTGGGTCGACCCCGAACTCATAGCTCAAACACAGGAGGGCCAAGATAAGAATTTCACATTCAACATTATTTAAGGGGGGCCGGATGTCATATTTAATCTTAAATTTTATTTATTAACATATATACTTAATATAATTTCAAAATTTTGAGGGGGCAATACCCTCATCATATATGTGGGTCTCCCCTGCCTACCAAGAGTGTTTAAATGACTGTGGTGGGTGCTTTAGCAAATTCAAAGGGCACGTACTCCCCTTCTTTTAACTTTTGTCTAGGTTATAGACAGGTATGCTCAGACTTTGTGGATTGTCCACATGGAATGCAGCCAGCACAAGCTCAATCTCTCTCTCTCTCTCTCTCTCTCTCTCACTCTCTCTCTCTCTGTTGTCAAAATAGGATATGATCGGCTGGTTCAATTGATTCAATCATGAATCGACCGGTGATCCAATCCAGTTAAGTGTTAAAATCGATTTTGACATTGAATCAAATCGACTAGTTGAACTCGGTTCAATGCAAATTTTGAAAAAAATAAAAAAATTGATAAAAATAGGAAAGTTAAATGAGGAAAAAAAGAAAGGAATATAGAGAAAGTTAAAGAGGAGGGAATATGATATGTATAAATTAAATAGGAGTTTAAATAAAAAAGATAAGTATTTAAAATTGGATAATATTTAAATGAAAATTTATCAAAAGGCATACATAAAGGAAATAAAAAGAAAAATGTTAGAAATAAGAATAATTTAAGATAAATTTATTAATATAACATCTATCATCATTAAATAATAGATATTAAATTAATAATAATTTATTTTATATTTATATGCTAATCATAAACTTTTAATAAATATAAATTATGTTATATTATTTTTTAATATTTTTAATAAGTTATTAATATAATATTCATATACTATATCATATAACTTATACTATATATTTATAATTATTATAAATAATATTATTTTAATAAATTTTGATTCAATTCGATTAACTCGATTGGGATGTAGATGCTACATAGTTGGTTCTCATCCTTCAGAAAAGAGACTACGAGTGTAATAGAAGCATCCGTTGACAAAAGGATCATCCTAAGATGATCATCTCACTATAAATGATATCTTTTATGTCAATGACACCAAAGGGATATTAAATGAATGCTCCATCCCTGCAGGGGTAGAGAACCCGTCGCTGTCTCGGTTGTGCTACCGTAGGCTTTTTCGCTATCTTTTTTCGAGAACCACTCAAGGTTCCAACTAAAAAAGTGAAATAATTTTTTATTATCTCAATTGAAATAATGAGCGATATGGGAGATTCAGGAATATCAATGAACTCAATTCTTGCAATTGTTCAGGATACCCTTTTTTAACTTCGAGGTCTATTTCTTAGTTTACTAACGGGAATAAAAGAATTAGTAGATCTTATTACAAATAATATTATTTTAACAAATTTTGATTCAATTCGATTAACCCGATTGGACCGATTCAATCGTGACCCAGTGATGAGTCCGGTCCGGTTAAGAAAACATTAACCTCTTTTCCATGATCTACTACTTCGTGACAAAATGATTGAAAAATAAAATCAAGCATGGTAGTTAAGAAGTTGGTCGACTTCCTTGGGCTCATAGTTCCCTCATTCTGCTCTATTTTATTTCGGGATAATGAACTTTTTTCAAAAAAAAGCTCAAACATGGTAATTAACTAGCAAAAGCTATCATATTTCTGCTTTACTGATTCAAGGGTACTGAACCATATTCCCTATATATAACCGTCCTTTACAGCGTCAGATAATTGTTAATCATTGTTATATTTCAACGTATGATTGCTATCACATAGTTTGTTTCTTCGTTATATATGTCGCACATATAAACATGTAATTAGTAGCTTTGCTCCATGCATCCCCACACCACACGACGAAACGGGACAACGCTGATAAGTACGTACGGCCCCAGAGATCATGTCGCCTAAAGACTAGCGGCCAATTTATCCACGATTTAAATCTATGCACGGTGATTGGTGCATGCAAATCTCCCTCTAGTAATGGTCAGATCCACAGATCCAGGATTTTAAACTTGAACATTGGCACTGGCACCGTGCAAAGATGGAACCATTTCCATCGCTTTCTTCCTTGTTAAGATTATGCATTTTCTATTTTTTTCTTAAATTTTTTATCTTGTAATTCCGCCTTAGAATTATAAAAAAAATGGATAGTATATTTTAATTTAAAATATTATTATCTGAATAACGCCGATAATGAGTTGAATCTATTAATTCAGTTGTAATTTTTTTTTATGATCCATATGTTATACAGGCGTTCAAATAATGATCGGAGGTTTGGAGGGATTCTTTCATTTTTTTTATTTTGTATTAAAGTTGAATTATTCTACATTATTGTAATTATTTTTTTATATCAAATAAAATTATGATTGCTCGAGAATGTAGTCTAATTTAAGATGAACTTCGTAAATTAATTAGGTATCTTCTTCTTTGTGCAACTTTAATCTTTGTTATAGATCGATGACTGATATGATTATCCTAAGCCTATCAGCAATCCTTCAATCTTGAGCATATCGGTCTACCGATATCCTCATAGGATAAAATTAAGCTCGACATGGACCACCTTTAATTTGTTTACAATACATTGATTTTAGCGCCTTGATCCCCCCCCCTGTGTGAAGCTTGCTATGATTCCTTCCCTTCCCTTTCTTGGATTGTGCAGGATCACACAGCCAAGCTACTAAGTAACTAGTTGCCCTAGTGGATCGCAAGAGCCACCATTGTTGTGTCCTTATTTTGCCTGCTTGCTTGCTTTAATTTGCTCAAAAAGTTGTGAACAGGCCTACTACACTTTCATCTCCTAAAGTACTATAAAATTCATTTTTTTTCCATCTCATACATTTGACAAAATCCAAACACAGAGAGAAATGATTAAGTGTGACGGCAATATTAGTAGAATAAGCACCATAATCATGACCATATTATTAGTATTTAATGATCATATAATCAATCGAATGGAAAAAAAATTACATTGGATGTAGAGTAGAGTGTTCGCCTCCAAATATTCAGCTCTACGTAGAATACAAGACAAAGGGTAAATCAACCCTCCTCCTTCCCTCCCTCCCTCTCCCCCACCCCCCGACCCCCTCACGCACTCGAATACATTCACAAGAATACAAGACAAACATCATATGCATCTAGGTCTGTAAACCCATTTAGCCTAGTGGACACCAAAATCAGGTGTGCCGAACAACTTAACCCAAGAATGGATGACATATTTGGCATGATTCAGCCATGTTGGCCCATGGAATTGGTTGAGGTTCTTCCTGATCAGTCTCTGCATATTCGCGCAGTAAATGTTATATGTTCAAATGGCTTGCACACCAGTCAATGCACCTGGCATGCATACAGTGCCCGGCCAATATATATCTTCTTTCCACAGAATCCACTCGTCTAAAAGTAGCCAACTGTTCGCAGATTGCTTATGCCACTGTGTCAAGCAATCGATGACTTTGTAAGATGCTGCATGCAAACAACAAAGAAAGAAAGAAAAAAAAAGATTTATGAGTTCGATCAATATATTGACAGTTCTGCAAGATTCGATCAGTAGATCACCTCTCATGATTGATTAAAGGCATCCATCTTTACGTGCTTAACTCGTGCACCGGGCTCACGAATCATCCACGGGGACCATATATATATATGAGTACGTCCACTGTGCACGAGGGACAATCAACCAAGAAATTTAAATTTTACACACACACACACACTCTCTCTCTCATCCTTATCTCCCTCTCTCCAAGCACCAGCAGGATAGAAGAAGGAAAGCAGACGCACACAAAGATGGAAAAGTTGAGGTCTTCCTTTAGAGCTCTGCAGGAAGCAGTCATGAGCAGCGTAAAGCCGATCGCCCCGGTGTGCATCCAAAAGGCGAGGACGCGTTCCTTCAGAGAGCCCGCCGATATCTCCTCCTGCAGCTTCCATGGCTTCTCATGCACTCCCACCCCTTCCACCTCCCTGTCCTCCTCGGCGCTCTCCAAGCTCGACGACCCCGCCGCGCGTTGGTCGACCCGAGGCCTAGACCTCGCGACGGAACCCCTCGGCGTCTGCGCACGCGATGAGATGACGACCACGCAGGCCTCGTCGTCCTCGGATGAGGCAGCAGACGATCTGTACGGCATCTCGGAGAGCCTGCGGAAGAGCTCGGAAAGGTTCTTCTTCTCTCCGCACAGTACGAAATCCATAATGGAGGAGGCCGCGGCCGCCGGACCAACGACTGCGTTCAGAACCGCGTCGGCGGATTCGTCGTCTTCTTCGACGACGTCGACTAAAACGGCGGCCTTCTGCGACGAGAGCCTGGCGGTGGCGATGGCCTCCGACGACCCGTACTACGACTTCAGGGCGTCGATGATGGAGATGGTGGCGGCGCACGAGCTCAGGGACTGGCGGTGCCTGCAGGAGCTGTTCAATTGCTACCTGATGCTGAACGACAAGAGGAACCACAAGGTCATAGTGCTCGCCTTTGTGGATCTGCTGATGCAGCTCAGGTCGCAAGACAGTGATGGCTTCTCTTCTTCTTCCTTATGTTCGTCTTCTTCATCGTACCGAGCCATTTAATTTGAAACCATATCACGAGTAATTTGTAGAACACAGCTGAGTAATGTTTTGCTAACAATGGCTTGTGCATGCATGAGCTCTTGGCTATGTTTTTTTTTCTGCTAATAATTTAATTGTAAAATGGAATAGAAGCACGCTGCGCTGCTAATTAAGACCATGTTTCTGGTGGATCAACGCATTGGACTTACGATAATATTTAAGTTAGTCATCAGAACATTGCAGGTTTAGGACTGTCATGCTTACTATATCAGCGACTTTATACATACTTTTATTTATTTTTTTGTTACATGAATGATAAAAAAATATGATTTAAATCATTAATAACAATTATATTTATCATTTTCAAAATTTTACGAACTCATGCACATTATTATTTTTTTGTAATAAATATAATCATGTTTTTTAACTTTTTATATTAGAAAACTATTTCTTATTACGAATGATCCTCTAAACTATTCGTGAAGAAAGATATAAAAAATAATAAAGAAAAATATGCGCAAAGTCGCTTCACACATGTTTCATACGGAAAGCTCTGAACACTTAGATTAAACCCTATATATATATATATATATATTCCTAATATAAGAAATTAGTTAGAATTATTTATTAGTTTCCAAATATTAAAATTTGACTACTTTTATGCTTTTAAATGACCAACTATTTTTCAATATTTGTTTACGAAAAATAATAATAAAGGTTAAAATATGATTGGTAAATAGGAAGGAAACAATAAAAAAAATTTAAGAAACGAGTAAAGTGGTCCATACTTTCTTAGTTTAGGGAATGAAACAGTAAAGCATATACAGTAGGAGATATCATTTAATTATATGGGGAGACATATATGTATATAATTATATATTATATATCTTGATTTCAAACGTCTTATCATTTGATAAAATATGTGTTGAGATACTTGATTTAAGAATGATTTTTATAAAATCATTGATATTTGCTTTTCTTAAATTTTTAGAAAAATTCATCACGATATCAAATTTAACACTCTTAAATTTAAAATTATGAAAATTGGGAGAATAAGAAAGAGGGACTTGTGGCAGTTGCAACCAAGCGGTCAACTGTTGACATTTATACTGACAGCTTTAGTTTATTCTGATCTCGTAGTTATAATAATATAGCCTATAATATAAGAGAAAAATATACGCTAAAAAGATATAAATTTATCAATAATTTATTCGATAATAAAATAAAAAAATGGATGTGTCTTCGTGACGTCAACGATTTTCTCTTCTTTTTTTTACTTTTTTAGTTTTCAATGCTTTTTCAATCCTATGTTAGATATGTGAAATTGTTCTTAAAAACTATATTATATATATATATATATATATAATGTAAAACCATATGCATCTGACGTGTCATACTGTGGATTTGGCAAGACAATGTGAAAAAGAAAATCTAAACAGCTAATAAATAGATGATCATTTCCCATCTTTTTCCCAACCTTCCACACTATCAATAATCGGTGGTACGTATAACAATCAACGGTGGCATGCTTGGTTGATAGAAGAATGAAGAATAAGCTCCGTAAGAAGGTAAAGCGTTCAATCCGCACGGCTCTATTGAACGTGAAGTTTATCCATTATCAAATCAAATTAGTGACTGTCTAATTTGATAAGGTTATCTTGTGTGGCGTATGATATGTGAGACTTCAAAAAAAAATTCTATATTTACAAATAGTCGAATTCAAAATTTTTAGTTAAGGGAGAAAGAGTCGTACTTAAGGGAGAAAGAGTCGCTTATTATTCCACTCTAATTCTTATTGATAGAAGAAGGTTTTAATGTATATATGTAAGAAAAGTAAACACCCAAAATAATTTCTAATGAGATTTTAATTCGTGACTTTGAGTTAGGTAATTTTAGGCTTTGTAGGTAAAACATAAGAGAGGGATGGCGTGGGCGTACTTAAGTGAGCCTACTTCTACTCCACTCTTATTTTGTGATGCGCATTGTGACATTAACTTCTAGCATGTTTTATATTGCCTAGAAGTAACGGTGGCATGCATGACCCAAGACTCTGATATGGTGGATGGTTGCAGAAAGGCTTGCTCGCTTCTGCTGCATGCTACTGTCGCAAGCTACTACTCAAGTTCTACAATGTGATTGTATTCCACTATTCCACACAGGTAGACGTCTCTAGGCACGATCGTCTAAGTTTAATCACATATCGTGATTGCGTCCGACAATAAATACGTACTTAAATGCCCTCTCTTAAGGTTCTGCATGTCTTGATGGTTGAACTTGCTTGGTATCATCCTTTTGCATCATCCCTTGCCATCTCTTAAGAGTTCTCATATTTTTATTGTTGGTGAAAGCTTATGCTAACGAAGGGGGACCAAACTTAGTCCTGGAGGCCTAGATTTATAAGTTGTTACATTGATCAAGACATTTATCTTGGTCACAATGAAAAAAAAAAAGAGGCAAGTGGCTAACGTTCTTGCTGCATACTAAGACCATAACACGAAACAAGATTAAAGATCAAATTTGTTCCGCTGGGGGCACCAAATCAAACAGTAAAGACTGTCTGATTGGCCACGTACGTGGTCCTGCACAGTAGTAACCCTAAATAGTCGGCCGGATCTGCAGCTTTAGCAGGCATGCAATGAGATCCAGACATCATGCACATGGACTTGGGGGGCTGCTTCGTTTTGGTCCTTGCTTCAAACTACAAACGCAACCAGCTGCATGCAGCAAGTGCCAAGAGCATCCCCATCTCTGTACCTTCTCATCCCTGCATGCAAACTTTGTAAGCTTGCAATCAGTGCAGGGGAGAAGAGCACGTACGTCCATTATCTACTTTGTGTCCATGCTCGTCTTATCGTGAATGGTCAATTGCTGGTCGTTTTCTGTTCTGCCAGCATCTATAGATCTACCTCTCAGCAGCGAAGATGGAACAAAAATCTTAACTGTGTTCATTCATCATTCACATATACATATATATTAAATATTGCTCTTGGTTTTTTGCTCTCTATTGTTTTTGTTCTGGTTGGAATCCAGACGTATATGCAATGATGACCTCTTGTGGACGTACAGGATCAAAGTTATCCTTCACGTTTTGCATTGAGACAATGTATATTTGCCGGGGCATTAGCAGTTCGCACAGACGTCGTGTACGCATGCAATGATGAATGTCGGGGAAAAAAGAACGGCATCATTATCGGAAGATTTCTTCGTTGCACTTAGTTTTCTGAAACTTAATTGGTTGATTCTTGGAATATCAGAAAAAAAAATTGTCCCCTGGATTACTATTACTATGTAATAAGCGCAAACAATACATATAGCAAAAAACAAAGAGAATGCGGCAAATGTAGTATGTAGACCTGTTAGATGATGATGATGATGATGATGATGATGATGATGATGATGATGATGATGATGATGATGATGATGATGATGATGATGATGATGATGATGATGATGATGATGATGATGATGATCATAATAATAATAATAATAATAATAATAATAATAATAATAATAATAATAATAATAATAATAATAATAATAATAATAATAATAATAATAAAGCCTAATGAGTGCTCAAACCAACAAATAAGCGACCTATGTGCTCAAATTGTGGCATTTGATAGCCCATGGGTTGTGTACTTTAAGGCCAGCAGAGCCCATTCTAATATGATTTCATAGCACATGAGTTTTAGAAGTATATATATATATATATATATATATATATATATATATATATATATATATATAGATAGATAGATAGATAGATAGATAGATAGATAGATAGATAAAGGGAGAGAGAGAAAGAAAGAGATAAGTAGGGTAAAACGGAAGTGTGAGTACTCTTTGCTTCACATATAAGCCATCTTAGCGATCGGGACCCGATCGCGGACGACCTTTATCTGAACCCACAAGTTGTCTTCGACACGCGACCTTAGAGCGAACGACGTTGGAGCTGCAACTCGAACGTGATCTCGAAGTGAATGACATTGGAGCTGTTGTAACATTCTACATTTTTCAAAAGGCCATAACAGCCTTAAAAGAAAGGTATCCTTGAGGGAAAAATGAACATCTGGTTAATAAGTTAAAGTAGACCAAAATGACACCAAAAGAATGATTAGTTAGAGGGCAAATCGGTCCTTTGACAAAAAGGTGCAGAAATTAGTCCTAAAATTTCCAAAATCCTCTCCTCCACCCATCTTCTTCCCCATTCGGCTGCACCTTCTTCAAGAGCTTAGGAGAGTTTTTCATGGTTATCTAGGTGTTAGGAAGGGAGCAAGGAGATCAGGCATCGAAGGGGAACTCAGCTGGGGCGGAGGAAGGCTAGAAGGGGAAGAAACGTCCCTAAGAACGCTTAGAGATTAAGGTATGTAATGGGTGAACTCACACATCTCTCATTCTATTGTTTTTGGAACAAGGACATGATTGAACTCTTTGAATGGATTTGATTCGATTTGGGATGCTTTAGTTGTTCGTTTCAAGGGTTTGGTCATACTCATCGTGATTGGAGGCATAGACCATTTCTCTGGATTTATTGATGTTTTATGGACCTACAAATGCTAGAAAAAGTAGTAGGTAATCTAAGGAATATGTGATTTGGATTGTGAACGATGGACTAAAGCTTCATTATTGTGATTTTTGATACAGATTGGTCGACCGGTCGTGTAAATCGATTGATCGGTTCATGAGTTTTCCATTGCAAAATTGATTATATTTTAATTGGACGAGGTGTCGATTGATCGATTCATATGTTTTCATACACATGTTCGCTACTATTTTTCGGACGAAGAATCGATCGACCGGTTCATGGGATTGATCATATGTGAACGCTACTATTTAATTCGGTTGAAGTATCAGCTTAACCGAACGATCGATCGACAACGTAAAATTCATTGATTAGTCCGAAAGCGATCGACCGATATTCCAATGGGTGAAATAATGGCCGCTCGCCACTGTCTCATTCTTTCTTGCGACCGTCAATCGAAAGTTATTGTTTGGAAATTGTTATTGATTGTCAATTGATATTGTGCTATTCCATGCACTACAAGAAAATCGCGATTTTTTGATGGATAATTTCCGACGGTTCGAAATCCATCACAATTTGCGACGGATTTTTCGACGGTTTCATTTTCGACGGATTTTTCCACGATTATGACCATCGAAAATGATTTATATAATTATTTAATTTTTTGACGATTAGGAACGTCGATATTTCCGACGGATATCCATCCGTCGCAATTTTCGACGAATTTTCCGATGGTTACGACCGTCGAAAAAGAAAAAAAATAAATTATTTAATTTTTCTAACGATCAAGACCATCGAAAATAAAAAAATAAATTATGTAATTTATTATATTATTATTTAATTTTTCCGACGGTTACGACAATCGAAAATGAGAAATTAAATTATGTATTTTTTATATATTATTATTTATTTTTTTGACGATTAGGAACGTCGATATTTCTGAAGGATATCCATCCGTCACAAAATCCGCCGCAATTTCCGAAGGTCGTAACCGTCAGTAAATGTATAATAATATCATGTAAATAGTAGTTTATTAATATAACTAGTGACGGCCCAAACCGTCACAATTACCAACGGTTTTAACCGTCGCAATTACCGACGGTTTTAACCGTTGATAACGATTACCGATGGTTCAAATCATCGGTAAAATAAACATATATACAACTAAATATATTTTCGACGGTCACAACCGTCGGTAATTATAAAATAGTTAATATTTATGTTTTCGACGGTCGAAGCCGTCGGTAATTAAAATTTCGTTATTCCACTTTAAATATTATACATAACTAAATATATTTTCGACGGTCACAACCGTTGGTAACTTTAAAAATAATTAATATTTACATTTTCGATGGCCGGAGCCATCGGTAATTAAAATTTTATTATCCCGCTTTTCCTTTTTTCCTAAGTGGGGACGGGTGCACGAGGCATGCCTTGGATTAGTCCCACATGCATAAATCACATGAGAGATGCTGGTATATATGAGAACATGTCCTTCACTAAGTGTGACGTATTTTGAAAAAATCGTGTGGACCGAGACCTAGAGCAGACAATATCATACGCTAGTGGGGAATGTTACACCCGCGGCCTCCCGTGCCATTGCCATCGTCTATGGGATAGAAAGGGGAAGAAAAGGAGAGATGCAGATTCATAAGTGAGAGAGAATATGGTGATGTCAAAATCTCGTGAAATATCACGACTCATACGCTATACGTTGCTTCAAGTGCTTCACACCTTTATTTTAATCATAAATATAAGGAGATTAAAAATATGAGAGTGCCACAAGTGGCATTAGAGTTCGAGACATATTTCAAATTTCAATATTTTAAATTAATAAATCATAATTTGTTCTAAATCTAAATTCTAAGCATAATAATATATTATACCATATTAGATAGAGTCCTACTCCTAAAAAATCACATAAAATACTAACTATATTTAAAATATATCCATAGATATTAAATATTAGAATAAAACGAGTCTTCGATTTAACCTTAATACTACAATAAAACTACCCTGTGATTTAAGAGTGTTATATATATATATATATATATATGGGTAAAATGGAGGTGTGAAGTACCCTTTGCTTGCTTCACACCGTGTGAGGCATAGTGTGAGTCGTCCAGATGCAATTCGACGGTTCCAAGAAGCGCGCGATGAAGCGAGTGATATGACAATCAATGTACATCTCGCGAGAAACACCCCTTCTTCTTCCCCGACCATGAACATGTTGTCGCCGATCAAGTGCGGCGCGCCCTTCTTCCTTCCGCACACGACCAGGAGGCTTTGCGCGTGTTCGTGCGTGGGCGCCGTCTCTCCCTGAGGGTTCCGAGCATCACAAGTGATCAACACCCTCCCTCCTCTCGCGATCTCCCCCTCTCTCACCTCCTTCCCTCCCTCCGGTGACTAAAGCAAACAATGATATGGAGGCCGCAAATCAGTGATGATTTGGAGGGAAGAAGATTTGGGGTCGGCGAAAGACAATCGACGGTGACGACTTGGGCGCCAAAGCGAAGGATGCCAGTGGCGTTGTGCAAGGGGTTCCAGCTGTTGATGGATCCGGCAAGGGATGTCATCACCTTTGAGAGCTTGAAACAGAACACGGTGGCGCTGGGGCTCGAGGGGATGGGCATCGAAGAGATCATGGGGATAGAGATCACTCGTCAGCGCGGTAGCAAAGGATCCACTACAGAAGCGATGGACACTGGTGCAGTAGCAAGAGCACTCGTCGAAAACGCATAGAGATCGGCCAAGAGAGAGGCTGAGAGAGAGAGAGAGAGAGAGTGAGAGAAGAAAATCTCGTGAGAGTTCGGGAAAATCTTGTGAGATATAAAAATAATCTTGTAAATGTTCGTATCCGATTGCAACTGCTCGACTCATGCACTGCCTCACACGGTGTGAATCAAAAAGAGCTTCCTCGCGGTCGCCCTTGCCGATCGCATACCTGCCCTCCCTCACGAACCTCATTGTGCTCGTCGCCATACGTGGACCTCGCTGGCGCCCCTCCATCGAGGAACTCGCCGTCGCTGTGCCCCCTTTCAGTTGGACCTTAGTGTTGCCCCTCCTTCGCAGACCTCGTTGTCGCCATGCTCCCTCCCTTACAAACCTCGCCATTGTCGTCACCTCGCCATCGCGGACTCCAAGTCTCCGACTTTGATATCACAGCGTCCTTCGCTTTGCCGGCTCAGATTGCCTCACAGTTGCTCTCGCCAATCACTGTCGCCTCGTCGGAGCTCGAGAGAGGGAGAGAGAGCAAGATCACGCGTGCACGAGAGAGATCATCATCATAGATCGAGAAAAAAGGAAGAGAGCCAGATTACACACGAGGGAGATAAAGGAATGTTGTGAGCGCGAGATGATGTCAAAATATCGGGCGCCTTCATTTGGATCATCGGATCGCATATTGTCGATCGGATACGCACGTGACACGGTGTGAATCGCCAACCACTCAGCACGACCATTTTACCCATTATATATATATATATATATATATATATATATTATAAATGGATATATGAAGGTGTAAACTCAAAAAAGGATTTAATATATTATATATATCCTGATCCTTATATATATTATATAACAATAATATGAATTATATAAATAAATACTACTCATACATTAATATTAATATGATCCGAATACATATCATATTTATCTAAACAAATCATAAAATTTAAAAATAAGACGAAAAATCTGCATTAATAATAGTGCTACAGTCAAATGAATTATAATAAACTTTAATTATTTAGATATTTTTATTATTTAGATTCATTTTATAACTGGATTTAAGCATTTAAAAATAATATATAAAAATTACTGTTATTTTCATATTTTTTAGAAAATAATTTTATCTTACAATCAAAGTTTGTTTTATAATGTCATAGATATAAATGCAAAGTTGGTTTAATATTATTAACCTGTCATCTTTTTAAACTTTCCTTCGAATATAATTAAATAGTACAATTTATTCTTTTACATTGATTCAGTTTTTTGTAATAAAATTTTCAAATTTGTTTATTGGTTATATAATAATTTCTTTAAAAAAACATATAACTAATTTCGAAGCTTTTTGTTGAGTTAAATTTTAAAAAATATCTTTTCAAAATGAAAATCAACAACGGAGAACGTCACATGACATTCCTAATTTCTTTTAATTTAGTTAGATTTTAAAAACTATATTATACATATAATTAAAACATGATATAAAAATTATTGTCAATATCTGTGTATATAAGTAGAGGTGGATTAATATAATTATACCACCATGTTTTGAATTTTACTTGCAGTTTATATTCACATTAAGTTAATATTTTTTTGTCAAAAATAACATGGATTATATCACTTTTAATTGCTAAAAAATGTATTTCGATAATTCTTATAATATTCGTGCGATTTAGCACTAATTAATTTAGTTTAATTCTTATAATCTCGTTTTTCTTTTCTAATGTTGAAGTTGCTTTTCTTCTATTTCTTTTTTTTTGGAAATATCATGATGACGTTTCACAGTAACTTTTAAACTTTTGATCAATTTATATCACCCATTGGCCCTACACATTAGAGCTTTCAAACGAAAACACATTTTTTTATATTTGTCTTGGTTTTATTTATATCGACGAATCTGGCGACATGTTCGTAGATGGACGCTACATCCTCCTAGATTCTCTTCCAACAGTACGTGCAATCTAAAGAATTGGACCAGGAATAGATCATGTCCACCGGCCATGGAAAGGGAAGGGGGCAACAGGAGTAGTAGAGCCATCATGAAGCTTCACTGGTTTCAGTTGTCTTGGATCCTTAGGCAGGTAGCATTAGCCTCCAATTAAGAACAGCTCACAGCTGTGTGATATGAATCAGAGAGAGAGAGAGAGAGAGAGAGAGAGAGAGAGAGAGAGAGAGAGAGAGAGAGAGAGAGAGAGAGAGAGAGAGATGAGATGGGACCTCCCACCACGTAGGACATCTTTGGACTCTTGTACTTTGTGGGGGTCAAATCATCCGACTCATCTCCACCAAAAAAGCTTGCACCTTTTCAAATAACTTGCGTAAGTTGATAATGTTACCTCTCATCATTCTTCTTTTTAACATTTGATAATTTCCCACACCACACAGACAAATTGCATTTGCAACTGCATGGAGTTGTTAAAGTTTCATGAACAGTTCTGTCATTTGTTGATTTCTTGAATAAACTTCCATTTGATACTTTTAACAGATTCGACCCACATTGTTCATGGAATATGTTCAGGAGTTTCTGTTCTTATTCTGTTATCTTAATCCCTTTATTTAGGATACTTACAGCAGGTAAGGCATGCAACACATCCTTTAGTGACATCAAATTAAATATATTAAGCACCTGAAATGAGGGGGCTTGCAACAATTAAATTACGCCATTTTGGCCCCCATATAACTTTGAATTTGAAAGCTTCAAGATCTTGATGCACACATCAATAACAGCCAAGAAGACGGACAAGCACTGTGCTTTGCCAACTAAAATATCTCTGGTGTTTGGCGTGCCTGCTTCGTCTGCAGCAAATGCAGAGCAGCCAGAGGTGTTTTCTGAAGCAAGCAAATGCTGATCTTGGACACAAGTGTAGAATTCAAATGTGCCTGGTACTGCACAATGTACGATATGGTTTTAATTGTTTCCTCATGCTCTGTTTAAATCATATTGAATTTTCTGCCTTGGCTCTTAACCAATCTGCCTTCCATGAGCATAATTAATCATATCAACTCAAAAGAACCACACACAGCAGCTTGAACAAGTTTGCCATACTGTAATATCTACATGGAAGTATTGTATAAACAGCACATCTGTACATAAGATTGGAGTATGCCCCTATTCACTCAAGCATGGAGGCCAAATTTGCTAACATCAGTTCTCTTTTATTTTTGTTCAGGCATGTCGATTGATCACTTCATTTTTCTTTTCTTCTATGCAACACCTCTATCAGAAATCAGAGCAACTCAGTAAATGTGATGAATTGTTAGAGAGTAGAGCCTCATCAAACAAAAGGTAGGTACATTGCCAAAATTTTATTTAGCATGTCTCATATGAACTACAGAAAGAGAATATAATAACTCTTCCACATCCCCCAAAACACACTTATTTACCACAATTAACAGATAGAATTTTGACCACAGATCTCCAGCAGCATGTATATACAGATCCACCGAAGCATTCTACAGAAACTTTCCTTGGCAACATTAGTGCAAGATTTGAGGTCTTCCTTCTTTCTCTCTCCTCAAACCCCCATCCATCCAATAGGGGAGATTTAGCAAATAACACAGGAATTTGGATTCTCTTCTGCACTCTGTACATAGTAGTATGTATTGGCCATGTGCGGATTGTAACCTTGAGCCCTGTAATATGCATTGGGCATGTGCACATTGTAACCTTGCGCCCTGTATGCATTGAGCAGCTCTTGCATCATGCGTTCCTGGGGATCCACCTTCTTCTCTCCCTCCTCCTTCTTTGGCTCCTCTTTCTTGGCTTCTTCCTTCTTGCCCTCTTCCTTCTTCTCTTCCTCCTTCTTTGGCTCCTCCTTCTTGGCTTCTTCCTTCTTGCCTTCCTCCTTCTCTTCTTCCTTCTTCTCTTCCTCCTTCTTCGGCTCTTCCTTCTTCTCCTCTTTCTTCTCTTCCTTTTTCTCCTCCTGCGCTGGTCCTATGGAGACTATATTGGTGTGCCAATTCTTCCTCAGCTTGCTCACTAAGCTGACAGGATCAACACTTCCTACTATTGTCATCTTTCTATCTTTCATGTCAATTGCAATGGAATCTATCCCTGTTCAATAAAAAGGTGATAGAATTGAGTACATAATTAGCAATCAAAGTTTTATGTCCCTGTTGGAAGCAGGAAAAAAAATAGGAATTCTGTGTAGAGTACCAAGAAGGGTGGAGACGGCTTTCATGGCCTTCTGTTTGTCCTTGTCATCATGCAGATCGAGCTTCAGCACCGTTTTCTGAAATCCAAGGGAATCAGAACAAGATTTCAGCCAAATGCATTCAGTTATCAGGGAAACAGATTAATAAAATTCAAGCATCGATTTGAATGAAAAAAAATGAACAATAACAGAACCAGGAGCTCTGTTGTATATAATTATGCGCAGAATCGCAGATAAAAAAAACGCCAACTTGTGCATCTAGTCTTGGTCATAGCAGAAGGTCAACAATCAAATTTGAAGAATTAATAGATTTCTAGAATGCATCATGTCAACAGGGAATTGCGGTTGATACTCGCATATAACCGATGGAGTTTCCTGAAATAAAAAATGGCCTCAAAAAGCTTTTGCAGGAAAACAGGCAGAAATGCCAAAAGAAAAATTGAAAAAGGAAGAAGGCTGGCAGGCAGAAAGCCAAGTAGCTGCCAGCAAGCATCATTGATCATACATTTAGGAATACAAGAATCATTCTTGCAAATTACAACATCTCCGGAATCCAAACAAAAAAAAGTGCATGCAGGAACAAAGATCAAGTTTTTGATTCTTTTGCACGGAAGGAGGAGGAATCCGATCCTAAATCATAAATCCGTTCAAGATACCGCATCTACAAGGAGGAGCACTCATCTTAAACATACAGAATCCAACATGCACGGGAACAGATTTGTGCCTTACCTTCATATTTCCTTTCCAACGTTCACTGATACGCTGCAAGCTAAGAAATGAGCACGGCAATGAGGGGGTGTTGAATTCAAGAGGTGGTAGTGGCAGAAAGGGAGATGGAGAAAGACTGAAAGAGGTAGGGACGTCAAAGTAATGCTAGGACGGGGATTAATGGAGAGGACCAATGGGCGGCTACACCATGAGAGAGAGACACCATGAGTGAGAGAGAGAGAGAGAGAGAGAGAGAGAGAGAGAGAGGATGTGGTGGCTGGCGGTGGTTTTTGTTTGCGTATGTAAAGTGTGACACAAGGGAAGGAGAAAATTGATGACCCCTGCTTTGAAAATTTATCAATCAATCACCATTGAGCAGGGAAACAAATGCACGGTGCAGGGTGAAGTAAGACGGAGGCGAACGAGCTTGGATTCTACTGTATCTCCTTTTTCTCTCTTCGTCTTTCTCTCTCCTCTTCTCCTCGCGTCTCCCGTCCGAGTCAGCAGTGGTTGCCCACCTAAATAAGCGTCGGAATCACGCATCCATTTGTGTCCCTATCCCCCATTCCCTTTTCTCTTTCTGCTCTGTTCGATGCGTCTCTTACGTGATCTTCTTGTGCCGCCTAACAGCTGTTGCTGTTACAGGCTTCAGAGTGTTAGGACTTTGTTTAGTTGCGGAATATCTATCGAATTAAGTAGATAATTTGTGAAATACAATTAAATACGATATAGATTAGAATTAGTGAAAGACAACACGTGCATAATTTATAATATATGTTTAATTTTGTCGGTCGCCTATTTTCGATGTTATAATATTCTTCAAATTGAGTGGACATATAATTAGGCAGAGAATTATCGTATAATCCTAGTCTGAGATTAACTTTTCGACATCCAAACGGACCAGGTGTTATCTCAGGAAGTGGCACTGCATTGCACAGAAAAAGGAAGCAATGATACCAATCAACGTGTGTTCAGAATTCGGATTGAATTATACGAACGTTCGGAATCTTTTCCTGTTGCAATTTTTTGCAGAAACAGCAGACCGCAGAAGAAATCTAAGCATTCTGTTCTTAGCAAAGGAAAAAGCTACATACTTTTTCCCCTATGCCTTTGGATGTGCCCAAAGTGGGGAGTGTGTGCTCCTCCTGGACAAACTTTTTGCCTGCAATCTTGTGAGTATACTTTTCTTCCTCCTAAGCTCAATTTATGTGCAATCCTGTGATAGTCTGATAAGTTTTCTTTTTTTTTTTCATGTTAACAAAGAACAGAAATCTCTAGCATAGCTTGATTAAAAATTTCCGAACAAAAATAGACCTCTGTGTTTGTTTCTTCTGATGCATGGCCAGCCGAATCTGAAACTGATAAAATATGCTGAAAACCTCCTCCCTGTTTTGGATCGTAGGTCAATGAATAGCATCCGGAAGTTTGTGTCCAAGTTTGATTGGTGCATCAGAAGAACAGACAAATTTCGTCAGATAGGTCATTTGAGCAGATTGAGCCACATTTTTTTTCTTCTTCTTTGAAGAAAAAAAAAAGGTAGCATTATCTTTGACGTGAATTTGTTAAGCATGCGACTTTAATGAAGTGTGCAATGCAACTTTAGTGTATAATGATGGACGACCTCTCAACTTTTTTCTCAGAAAATAGCAAAGAACAGCAAGATTTCACACGCAAGCACATTAAACCGTGGACGACGTCGACCAAAGTTGCTTTTTTTATTTGTTACGTCGAGTTATACTTTTTTTTTTAAGAAAGGTTGTTCATTTAAGGGGGATCATGTAGCTGCATAATGTTGGAGATGATGAATATTTTAAGATCTCTTGTTTTTCATATCGAGTTCGTTCATATGAATTTAGGAGAATTTGAATATTACTCAATTATTTGTGCGGCTGATGTAATGATATTATCGTCCTCCGACGGTTTTGAATTTTTGTTTAGTCAGCCCGTATAGTGCAGATTAGGTTTTTTCTTTATTTTATTCGAATTTTAAACATGTTTGGAGGAAACATATTCATAGTTTATTTTTAAATGTAATTTATATGACGATTATAAATTAAAAATATATAGTGAACTTTTTTGTAGAACGTAGCCCCTAATTTTAAGGACGAACGAGTAAACCGTGCGTCTCTTTTAATTTTTCTTACGATTATCTTTGCGTTCTACTCTTATTCTCAAATTTTTTTTATAAAAAATGATTAAGGCCGAAAGTAGAATGCTCTTCTAGAAATAATCGCCATTAGAGCTACCAAAAAGTCTGAAACTTGATATTATATCGTGGGCAGGAATCCAATGTTGAGGATAAAATGAATGACACAAGGGTGCGAGAGAGCGAATGTCAGAAATTAGGCTCCATATATAATTCTAAGGACAACGCATCTTTGTGAGAATTATCAAGAGAATTTACTTATTAACCTATGCTTTATTATTAAAAACTAATTTGACATAACAAACTCCCATTTGTTGATCATCCTCGGATGAAAAAAAAAGAATAAAAAGTAATCTATGATTATTGATTAAATGAAAATAAGATATTAGATTATTTTTCCATTTTTCTTTAAAATTTTAAGATTTAATCCAGGTTATAATCTCTATTGAATTTCCAAATTTATTGATAGGAGGAATTGAAGAATTAACTATAAATGTACAAAGAAAAAATTGTTCTGCCTATCCAAGACTTAACATTGTTATCATGACAGTTGAAAAACTTTTTAAAATGATACCAATAGTTGAAGTCATGAATTATGAGTTTATAAATTAATTTATATATTTAAATACTAAGATAAAACTCCTTAGCAGTTGTCGTGTTATTTTATTTACTAAAAGTTGATAATAATATTGTTGCAATTTGATATGTGCAAGGAAATCCATTATTGGCAAATATGTATTTATGAATACTTTACTTTAATTTGTCTTTATATTATTTTATTAACTGATTCAGATCGATGCCAAATCTGGACCTTGTAGCATTGATTAAAATTATTGAATTGAGTATTGGCTAAAAAACCAACCAATTTCAAAAGTTTGACTAGAAAAAAAAGTGTGATTTAACTTTTAACTTTATGTTAAAAAAAAGTCTTCCAAAATCCAAAGGGGGAATAAAAACTGATACATCTGGTTGCCCAAGTCCAACAAGGGCGAAATCAAGTGGAATATTATTAAAAAGGAAAACAAGTAATTAAGATGCATTTGTTGAGTGTTTAAGGTTTAAACCGCATGTTCTTGCTTATCATATATAAACGATTGCTTAAATGGTAACAAGTCAGAAACCTGTTACTATATGTCAAGGGTGCTGCATGGACATCACTAGCTTAATTTGTTTGACCAATTTGATGTAATTTAATATATGTTATAATGCCATGAAATGTTGCCAAGGAATGAGATTTTCGGAAAAAAAATCCAAGAAGGATTAAATCATAAAATTTTTGCAAGCCTTAAACAAAATCTTAAGAGAGCTTAATTATGATGATATAATCGATGATTGAAATCGAATCTTTGATTGCTTAATGAAAATTTATAATAAAAAAGAGGGGAGATCAAGTGGAAAAGAATAATCGTACCTTAATGTGATTTTTTTCTCTTTTCTTTTTTTTTTTTTTGGTCTCCGGTTGCCAGTTGCAACACATGCAAAGCAACAAATTAAGCCTTGCAAGTGAATGCTGTCTTTTCTGCTTCAACAATATGGTTGTGGTTGGTGTCTTCGTTTCTTCTTGAATCCATCACACGTTATATTTTAGTTGATTGTAAATTATAAATGGGAAAAACGATTTTTTTTTTAAAAAAAATCAGACTCATGAATTGAAATTTACATATTATATTAATATAATTTTATTGTGCACCCCCTTTTATCTATGTAATGAAACATATAAAAGGGAAACAAATAAATGCTACATCACATGCATATTATATATATGGTTCATGCATGGGCCATCTCGATAAATAGAAACCAGTGCTACGTTACATCAGTTAATCAAATTGCAAGTTATACCATTGCACATAAATGAAATGCAAATCACTGTTCAAAAGATTACGTACCTTGAAGTCCAAACTAACATATATATATATATATATATATATATATATATATATATATATAAGGTTAAGTTTAATACTGGAGCGCATGTCAAATTGACTTTACCTATATTTTTCTTTATTTTTTTAATATTTTTTTCTTTATTAATAATTTAGATGATCATTTATGATAATAAAAACACGATTCACATCATTAATAATAATTATATTTATCATTTTCAAAATTTTATGCACTTATGTATATTATTATCCTTCATAATCAGGGACGGACCCAAGTAGTCCATGAGGGGGCCAGGGACCCCCCTCAAATTTTCAAAATTTTATTAGCTAAATTTATTTTTATAAATTTTTTTGGGTTAAGATATCTATTTGTCCTCTCTAAATAATATTTAGCATCATAATTTATAAAATTCCTATTTTGTTCTGTTGGTGGTATTATGTAACTACACCTTTAGAGGTCATTGGATCGAACCTTTACACTTTGGTTCGCTCCTGTTCATAATAGATATAATCATGTTTTATAACATTTTACATTATAAAATTATTTTTTATTATTATCAATAATCATCTAAATTATTAATGAAAAAAATAAAAAAAAGTATACGTAAAATTGCTCGACATGCTTTTCACACATAAAGAGCTTGACACCTATATTAAACAAAAACACACATATATATATATATATATATATATACATATATATATATATATATATATATATAAAAGTAGGAAACAAAAACTGTTGAGTTCCTTGCGATGGAGTCAAGAAGAGTTGAAGAGGAGATCAATTCGGAGTCTACCTTTAGAACAAAAATTATTCCACCCACGTTGGCCAAAGAGAACGCAACCAAATGTAGAAGGTTGGAGAATATCTTTGTCCTCCTCCATCGTCACAAAACATTTATCATGCTTCACATTTTTCTTTTCTTTTTTTCCACCAACTCCACCAAACCAAGGCGGCTTTTGCAAATTTCACTGCTGCTAATCTTTCTCTCTCTCTCTCTCTCTCCCCCCTCTACCGACGATCATAACTTAGCATTCATTAATTTGAACAATACAAGGGTATATTTAACAATGGAATATCGGATTGGTTTCATAGAATTCCGTCAAAAATCGCATCAAGAATTTGAGGTAAAAATTTGGGGTCACGTGTACTCTCCGATTCCATCTTTTTTTTTTTGTGGAATTTCACCCTTTATCTTTTCTTTTTTTTTTTCTGATTGACGAGATAATTATTTTTGTTTAATTTTTTTTCTTGTTTTTTTTATCTCTCATGTGAAACACAATAAAAACCAGGATTCCATTTTTAAACTCAGCCTTAAAGTGAGAGTTCTCCAACATGCTACTAAAAAAATTATATTTATTTTTTTCATTCGACCATTCCTAACACCAATGAAAGTTGAAAAAAAAATTGAAGCCCAGAACCAAAAAAAGGGAGACAAAAGGATGTAATGGGCCTCCAACTGCAAATAAGCCCAATATTACCTACCTAAGTCGTGGGCCTCGAGAAAACGCTCACATCTTTTAACCACCACCCTACTTGCATCCAAACAAACATAGTTTTCTTTTATAACATTACGATGGTAAACAATTGAATTACTTTAATTAAAAAATAGAGTATGGAAAATAGTTCTTATTCTAAACGTGCCCTAGACTCGGACCTAATTAATTAATTGGGAGAATCACTTTTAACACTGATTCAAGTGGTGGTAATTGTGTAGAATCTTTTAATAATGTTTGTATTGGACTTTTTAATTTGCACAAATTTAAAATGCATTTCACTAGATGAAGGTGGTAGCGACATATAAGTTCACAATAATTTTTAATATATTTTGTCAATTTGAAATTATTTATTGATATCTTAGTACTTAAACCTTGAGTTGGTTACAAATTGAAATTTGCATTAGGTTCTTTGAGGATGCATAAATAATGTGTCTACCTGATTCCGCTACTTGCAAGAATAAAAAAGTAATAGAGATGTTGGCTTGGCCCCTTTTCTATTTTGCTGTTTACAAAGTTGAGTTTTCCTTCTGATTTTTATTGTTCCCAATCATGCAAAAAAAAAAAAAAGAATAAAAATAAAGAATAAGATATCCATATATATGGGACATGATCTGAAATGATAACATTGTAATTTCGACATGAACGATGATGATTCGTTTCAGACATTTAAATATCTGCACAGAACAGTAGCCACTCTGAAAGGTTTCAGAAACACTACTATATGTTCCACCTATGGCTACATATTAATATTGCCACCATCATCCCAGATAGACATAACATAGTGATGCCTGAACAACCAAAGCTCCAACCATCTTTTGTCTCAAACCATGAGGGCATCCATCATCTACTTTTATGAGCCAGGAATGGAGCTATCAGCTTTTCAGGATAAAAGATCAATCACTCTTTTGGTAGATCGAATTCGAGACTATTAACTCTGCGAGTCCATCGATTAATCAACTGTCTTAAAAAGTTTGAGAAATCTTTTGATTCCCTCATGTTGATGGGTGACTTAAATTTGTAGTAGTCTTGGACCCCCCTGAGCATGCATTCCTGACCCTGTTTTCCTGTTGTCATGGGCCAAATGGATGGTACCTTCCTCTTGAAAGGTGGACAACACACAGCATTTGATCTCCTTTCCTCTTTCTTGTCAGGAAAAAGCAGAGTCCAAAGCTTGTTTATCCTTGTTTTTATCAGAGACTCGGTCGTTAATTTAATCCATATTAAAGGCTTATAAAGGTCCAGTGGACCTAAATGAACCCACATTCGGTTTGTCATCTTGGAACTCAAAGTATGCACCAAAGAAAGGCTCATTTCATGACAGATTACTAGTAGCTTAATTAAGATTCTGCTTTTGGATCATTGGATAAAGTATGTGAAGAGTCGGCTGACTGCGGCCGGACAATACTTTGCTGTTCTTTAGATGTTGCATTATTTGTATGCATTGTTTTCAGATAACTTTCGGATATTATTACACACTGCCAGACAGACTAATTGGATACGTAATCTAACCACCCAATCTGATGCAAAGATTTCAGTTCAACGTCATAATGTTGTCGAGGACATTTGTTATGAGGTTTCAGAAACGCCTCCACTGCAGTCCCCGCCATTAATTTGGTCCTGAGAAATCAGCCAGTGGTCGAAGTTTCAGAAACTCGCATTAGTGCCTGTCTGCAATCTGCATAGCTGCGTTACTTTATGAGAGACAAAGTTACGTTCGATGAGGTGGAATCGCACTATTCTCTTTTACCGCAGATTAAACTCGAAGCTTTGATCCTTTTTTTTTTCCTATCACGACTGCTGTTCTAACTCTCGCGGTAAGAAACATATTTGACAGCAATCATCTTGCAGTTCTTATGATCATAGACAATTGGGGGATATCACGTCACATTCTCTCGTTGGATTCGAAGGCGACCTCTCTTAATTGCTCGTAGACAAATCACATACTTGTGATGACGAAGAATTCTTCCTTACTTTCCACATCTTTCCAACTGTTGCGTGGATATATAGTCCATGATCGAGTAAGCAAAAATACAGAGTCAGAATTACTAGCTGGAAACTCTGCCTATTCTGCAGTCTGGAGGTTGCAACATAATTTTTAAACTCAATCAGCCAATAGGATTGTTAACTCGATTGCATAAAAGTAGTTTTTGCTGATTATTGAAGAAATCAAATGCCAATAATGTCAGAGTTACACACGGGTCTCTCTCTCTCTCTCTCTCTATCTATCTATCTCTCCTTGAATCAATTAGCACCTCTTGTATGGGGTCAGGCAGCAGTGTGATCGTTAGGACATCACATCGGCAAAATCATAGATATCTTAGCTGTCATGATGCATGAACAAAGACCTCCACTCCCTTCTTCCGTTTTTTTTTTCTCTCTCTCTCTTCTCTTTTCCTCTCTCCTTTTTGTGGCTGTTTCATACTCGGTTACTCCATCACTCCTTTCTCTCTCTTGTACTCAAAGGTAACACCATGGATGTCCTTGCCATGCACACAAGTTAGCACAAAAAAGCAAGCCTGAAGCCTGAATGAATGGGGGGATATTTAGATGCCTGTGCTCTCACATCTCCAGAGAGGAACCATCCAAAGTGTCCGAAAGCTTTCTCTTTCTCTTCCTGAAGCAGAGTACTTGTCCATTAGTCCATAGTTCCTTCGGCCACATCAAGTTACTAACTCGGAGCCAAACTGCCCAAGCCAACTCCACCGCATGCATCAAGACACCACACTTTTAAGGAGGGACCATTAAAACCATCTTACATGCTCCCAAGAAACGAGAGCGCGCGCGTTCTTAATGCGGCCGCTCTGAAGAGGAGCAGAGGAGAGAGAAAGCAGACAGAAAGACAGAGATCACATATCTGAGCGGAGGAGGAGATGAGCACGGCGAGTGCCGCACAGAAGAGGAGCCGGAAGAACACCGGCAGCACCACCTCATTCCTGGGCTTCAAGTGCGGATGCAGGGACGCCAAGGCCGTGTCCGTCACGGCCGCGGGCGTCTCCACGGACAGCAGGTCCGCGGCGACGCCGCTGGATCCCCGGCCCGTGGAACTGACTTCGTCGGCCGACACTACTCTTATCACCTTGACCTCCGTCTCCACCTCCTCTTTCTGGGAGGAGGAGACGGATGCAAAGCCGGAGAGCTCGGACTCGGAGAGCACGCCGAGCTTCTCCGAGCTCCTGCGCCAGCTCAGTGAGCTGGAGCAGAGCGTGATGGCCTGGGGATCATGCCGGGCGAGCCCTGCTGCCCAGGTCGTCACCAAGGACAAGGAAGACGAGGAGGAGGGGCAGAAGAAGAAGCCGAAAGGGCTGCACAGGAGGAGCAAGAGCGAAGGAGGATGGAGGAGAGCGGCAGAGAGCGTCGCGGTGGTGAAGGAGTCCGCGGACCCGTTGGACGACTTCCGGAGGTCGATGCTGCAGATGATCGTCGAGAAGGAGATCGTCGACGACGTGGAGCTGCGCGAGCTCCTCCGCCGCTTTCTCGCTCTCAACTCCCCGCTGCACCACGACCTCATCCTCCGGGCGTTCGCCGAGATATGGGCCGAGGTCTTCTCCGTCCACCGGAACACGTCCGACCTCCTCCTCCGCCGGCGCCGCCGAAACTACCCAATGCTTCCACCTCTACGTCGTCTGTAAACAAGTAAAACAACACGAGAAGAAGAGAGAGAGAGAGAGAGAGAGAGCAGTGATCTCGGCCATTACGAGCATGCATGCAACTGCATGCGTTCTATCAGCATCCTCTCTCTTCACCTTTTTTGTTCTAGTTTCTGCCATCCAGCGGATCGATCATGTGTTCATTTACAAGTCAAACATTGTTCTTTCAGTAGTGCTTTTGAATCCTTTAACTTCATTTTTGTCAACGCTACAACAAATTTGACAGTACCTTTCTCAATTATTGAAAACAATATGATAAACTCCATCATGACCACCTTCACAATGCACATCTAACTTTGTTCTTAATTCTTTCATGTTTCCACTTAAACAAAATCTCGTATCTGTTTTTTCTTGTGTATGAACAAACTACAAAGAATACTCGCCGAGAACTTCACTCATGGATGTACAGTGAGAGATACAAAGACGATAACAGGGGGAAAAAGTTCAGAGTAATTCTATGATTTCCTTCAGTTGCTCCATTAATATGCACAGTAATCTTGAACTTTTATTGAATTGGGACATTTCTATTGAATAGTGGTTCAAATGGCAGAGAAGGGGAGGTGGGTGGTAGGTCCGCATGCCATTTGGATGTGCAAACTTGAGCTACCATTGGGTCTGCACTTTGTCCTGACCACCTGCAGATATAAATGCTTTTTAATTTGTTGTTCGCATAGTTAGCTGTAATCTTTGTGTCACCAGTACCACCTCTGTCCTGTACTTCCTGTTGCATTGGCATTGCGTTGCCTTGCCCTTCCTCCTCAAATGATTTCCAAATATATTAATGTTGCGAACCAACAATTTTGGCACAGCTGATTAGCAAGTTGTAATAATCGTTGAATATTAGTAGTCTCAAGTTCTAATTCAGAATTCTCACATTAATCTGAGTATATCATTTTTGTTATCGTCCGAATATCAAATTAGCCGGAAGTAAAACACCGACCTGACCTAAAAAAAATATTAATGTTGTATTCTGCCACTGTGTTCAACAGTGGTGTGGCCAGCATGCTATCAGTTTATCTATAAAAAAATGATTTGATTCTTCAGTTACTGTTACATACATGTAATCAGGGAACAGGTGGGGGCTTGCTGGTGTTATTTAAATTTCGTAGAGACTCTTAGAAGGTTTCTATTCTTTTGCCTGTATATTGTTTGGTCCATTTGCAGGTGGTGCTGTTTTGATCTTTTGTTGTGGCCTCATGCACATTTTTTTCCCATTTGAAGCTTAAAAATGGAGTGCAAGGTGAAAAGTAAGAATTTTGCTGTAGCTAATACTTCTGAATTCCCAAGTTTAAGAGCCTGTCATTTTGGGGATTGACAGCCATTAATTCTGAACTCTAAGTTTAAGAGCCTGTCATTTTGGGGATGCAATAGATCTTTAACTGGCCTATGTCATCTAAATTGTGCAAATAATTTGTCATATATGATACTAGATTATTAGCATATTATTAATTTAATATTCACTAATGATATATTTTGAATTGAATTTTTTTTTGTTATAAATAAATGATTCTGATACTATTTTAATGATGAAAATGCTGGGCACAAGCAAGGACAAAGAGCCTTTGTGGCTTGTTCTCTTTTGGAAAAGGATGTGGCGAGGGCGACCGGGGGAGCCCAGGACCATTATTATCATTTTGTTCGGTGCGACCGCGATGGGAAATGAGAAGCTTCTGCGATTTTGCAAGGCTGTAAGATCAATGGGAGGAGGAGACTGAGAGAGAGAGATCTGATCAGATCAGATGAAAGGTCAGATCAGGTCAGGTCAGATCTAATTGCAGAAACTAAGTAGTACAAAGAATGCAAGCTGGTTCTTAATTTTAAAAACCACTAGGAAGAATCCAGCAATAAGAAAAGAGACAAAATCTTCTCCATCATCAAGGTTACTGTGCACATTTGCAGAGCATCTCGTATGCAATGTAATCATTAAATTGGAATGAATATTCTACCTGATCTTACTTAACTTGAAATTTGAGTTGAGGCTCACTTTTTCGGTATCACATTTGAATCACATTGATCAAACAGATCAGCGGTATTTTATTTTTATTTTTGAATAGTCGGCTCTCGGTATATAAGAAGCGGTGCCGACGGCTAAACCATGCGTGACACTAATGATTGTGCGCATCAAATTGTAGATTGAAAGTAGGCCCATCATTGAGCCCAACTAATCCGATCGATTAGATCGTTTCGAATAACGTACCTGACAGTGACAGGTGAGGTTCTCAATAAAAATTTTCTACGTTCGAGATCTTACTTAAGCGAGGAGAAACCGTTTT
Source organism: Pontederia crassipes (assembly GCA_030549335.1). Taxonomy (NCBI): domain Eukaryota; kingdom Viridiplantae; phylum Streptophyta; class Magnoliopsida; order Commelinales; family Pontederiaceae; genus Pontederia; species Pontederia crassipes. Next base: position 60,390,635 of record CM060196.1, on the reverse strand, counting down.
TCACTCCATCCCAACTCTTATTAGTGCGGTACTTTTTTTTATCAGAGACTATAAAAAGAAGAAAGTTTTGAGAGGTAGGAATCCCAAGAAAAATTCGATCAAAGTTCATTCAAGATCTCTCCACTGATAAGAGGCAGCAGATGGTAGTGAATTTATTCAAATGAAAGTTTTGGACACCTATTAATTCTACCAATTCCTCAAGTATTATTGCGCAATAGCGCATGCCCCATATTGTGATTCCAACATTTGCTCCTACAAAAAAAAACACATGAGTCATGAAGTTGTAAAAAATAAAAAAACCTAAGCCATGAAGTTGTAAATAAAAAATAAAATAAAAATAGTGAGACCTTTAATATAAAATAAAAATAGGGAATTCTATTATAAAATAAAAAAACTTAAAATCGTCATTAAGTTGTAAATTTTAAAAATAGTGAGGCCTTTATATGGAACGAATGAATTCGTCGCCCCAATCATGATACATATGAGTCAATTAAAATTCACAACATGATTCAAATTCAAAAACATTACCAAATAATTTGCAACGATAACTTGATAGTTGTACTCAAATGCTGCCAAGATACCAGGAATCGCAGAGAAGAATACAAGCCTAAGCCTCTGGAGAACTCAATGTTCAAAATTGATATCAATTTTGATTTTTTTAGATTTTTACGTATTATTCATCATGTAATTAAAATTTTAATTTTTTTTATAAATTTAAGCTCAATCCCATTGAACCCGATCAAATTGATTCAATGATGACCCAATTGATCTTCATATATATATATATATATGATTTAATATTTATCATATGCCTCTTATGCATATGACCATGATACACAAATTGTGGACGACGGCATAGCGAGCGGCGGATCGAGGACATGAGCGAAGGAAGGGGAAGAAAGAGAGGGAGAGAGAGGACGTAGGGGTCGCAAATCGGATGCGTCGGTGGCACTCGGAGAGGAGGACGAGGCGTGATCGTCCGTCGGGGATGCAGAGGACAAGAGGACGGAGGACGGTGGCACAGTGAATCGGTGGATTGGGGACGCAACATGGAGGAAGGGGTTGAAAAAGGGGGAGAGAGAGGACACATGGGTCGTGCGTCGGCGATGCTCAGAGAGGAGGACGAGACGATCGGCGACGGCAACGTACGAGAAAAGCGGGATGGCGTCGGCAGAGCTCGCAGATCTGTGGCGGCGGCGATGAGGAAGCAAGGACGGCGGCAATGCAAATGGAGACGGGGCGGTGCTCGACGTCGAGCCTGTAGATCGGGGACGGGCGGTGGTCAATGTCGAGCTCGCAGATCTGTTGCGAAGGCGATGGGAGGAAGCAAGAACGGTGGGGCGCAGATCGGAGATGGGTGGTGGTCGGAAGAGAGAAGAGAGAGTGGAAGGGAGAGAGAGAAGAGAGAGAGTGCGCACACAAGTGCCATCTGATCGATCTAACGGATAAAAAATGTGTGTATCATGATCATACGCATGAGAGGATAAACATTAAATTCATAAATAAATAAATAAAAATATATATATTTGTGTTGTAAAAATTCATCATAAATTGAATTGTGGTGACTGCCGTAAAGCAATAATAGTTATAGAACCAATTGTGAATGAATGATAAGGTAAACTATTATTCAAGTGTTCATGATTCCAAATTTTGTACCAACAATGCAAAAATTAAGAACGATCAAATTTAATTTTATGGCAATTAAGCATAACAATGAATCTGTCTAGTTTGAGAAAAATAATGACTCGAAATACGAAAGAAAATGGATTCATTTAAATTATACTGGAATTTTTCGAAACACCATTGAGTAATAATATTAACAAGTTATATAATTATAAAAAAATATTATCTGATAATTGATCCGACTATTGTTGAGAGAGTTTTAACATTTAACAATGTTTGTCGAATTGAATCACCTAAGAATCACTAGTGCTGTCAACGTTATAGTCAACATTGCAATAAAGACAACATAGTCTCTAAAGTTTATAAACAATTGACCTCTGTTAATTATATGACAATAAAAGTGTCTTCCCCTTCTAAACCATGCGTAATTTAACAACCACAATTCAATATATTTGGAGCAAATTTTGCTCAACTTTATTATAAATCGGACCACTTGGCGTATTACCAATTTAATCAACCACCACTTAAATATATTATCACTATTTAAATTATCGATAATATTACATTATAATGTTTGATAAGTATTGATAATATAAGTGATGATTAAAATGACTAAAGAATAAATTATCAAAATATCTTTAAATATTATTTTTTATTTTCATCACATGATATTATAAATAAATAAAGAAAAAATATAGAAAAAATTAATCTAGTAAAATAAGATGAAGCAAAATTAAAAGTTATTTGTAAAAAATTTAAATAATAGAGAAGATGTAATTGGATGATATTTAATTATTAATAAAATATTTAAAATTAATATTTTTTATTGATTGGACATTATTGTTAAAAGGCATATCAAACAACTAGTAATCTAAAAAGACACCTCCACTATTTAAATTAACTATGGTAATTAATATTACTAGTGCAATTAAAATTACCGATATATTATTGCAGTCAAACGAAGTAATGTGATGGATCCTGAAAATTTTAAATAAAATAATCGATAATCTATCTGAATTATCTCGTACCAAACACCCCTAACTACTTTTTCCCCAAAGTTTTAATAGATTTGCATTCTTATTTAATTTCATTTATCATCATCACCATTATCTCATGAAATTTTTATAGTACAAAGTCGTGGCAGTTTTACTCTGTTTCTTTATAATTTTCAGATGTAAAAAGTGATCAGAACAGCCTGTTTTTTAGATATTAAAATAAATTGTTATTTTTTTAATAAAAATATCTTAATTTTGAATAATATGCATTAATTTTTTTTTTCTCTCATGATGTGTTCATGAATCTCTTCAAGCCTTGTCTTGAGCTCGATGGCTAATGTGTTTGGTTAAAAATTTAATATTTTTTTAAGTAAAAAAAATGTGTGAGAACAAAATTGTTCTTGCTATTGGCAAGAATCTAATGTTCTTATTTTATTTTTAACGTGCCAATAGGCAAAGAAATTCAATTTTCAAATATGTTTTTTCTTATAGTTAGTTTTGTATATGTGAAAAATGGTGTCCATTGTGTAACTTGTGAAGCACTTCTAAATACACTTTATATAAATTAGAAGTCAACCCAATTAATTTGATTAAGTCGTTCTAAATTGCATATTCAGCAATGATTGATGAAGCTACTTTGTAGCTCTCCTCAACGGAAATTCAAAAGAGGTTGGAGTATTACAATGTCAAGAAGGCCTTGTTCTTCCAATTATTCTGGTACCAAAGTGTAACGTATCATCTTCTGAAAAAAAAAGAGAGAAACAAAATGAGCGGTCGGCAGGGGAGGCGAAATGCCACCCCTGACCGGGCGTTTCGTCTCCGACCGACCAAGGGTCGGCCGGGGTACATAAAAGGGGGGGTGAGGGTCGCCTTTGCGCCCTCTTAGAACCCCGACCAACCTCCACCCTCTTCTCCTTCGTCTTCCTTTCGTCCGACGACCGACGCGTACGTGAGCAGCAGAACAGAGCGCGACTTCGCCGGCAAAACAACAGACGTTCCGACCCCTGTTCGACGCGCCTCGGCCCTCCTTGACGTGCGCCACAACCAGGCACACCTTCCTACACCGGCCAAGGACGACCGGCGATCATCGGCCGACGAATAGAAACTGGTGAACCTAAAATCCGACAAGACAAAGGTACCCTTAGCGTTTTAATCCCATAGACGAAGAATTAAGAATTTATTGATGCGTAGAGTTAGTTCATCATAATCCTGAAGTAGTTTACAACCTTTTTCATATTGTGATCGTCGTCGTTGGATGGCCGGAGGACCGCCGGAATCAGAGATAAAGTCCGACGGCCCTGTTTTATTACAGGGATCGGTCGACCGACTCCAGAGAGCGGTCGACCGGTCCGCTTACAAAACCCAGACAAGTTTTTACTTTATCGATCTATCTGTTAATAAACAAACTTGACCTTACGATCGGTCGATCGGTCCCAGAGAATGGTCGACCGATCCAATGCGCAACGTGCATCTTCATGGCCTAACGAACGGTCGACCGACGCCCTGGACGGTCGACCAGTTCACAGACACCAATTAAAGAACTCGACCGACCGATCCTAGAGGACCGGTCGACAGATGCCAAGAGAACGGTCGACCGGTCCTTCAGGAATGGTCGACCAGTCCGACAGCCAGACCCATTGGTCTGACCTAATCGGATTAACTCATTCCCAATCATAATTGAGACTCTGACCAATTCACCTACACTGGCTGAGTTCTATTGTACAAAGACCAACGTTCCGTTGGATCATAAATCATAAATTCACAATGACTAAAGATAAACAAAGCAAGGACAAAGACATGAGATTGCTATGTGCCGCTCCCAAAGTTAAATCAAAGATCAGAGATTAAAGCAGATGAGAGATATGTAATTAGCTGAGGGAACAGCGAAGCTACTGTCTTAAATGACCACTATTCCTGATATTTCAGGTCTTCTCCCACATATATCTCGAATCAAGGGTGGTGCTAAGGTCATACCCCTTCCCTTAAAGATTAAAGTATTATGCTAGAGGGACAGGTAGCTAGCTGAGGAGATAGTGAACCTACATGTCTCTTAACCAACCACTGTTTCTGGATTGTAGGAATTCTTCTCCCTACCTTTCGAACTGGGTGAGACAATAACACCCACCCCTCTTCCCTTTATGGGCTCACTGGCATCAGAGATTCAGACAGACACCCCTGACATCCCAACATAATAAAGTCGAGCTCGCATAGGACAAAAAATCCTAAGGATATTTTAGTAATGTAAAAGACGTAGTACAACTCATAGTAAGGCAAAGCAAAGTAAAGTAATATAAAGTAGAGTACTGTAAAGTAAAGTAGAGACATGATAAAGTAAAGTATTGCATAGCATAACAGAGACTGTAAAATAAAGACAAAGTAACGCAAAAATAAAGTATTATTATAGTAAAGAACAGAGTACTGTTATGACTAAAGATAGATACATGGATTTCATGATCATCATTGATCCTTATTTCACCGTCTATTGCTATTGTACTGGACATCTTTGCTCATGGGTATTCTATTCTCCTGCATTAGGATTTTGCAGGTGAGAATGTCAACTGATGAAGAGATGGAGGACGCAGAGCTTGGAGAACGCTGCACATGACTAATATTCCGGCTCCGAGCTTTCTCACTGCATATCTGTTTAAACATCATTATTGATCAGAGACATTATGTTTTCTTCCGCTCATAGGACTTCATACAAGTCTTATTATATTTTCGCATATTTTCTATATTAAAAGATGTCATAGACTTCAGCATATTTTTTATAATATGAGACATCATGAATTTTCGCATTAAAGTCTTTCATCATGACATTTCGACTATTCTTCCGTATTTAAAGTTCTCTATTATGTTTATTATTATTTTATTTGTGCCACGTAAGCTATTTTGTTGAATGGTCAAGGTCAGTAGAGCAATAGATAGTGTAGCATTTCCGGGGTTAACCTGACCGCCTACGTGGCGGGAGGTGCGATTTTGGGGACGTTACAGTTTGGTATCAGAGCCTAAGTTCTTGGGTCCTTTATTGATCATAGTAGAGTAGATGTTCATGCATGACATTCATTGTTCATACTGTACATAGCTCACAGTAAAGTCATGTACAAGCTTCTCAAGCATCTACGACTCCACTCCTCAAGTAAGTAATAAGTATATTCCTATGTGAATCATACTTATGTTATTAAATTAAATTGTGTTATAGATGCCTCAACGTCGCATGGTCACCAAAATTGTACGAAGGGGTAAGGACCATATAGTTGGGATACGTATGTGGTCAGTAGATCCTCCAACCCCGCCACAGCCTGCTCCAGAGAGACCGGAGCATTCGGATTCGGATTTAGAAAGTGTTGGGAGTAATGATCCGGAGTTACTCTCCCCATGCAACTTCTATCTCGTTAAGACACGCGAAGAGATGAACCAAAGGTGGCACTTTCATATGAGAGGAGGATGTATTGACAATTCGATTTATATATCCTCCGATGATGAAGAAGAAGTCCCTGAACCACCCAGGAGATTACGGTTCAGAGACCCGAGTCCTATCAGTCAGACTGATCCAGAGAAATGCTATGGTCTCTGTTATCAAGAGGGACATGGTGATAATGAGTGTCCCAATCCCCCTAGGGAGCCTTCTAGACGTAGTGATTAGTGTTTGATATATCTCGATGTGAAGGCCTTAGTGCGCCTCAGACAGATGTTTATGCTTTTCGAACCTTATCAAGAGAATAATGTTTGCTTTAATGAATATTGAGCATTTTAGTCTCAATTTTATCTAAGATTTTTATTTAGATTAAAAATCTTTGATTGTATGTGCCTCTCTCAAGTGTTGTTATGTTCCTTTTTATAGATGTCATATCAAAGAAGAGAATATGCCTATACCAGTGAGGCTGAGAACTACAATGAAAGGGAGAACCCATATGTTTCCCCACCTCCACTTCCACCTTCTCCTCCTCCACCAGAACCACCAGCCCAGCAAGGACGTAAAGTCTCTTCTATCTGCACACTATAAGACTTCTGGAGGTCAAAACCTTCAATGTTTAATGGAAAAGGAGACCTCATAGTGGCAGAGCAATGGATGGAGGCAATAGAGGATAAATTCAACATTCTCGACGTGCCCGAGAACAAGAAAGTGTTGTTCGCTGGAGACACACTCCAAAAAGACGCTAAGGAATGATGGAAAGCGAGAAAGGCCACCAATTTCCCTGATGTGAGAATTGTTGCTTCGGAAGATTTCCGTCAAGCATTTGAAATGCGATATTTTCCTAGGTTCCAAAGGGACCTAAAATAGAAGGAGTTCCTGGACTTAGTGCAAGGAACAATGACTGTGGACCAATACATGACGAAGTTCGTCAGACTTAAGAAGTACTCCAGGCTGATCATGGATGAGCCGGATGTGACCAAGCATTTTGTGGATGGGCTGAACCCCACTCTGAAGTCCCATACAAGATCGGGGAACTATAGAACCTTAGAGGACGTTATCAGCTTGGCCACTCTGATCGAGAAGGACCACCAAGATCTACAGAAAGCTTAAAAGACCCAGCAGAATGTGGGGTAGAGTTCCCATCAGCAACAACAATTTCGTGGGAACAACCGGCAACACCAACGACGGGATAACCGGTACCACCCATATGCAGCACCTCAACAGAACCACCGCCCTCAACAACAACAACAGCCATATCATCCTCCACAACAAGTTCCTTCCCCTCAGCAACAGCAACCACAGCAACAACAACAACAACGACCTCCTCAGCAGGCGCAGAGGCGCCCAGCACAACAGCAGAGACAACAACCTCCTAAAGCCCCTCAAACACCATCCGCACAAGGTGAGCGGATTTTATGCAACACCTGTGGCAGAACTCATGTTGGGAAATGCCGAATGAAGTCTGGAGCTTGCTACTACTGCGGTGGAATGGGCCACATCGTAGTGAATTGTCCAAGACGTGGACAACAGCAGTTGGTGCAAGGAAGACTCTTCAATCTGAAAGAGAATGCTTCACAGAATGACGCTGAGGTCATTCGAGGTACGCTATTCGTAGCCGATTTACCTACAAAAGTATTGTTTGATTTCGATGCCTCACATTCCTTTATATATGAAGATTGTGCCAAAACATTAGGGCTAGCTGTCATGAATTTAGAGCATAAGATGAATATATTGACCCCACAAGGCACCTTGATTACCACAAAGTACCTCCTTAATGTACCCATAGAGATAGAGAAAAAGAACCATCCTACAAATCTTATCATTATCCCTATGAAAGATTATGATATAATCTTGGGAATGGATTGGATAACCTCTCATGATGTTTATATCATGTGCAAACAAAAGAAAATAATTATAGACACACAAAGTACAGATAAAGTTATAGTCAGGGGAATTGCTCAGAAGGAACAAAAAATCATAGTATCCGCCATGACACAGAAGTTACTTCAGAAGAGATGTAGATGCTACCTAGCAAGTGTGACCAAGATAGAGGAACCAAAGAAGACTCCTTAAGACATAGAAGTGGTTAAGGAGTTCCCTGATATGTTTCCTGATGACGTCAGTGGTCTACTGCCCAGAAGGAAGATAAACTTTCGTATTGAAGTAACGTCCGGAACTGCTCCAATCTCCAAAGCTCCATACGATAAAGATTTCATAAGGCATAGCGTCTCACTATGGGCTGCACCAGTTCTCTTCATCAAAAAAAGGACGGATCTTTGAGACTTTGTATCGACTACAAAACATTAAACAAAGTCACGATAAAGAACAGGTACCTGCTACCTCGTATTGACGATCTTTTTGACCAACTCTCTAAAGCCAAGATATTCTCAAAAATTGATCTGAGGACAGATACCATCAGCTAATGGTGGCAGAAGAAGACATCCCAAAGATGGCATTCCGGTCAAGATATGGACATTATGAGTTCCTGGTGATGCCGTTTTGGTTAACAAATGCCCCGACAGCATTCATGGATCTCATGAATCAAACTTTTCATAAACACCTGGATAAGTTCGTAATTGTCTTCGTTGACGATATTCTCATCTCTTCGTCAAACATGAAACAACATAGAGAGCATTTGAGGACAGTGCTGGAAATGTTGGGGGCAAAGAAGTTGTATGCGAAGTTTTCAAAATGTGAATTCTGGTTAGAACAGATGATGTTCTTTGGCCACATCGTCTCCAAAGATGGGGTTGTAGTGGATCTCGCAAAGGTGGAAGCAGTGTCCAATTGGACCCAACCAAAGAACGTCTTCGAGATTAGGAGTTTCTTTGGTTTAGCCGGCTATTACAGACATTTTATCAAGGACTTCTCCAGGATAGCATTATCGCTGACCAAGCTCACAAGGAAAGGAGAAAAGTTCATATGGTCACACAAATGCGAAGAAAGCTTCCAAGAGTTAAAAGAACGATTAACTTCAGCGTCAATCCTGACGTTACCATCGGGCAACGGTGGTTACGTGGTTTACAGCGATGCTAGTGGTACCGGATTGGGATGCGTATTGATGCAACATGAAAAAGTAGTGGCATACGCATCCAGGCAGCTGAAGAAGTATGAGGTTAATTATCCAACGCATGACCTCGAGTTGGCAGCAGTAGTGTTCGCCCTCAAGCTTTGGCGCCACTATTTATATGGAGAAGAATTTATAGTCTACACTGATCACAAGAGCTTGAAGTATATTTTTACACAGAAGAGTTGAACATGCGCCAAAGACGTTGGATGGAATTTTTAAAAGATTACAAGTTTGTCATCAACTACCAACCTGATAAAGCAAACTCGGTAACTGACGCTCTCAGTCGAAAATGGGAGGGATCCTTAGCTTACATGCGTTTACGACGATTTGAGCTTATGGAAGAACTGTTCAAATGGGCACCAAGAGTAAAGCACGATTGATCGCTAATGATGATGCAACGCATAGTACCGGATATGATAGGGAGAATCATCGAAGCACAAGTAAAAGACACAGAATATCAAAGTATGATGATAAAGACTAGTATGGAAACGACAAATTTCAAGGTTTCCGCAGATGGTGGCATAAGGTACCGTGATCGACTATGGGTACCAAATAATTCGGAACTCCGAAGAGAAGTACTAGATGAATGTCACAAGTCCGAGTTTGCAATTCACCCAAGGAGTACGAAAATGTACAAAGACGTACAGAGGAGTTTCTGATGGTCAGACATGAAGAAGGAGATAGCGGAGTATGTCTTCAAATGCATAGTGTGTTAACAAGTCAAGATCGAACATCAGAAACCTTAAGGGACCTTGCAGAATTTGGGTATCCCGCAATGAAAGTGGGAAGAAATATCGATGGATTTCATCACAGGCCTACCTCGGACTCTGAAGGGGTATGATGCCATTTGGATTATAGTGGATCGATTCACTAAATCGGCTCACTTCCTATCCATTAAAGTAAAACAATCTCTCGAAAGTCTCATAGATTTATATGTGCAGGAGATTATTAGGCTTCACGGGATCCCGTCAGCCATTGTATCCGACAGAGATTTCAGATTCACATCAAGATTCTGGAAGAGTCTCCAGAATGCTTTTGGGACAAGACTCCGGTATAGCACTGCCTTTCACTCTCAGACAGACGGCCAATCGAAGAGGACAATCCAAACATTGAAGGACATGTTGAGAGCATGCGCCTTGGATTGACACGATAATTGGAATAAACATCTTCCCCTTATAGAGTTCTCTTACAATAATAGCTTCCATGCTAGTATAGAGATGTCTACTTTTGAAGCATTGTATGGTCGCCCATGTCGCTCTCCGGCATGTTGGGGCGAAGTGGGAGAAAGGAAGATCTTGAGTGCTGAATTACAAAAGCAAACACATGAGTACACAGACAGAGTGGAACTGATAAAGAAAAGAATAAAATCTGCTCAAGATCGTCAGAAAGCCTACGCAGACAAGAAGCGCCGAGAACATAAGTTCAAGGCGGGTGATCAAGTCCTGCTCAAAGTCTCCCCCACCAAAGGAGTAATGCGTTTCAGCAAACGGGAAAAATTGAGCCCAAAGTACGTAGGTCCATTCAAAATATTAGATATGGTTGGAGATTCAGCATGCAGGTTGGCCCTGCCTCCAACCTATTCAAGGGTACACAATGTCTTCCATGTCTCCCTACTTCGGATGTACAAGCATGACTACGCCAACGTGATCCAAATTGAGAAACCAAATCTCAAGGAGGATCTGACATATGAGGAACAACCCACGAAGATATTGGAATACGAAGTACATCAACAAGGGAAGAAGAAAGTAGCACTGGTCAAAGTGGCATGGAAGCATCACTAAGGAAAAGAGGCCACTTGAGAAGTAGAATCCGAAATACGAGAGAAATTTATTGAACTTTTCGGTAAGTCATAACCCTTATCCAAATTCGAGGACGAATTTTCTTTTTAGAGGGTAATAATGTAACATATCGTCTTCTGAAAAAAAAAGAGAAACAAAATGAGCGGTCGGCAGGAGAGGCGAAATGCCACCCCTGACCGGTCGTTTCGTCTCCGGCCGACCAAGGGTCGACCGGGGTACATAAAAGGGGGGTGAGGGTCACCTTTGCGCCCTCTTAGAACCCCGACCAACCTCCACCCTCTTCTCTTTCGTCTTCCTTTCGTCCGGCGACAGACGCGTACGTGAGCGGCAGAACAGAGCGTGACTTTGCCGGCAAAACAACAGACGTTTCGACGGCTGTTCGACGCGCCTCGGCCCTCCTTGACGTGCGCCACAACCAAGCGCACCTTCCTACACTGGCCAAGGACGACCGGTGATCATCGGCCGACGAATAGAGACCGGCGAACCCAAAATTCAACAAGACAAAGGTACCCTTAGCTTTTTAATCCCATAGACGAAGAATTAAGAATTTATTGATGCGTAGAGTTGGTTCATCATAATCCTGAAATAGTTTACAACCTTTTTCATATTGTGATCATCGTCGTTGGATGGCCGGAGGACCGTCGGAATCAGAGATAAAGTCCGGCGGCCCTATTTTATTAGGTCGACCGACTCTAGAAAGCGGTCGACCGGTCCGCTTACAGAACTCAAATAAGTTTCTACTTTATCGGTCGACCGACCTCATCATGGCGGTCGATCGATCTATTTGTTAATAAACAAACTTGACCTTACGATCGGTCGACCGGTCCCAGAGAATGGTCGACCGATTTGATGCGCAGTGCGCATCTTCATGGCCTAACGTACGATCGACCGACGCCCTGGACGGTCGACCGGTTCACAGACACCAATTAAAGAACTCGGCAGACCGATCCTAGAGGACCGGTCGACAGGTGCCAAGAGAACGGTCGACCGATCCTTCAGGAACGGTCGACCGGTCCGACGGCCAGACCCCTTGGTATGACCTAATCGGATTAACTCATTCTCAATCATAATTGAGACTCTGACCAGTTCACCTACACTGGCTGAGTTCTATTGTACAAAGACCAACGTTCTGTTGGATCCTAAATCATAAATTCTCAATGACTAAAGATAAACAAAGCAAGGACAAAGACATGGGATTGTTATGTGCCGCCTCCAAAGTTAAAGCAAAGATCAGAGATTAAAGCAGAGGAGGGATATGTAGTTAGCTGAGGGGACAGCGAAGCTACTATCTTGAATGACCACTATTCCTGAGATTTCAAGTCTTCTCCCACTTGTATCTCGAATGAAGGGTAGTGTTAAGGTCATACCCCTTCCCTTAAAGATTAGAGTATTATGCCAGAGGGACATGTAGCTAGCTGAGGAGATAGTAAACCTACATGTCTCTTAACCAACCACTGTTTCTGGATTGTATGAATTCTTCTCCCTACCTTTCGAACTGGGTGAGACAGTAACATCCACCCCTCTTCCCTTTATGGGCTCACTGGCATCAGAGTTTCAGAGAGGCACCCCTGACATCCCAACCTAATAAAGTCGAGCTCGCATAGGATAACAAACCCTAAGGATATTTTAGTAATGTAAAAGGCGTAGTACAACTCACAGCAAAGCAAAGCAAAGTAAAGTAATGTAAAATAGAGTACTGTAAAGTAAAGTAGAGACATGGTAAAGTAAAGTATTGCATAGCATAACAGAGACATTGTAAAGTAAAGACAAAGTAACGCAAAAATAAAGTATTGTTATATTAAAGAACAGAGTACTGTTATGACTAAAGACAGATACATGGATTTCATGATCATCATTGATCCTTATTTCACCGTATATTGCTATTGTACTGGACATCTTTGCTCATGGGTATTCTATTCTCCTGCATTAGGATTTTGCAGGTGAGAATGTCAACTGATGAAGAGATGGAGGACGCAGAGCTTGGAGAACGCTGCACATGACTAATATTCCGGCTCCGAGCTTTCTCACTGCATATCTGTTTAAACATCATTATTGATCAGAGACATTATGTTTTCTTCCGCTCATAGGACTTCATACAAGTCTTATTATATTTTCGCATATTTTCTATATTAAAAGATGTCATAGACTTCAGCATATTTTTTATAATATGAGACATCATGAATTTTCGCATTAAAGTCTTTCATCATGACATTTCGACTATTCTTCCACATTTAAAGTTCTCTATTATGTTTATTATTATTTTATTTGTGCCACATAAGCTATTTTGTTGAATGATCAAGGTCAGTAGAGCAATAGACAGTGTAGCATTTCCGGGATCAATCTGACCGTCTACGTGGCGGAAGGTGCGATTTTGGAGTCATTACACAAAGTCCAAGGAATAGCCATGGAGATGGCTATGAACAGGAGTAGCATCCTAGTTACAGTGGATGCCCCAAGTAATTTTCATGATTTTCGCATTCTCAACTTCGATTTGTAATGATTTTTTTGGTGATGAATCCGATCTATATGAGATTTTTGGCTTTTGAAATTATTAAAACTCCATTAATTCAGAGTTCAAAAAATAGAACCACACATATTTATTTCTTATCCAAAATTCAAGTTCGATTACTAGTTCTCATCGATTATTTGGGACATAGTTCCGCTAATCGAGTGTGTCAACTATTTCGGTTTGTAATAATTTGATCTTCATTTTCACCAATCTTTCTTTCAATTCAATGAAAAGTTCATGGAAGAATAATTGAACGATAGAACGAGGCACCTATATCGCGAGCAAGAATTAATTACCCCATATATATACGAATATTAGTATGACACCACATAAATTGACATTATTGTGCGCCCACACAACTTAGGTTGTCCGATCCAAATTTACGTGCATCGAACCAATGAGAGCAGAGATCTCAAAGGGCACCAGAGGGGAGGGGGTGGAGAGGTGAATTGGTATTTAAAAATGGAATTATCGATTTCAAAAAAATCGTTGCAGAAGTTTAAATTCAATTCAACAATGTTTAAATCAATGCAAAGTAAATCAAATCACCACCATAAGAATATGAGAAGAAGAGGGAGTGAAAATGCAAACACAATAATACGGTGATTGTTGACAAGATTTGGTCACACATTGATCTACGTTCCCGCTCTGACTTCTCGATCTCGAGATCGTCGAAGATTCCACTAAAACACTTCCTTTGTTCCGAATAAGGCAAAGAAGAAAATCATTTACATCAACTACATTTTTTCGCTTCGAAAGATAAGACACACATCTCCTCATAGGAAGCTTATCTTTTCTCGCTCAAGAGGTTAGATATGAAGCCTCTTTTACACAAAAGTTCTTTTAATTTTTCTGAACAATTATTTCTCTCTTTTATAATATAATGCTCACAAAAAAAAAGAGAAAGAAGATAAACTAGAATGATAACTTCAAGAAAATGTTATTCTTTTGATAACTTGAAGTTTTTCTTCAATACTTGGATGAGTGTCCTTGCTTCAGGCTTTGACATTTCTTTTATAGGCTTCAATATGTGAAAAATTCGACCAATTTTTTTTTACATTTTTCTCCTTCAAAACTAGCCCTTATTGTTCATGTCAGTCGTGGACCGATCGACCGCATGAACGGATCAGTCGATCGGGCTATATGACCGTTGCATGATTTCTTTAATGTCAGCTCTTGATCGGCCGACCGAACTATTTATCGGTCAGTCAACCGATATAGTCTCGATATTTTGAATTTCGTCCGTTGAGCTGATCCGTCGATCGATGCATCGACCAGTCTGTCAACTTGTGTAATCTCGACATAGAACCAAGCAACTTTGCAATGACCAGTCGATCAGTATCTTGAATCGGTCGATCGATATAATCTCGACCGGCCTTCATTGCTTCGATTGGCTGATTGACTGACCTACACTATTTTGATCATATCTTTTCACACAGTTATTCAAATGAGATAATCTTGAATTTCATGAATAGCTAACAAGATTCTCTACAACTTGATATTCATCACTCATCCAGAATTTAATGAGACCATAGTCAATTATTTAATCAAAGTTTAGTATTTTCCACTTTTATTTAATTTTTTCAACATTTAACTTTAATCTTTCGATATTTGTATCATCAAAATATAATTTTATAGGGCATTAAAATTTTGCTCCAACAATCTCTCCCTTTTTATGAACACAAACCGAGAAATATGAAAAATATATAAGTTATGAAAAAGTGTAAAATCTATAAAATTAATTTTATTCCCCCTAAAATTCCTTACAATGATAGATATGCACATAAGTACTCGTTTATAATGAACGACATAAGACCATATGTAACTCCCCCTTAATCATGTTGTTTTGAAAAATTTATTCTCCCTTTTTGTTATATAATAAACATATAAAGTATTACATCACAAAGAATTATAAAATATATAAAAAATAACTCCCCATAAATTTATGACTATTTTATAATGACAAAATGAAATCGAATTGTTCTAAAGGTTATAAGTTTAAAAAAAGGTATATTAAGAATTGAAATATTGTATAAAACTTTGATACAACAATAATATCAATGATATATCAAAATAAAGTTTGAAGATTTTAACATGCTCCCCTATCACTATGATAAATTGTATTTTTCTATTTTATATGTTCCTTTTTTCTTTGAATGAAATAGTAATTTTAAAATTTTGAGTGAAATCAAAAAGTAAATATTACTTTTACTATGACCTCCATGCCTTCACATTTCCAATTTTCCTTTGTTTTACATGTGATGCACACCTGAAAAATAATTATTTAACCTTTAGTATCAAATTTCTTTGAGTCTTATTTTGTTAGTCAATGTTCTTTTTGAAACTCATATTATCTCATGTTGAAACTATTTTTTAACTTTGCATTGATATGTATAATGACCATTAAATTCACATGCAAAATAAGTAATATGTGAATTTAAGAATTTTTCATAAGAATGTTTAGATCTCAATAAGTATTTGCAAAGTATTTCCTAAAATTATTGTCCTTTGCATAAGAGCTAGTCTTATTATTATTTTATATTTTTCAAAAAAATATTTTTTTCTGTTTTACTTTTTTTAAAGAACATGCTAATTTTATAATTTGGCATACATGTGTAATTTTTAAAGAATCAATTTCATTTTTCAAGTTTCATTTTCCAGAAAATATGTATTCTTTTCTTCTTTTATTTTTTTAAACTCATGTAATAATTTTTCATTTTTCTCTTTAAGAGAAAAATACTTTTTAATAAGAGAGGAAAGTTCTTTATTCACATCTAAACAGAGATTTTTTTTCGGAAGAGCTTGATGAGTCATTATTTGAATTTGAAAGGCTATAAATTACCTTATCGTTGAGTACCATTAAGCATAATTGTGCTTCCTTACTAGAAGAGCTTAATGAGTCACTTACTTCATTTGACTCTTTGTACTTTTTCTCTTTTTCTTTTTTTCTTTTTGAAATGTCTCTTCTTTGTAGAGTTTACATGGTCTTCTCTTTAACTTCTTTCTTTTTTTTTTACATTTTATCAACTTGCATATTTGTCAAACTTTCTCGTATAACATGCTAATTTCTTTTCGTCTACTTTTTCTTCACTTGCATCTTCTTTCGTTTGTTTGCTTTCAATGTCAATATTTTTTTCTTTGGGGGCTTTTTCTTTTGCATCTTCTTGTATTGCGATTGAACCAATAAGATCATCAAAATTCAACTTGTTCATATTTTTTTCTTCAATTACGATCATCTTTGTATGCTATTTGGAGGGAATAGACCTTAGAAACTTTTTTCACTTTTTGAGGATTAATTCTTGGCTCATTCAAGGAGGTTAAGCCATTCACAATATCATTAAATCGTACGATCATATCATTAATAGATTCATTATCATGTATTTTGAAGGAATCATATTAATAATTTGAGATATTTAATCTAAATTTCTTAAATTTATTCGTTCCTTCATAAGTTGTAATTAGTTTGTTCTAAATATCTTTTACACTTTCATAATTAGAAATTCTTTTGAATCCAAAGCACAATAAAAAATATTTTTTGCCTTCTAATCAAGTTTTGCAAAAAAAAAATTCTTTTTCAGTATATTCTGAAGGTAATTTTTCGTGTAAGTAATAATATTTTTCAACAATATCTCACATGTCAATATCAATAAAATATATGTATCTTGTATCCTAATTTTTCAATAAGCAAAATTTGATACATTAAAAAGTGGAGGACGACTAATTGATTGTCTTTCGGAAAAGCTAAATCCACTTGATGCCATAGTTCTAAAGATGTTTAAATTTTAAAACAAGATAATTAAATCTTAAGACGATCAAATATCAAAATAAAGCAACCCGTTTTGATACCAATTATAGGATTTCAAAGGGCACCAAGAGGAGGATGAACTGATGTTCAAAAATGAAATTATCGATTTCACAAAAATCGATGCAGAAGCTTAAAATCGATTCAACAATGTTTAAATCAATGCAAAGTAAATCAAATCACAACCATAAGAATATGAGAAGGAGACGGAGTGAAAATGCAAACACAAGAACACGGTGATTGTTGACGAGGTTCGGCCACACCTTGGTTTACGTCCCTATTTCGATATCGACCTTGAGACCGTCGGAGATTCCACTAAAACACTTCATTTGTTTCAAATGGAGCAATAAATAAAGCCATTTACATCAACTATCTTTTCTTTGCTTCGAGAGGTAAGACACACATCTCCTCCTAAGAAGTTTATATTTTTTCGCTCAAGAAGTAAGATATGAAATCTCTTTTACACATGAGCTCTATTAATTTTTCTGAACAATTATTTCTCTCTTTTACAATATAATGCTCACAAGAAAAGAGGAAAAAAAGAAGAGAAGAGAGAAAGAAGAGAAATTAGAATGATAATTTCAAGAAAATGATATTATTTTGATAACTTAAAGTTTTTTTAATGCTTGGATGAGTGCTCTTGTTTCAAGTTTTGACACTCCTTTTATAGGCTTCAATATGTGAAAAATTCATCTGAAATTTTTTTCACATTTTTCTTCTTCAAAATTAGCCGTTACTGTTCATGTCGGCGGTTGACCAGTCTATATAACCGTTGCGTGATTTTTTCAATGTCAGCTCTTAGTTGATCGACTGAACTATCGACCGATATAATCTCGACATTTTAATTTTCACCCGTTGAGCTGATCAGTTGGTCGGTGCATCGACCCGCTCTATCGATCGATGTAGTTTCGACGTAGAACTGAGCAACTTTTGCATTGACCGGTCGACCAATATCTTGGATCGATCGACCGATATAGTCTCGACCGGCCTTCATTACTTTGACTAGCAGATTGACCAACATGCACTATTTTGATCATAACTTTTGGCACAGTTATCCAAATGAGATAATCTATTCTATGGATAGCTGACAGGATTATCTACAAATTATTTAATCAAAGTTTAGTGCATAAAGTTGTCCATTTTTTTTTAAACTTTTTCAACATTTAACTTTAATCTTTTGAGATTTGTATTATCAAAATATAATTTTATAGAATATCAAAATTTTGCTCCAACAAGCTCAAGATGGGAGAAGTTGATCGATTTTCGAGAGATGATTCGCTTTGCATCATTTGAGTTGTGGCGACCTTGTTCACTCGAGGAAGCCTGTGATGGCACATGAGGGAGGAGCGACCTTGGCATGGAACATATCTCAACCTAGCATGAGCGATTGGATCGACAATGAAGGAGCGATGGTGAGAAGGAAGAAAAAGAGTGAAGGAGAGAACGAATCTCAACTAGGAAGGAGCACTCTTGGCAAGGAAGGTCATGGCGGCGCAAAGGAGGGGCAGTGACCAGGTTTTGGCGAGGAAGGTCGTGGCGGCGCAAGGGGGATGGGCGACGACTGGATCTCGTCAAGGAAGTCGCACATCTTCCTCCTTCCTGCCTTGCACGTCTTCCTCAACTCGCCATCGCCAGAGAAGACAGGCGAGGACGGAGATGACGTCGATCGATTGCAGATCGTGCTCCTCCCACACCTTTCTGCCTTGCACGCACTCACTGTTGTCGAAGAAGACGATGGAGGATATAGGTTGGCGCCGATCAGCTACATATCACATTCCTCCCTCACACACTCGTCGTCATCGGAGAAGACGACAGAGGACGTAGATGTCATCGTGTAGGAAGATCGTGAGCAGGCCATCGATTGGAGATCCTAAACCGAACAAAACCGTTGGAAAATTAAATGATTAGTGAGAGTAATATTGAACAAAACTGCTGCTGATCTTGATCTCATCCATTCAATGCTCACAAATCTGAATCGGGCACTCTAAATCGCGTGGGCGCCCGGTGAGACCAATTTATGTGATGTCACATTAATATTTCTCATATATATTATATGTATGTATTAATAAAAAGAAGTATAATTAGGTACATTAAAAATGATATGTGAGAATCACTCGTTTGTTCATGTGATGTGTTTTTTTTTTTTTTGACTCGTTTATAGATCAAAAGTTTGATTCCCCTCATGCCAGATAAGAAAATGTGTGAGTGGATGCTCATACCATATAATGTGGTATTCACAAAAATAATTATTTCTTTTTCTCATATATATATATATATATACATAAATTTAATGATTTTTTTAAAGAAGGACATCACGACTTTTACTTTTTTATTCATCAAATAAAAAAAATGCATGAATCAAATTAAAAATTCTTAAATGAAAATATATCAAATATAATTCATATTTTTTTAATTCGATGATAAAATGATAGAGGACGCGTCTATTTTATTCTATATATAAACCCTCGTATATTATTATGTATTTAAATTTAATATGCATTTACCAACTTTTTTCTGTTATAAAATGAAAATACATGTTTTCTTGAAAATAAAAAAATGTATCCGAAAATAAATGTAACAGACATGGCGACAACCATTTGGATATGGCGTTGTGACTTGCTCTGCGTCTCCGGTCTCAAGCTGCCAAAGCTTTGGCCAAAAAGATGGCGCGCGTGTGGACGCCAGTCCCGCTGCCGCCCTCCGCTGCGGCGATGATTACACCCCTTCGTCCCTCCGTTACTCTCCACTTCAAACACCTCGCGGGCAACAAAAGCAACTCTGCACCCTCCTCGTATGGCGTCTTCCCAACGGCGCAACCCGTCTCGCGGCGAGCAGGATTCCGGCTTTCCTGCTCTCCTGGAGCCGGAAGACCGGAGTCCGCGGTTGAGGCCTCGGAGGAAGACGATGAGGAGCCGCCCTTCAAAGTCCTTACTGCATTGAGCACCATGCACAACGATATCATGGTCGTTGACACCCCCAGCTCGAGGGTTCTGCTCCTCGATTCCACTCGTAAGAGCTCTCTTCTCCAATCTCGTTCTCCGATGATTGATTTTTTTTTCTCATAGCTTCGATGAAATTACCTTGTTGGGTTCGAATTCACCAATGTCGCATTTGTACAAAAACGGTGTGTATCAGTGTATCCCAAGTCGTTGGGGCTCGTGGTAAAACTAGGGCAATTTTCTTGCCAGGACTTTGTTCTTAATTTAATATCAATATATATGTGTGTGTTCCATCCACAGACAACATTCATAGCATGTTGAACAAGGAGCAATTGTGGACAGGTTCATATTGGGTAAATGAGCTAATCTCCGAACTTTGCCATCTTCTTTGGTTTTCCAAATTCAATTAAAAGTTTAATAATCAAGCGTTTAATCTATTTTGACTTCTTGATGTTTTCTGCAGGATGAATTTGCTAAACTTCCAGCCATTATCCCTGAAGGTCCAATTGCAATTTTAGGTTTGGTAATAAGCTCCAACTTTTGAAGCACAAAACGACTCTTGATGTCAAAGATTTTTATCCCCTAAATTATGATAAGATGAATACTTATACAATGTACAGGGTGGTGGAACAGCAGCTCATTTGCTGCTCGAGTTGTGGCCCCATTTGCAACTTCATGGCTGGGAGATTGATCCCATTGTAAGTGGCTGTTGTTTCCAGGAGTTGTGTACGACTTTCCAATATATATAGGTTGAGATATCAGCACTCTTTTTCTCTGTCACTTCTGAGGGTAATTTGGATTGTCTGCCTTTGGTAAAGATTTTTGCTGAGATGGCCCTCATTAGTGTTTCCAAACTTACAGTGAAGTGTTCATTTAGCACCCATGGCATGCAAACAATTTATTTTTAGTTAAATCTATTGCTGTAAATTCTTTGTCAGTTATATATTTTTGGTGACCTAAAGTTTATCTCCATTTTGGTTAATTCCATTGATAGCTGATTGACATGGCAAGGGAGTATTTTGGTTTATCTGAACTAGAGAAAGGCACACAAGCTGGTGGTTCTCTTTCAGTCTACATTGATGATGCCCTTTCAGAATCTGCAATTGTTCAAGGAGGCTTTGCTGGTATTTCCCCTGAAAAATAGTTCCTTGGTTTTGGCATTTCCATATATTTGAGTAACTTAGTTGTGATTTTTCAAATATCACAATTCTTTTATAACATTGGTTTAATTTCCTCCAGCAAGATTATTTTTCCTACATAGGAACACTATATTTCACAATCATGACAAGCATTTATCACAATCATAACAATGCATGGATAACTATGAAGATCACTTATGATTTATAACATTATACAGGTATCATTGTGGATCTTTTTGCTGATGGAAAAATTATTCCCCAATTGGAAGAGGTCTGAACCCATCCTTTTATGCCTCATTTTTAATAAAGTTATATCTTGTCTGTTCAATTGACTAAACAAAATAGCTTGATTTATGAACACATTATACGTACAGACTTGTATTGATCATTTTCATGCTTAGATCTGGATGACATAGCCTATGAATTTTAGCCTTTAATATCAATAATTTTTGTGAGGTTTTTCCATTTTGTTTGCATTTATCCGTACAATTCGTTGCATCTCCTGTCATTTTGGTTAGTCCATGCTAACCTTCCAGAGTAGGAAAACTTTGCAATTTTTTCTCCTTTTTGGAAGCTCCTGTCAATGACTAATTTGGTAGAGATCTAATAAAATAAGATAAAGAAAGAGACTGTATGATTTTGATACTTGACACAAAAGTATTTGGAGGTAAATTGGTTACTTTTTACTTTCGTAATTAGATTTTCCTTCAGGCTTGGAATCCAGTATAGAAGCTTGATAGAGAAGTTTTAGATGCTGAAATTCAAGCTTCAAAATCTCATTACACTAGATCCAGGATGGAATATGACAAAATTAGATATACTGTTTTCTTTGTTTGTGCCTGATTTCTGGATTTTGTTGTTATATTGTTACAGCCTTAGCTGAAATTCGAGCTCCAAATCTCATTACACTAGATCTAGGACAGTGTATGACAGAAATACATATATTGTTTTCTTTGTTTGTGCATGATTTCTGGATTATGCTTTGTTAATCTCATATTTGAAAAGAGACAGTAACAGCCTCACCTGAGATTCGAGCTCCAAAATTTCATTACGCCAGATCCAGGATAAAATATGACAAGTATACTGTTTTCTTTGTTTGTCCATGATTTCTAGATTTAAAAAGTGACAAATAACTGCCTCAGTTTGAGGTTAAGATTGTATCTGTCCCATCTCATATCTCTATACACTGTTTCTTTGTCTTCTAGTTAATAAAAGCCATTGTCTACCGTCACATGTTACTTTGTTCTGATTGCCATAAATATTCTCTTATCCTTGTCTAACCAATGTTTTTGTTCTTCATGATTACTTCCATCCTCTATGTATTTTCTAGTTTTCTGTGTATTGTTCTTCCTTTTTAAATTGCTCTATGATATTTTACCTTATTCATAACCTGCTCTTAAATTGCAGGTTTCTACATGGTTAGAAATTGAAAAGAAATTGATGCCACATGGTCGAATTATTGTCAACTGTGGTGGAGCCCATGGCGAGGGGCCAGATAATGGTGATACCAATAACAGTAGTTCATCAACTGTTTCCTGGATAAAGAATTCAACTATTAAAGCAATGTGCCAAGCATTTCCAGGAAAGGTATATCATATCACATCAATTTATTGAAGTTCATTGCAGATTTTCGTTTGTTAGATCATGTATCCATCTAGATCATATTAAATTGAGGCATGTCATGAATTGATGATGATTCATTTGTTTCACCCTTTTAGCTGATATAGTTGCTTGGGGCACATTATGACTTATGAATTATGATCATGTCCATCTTAAAAGAAATACAACTTGCCTCTACCAAGATCATGTCTTACTAGGTCTTAGTATCCAAATCCTCTATTGTTAGCCCTGTCATCCATGACGGGAAAATATGGCTGACTTGTATTTCCTCTGATGCATGTGAATTATTTCATCATTTTGAATGGAGTGTCCGTCAGAAACAATGTTTTATTAAGCCTCCTTGTTATTTCAGTAATCTCTTTTCACTTGATCTCTGATCCTTTGGAGGGTTTGTTGCAGCTTAGCTGGAAGAGATTGGTGGATAGAGATAATGATAACTATCTGGCACTCACAGGGTCACTACCAGATCTAAATGCTTGGACATCTGCTCTGCCCAGTCATTGGAGCTTGAGGGCGGAAAGTTGGACATCTTGTGACATTGCTTGATCTGCACAAATGGAGATGGTTCTATCGTCTGTTAACAGTTACTTTTTTTATTGGTGTTCCCCGAAATCTTTTTCTCCTCTACTGGTGTAGCCATAAGAGTAAGTATTCGTCATTGGTAGCTTCAGACGGCATTTTTTCATGAGTCAATGATATTCTTCATAGATTGCAGATTGCATCAACCAGGCAAGTGAAATGCAAAATGGTAAACATATATCCAAGATTACGTCCCAAATACTCTTAACCTTGATCATACTAAGTCATTTTTTTTAAATTAATTCCGAGTTCTTTTAAAAGAATTAATTCCGACTTTCGCATGCAGATGTTTCATGATTAGGAAGCTCTGACAGATGACCTGTCATCAATGCAGAAGGGTAGAACTCTTTATGAGAACTCCATGGATAAAAGATATCCGGTCCATCTTCTGTCATGCAACTAGTACAACATAATTTGACGATTTCTGCGCTAGTAACCTCGGACACTGAAGGCCCCGTAGACTCGGGCCGGCACTAAAAAAAATGATGATTTCTTAATTTCATGGGAGGGATTCTGATGGCTGGGCAGACTATATGAAGACAACTTTTTGTTTCATATTTTTCATTCTCCGGTGGTTAGCCTTTTTCACTTCACTGCAGGAATGTGCTAATTTGCTGAAATTTTACTTCAACCCACAGCTACCGCTCTCAAACCATCAAAGATGCTTGGGCATTATTCTAGCTGTTGTTTTAGGTTGTAGGTTATCCTTAAATTGTAGTCTCGTTTGATGCAGTGTGTTGTAACGGTTTTTGTACATTCATTGAAATACGTACAGTGATCCATTTTCTTCAGAGCAGGGCCTGATAGCTGCATTGTGGATTAAAATTAATCATGACGCCAACTTTGTAACATAGAGGTCATTAACTTGATGTATGCTTCACATTTTTTTTGGGTGCCGGTCCAGATCTACGGGAGGTTTTTAGTGTCCGAGAATATTAGCACTCGACTAATCCGAAGTCAGAAAGATAATTCCCTGGCCAAGGTGACGATTTCGAGACTCGAACCTGGAGTTACTAGCACTCAGCGAGCGCTCGAGACTCCTGCTTCCAGTTGAGCCAACCATCCTTGGTTATGTATGCTTCACATTTGATATCGTAACCTCTGCAGAATTATGCTTTGGCCGAGAACAGTAGCAGCGACAGATGACA
This sequence comes from Pontederia crassipes, assembly GCA_030549335.1. Taxonomy (NCBI): domain Eukaryota; kingdom Viridiplantae; phylum Streptophyta; class Magnoliopsida; order Commelinales; family Pontederiaceae; genus Pontederia; species Pontederia crassipes. The sequence continues at coordinate 60,365,997 of CM060196.1, read as the reverse complement.
GCAAAAGGACTCAAATACTGTGAACGTCTGACAGGGAGGCACACGTATAAATTGGTTAGTTAGTGTGGTGCACCTAAGAATCAACTACCCAGACAAAACCGAGCGCATTATATTATGTCCTTAAATCTAAACTCGAATACTTTTTTTTTAACCTGCTTGCCAACATCATGTTAACAAAAACCAAGTGGAGAACTCCTATAAACCGAATCACAGATTCCTCAACGGCGTGCAGAAGGGACCGTTCAGATAAACTAAAAAATAGAGATGAACACACAGAGAGGTCTCATGCGGTCGTGGTTCTTTGCGGCCTTCTGTGTGATCGAGGTTTTAGTTTCGCATGCCCAGGATTCTGCTTGTCTCAACCAGCTCGTGCCTTGCTTGGCGTACATCAGCTCCGACAAGACTCCCCCAAGCAGCTGTTGCACTCCTTTGAAGTCTCTCATCAGCTCAGACCCCCAGTATCTCTGCAGCATGCTCGGGAGGAGCTCCGCCGCCCGGCAAACCCGCGTGAACATGACGCAGGTGCAGCTCTTGCCTGCCAGGTGCGGAGAGAGGGTGAACACTGCTTCATGCAAGAGTAAGCATACCTCTCAGCTGTTGAGTTCTCAGATCTGTGCATTAGTTTGTAAACAGCAGATGCATCAATGCTTTTGTATCGCATGCAGGTGGTACTATGAAAACTAGCACGAGGACAAAGACTGCGGTGTCGAACTCATCAGGGCAGCTCCCAAGTGAGCATGGGATCGTCGTTGCTCTCTTCTCACTTACAGCTCAGGCCATCTGGATGGCATTTGGATAATGATAAAAAAATAGATGATGGTTAAATTAGATAAACACTATTTAAGTTTTTGCTGTTTTTACTGTAATTTTCCTTTTGTTTTTCTTCATCTTGTTGTAATGATACTGTCTGTACACAAGGTTTCAGCATCAGCCTTGGAAATTTGCTAAAGAGTGGACTCTAGACATGATGCAGAATGCAGATCTAGAGGTATTACTACTATGAAATGTCCAAGCAAGCATCAGTTCCAAGAGGTCTACAGAAAGAAAATAGCAACCCAATAACAACAATAAAGCCTTATCCCACTAGGTGAGGTCGGCTACATGGATCATACGACGCCATATATTCGTTGATCCATGTTCATAAAATTCGACATGATTTTATGCTGGCTGTCGGGGCCTAACACAACCCTCCTCCTTTATCCGGACTTGGGACCGGCTATAAAATATAGACGGAGTTAAAGAAAATAGCAACCCAAGCCAAAGAAAATGAACAAACAATTAGGTAATAAAAAATGCATCATGATCGCAAATTAATGCAAAATGACAGGGACCAAAAATAATCTTCACCAAGATCATTCTGTAAATTAAGATACAGACTATATTCTAAAACATGACGACATTTGCATGAATTATATAGTAATGAAGACAATCTGAAATCCACAACTGAATGCAAATCAAAAGACATTTCATTGTCTCATCATGCGTGTTCTCATACAATACAGTCATTGAGACTTTATGATAACACAGTCATTGAGACTTTTAATACCTTTAGTTGTCCGAGAAGTAAAAACAAGTTTCTTATGCTATATTTTAAGTGTGTGAATTAATACATCTTAAAAAACAATAGTAAAGCAAATGAAATTTAGCATTGAATAATTTCTTACTTCAGATTTCCGCTAGTAGACAAACTATTAGGACAACATGATAACACCATAGTTTTATTTCAAACCACATGGAGGATTCATCAGTTATATATCCATAAGAACAGAAAACCTCCAAATGATGCATCTCAGCTAAAGATCCAAGTGAAGCCCACACCATCATGGAAAAGCTCAACAGGCTGATTCTTCAATATCAAACTTTTGCTTGCATATATGCAGAGTAAAAAACTGCCAATGCTCCAACAGAAATACTCAGCAACAGTCCAGAAGGAACAAGTTTACGGGTTGCTGCCAACCGTATGCCTAAGGCAACAGAAAATTTGATCAAGAACATGCAAAATTAAATATGCAGACTTGCTGGTGAAGGTCTAAACAATGATGGGCAAGAAGAGAGGAACTTTAACATGGAGAATGCAGGATACCAAATATGGATGAGAAGATAAAAGCTGATCCAAATCCGATCGCTTCACCAATTTCCTTGGTTTCAGGTGATTGCATCAGATAATATGCCTGGAGCAAAATCAATAGTGTTAGCTTAGCTACCACAATCTGCTGACAATTTGAAACATGAGCAACAATGTGCAAAATGAACATAACACTGCAGTATAACAGAATAGCACAAGCAAGTAATTGAACACAATTTTGCAGAAGAAGAACTATGGGCATTGTAAATTCATTTAGAGACAAAACCAAGTTCGAAAGATAATGAAAACTAAGAATCCAAAATACAATACTCTGATTGCAGTATTGAGCCAAAAGGTTTGTCCTCCATGTAGAATATCTCCTTCTGGTGGTAAAAATAATGTGGAAACTTGGCTTGCATGATATTTTCCAATATTTCCAGGAATTTCAAAGCTTGGCTTCTACATTAACTGTTGAATTGATGTGTCGGAATTTGATTTGATGTGCTAACCAATCTCCCTAAAAGTTTAAACCGAGCAACATCAATGGTTTTACTCCTCCTCTGATGACAATTTTCGTCTCGGTCAGTCCACCAACATGGACAAAGGGAGGAAAATAAACATTTCTTTTTAATAAGAGTTTAACGAAATTTGGACTCACCCCTGGTCGTGATATGATGTTGAAATTTGATAACTAATCTTCCTAAAAGCTTAAGCCGAGCAAGATTTTATATTCAACATTAAGATGCCAACAGTAGTCGTATCCTAATGAAGTAACCACAAATTTCAGTGGAAGGGAAACAAGAGCAAACTTAAAGTATGTAGCAGCAGAAAGGGGTCAACTAAAGCACAAGAACTTGGATAAAAGTTTCACTCACTGCAGCCATGAGTGCAGCTCCGGAGAGCCCTCCGAGAATGGAGCCTTTGCTTCTCGATCTGGAATCTGAAAGCACAAGAACAAACAACAAAAGAAAGGGAGGCTTCAGCTACATATGCACAAAAGTGTAGTGATGCAGCAAGCGAAAAGCCTGAGAGGATTACATGCGAAGACGCCACCACCAAGGAGAAGAGCGCCATAGGCCGCAGAGGTAGCGGGCGCGAGGTCGGCGAGGAGATTGGCGTCGCACCGGACTGATAGGTCCCGCCTCTTGCGGCCATTGACGCCCTTGGCCAAGCTGCGAGGAGACAACAGGTGGGAGCTGCGGAGAGTGAAAGCAGGGTGCAGGAGTCGGGTGGTGGGATAAAGATGAAGCGCTGTAGACATCGACATCATCGGCGGCGTCGATCCCCCTCACCTCAAACTCAGTCTGTGGTCGAAATCGCACGCAACACAGCGACGGGTGGAAAGCGAAACGGATTGGGTCAACTAGGGGACAAAGGTGTGTTCGGGTTCCACTAGATTCGGCATAATAATAATAAAATAATAATATTATTATCAGGGTAAAATGCTTGTGTGAAGCAACGGCTGTTTCGCACGGGTGCGAAGCGAAATTTGGAGCGTCCAAATGCGATCTAACGGCAGAGAAAAATGCGCCCCTTCAAATGCTATCAGACGGTTAAACCAAAATATCACGATATTCTAATTTCATTCACTCGCTCTTCAATGTTTTTCTTTCCCCTCCTCTCTCTCCCACCCTCTTTTTCCCCTCTTTCGTCTTTTCCCCAGCCAAACCTTCCTTTGGTGCAGCAGGCAACCTCTCCGTCTTTCTTTCGCGCGCTCTCTCTCTCTCATTTCACCTTTTTCTCCGACGATCACCTCTATCCTCTTCTCCGACGAGCACCTCTATCCTCTTCTCCGACGAGCACCTCTATCCTCTTCTCCGACGACCGTCAGATTTACCTTCTTCTCCGACGACCACCTCTATCCTCTTCTCCGACGAGCACGAGTGTGGTGATTTGTGACGTTTCGATTGCAGTATGCTCCAGTGTCCTTGCAAACATCGAGCCACATCCTCTTGTAGTTAGAGTTCTGAGAGCATACATACAAGTTCCCCTACGAGGCTATAAATAAGACTTATAGCGATGTTTCAATGTTTGTACATTTTTATGATATGTTGCTGTCTGGAAATTTTAACTATAGCCATCTGATTCGGACTTCAAATATGTTCGAGAATGAACAGGCTGTGTTGTTCTTTTACTGAGGTGCATTGCATTTTTTTCTCCGACTGCCGAGATAGTGGGTCGTCAGAGGATGTGCACCGATGGGTGATGTGTTCTCAACGACGTAGCTTTAATTCTAGTAATGGAGCTCGTGCAATTGTGATTGTCTCTTAAGATTTTAGTAGCTTGCGTTTCCGTCGTACATTTCATTAAGCTTCCTTGTGTAATATATACACACATACATGTGAAAGAAAAAAGGGAAAGATGACAATTACTAAACTGCAGTGGTCTTTGACTAAAAAGAAATTCACAGAATTAAATCTACAACCGACCACAACTTGTGGGTGCATAATTTATAACATTTTTTCAGTTACAAAGTTCATTAAAAGTTTTCAGTGCACAAATATGTACATCAATTTCACTTTTTTAAAAAAACTTAAGGAGAAATGAAAAAAAAGCACTTTGTCGACGAACAATCCTGAACTCATCTTCTTGGGAAGCCAATGAATGGTCCTGAACATCTATCGGGACCCTCCATCAGCAGATGATCCTGAACTCATCTTCTTGGGTAGCGGCATCATCAAGGCGCGAGGGGTCCTCATCGCAGTTGGAGGAAGCGATTGTGTCGCTATCACGAGCAACATCGTGGACCATAAGCTATCTTTTTCTCTATTGATTCTTCTCGAACAGGGTCCTCATGACAGTGCACATGTTCTTGAAGCATTTCTCGTGGTCTGTCAGAGAAGAGGGTAGAGCCGACGGTCACTCGCCCCTATGCACGTCGGAGAAGAAGGCGAAGAGAGAGAGAGATGAGCTCGTGTTTGCCGGAGAAGAAGGTAGAGGCACTCGTAGTCGTCGGAGAAGAGGGTAGAGATGGTTCGCCGGAGAAGAAGATAGAGATGGTCGTCAGAGAAGAAGACAAAGAGAGAGAGCAAGAGACACGTAGAGGTCGATTCCAAATGCAAGAGAAAGAGAGCGAGAGGTTTGGCATGGGAAAAGGCGAAAGTGGGGAAAAGTAGGGAGAAAGAGAGAGAGGGGGAAGAGAAACACTGGAGAGCGGAAGAATGAAATTAGAATATCACGATATTTTGGTTTAGCCGTCCGATTACATCTGAAGGGGTGCATTCTTCTTTGTCGTTAGATCACATCTTGACGCTTCAGATCATGCTTCGCAGAGTGCGAAACAATTGTTGCTTCACACAAGCATTTTATCCATATTATTATTAAGAATTTAATGGGGTCCCCCCCTAGTGAGGGGGGAGGAACCCCTCCCCCCATCTGCGCCCGTCGGATGGAGATCCGACGGATGCAATTTTTCTTTGGCTTAGGGGCATACGTGCCCATTTTTTTTTCGGTTCGGTCTTTTCATTTCTTTTTTCCTTCCCCGCCACGCGATGCCCTAGTGTCTTTCCCGCCGCGCGATACTGCTCCTCTCGCGTGATGATCTATTCGCACCGAACGACGCTCACCCTCCCGTGCGACGATCAGCCCGCACCGTGCGATGATCGTCCTCCCTCGCGACGATCGGCCCGCACCGCATGTTGCGCGACGCCCCCCCTCCCTCGTGATGATCGCCCGCTCGCCCGCCGCCGCCGTGAGGTTGGATGCCTTGAGTGCTACCTCTTCGACGCGAGATCTCTGCCACCCATCACCGCCGCTGCAGTCTTCCTTCTCAAAGTCGCCACCGCCGCTCACCGCTGCCACGAGATCGTCGTCGCCACCGCCCGTGCCCTAGGTTGAGATCGCCTTGCGTTCTTCTTTCTTCGACGCGAGATCGCAGCCGCCGGCTGCCCGTGCCCTAGGTCGAAATCTTTCTTCTCAAGGACTCAATGTTGCCGCCGCCGTGCTGTGAGGTCGTCCCCCCCGCCGCCGCGCTGTGATTCTGTGAATATCGATCTAATTCTATAAAAATTTTTACAAGAACATGTTGCAAAATGTCGGCCTGCAATCGAACTGTGACTATGAATTTTTTTCATGTTGCAAAATGTCGATAAAACGAGCGTTACGCCCTGAACCAAAAAAGAAATTACGCCCGTCGGATGGAGGAGGGGGGGGGGGGGGGGGTTGCAACAATATTAATCTAATAGTCCTAAGAAGATATGTTTATTATATCATATTAAGATGTGTTTGATTTATTTGAGTTTACGACAAAAGGAAATTAATTATATCATCATATGGACGCTTCTCTTTAAAAAAATATCAAAATGATATATTTTTTTAAAACTAATTAAAAGTATTGATAAAAATGCGTTATGAAAAGTGTGGGTGAAAAAAAAATGTATTTAAAATTTTAAAAAGGTTTTCATATATATACCCAAAACAACAACCGCGAATATATTTTTAGTTTTGTTTGTATTTAAACTCTGAATTTGAATTTCTGAATGGAATAACTATTTGATGATTTTCTTATCACTAATAATATTTTTTAAATATTAATAACACTTAAAACAAAGCAAAAAATAAAATAATACAAGGGATAAATTAAGAGGGTAAATTATTTATGCATATCATATTATCTTGTTTGTTTTATTTTAATTTATACATAACATATTGAGTGTGAACATATTGACTAAGAGTAACTATCCATTCGCCTTGTTAAATGTCAATTGACTGACTTGTTACTTTTTTCATTTCTATTCATTCTAAATTTAGACAGATAATATATAAAATAATAAAAAAAACTTTTCACGACAACGAAAACAACAAAAAATAATATTATCATTATTGTTCTCGAAACTAACAATGTTTATTTACTTAAATTATTATTTTATTATTATCATTCACACGAATATAGTAATATTAGTTATTATTTTGAATATCGCATATATTTATTATCATTATTTCATATAAAAACATATAAACTATTTATAACTGAATTTATTTAATTTATCAAATTTATGATTTTTGTATTCGCGTTTTTAACTGGATTATAAATGGTAGAAGATATTTTAGTAAAATTTGTACATTATTTAGTAAGAGAGATGCCAATTAGTGACAATTTGTTTTAAATTGGTAAGTAATATGAAAACCTGATGCAATAAACGTCTCCTAAATGAGCCGGAGCCAATGTGAGGCGAGTCCTTTCCCATGAAATGTAACGAGGAAGGGAACGATGCCTAATTTTGACCAGCTGAGTTAAAGAGAGGAATTGGAGTGGGAACAAAACCAAGAGAGCGAGACCGAAGAGTAGGTAAACGGAGGAGGAGGATGGGAACAGTATGGACGGAGGAGCTGCTGCTGCAGTGCTGCCGAAGCAAGCGCTTCGCCAAGGAGATGATCGCGGCCTCGCCCTTCCCCGACTTCGATCGCGCCGTCGAAGCGGCGCGACACATTTGGTTCAACAAGGTGTTCGACGAATTTCCCATGTGAAGCGATTCCCATCCTTTCCCCGTCGCCGTCCCTTCTGACTTGTGCTTTCTGCTTGCCCTTGACAGATCGACGTGAACGGATGGCTGGAGGCCTTCGCTGCCCACCCCCCGATCGGCGGCACTTCCTCCTCCATCTCGCAGTTCGTCTCCTTTTCGATATCTTGGATTTATTTTTCTCATGTCGTATCTTTGGTTCCGCCGTTGATTGGGTTGATGTCGTTTGTGAATTAGGTGGAGCAAAGAAGAGCAATCCGCCGCTGCAGCCACGGCTAATGGTACCGCTTTGCGGGTAGTCCACTTGACATTGCTGCTATTTGCCATTTAGTTTAGTTTTATTTCTTCTTTCCGTTGGTCATTAAATTTGTAATGACTGTAGGAATTGGCTGAGTGGAATGGCCGGTACACTGAGAAATTTGGGTTTGTTTTCCTCATATGCGCAACTGGAAGAAGTACTCAGGAGATCCTTGCTGAATTAAAGGTTGAATTTTTTTTTTCCTTTTTGCTCTCTTTGGATTATGTTTCATTTCAGTTCAAAAATGAAAGCCTGACAAAGGTAACATTTTGAATGCACGTTGGTAAATGATAAGTTTTCCTTTTCTTCTTCTCCCATAGTTGGTTCATATTTGAAATATTTACCTTGCGATCTCCATGTAAAGAAATCTGAAATTCTGATGAATCTGATTGATAAGTGAAATCAATTAACTCTGGGCTCCATGTGATGCATTGTCTCTTCAAGCTTTCCTCCATTGAGGTTCTGTAGGTTGCCTAACAATAATTAGTCCAGTTTGAATTGCTCCACCAATGATTATGATGTCCTCAAAACTGGAATGACAATAGTTGGACATTTTCAGCAATATCTGCTTTTCTTTATTATTTGAAATTGCTTCATATAAACATTTTCAAAAGGCATTTGTTTTCTCACACCTACAAAATAACATGTACAATAGTTATCTTGAAAGATTTCTTATTGTTGATGAACTGAATCTCCCTTGATCTAGAAACGCTATCTGAATAGGCCTATCGTTGAGCTTGAGGTTGCAGCCCTAGAGAAGATGAAAATAATTGAACTACGGCTTGCAAGACTTGTCAAACTTGACGCCTTATCAAATCCTTCGGGGACTACACAGCTTGGCATCATTGATCCTTCCACCAAAGCAGGAGGTATTTTTCTACCTCATCAGTAGAAGTGTTTTCAGTTTTCTCTTTGATATCTTAATTGATTGTTTTGTTGTTACCACACTATGAAATTAAGTTATTTCATTTTTTATTTAGTTTGTGGTTTCTGTTGGAGTTCTTTCACTTTAGAAATAAAGCCAAAAATTTCAAAACTGGACGTAGATGAGTTCACGATATCTTTCATAGATTAATCCATTAAATATGGTTTATTATTGAGTTTTCTCATTCATGTTGACAATTTCCATCTGGTAGCATTAGTATTGGAAATGAAATTGTTTTCATTAATGTATTTAATTGGAAATAACAACATTGTGAAAACATGAGATATTTCTAGTTTTCCACATGACACCATTTCATTGTATATTTTGTTATGTTTGTATTCATGACATTAGTATGGTTGATACTTCTCTCTACTGTTATAACATATTTTAATATGCAACAATATGCCCTAAATCCTTAGCGCAACAACCATTTGTTTTCTGTCAAGCCCTTTATGGGGGTGCTCAACAGTAGTTAGTATTTCTACTAGCAGACATTTTGACCAATTGTAATTGTGATAAGGCAACCAATTTGCTTCCTCTATGTTTTCTACAAGTTGCTTGCATGTTCGGCATGATCTTGCTTTGGTCCTCTTACTAAAGATGAATCAAACTCCTGAAGTGAAAGTATTGCTGCTTATGTTTGTGCTCCTGTACTTATTGTTTACATAAAAGTTGGAGTGAAATGTTTTCTGTGCGCAAATCATCCTTTAATGAAAGTTATATATGTTATGAAGGTTCATCTTTTCATACCATCTTTTACTACAATAATCCATGAATTTTTCCAATATTTTGATCGCTTCAAGTAGAATCTGTTCATCTTTGTAGACGTTGGATTTGAGCTACATAATATTTGCATTTACAAAGAAGTAAGATATTTTTTCACTGAAATTGCTAGTTGTTTATCAGAGATCAAGTTACATTATGGACATCATAGGCTGATGAATACCTTGACCACTAAAACCAAAGCCCACTGGACACCTGAGTTCCACAAGTTATTTGTTACGCTGTGTCTGGACCAGGTGGTTGCTGGAAATAAACCTGGAACACACCTAAATAAGAAAGGTTGGAAGTATGTCATGGATAAGTTCTATGAAAGAACAGGTATACAATATGACAAGAAACAATTCCAGAACCATTGGGATAGTACAAAGGACCAGTGGAAGGTATGGAACAAGTTAAAAAGTGATCTGACTGGATATGGGTTTGACACAAATTCTCAAACAATCAACATGAGTGATGATTGGTGGACTAACTACATACAGGTATCATGCTCAGCGGCTTGATTTGTCTAATGCACTTTAATCGATAGGATTGTGACAAGTTGATCTTCTGTCACAGATGCACCCAGAGGCTACTCAATTTCGTCAAAAAGGACTCCCATTCGCTGATTTGTTGGATATATTATTCTCAGGAGCCAGATCTGGTGGGTCCATGGCACCTACTCCATTACAAAGTAGTATGCCAAGCAGTGGTGTAAAACCATGCCCACCAATTGAAAATCCACAAACCAGCCATGTGGCCCCTGAATTTGTTCCTGAAACTTGGGTGAGAAATCAAGAATCACCAGCCTTGTTTCAGGATGATTTTGATGATAGACAACACTCTCAGCGTAAGAGGACTAATGAAGATCTTCCGATAATTACTCGTCACAAAAAAGGTTTAGGTTATTTGGGACTTGACAATGAAGATCAACATAGGTCTCAGGCAGTTGAATCAAGAAGCACTGCTACTTCAGCACGTAGAGAGGAGTATAGCATCAAAGAGTGCATCAACTTATTGAATGAGATATCAGGCATAGAACAAGGAAGCGAACTATATATGTTTGCCCTTGATCTGTTCATAAGGAAAGAATACAGGGAACTGTTTATTGCATTGAGTTTACCAAGCATGCAATATGCTTGGTTACATCGGCAAAAAAAGCTTTCCAACACAAATCATTGATCCATCTAGTTGTTTGTATTATCTACTATATAAATTGTAAAAGAAGATGATGTAAATATTGAGTAAAGGGAATTGTACTCTTTATACTTTAGATTTATGTAATTATTTAAATTTGAAAAAAACTTTGAATGAGATCCTGAGATTGCAACTACCTGAAGATGGAGTGAGCAATTACACTGAACTGAAGGCAAATTAATGGTGAACCTTTCATTTAGACACCAGTCAAATTATTTCTTGCTTATTGACACCATTCAAATTATCTTTAGCACAATTACATCATGATTTGTTGCGGCTTCTGAATGTTGGCATGTTTCTTATCTCTAATGGTCAATACAACAACAACAACAAAGCCTTATCCCACTAAGTGGGGTCGGCTACACGAATCATACGACGTCATTCGTTAATCCATGTTCATGAGATTCGACATGGACAAAGCCTTATCTCTAATGGTCAATGAGTTAGATTTTTCTTATTAGAGCATTCAGCATAGAGTTGAATCACCGTAATTTCTATTCTTAGCTTTCCTAGATGCACACCTTCCTGCATGAGTTTAGTTGCATACTTCTAGTCCTCCAAATGGAGGTTATAGTTTACCTTAAGGCACTGGTTATTGCATCTTAGTAACTCTGAACATTTAGAAGCAGCATCAAAAGTTTTCAACAAGTAAAGCAGTATTATGTTGGTTTGTACTTATAATTTTTTTTTTAACTCCGCCTATATTTTATAGCCGGTTCCAAGTCCGGATAAAGGAGGAGGGTTGTGTTAGGTCCCGACAGCCAACATAAAATCATGTCGAATCTTATGAACATGAATGATTCATGTAGCCGACCCCACCTAGTGAGATAAGGCTTTGTTGTTGTTGTTGTACTTATAAATTTTCTGATTTATGCTGACATCTTGATTTGTTATGGAAAAAGATTGCATAGGGGTGATTGGAGCACATCTTGCAGCCACTCCCCCGGTATCTGCCAAGAGATCCCTTGAAACCTTAAGTAGCAGCCGCCGTAGTTGTCCCCCTATAACGACCCATGTGCTTGATGTGGCTCGTGGGTGTCCAGCTTCAGGCATGGAGGTACGTCTGGAGAAGTGGAAGGGTACTGGACACTTCCCATCATTTACTGAGAGCAGCGAATCTACTGAGTGGGTAGTTGTGGGATCTTCGGAAACGGATGCTGACGGTCGCAGCGGTCCTCTGATGGAAATCGTTGATCATGTTGCTCCAGGGTTTTACCGTATACAGTTCAATACAGGTAAGTATGCACCTTCTGGCTTCTTCCCCTTTGTCAGCATAGTGTTTGAGATCAAGGCGAACCAGACATCAGAGCATTTTCTTGTTCCTCTTCTGTATTCGCCCTTCTCATTCACCACATATAGGGGAAGCTAGAGGATAAACTCGTGTTAGTTGTATGATCTATCCATCATGCCATTGCAGATTGCAAATAATTTCCAGAATGAGAAATGTGCTATGTTTTGTATCACCTTTAGCAGGGATTTTTAAGACAATTGTCAATGGTGTTGATTGGGACAAATGTCGGACATCATGAATAAAGCAAACTTGAAAAATCTTGTGGACCATGTTGCATACATTTTACTTTTGAGAACATGGTTTCCGTTTTGGTGCTAAGATGAAGGTAACAAGAATTCACCAGGAAGCCACAAGAACCAATGACTTCTTGGAGGAGGAAAGAATGAGAAGGGAATCAAATCAAAGATCATGCTCCAACTTGTGATTACGGGTTTGATACTTTGCTTCCAATTTGATGTGATTTTGTACCCTGGCACAAGGTTAGCTGATGATGGCACTTTGCTCTCCAGTAGTTGCATTCTTGATTGATGCTCACATGTTTCTTTGTATGAACTGTGAAACGTGACATTTTCTTTTTACTTTGTCCGCCTTTTTTGCTTTCGACGGTGTTGCTGCTGAATAAAGCCACGTAGCAATAATGGTTAGTTTTCGTCCCCTTAGTGTTGGTCAAAAAAGCAATTAAATTTGTGATGTTATCCTCCACCTTACTTTGGACTTATTTATGCTCAAGAATATGATATAGTCTCTGTGTTTTTTATTTAGAAGCTGAAGAGTTCAATTGTTCAAGAGGTATTTCTGTTTGCATAACGCAATTAAAGATCCTTAGCAAACTAAAAACTCGACTCATACGATGACCCGAAATAGATAAAATACAGACATACGACTTAGATGCGTAATTAAGTATAATTATAATGATCTCAGGAAGAGTTGTTCCTTATAGTTACATGACCCTTATAAACATCCCGACATCATTTCTTTTTTCATCTCCTTGTTGGTTCCATGCCACGTTACGAAGACAAAGCACAGCAGAGTCGAAACGAAAAGAAAAGTAAAAAAAGGGACAAATTATTCATGGCACACTTGCGATCTACCAGAGACATCACCGCCAATGCGAAATCGTTGCCCCCTGCGACACAACTATGTCAACTTTTTTCTTTTCTTCTAAAGATCTTGACTGATTCAATTATAGTAGAACGCTTTACGCTGAAAACATATTTTGAAATGCCAAATCTTCTATGGAATACATTTCAAAGAAAATGATGTTGGCTAGAAACAATCAATCACATGAAAACAGATTTGGAATTAAAGAAAAATCACAAGATCGAACTCTGAAAGCATTACTATTGAACAACAACAACAACAAAGTCTTATCCCACTAGGTGAGGTCGACTACATGAATTATACGACACCATGTTCATGAGATTCGACAGGATTTTACGCTGACTGTCGGGGCCTAACACAACCCTCCTCCTTTATTCGGACTTAGGATCGATTATAAAACATAGGCGGAGTTAAAGCATTACTATTGAACTTGGAAACCAAAACATATCAAGCATTCTTAGATGGATACAGTTAAGTGGCTATATTTTTGAGGTACAAATCATTCTCGTTAACCACCCAAAACATAGGCAAAATGTACAAGGCAATTCTCTGTACACAGCTCTCGTAACTTCACAAATGACAAGGCATTCAAACTTCTGCAAATAAGCTTGTTTCGGCCTTGGCCTCCTCCTTCCGGGGCCGGAACAATGAGCAGAGCCAAAACCACAAGCCCTTCTTCTGACTTGGTTGAGTGCTCGTATTCCTTGCTGTCACCAAGTCAGCCATATACTGGACAACAGCCTGTTGACAGTTGATCAGATGTGTCAATAAAGAATTAAGAAAGACAACTTGCAGAAAACGTGCATATGTAGAGGATTATGTTAAGCATGAATCACCTGAGCTCCCAACTTGACCACATGCCTCGGTGGTATCTCCAATGGAGTCTCATCTGCGTGAAAAACTCTCAGCTTTGACAAGAATCTGAAGGACTCAGGCAGTACTCTTATTTGGTTGCTGCTTATGTCCAGCTCTTCTAGCATCTCCAGATTTCCGATTGATCTCGGTAATGTCCTCAAATCCGCAAAGTTCCTACCGACATCCAACTTCACCAAACTAGTGGCGAAACATAAGCTTTCGGGGATCAACTCGAGCTCATTGAAGCTCACATCAAGCTCTCTCAGCTTGGTGAGTGAGGCCATTGTGGTAGGCAACCCTTTGATCCGGTTGTAATGCAATGTGAGAACCTCCAGGTGTTCTAGCTTTCCTACTGCTTCAGGTAGCGCTTTTAGTTGATTGAAGTCCAACTTGAGTTCCACAAGGGCAGTACAAGATCCAATGGTGTAAGGGAGCTCTTCGAGTTCATTCGTCTCTACATTGAGTTTTTTCAAATTAGTTAAATTCCCTAGTGTGTCAGGGAGCATGGACAGTTGATTTGAACTCAGATCAAGGTTGACTAGACTTGTAAGGTTGCCGAATGAAGATGGCAGGGATTTCATTCGGTTCGCATGAAGGTCAAGATCTGTTAAACTTGAGAGTTCTACAAATGAATCTGGGAGGTTTATCAGCTGGTTGGAGTGGATGTCAAGCTTTGACAAGAATCGGAGACTACCAATAGATGTTGGAAGAGCCATGATCCGGTTCTCTGACAAATTTAGTTCAGTAATGTCTTGTAGTTTGCCCAGTGACATCGGAAGCCACTCAATCTGGTCCATCAGCTTTCCCTGGAGGTCAAGGACTCCACTTCCATCTTTTGCTGATGCCTCAATTACGCTTGCAACTTGGATGAGGCTTAACTTTTCTGTGTCATCGCCACCTGCAACCATGCAGGAAACATGATATCTTTATTAGATTATGGATGATTCAGGTCTTCAAACTGATTTGATAAAGCAGATCTGGAGGAATGACACATCAGCAACACGTAAGGTGCATCAACTTTGTTTCCTGAGCTAAGAACCTTGACCAGTCGTGACCTACCTATCAAAACTTTGGATAACCAGAACATGGACAAAGTGATCACCTACTTTACATATATAAGACAAAATATATCAAAAGTTGGCCTCACAAGAAGAGCTGACATTTCTTTTGCCCACAGGAAGATTTCACTTGCAAAGCACAAGTAATGGTCAATACTTAGAATATTACATCTTAATTACAAGAAATTTTGTAAAAAGAAAGACAAATTTGTTCAGATATGCTGCAGATATTGTTCAAACATGTTCTAGATGTATTACTTGTCATCCTTGAAACTCCTCAGAATTAAAAAAAGCAAAAGTAGAAACAAGACCAGCGTTTAAAGTTCACTTTTTGGAAGGGGAAAAAAATACCTATAAGATCTTACAAATAGCTGGAATACAAAGTTAGTTGTGCAGAATTAAACAATCATATCGAATATAACATGATCCGGGGTTCATTACAAACTCAGAATTCCATATATCCAGCATGATTACAGAAAGTAAAATGAACCACGACTCTCAACCTAGAGGTAAATGGAATGCTTGAAATTTTAGACTTGATATTGATTCATACTCGGTTAACAGTATCCAACCTGAATTCTTTAATCTGAACCAGAAACCTAGCAGACATCAATCGGTTTGCGTTTTAATATTTTCTTCGGACTGATTAGAGTAATACATACAACATAATGATCTGAGACAGTTTGCTGCAGAATAATGACAAGATTTAGGGGGAAAAAAATAAATCTTACCTGAAATGGCACGGGGTTTCAAGGAATCGAGAAGAAGTGGCTTAGGGGAGTTCAATTCTCCCTTCTTACCATCCTTCTGCGGGACCATGCTCAGGCTCCTTCCCATCAAGGGCACGACCGCACCATACCCAGACTTGGCCTTCTCCTCCAGGCCGCCCTCGCCGCCACCCCGCCCCTCGGGCGAGACCAGCTCGGAGGTCCTCTGTATGAGCTCGTCGAACACCTGGATCCGCTTGTCCATTTCCACCAGATACGCCGCCTCCTTCCTCTGCTCCTGCCCCTGCAGCAGCACCAGGTTCCTCCTGACCTCCTGCAGCACGGAGAAGAGCTCCTCCGGCACATCCGGGGGCCTCTTCATCCTGCTGATCTCCTGGGTCCTGAGTTCCTCCTCGCTGTCGGCCGAGCTAATCACGGCCATGGCTGCCTCCACCTCCTCCAGGGACGGCCTCGGCGGCAGATGCCTGTACACCCTCATTATCTCCTCCACAGCCTCCTGAACTGCAGGAGAAGTTTTGAGCGGTGTTACCATCGCTGCATACGCGAGAGAGAGAGAGAGAGAGAGAGAGAGCGAGCGAGCGAGAGAGAGAGAGAGATGAAGAAGAAGAGTAGTTGAGTTATGACCCCGTTGATGTAATCAGATTTGCTCTCATGTGCATATATATATGGCTTTGGTGGAAGGGTAGCAGTTTTGTGATGGTGGTTATGACAGGTTGTGCGCTGACTGCTGAGTTCTATCATATTTTTCTTTTTCTAATGAAACCAAAACACAAAAAAAAATCTTTTTTGGAGTCATGGATTAATTTATAAATATCATAATAAAATAAGCTCTTAAAAATTGATCTCATTATATAAAGTTGAACCAATTACTCGTTAATCAAATTCACTCTCTTCCTAAATCTAATATTATGTCAGTGATTATTATTTAGATTTTTTATATTTAAATTTAATTTTTAATAAAGTGACAAATCCATGGGCAACAGGGGGCCCTCTCTCTTATCTGGTTTCCATTTTCTTTTTGGTTTTTTTAATGAGCTTGAAGTTGGAGCCTCTGCAAGTATTATTTGTTATCACCTCCTTGAAGAAAGAGTGGGATGTGGAATTTACTGCACCAAATCCTATGGAATTGGTTATTTGATTGGATGTTCTCAACAGGAATATGTGGTTTTTTTATATTAATTGCAGAATCTAAGTTTAAGAAACAGAGAGTTTATGAAGTCAAACCTACTGATTTTTACATGGCACAGACATCTTTTTCCATCTGATGCATCAGATTTAAGGTGTGCTTGGAAGCAAGATATTTTTTTTCTGTATTGCAAGAACAATCACTGTTCATCACCGAATGGTTTCTGAATGATTAAAAAAAACCACGAAATAGTTTTGCGAGAGAAACGTTTAACTTGTTTCGTTGATTTTGTATTTTCCTTATCTTTTTTTTTTCTTTGAAATCTCTGAGATAAATACCAACTGAAAAAACATCCAAAGTTGGACCCGTAAGTTTGGTGGACAATTCTAAATTTCTAACTTTAGGCATCTTATGACCCCCATGGCAGACAGGGGAGGCGTCACTGGTATCCCAATGTTGTAACAAGAGTGAGACTTGTTGATGGACGTCAAGCTTTAGTTTCAGCAGCCGTACGTACCACAAATCCCAAGTGGGAAATGGTGTGGAAAATCACATTGATTCCATCGATTCTCACCTGGCAATTGTTTTGGTTTCTGGATACTTTTTTTTTCCTTTTTCTTTGCATAAATGCTGAGTCATGCCTCCCCCCTGATAACAATGGTGGTTTTTGCAGGCAGCATGCAGTTTTCAAATGGGTCATCCCCCCCAATCCGCGGATGGTGCCGGCCATGAAGGAAAATGACGAGGGAGAGAGAGAGAGAGAGAGAGAGAGAGAGAGAGAGAGAATATGCAATGATTATATGTACAGGTAAGTGGGGCAAGCAGGACATGCCAAATGAAGCTCCAGCTGCTCTGCTCTGTAACTTTGTACAGTTGCCTGTTTGCATGCACTTCTCTAGACCTCTCCTCCACCTCCTCCAATTATTAAAGAAAGCTTCCTGAACATACTAGAACGAATCATTAATATTTGCTTATCTATTAATATATATATATATATATTATCTTTTTCAGTGAGAAGATCGATATTTATAGAATTTTAGTGTAAAAAAGTTGACTCCAAAAGAAAAGAGCCTGATGGAGGTAATTACGAGTATTTCACTTCAAAATCTGATTACTTGTGTATTCTTTTGGGGGATTCCCGTTGAGTTATAATAATTTAGTGTTAGTGGACTGTTAATTAACTACATGAGGAGGCTATCGATCGATGAATGGAAAGCAAGAAGAAGACCACATCACAAGCAACCTCCAAGGTTTTGATTCATGTATATTAATCAGTTCATGGTTATTATCATTTTTCTTTTCCATATCACCTATCGATGCTTTTAGTTTTCGTGTACGATATGGATTTGGATTCCTCCCCGTTTCGAGGCAAGAAATATAATGTGCACAAATGTCATGTCTAATTTCAATTGTTTTCTTTCAGTTATATACATATATTTATGAAGGCATCTCTGTTTTCTAGCAAAAGCTGAGAAATCCAATGCAACTTTCATATGCTGTGTAATCTCTCTCTCTCTCTCTCCATGTCACACAAATACAGAGGTGGCTCTGACTTTCTGATTTTGGACTAATATCTTGTGCTCTTTTTTTCTCATCCTTTCATGTGATGCATGCCAAGTAATTGAATTGGCTCTCTCTTTCAGACTTCTAATTATTTCAGGCATCTCATATTCAATAATGATAAAAAAAATATTTTCTCCTATAAGTGTTCACCAGTGGAGTTAGAAATTGGAGGGGTTGAATAAGGTCACATCTCTTGGAAGAGTTGAACCCCATCCGATTCGATATTCCATTCGGATTGGATTAGACAGAGTCGGGTGATCGATTATCCGATTATTATTTTTTCTCTTAGTTTTTTAATTTTTTAATATAAAAATTATTATATAATATTTATTTTAAAGTATAAAATAAGTAAGTATTAAATATTATTCTACATATTTAATTTTTTTTAAATTTATATATAAAATATATGTTGCAAATTAAATAAAGATAAGAAAATAAAATAAATAAAATATCTGGATCAGATCGAATTGACTCATATAGGAATTTTTGATACTACTCGATCAGTGGTTAGATTGAGGTCGGATAGAAATGAGACGACTTTTCAATTAGTTTGAATCGGATCGAATTATCGAATTCATCGGGTCATCCTGATGAACACCTCTAATTTCTCTACTTTGACTCCAACTCTGGCTATGCAATTTGTTTTTAGTAACAGCACATGTGGCACATATATGAGATCTATAAAATAATGAAAGGTGCCTAACCAATCCTTTTTTTATATGTACCTTTCATTGTTTTATAGCTCTCATGCATGATAAGTTCTGCCACTAATCCTTTTTGTCTTGTTCCCTCATGTCCCCTTCAATTTGGCTGGATTTAATTTTCAACTATTTTTTTCTCAGAGATAAATTAAATGCATTACTTGGATATAAAAAAAAGCATAAACGAGGTAGTGCACATTTATTGAACTAATTTGATAATCTAACATTATATATATATATATATATATATATATATATATATATATATATAAGGGAAAAATACTTCTTTAGATTACGAGGATGATCAAACTCACGATTTAATTATTAATATAGTAAACATAAAAAAGTAACATTATTTTACGCTTTACATTGAGTGCTTCACACTTTCGTTATCTTTATATACAAATCAAAGAGATTTTTGAGTAATCGTTTTTTTTAGTTTATCTTTTTTTTTTTATCTTATACTGTGCCAAAATAAATCTTTGAGGTCGGATCGAAGCCACTTGACTTAAGAAAAAAAAAATAGAATTTTGTTTTAAAAAAGGAAAAATTTTACATGCGAGTATAGTATGTTATTGGGCTTAATGGGCCAACATGGAGTAAATAATGTAGTCCTCTCATGGAGTTGGTATGTCTATTTGGGCCGCCCATCGTTTGAGATCTCATTTCATGAAGATTCAATGGGATCAATCAAATTAACTTGTATTTGTAGCCAATATCTAATAAATTATGAGAGAAGAAGAGCAAGTGTTGTTTTTAGAAATAAATCACTTATTTTTTACGCCTCCATCCAAAATAACCATATTTTTCTATCGAATGTACAAAATAAAAAAAAATATTTGTTTCTTTAGTTTGGGAAATTCATTAAATCTAGTATTTACATTTTCTTAGTAAACATAACTATGATTTTTTTCCATATCTTCATTTTGAATTTCATAATCTAAATATATCACTTAGAAAAATTCACACTACGTTAGAGTATGCTTAAATAATAATAATAATAATAATAATAATAATAATAATAATAATAATAATAATAATAATAATAATAATAATAATAATAATAATAATAATAATAATAATATCAATGATGATTGGCACAGTTGGTTGGTGGTGTTGTGTCGTAGGACGCTGAGTGCTAGTTAGTAGCTTTAGGTTCGAATCTTAGAGTCGCCACCGTTAGTCAGGATATACCTTTTCGCTTGAGTCCGTACATTAGATTAGTCAAGTGCTAATAGTTCCGAACATCAATGGATCACTGAACATGACAAAAAAAGATAATTTTAAAAAGTTGGGGCGGCCCCCAATTTATATATATGATTTCGCATGGATTAAATGAGATCTTGTAATTTTTAAATAAAAAATAAATAGATTTTTGTTCCTCGGTTTCCTGCACTGAAAATGTGAAAATTTAGGGAATTATCAAACAAAATGCAAAAAATAATATTAAGAAATGAGAAAAATTTGTGTGTATGTAGTTCAATCGTGGATGAATCTTAATACAGAAAATTAAAATAACTTTACATCTATCATCATCAAATTATTTAAATGATAATATACCCCAACCATTAATCTGCATATGTAAATTTCTTTTGAGTTTACACCTCCATATATCCTTTGCTAAATGAATGCACATTATGACGAGCCATGAAGTGAAAAACTAAATGAGCCCAACAAAAAATGTTTTCAAATGGTAAGAAGTGAGGAATCACTAGAACTCGAATCAACTTGCCATTAGACAAGTTAATTATGATGTGTAGTTGTGTGCTATTACATTTTTTTATTTTTAGTTGTTGACTAGTAGGTATAATTTGAAGAAGAAAATTGCAGTGTGTTTTTAACGAACTTTTCTTATTTGTTCATTCATTTCTTCTCCCTTATTTCAATAATTTCTTGTCACAAATCATTTCGAAAACCCCAAAGGATGAAGATTTAAAAGACAGGCGATGGAGTTTTCCATTTCTAAATTGATAATACCATTATCCAATATATTTTGTTACACTATGTATGTACATGTATAAATTAATATCACACCTATGATAATTGAAGTATGAATTTGTACGTATATAAACAAGTAAATATCTCAATCTTGAAATAAAATTAAGCTCCTCATAGCTGCTGCTTAATTGCATATGATCATAGATACCACTCTCAACTCGATCCACTCACTTAATTGGATCAAAATTTTCTCTCGGAATTACTTAATTAAGATGTTGCCACTATAAAATCTTTACATAAAAAAAATAAGGAAAAAAAATGAGATCAAATTTAATGAACTCATGGAGGGATCTATCAACGCGAATCTTGTACTAACGTCAAGTAGTCCTTCAACTCGCACGGAAAGCACGGGTACTGCCGCCATGTCGCGCCGTGCATCTTCATGACCCTCACGGCCTTCTCCTTCGTCGACGAACGCCCGCTCAGGTGCAGCAGCCCGAGCAGCTTCCTCACCGCCCCGAAGGCCATCATGTCGTCGATCACCTTCTCCGTCGGCAGGGAGCTGCACATCAGCCACAGGATCTTGACGGCCAGCTTCGTCGCCGTCTCCGACACGCGCAGTATCTTCTTCGAGATCACGGCGACGCCGAGGCTGTGGTCGGCGAGAGCCGACCTGCCCTCGGGCAGCTGGCACAGTCGCTTGAGCACCAGGAGCACCTTCTCGCACTTGTGCCCGCACGCGTCCGGCAGGAGCTCGACCAAGGTGCACACCGCACCGGCTTCGATGGTCTTCAGGCGGTTCTTCTTCGAGGTCGCCACCATCTCCAGCAGCACGTCCAGCGCGGCCGAGCTCAGCCTCGTCGATATCTCGTCGGAGAGGAGCTCGAGCAGGGACTTGAACGCGTCCGCGCCCTGGTCCGTGAGCTTACTGGTCCACTCGTGGTTGACCTTGGACACCTTCGCCAGTACGGCCATGGCGTGAACTCGCGCCTCGGAGCTCCCCCTGTGCAGCATCACCATCATGGGCCTCATCACGTCCGGCTTCAGCAGGAGCTCCACCGTCGCCTCGTCTTCGAGAGGGAGGAGGGAGAGCACCCCGACGGCCTCCTCGCAGGCCCGGAAGGCGTCGAAGTCGGCGGCGCCCTCGCCAGCGACGGCCTGTGACATGACGCGTCCCAGCGCCTCGATCCCTCCAGAGCCAACGAAGGCCGCGCCGTTCTTCTCGACGATCGGCTTGAGCTTCTTCAGCGAGGCGACCTTGAAGGGCGTCGTCTCGATGTGATTCAACAAGGCGACCAAGTTCTCCTGGTCGATCGCGTTGGATAGGGCTGGCGGCGCCCGCCCCGCAACGGCGTCGTCGGCTCCGTCCTGCTGCAAGGAGGAGATGAGACGCTTGAGGGTGTGGTTGGGCGTGAGGTCGAAGTTGCGCAGCTCCTGCATGGTCGCCGGGCACGTCGTCTTCTTGTACGTGAACAGCCATTTCTCTATGTTCTTCCGCTCGTACGTGACGCCGGTGGCGACGGTCACCGGGTCCTCCATGAGCTCCATGGAGATTGGACACCTGAGCAATTCCATGTCCCCTGTCCCTGGTGAGATGTGACCAGTCCTCCTTAACTTGCTAATACAAAATAGAACTCAAAAAACTGGGAACATGGTATATATATTCAGGAAGGTAACGTAGCCATGTAAATTTATGCATTTGTATATAATAAAAGAAACAAAATAAGAAGTCTAAGTCAATGGCCAGATCATATGGTGTTAATCTTGCAAACCATGTACATGGAGCATGGCATGGCAGATGGCAAAGATATCCAAAGGTCCATGGTATTTGAATCCTTCCCCCGATTGGAAATATATTATTATCATATGAGTTATGCTTCACATGTGGCAGTTGGTCAAGACTTCTTGGGCATGATATTGATTTATGAGGAGGATTCAAGCTAAACAAATAGCAAAAGTAGCCATTCAACCATCAATTGCTTAGGGGATTATGTCAAAAAGAACAAGGACCATTGGAATTAAGGAACTAGTTTTAGTACATAAACTATAACCTGGATGTTATGTGGATACTAGTACACTGATTCTATTTGTATATTCATTATTGCATGAAGAGAAGATAGTCAAAGTCATACAAAGGCATCAAATCATCTTTTTTGCCCTATATATATATATATTCGAAAAGTTTCATGATAATTGAACATCTTAATGGATAAAAATATTTATATTGAATTTATTCTAACATGCCATTATGTGTTTCATATTCTTATATCTTGGATTAACTAGGAAGAAAATATAAATGAATAAAAAAAAGTCATCCTCTATAATTATTCAATGGTGTGTCATGCAGTGCAACTTTTTTCTTTTCATGCATGATCAATTTGTAAACATAACCAGTTGGGTAGATGATCAAGATATGTAGAATTTCAATAAATATGCCATCTGAAGGTAGTTAATGGGTTTAGATCTTAGGAATTGATTATCAAATTTTTGAAAATAAAAGTAAATTATCATACAATTTTTTTCCGCTTGCCATTATAAGGTCAGATAAATAGCGAGGAGCCACTTATTATGTTCTTCTTCTTCTTCTTCTTCTTCTTCCTTTTTTTTATTTTAGAATTTTAAATGATAGGAAGTTGAACTGTAATTAAGACGGTAAGAGTAATAGATAAGGATTGAAGGAAAAAAACAACATGAGCAATTTTGAGCAGCAATTCAATGCTAAGATCAGCAACAGCCAACTTGCTCCTTATAATAATTTTATTCCTGGCACAAAAGTCGCACTTTTAACTTGACAAATTCACAGACATATTCTTAATTGTTTTATCAAGTTCTGTTCTTGTTGTTTTCTTTGCTTTGAATGCAACACTTTTCATTATAAAAAAGATGGTTGAGTAGACTATATATCTACTATATATATCACTTCATGAAAATTAAAGTGAAGCAATAATATAATGATTAATTTGGAACTTTTTGCACTTTTTTTTCTCGCAATCAGTTTCCTTCTTTGAACATGACACTTAGTCTGTCATGAATACATTGGCCTCTTGTTTAAACAAAAAAAGTCATCTACTAACGTAAGAACCTTATCAGAACCAAACCTAATAGCCTGCCAATCATGCTAAGGGACAAGGGAAATTGCACTAAAAATTCATCAGATAGTGACCCATAAACTGATAAGATTAAACAAAAGTATTTACTTCGAAGGGCATCTCGACTCGAGAATGCATTCCACAGAATTGGAATCCATATTTGCATTGACTTCCACCAGTTTGGTGGTTATTGACTTAAAAATGAGAATAGAAATAAACTGTTCTGCACTTAATTGCAAGCTCTGCAGTGTATCAAATGTGAACCCAAAGGAGATGTTTCCCCTCCAATTCTCATGTCAGTGGAGCCAATCTGATGTTTGGTATAAACAGAGGTTGATCTGCACATTCGTTGTTTTGATTTGGTGGTGTACTTTGTTACTAAAGTAGAGCACTGATTGAGGTCGCCTGAAACGCAACTGAGATTTTGTGTGACATGACTGACAAAATTACTGCAGATGCTCAATTAATTTTTTCATACATATGATTGTGACATTGCACCCGGAGTTGAGTAGATGGATGTGCCTTCACCTCATTGCTGAGCAAGGTTTTGTTGTCATTTGTATATTAAAATTTAAGTGTCAACGCTTATTAGCTTGGTCTAACAAGGAAGCTGCACATTTAAGAAAAAGGCAGTCTACAACAATAACAATAAAGTCTTATCCCACTAGGTGGGATCGGCTACATGGATCATACGACGCCGTTGATTCATGTTCATGAGATTCGATAGGATTTTACGCTAGCTGTCGGGGCCTAACACAACCCTCCTCCTTTATCCAGGCTTGGGACCGATTATAAAACATAGACGGAGTTAAGAAAAAGACAGTCTAATGTCAAAATTTTTTTTTTAAAAAAGGAGCACATGGTCTACATTGAGGCTTCATGCATGAGATAATGGAGAGTCCTTTTTCTTTTGTATATCTTATGCAATTTCTGATGCACAACGATGAAAAGTCAGAGCCACTGCGGTTTCTGAATTTGTCAAGACGCAAACTTTGATATATTCCTGGTGGAAATGTGTTTGATCACTTGCAAGATCTCAATTAATGATCATCTAAGAAACAAAAAAGGGAACAAGAAATCCTGGGTCATCAAAAGTCCAAAGAACTTGGGCAGAGGAACATCTGGTCCGTACTTGCTTGCAAGCAAACTTTGATTTCAGCACCAAGACATGAGTATGTTGCATTCAATATGGAAAATTAAACAGAAATTTAAAGCATATGGCATTCATAAAGGGCAAGTCTATGTGTTAGACTCGTCGGAGCTCTGCATCCGAGTAGAGCTCAACTCGCCGGAGGTCCAGCCTCTTCTCCGGCAAGAGCCTCTCACACTCGTTTTGTTTTCCTTCATATAATTGGATAACAATTTTAGCTCTTGCGTTCGCAAGAAGTGACAATTGGCAAGTAGTTAAGACAATTCATATAGTAATCAGATAAACTGTATAACCGACGAGCTACATATTGTCAAATACTACAAATCTTTTAATGGCTCATAGACTCGTCACGTATTAAATACTCATTGTTAAAGAATTTGGCTTGGATGTTGCTGCTTGCTTATGTCCTCAACTTGTCATTTTCTTTTTTATATTTATGTAGCTATTGGTTTCCTTGATTAGTCCAGTAGTAAAATGTTAAAAGTTACTCTTTGAACACTTGCCTATGAGTCAGACTCGCTCTACTTGCCAACTGTTTGATTTAGGTAGCATCCAACCTCTTTTCATTTAAACAAATCTCAAATTTGATTTGGTTTCTTATATATGCATAAAACTTGATTTGATTTAATCTAATGCAACTAGCCATGAAGTTAGCGGCGAACCAAATTAAACAAATAAGATGAGCAAAGAATTTGCAGAGGGCTCAGTTTGTCTGTCTGTCTCAAGGTGCCCGGAGATTGTGCCAAGAGGCATAATTTGTTGCACAGATATATAACTTTAAAGAAATAAGAAAGGATGCAACATATAAGATGAGCCCACTTTGTCTCAACACCTTGCGGCATGGGGGAATCATTCGTCTGGTTTACGATCCTCCATGTCGACTTATTGGCCTCCATTAAGACAAGTTCGATCCTTTGGAGATTACTCCTCCTGATATTTCAGTTCACGAACCAAAATGAAAGAACAAGATGCGGCACCAGCATCAGATCAGAAATCGTGGTCGTGTGCTTGCTGTGTTGCACTCGGTAAACTTAGAGTTGCAGGGCAGCCATGTAGCACATCTACGAGCCTCTCGAGTCTCTGCAATCAACAGATTGCCACCTGCACCACGGACCACATCTCATAATTAATTCACGGGTGCATTCATTTCACAGCTGCTACATGGAAAGCACTTCATGGAATACCATGCTTTGAACATTGTAGACCGATCGTCAAAGTCAGAAGCAGCCTAACATCGTCCGTGAGCTCTTTAGAACTTGTTCATCTCAAGCAGCGGTGTTGGACTAGCAGTGGTTATCAGCATGAACAAAATGGAGACGTCAGATTTAGTTGCCAGATTGAGAAGCCTTGACTTGGGCAGATTAATTGAGCCATCAAATGAGTGACAGACGAACCTTCTTCCTTTGCTCAAAGAGGGAGAAAGTAAGGAAACGTCTTAAGAGAGAGAAAAGAAAAAAGGTAACCATCAGTATTGGAGCTATATGGTCAGTTGTGCACATCCGAGTCTGACCCAAACAGGAGGCAAGATCTTACCAATCAATCAGGCACCAAACTATTTCCTCCAAGTCACGGAATGCTACAAAACTTCATCCAAGTCCATAAATCATGGCTGGAGGGTCTGTGACATGATTCCTGAATGTTTGATAAGACATAACAGACCTTACAGTTAAGATGTGGCATAAATTTTGAGGTTTTACAATGGCTGGCTTCAAATAAAGATACCTCTGCCAGAACACATGGACAATCATATCAAGTTGTTGACTAATCCAAAATTATATGAACATTCATTGTGCAAGCATCATGCAGTGATGGGAAAAACAGACAAAAATGTTATGGAAGATCAACATAACAGTGAAGATGCAGCTAGTTGGAACAAATATAAATGAACATATCAGCGGTGTTCAAACAATTTCGTAATAGGAATAATGAACAGAACAAATAAATAGATTCCTGATTATGGTAGTGTCCAAGTCGACTTCCCATCCACAAACTATGATGAGGTGAGACTCCCAAAGAACGTGAGGGGTCTCTGGAAAGAGATGAGAAAGGTTGGTCGTATTAAGAGTGTTTGGCTAACCACCACATGAACTCTTCATATGACCTACTGTTCGATCGGAGTACACTTGCCTCAACCATATGGCACTGATGCTAAAGCTCATCCACAAATTACTTGAACAGTGATGAATATTTCAAATTACCTTAAGCTCAGAGATCCCTAGCTTCTTGTAAGCCTATAAAATTTTAGGCCTTCATTTTAATTTCTAAATATTTTTCCTCATTTCTGTGGCAACCTATTTTAAACAGAATCCATGCGATGACAGTCATGGCAAGATCTGAAGAAGTTTATTAGGCTAAGAAATGCTGTCAGGGTTTTCATATACTTTGTGATCTCTCAGGACTAAGGACTAGGATTCTGTTAATTTTGAAGACTTCATATAATTATAAACATCTCTAGTAAGAAGGAAGACATGAAGTACTGAATTAACCATTTTATGTCCCCCCACCACAGCACACACACATCTTCTTTTCTTCTCCTTTCTCTTCCTGGTGCTACATCACCATGTGACTGCAGCAGTAAAGTGCTCACACTAGGAAAGAAAATGACTTCTTTAATGAAAGAAAGCAAAGACACCACAAATGAAACAACTTGGAGACCCTCCCTCTAGTCTTATAAGAGAATCACCAAGAGCTTAAGCAAAAAATGATTTCTGATGATGCTGAGCATTCATTTTATTGTTGTTTAACCTGTTTTTAACCTATTTTAAGCATCAGATTCTAAGATGACAACGGAGATTGTTTCCATGTGAGAAATATCTTCTTCCCCACATCAATGGAAGGAAACAAATTTGTTGATGAAGTCAAGGCCAGCAAGTGGGAGGTACTTGGACAAAAAATAATGGTGAAAGTCATGAAGCAACTAGCTTCTCTGTGGCAAAGAGCGTGGGTACTAGGTAAAGAAGATCCGCGGCGGTTCATTCATGCTCTAAAAGTGGGGGTAGCCTTAACCTCAGTTTCCTTCTTGTATCTTTTGGAACCCTTGTTTGAAGGTGTTGGGCAAAATGCAATGTGGGCAGTCATGACTGTTGTAGTGGTCCTTGAGTTCACAGCAGGTAAATAATTGCATAATCTATTGATTAACTTAAGAATATTTAAGATATCATCTAACCTTTCTGTTTATTTGGTTCAGGTGCAACCTTATGCAAAGGACTCAATCGAGGGTTTGGAACAATATGTGCTGGATCCTTGGCATTTCTCATTGAATTTGTAGCAGAGAAGTCAGGCACAGTTCTCCGTGCTGCTTTTATTGGAACATCAGTTTTCATAGTAGGTATATAGAATCAACACTAACTGCTATAGTTTTATACCAGGAGATGGTTCAAATTTGTTTTCTCTAAAATCTTTCACATTCTCAATGTTCTTACTATGGTTATCTGTCTTTTACTTGATTCGACAGGATTTCTTGCAACATACATAAGATTCTTTCCCTATATAAAGAAGAATTATGATTATGGCGTAGTAATTTTCCTACTGACCTTCAATTTGATAACGGTATCAAGCTTCCGCGTACACAATGTCCTCCACTTGGCTCGTGATCGTCTCTACACTATTGCCATTGGTGGTGGAGTCTGTCTCATTATAAGCCTTTTGATTTTGCCAAATTGGTCCGGTGAAGAACTCCACAACTCTACAATCTGCAAGCTCGAAGTATTAGCCAAGTCCATTGAAGGTAGTAAGTAAACTAATAGTACTTCCTTTTGGGGCTGTTTGGCTGTCCTTATTCAACCAAATAATATATTTTCCCTCAATACTTACTAAGGTCAAAGGTATCACTGAAGAAAATACTTATTTCAATCACATGGATAAACATAGAGATTAGAGAATGACAATTCTTTGGGGGCAAAATCACTGTTCTTGGGATAAAAGTTAGAACAAATCATCCATTTCAGTGTCGAAAAGAATAGTAGTTTATTTACATTAGGAAACCATCAAATCTAACAAGTAACAAAATGACTTGACTTTCAGATTGCGTGAATGAGTATTTCAAAGATCAAAACAAGGAAAAAATCATCACAGAAGATAATTTATCCAAGGATCAAATATTAAAGGGATACAAAACAGTCTTAGACTCCAAATCCAGTGACGAGGCACTTGTAAGTTTTAATTCACTTCTCTTCTGAATGCAAACATATTAGCTTAAACAACTATTAAAGAATACTGATGAATAGCATTGACAAGTATTGTTCAGGCACTTTTTGCAAGCTGGGAACCAAGGCACACAAGACACTGTTACAGATATCCTTGGGAGCAATGTGTGAAGCTTGGAGCTGTTTTAAGACATTTTGCTTACACAGTTGCAGCCCTGGATGGATGTCTGGAGTCCGAAATTCAGGTGCCTGTTGATTAAACTATTTTATGTTATCTTCAACTCTTGTGTTAAGCATCAATATTGAATTTAACTCTCTTAGCAAAACTTAATATGCTTTCACCTTAGTTGTCTTCCTGGATTCATGATCTAAGGCTGATAATATTTTTTGTTTCCTCCAATTGGTGGTTGTATTTATTGCAGACTCCAAAATCCATAAGATGCTTATTCCGAGAGCCATGCAGACGACTTGCTGCTGAAGTATCCAAGGTTCTTACAGAGCTTGCTAGGAGTATAAGGAACCACGTCCACTGCTCCCAAAATGTACTATCTGATCACCTGCACGAAGCACTGCAGGACCTCAACTCTGCTATCAAAAGCCAACCGCGCCTGTTCCTCGGCTCCAAAAACACAAAGGATGCTGCAAAAAAACTTGCACATGGGAGATTGAATAACAATTCGTCTTCGTCAGTAGCGTTAACTTCATGTAAAACTGATACTTCATCACTTGTGGAATGGCAAACCAAAAGAAGAGCAGACCAATCAAGAGAATCAACTGACAGAAAGACTTTGAGGCCTACTTTGAGCAAGATTGCAATTACTAGCCTTGAATTCTCAGAAGCACTTCCATTTGCAGCTTTTGCATCATTGCTGGTCGAGATGGTGGCCAGGCTAGATCTAGTTATTGAGGAGGTTGAAGAACTGGCCAGGGCTGCAAATTTCAAAGAGTTCCCTCAGGAAGCCGACACCACAATCAACATAGAATCTGAAGATAAAGGTTACAGAACCTCCAATTTTCACAATCATGTGATTTCTCAATCTGCAGAATGATTGGAGATGTAGTTGCAGTTTCATGGTTAAACAGTTCTGCAATTGGGATAGGTATACAGCAATTAGTCTGGTATGCAACTATTGGAATCTACAGACAGCACCAAGAAGTGAAGTTGTTTGTTTCATATTTTTGTATTGTTATTGACTGTGCTTCCATTGTATCCGGAACATATATTATATATTTAGTATTAATTTTTACAACCAGTAGGCCATGTTCAGAAAACTCGAGGTAATATATCTTCATTTCCATATGATAGCTCCTGACATCCTGCAGCAATTTACTAACAAATTCATAAAGAATAATAGGAAACAGTTGCATCAAAGAGGGACTGAAAGAACAAGAACAAAATGACGAAAATTCTGACCAATATATATATATATATATATATGTATATATATATATATATATATGTATATATATATATATGTATATATATATATATCGAAAATGTTAGCAAACATATCGATAGCCTTCCATTTGATCTTGTAGTTCCAAAGTTATTGTTACAAGGAAAAGAAAATTTTAAAATAAATCTTGGACATGGGCAGATGGAGACTTTTCAGTCAATAGAGTCTTTAAGATCATGGACAACACGTCAACACAAATACAAGTGGTGACTGTTTGTTGAATATAGATTGCCACCTGATTTGGGTGCTTCTACCACTGAAGATGAAATCTTTTGGATGGATGTTAAGGCGTGGTCGTCTTCCTTCACGATGTTAAAAACAAAGATGGGATCGAGATGCGAGTACAACTTGTGTAATATGTAATCATGCAATGAGACTAATAGGAAACCACTTCCTAATATTAATAGGCATACCTTATTTTCTCTAATTAGGATTAGTTTCTTATTTCCTAGTTAGATTATAACTTCTTTTGTTTTTATTTCTACGTTGACTAGGACTTGTTTGGGTTTACCCTATAAATAGAGACCCTTGGAACCTTTTTTATCATGCATATGAAAATTAATGTTCTTTTGATAATTTCTTAGAGCAAATATTTTGGAGGTTTGACCCCTCGAAGTAGTGGAGACTTCATCCCCTCAAAGTGATCTAATTAGGATCCTAATTGGACTAGGAACCTCTCAATTGGTATGAGAGCCTTTCGATCTTCATCTGACAACTACAATATCATGGGTTTTTTGTTGGACCAATAACCTAGTTATCTTCATCTTTAGCTGTCTTCCGTCTCGCATCCGCTACTACCTTCACACTGCCCATCCTTGCTGACAACTATCAACCGGCCTTTATCACTATCTCATTATATATTTTATTTATAGTTTATATCCTTAATCTAATATATCAAATGTCCAAGTAAAATTTATGGTTTCACAGGATTTATCGACATCAAATATATTAACACTGGCCGATTGTTTTACTCGTATCGAAGAACAATTTTAACAAACTTTAAAAGTATTCAATGATGAAAATAAATATCAACAAATAAACAAAGAAAATCACGTAGAAGATGAGCTAAAAAAATTCAATAACTAAGTACAGTCATAGAGTATCCAACTCATTTCGAATTATTATCAAGTCATACTAAACATTTGGAGCGAATGTCGATTAGTGAAAACTTTTATTGATGGCCTCCTTCTCCATCTTCGGCGGGACATGAAAACTCGATGTCCATTACTATAGTTCCTGCTATTTCTTTTTCCCGAAGGGAAGAGAAATGCTGAATGAAGAGAGATATCGATCAAGTTGAAACTTGAACAAATCATCTAGAAGCACAAATGCAATAATATTTTTTATAAAAAAACAAAAGAGTCTAATATTCTATTTTCTTCTTAAATCTTTACTAAAAGTTTATCTCAACGAAGACAATTCATTTGAAGTTCAACCTTTAGATTCATCTGCTGAGAAATTTTTTAAAGATGAGACATCTATAATTCAATCGTCAAATGAACAATCAATTCTTGAAGAATTTACTACAAAAGGCATCATTATTGGAAAGTAATTAATTTATAAAGATACCAATAAGGACTTATTCATGCTTATGATAGTTAACTCAACCTCAAAGAATTTTGAAGATTGCAATGCTCAAAAATCTCAAAGACAATTTTATTCATGCAAAAAGAATTTGGCCAATTTTAAATTCTCTTTATGATGCAAGCTTGTACCAATGCTACTAATGCATAACCAAAGCTAGGTTCTCAAGAAGGACCTTTATTTTATTTAAGTCATCAAGAGACATCATCTCACCCAGGGACGGAACTACATATTGTTGGGCCCCCCAACATTTTGAGATTATACTACTTTATATATGTTTTAATGTTATAAAATTATATGATATATATGTCGGCCCCCCTCAAAGCATCAAATAATCAAGGTTAGTCTAATGGGAAGTGTCATCTTTCATGAGTTGAGAGGTTGAGGGATCAATTCCACTTATAGAAAAAAATTCTTCACACAATTAAATCTTATTTTATTTATCTTTTTTTATTTATTAAATAAAAAATAATTAAGTTTTAATTTATTACTTTATAATATATGTCGGTCCCTCCTAAATTTTTTTCTAGCTTTGTCCCTAATTTCACCAAGCATCAAAAAGAAAAATTATCTCACATATTTCTGCATAAGGGCGGGAATGATAAGAATCCACTTCCAAATATTAATAGGCATACCTTATTTTATCTAATTAGGATTAGTTTCTTATTTCATGATTAGATTATAACTTCTTTTGCTTTTATTTTTTACTTTGACGAGGACTTGTTTGGGTTTACCCTATAAATTGGGACACCTTGAAACCTTTTTTTATCATGCATATGAAAATTGTTTAGAGCAAGTATCTTGAAGATTTGACTCCCTCGAGGTGGTATATTGGAAATTTGATTCTCTCGAAGTGATCTAATTTAGGATCCTATTTGGATTAGGAATCTAACAAAGTCTTAAATCATTTATTTTTCGAATGTCCGACTGAAATGGCAGGATACCCGATGCTCGTGGCTTGACGTTTCTTCTACCAACAACTTCGGCTTGGCGATTTGACATGGCGGAACAAATTTCATCAAACATATGTACTTGGTGACAATGAAAATGAATTTTTTTCTATACTGTGGTTTATATGGACACAAAGAAATGGTCACTTATTTAGAGGGGAAAGACGTTTTACGCTGAAAATATTTTATCTACTGCCGAAGGATTGGACAAATATTTGATCTTTTTTCTATCCTTGAAAATTGTTTATGTATAGCATGAATTTTTTAAAATAAAATTGGATGTATGCAACTTTACCCTCTCAAAAAAAAAAACTATACATAAGAAGTTCGACGAGGAATTCCATCGAAGATTTGGTGGGCGCAACATACCTGGCCTATGTGTGCGCTTGCACCGTTTGCCGGAGCCCTTTCACCAAGGACATACATATTTTACACACAATAATAATCGAACGAAGACAGCAGGACAAATTATGTTGTGCGTACTATTTCTTGGTGTATAGAGAAAAAATATTCTCACTATTAAGAGTTAAGACCAGTAACGTGTGTGCATATGTGTATATATATAAGGGAATAATCAATTAAAAGTTATATAATTCATTCTACTTGACGGCCCAGCCCATAATGGTGAGAGATGTGGGCTCAAGCCGTTACGGCCGGGCCGAGGAAGGATTGTAGGCTTGTTAGCCCAATACACATTGAGGTGTCCACTTTTTTTTTCCTATAAAATTGTGAAATTTTCTGTCGCGCCGGACTCTCAAAAATTTCTGGCACCCGGCATCGATGGACAATCCCATAAACATTTTTTTTATGTTGTGTTGTTTAAAGTTTGCAGGGCAGATTTTTTTTTTGTTATCCAAAATCAAAATTATCCTTATTTAAACTCTTAATTTAATATAGTTCACTTTAGTTCGTATCTGAATTAGGTCAGCTCTTGACGATCAAGCAACCAAATTCTTGTAGGAAGGCTATTGATCAAGTTTTAGAATATGTAAATAAAATAAGTGATAAAGTTTGGGGAGATTCTAAAAGAGTAGCGGTTTGGTTTTCTTCTACAGTCACGAAATGGAACATATTCTCTCTTCATTTGATCCCATGGTTCTGCTCCTCTTTTGCTTTCTCTGGCTTGCCTGCGGCACAGTTGCATAATAACATAAACTTTGCCAACCTTCACATTTCATTTCATGATGCAGCTTTCAAGTTTGTAGATTTCAGTGTTGTGCTCAAATCATGGCTTGCTTAAAGAATATCCTTTTTAGTATACATCCCAATTTCGAGTTAGTCAGGTAAGAAAAAGTGTTGTAGGATACAACAACAACAATAAATCCTTATCCCACTAGGTGGGGTCGGCTACATGGATGCCTTCGTTGATCCATGTTCATGAGATTCGACAAGGTTTTACGCTGGCTGTCGGAACCTAACACAACCCTCCTCCTTTATCCGGGCTTGGGACCGGCTATAAAACATAGGCGGAGTTAAAAAGTGTTGTAGGATAAACAATAAAAATTGAATTGGAGACATTTTGATATTTGAGCGAGTTACTCGTGCCACAGAATAGTTGGCATTATTTGGTTTAGTTCTTGATGTGATTATTCAACATTTTTCCTTACAGAAAAAGACCAAACAAGCTATGATGTGATTGGCTTGTGACAATGAACTTTATTGACAAATTTTACAAACTTTATTGACTTAAGGACTCATAAGGAGCTCAAATGTAAAATCCTCTATTGATATATAATTAAACTTGCAGATATTACAAGCATGCATGGCCGTATTATTACAACAACATTAACACATTGCAGAATACATAAATAATCATCATTGATGCCTGAGTGGATAATTACACCATCTTAATCTTATTTCTTAGCAGCAACATATATATATATATATATATATATATATATATATATATATATATATATATATATATATATATATGCAACTCTCGCTCCTTCTAGGTAGGCAGATAACTTTAACTACAACTCCTCAGGAACAGACGTTAAAAGGGGTCATCCTCATCCTGGAGATCTTTTTTATTCCTCAAATAAAGTCTTCTTCTGCTGCAGAACTCAAAGGCAACCAGTACTTTTGCTGTCTCTAGGAGCAAACTCTAAAACCCGCTGCCCCCAGAAGTCTTGCTGTAGAACATATATATCACAAATACATATCTAGATGTGTATGTTGTTTTATTGGTATATATATATTTCAGTGGCCTACATCACAACGACCAAGTTGTCTTCCTGCAGCCACAAGTTGGCATCTTCCCCTTCACTTGCTTGCCTACAGATTGAAGGGGACACTGCTGAAATATTCCAAGCTTCCGTGCCTGAGGTTAATTGAGGAGAAGAAAAAGTCTGGTCATGACTCAGAAAGATAGGTTGTTAGCAGATTAATCAGAGGCACGCAAGGTTCAAGACCAACCAACAGCATATGATGAATCGATATATGTTGGGAAATCCAGTTCCAGGCCCGGGAACATCATGTCTTCCTCGGTGTTGTACATGTCCATGCAACGCAGAGGGCTCCGAAATTGCGGCTCGCTGCATTCAAGCACAAAGTCTGCCTTTTCTTGATTAGCATTGGGAAAGAGAGGAGAGAGATTGGTAAATGGTGCCAATCCACCAAATGGCAGGGAGACTTCTTGCTCCAGTGATAGACCCTGCATTGCAACAGACCATGCACACTACTCAACAAACTGATCATAGGGAATTATGATGAAAATTTTAGAGGTTTATATTTCCGTTTGTATACTAACCATTGAGGCATCTGATATTAGATAGGCATCCCCAGGGCTGTTGTGCTCATGGGTTTCAATCAGAACAGTGCTTTCTGGAGAAGAAGTGTTGCTCCTGTCGATCAAATTTGTTCCTGGAGATAAACCTCCTCCTGCTCCATGACTGACTTTCTCATAGAAGTCTTTGCAGCTTAAATCATTCGTGGAAGAAGAAGGCAACTTTTTAGCTTTGCATACTCCATAAGGGTCACCAGCTTTTAAGCCCTGATCACTCCGTTTAACTATGCGACACAAGGCATAAGCTCCCTGCACACATGACCAAACAAAGAAATTTGAGTTTCTATGCAAAATGGTAATTCACTCTGAATTAGCATGATGTTGCATTTTCTTTTACCACAAAGTTTAAATTTCCTTGCGCAAGATCTTCGCAAAGACGATACTCATGCATGACCCAATCAGTCCTCTCTCCACCAGGAGCCCGTCCGCAGTAGAAAACAAGAGTCTTCCTCAGGCCAAATACCGACTGATCGCACACAATTTTGCGGTCTTTGCCGGTGGCTTTCCAGTAGCCGCGACGTGTGGCCCTGTTTGTGCGTGATCCGTTGGGATACTTGCGATCACGGGGGCAGAAGAAAAACCATTCAAGGTCTCTTTTAGGAAGAAATGATTTGTCTACAATTACATAACGAAAGTTATCAGCTGAGTGAATTCTTAGGCAAGATTAACATCAAACATACAAGATGAGAAAGGATCACACATACTAAAAACTAAAGCTATTTGCTGTTTGGCATATTGGCATGCAAAAGGAACATGGGCTGCTACTTTGTCTTTATCATTCTCTAATCAAAATCGAACTCCCCAAAGAATTATTCCAGTTGAAAAATACCATCTTGATGTTGATGCAAGAATCCTTTTTAAGTGCATTTACTTTTTATTCAAGTGGGTACTCAAAATTTATGGTTTTTCCAGTGTCTGAATTTGCTTTCAGAAAGAAGAACCAAGTTCTGGTCTATAACCGACATTAGCCCCTCTCTAAAATAGCTAGATTCTCATTGGAAGGAGGCATCTATGTGATTTTTCTAAAAACATGCTGAGGAATCAAGTAGGAATATATGCGACTGCATTTTTTATGCAAATTTATGGAATGCAATTGAATGTTTCTTTTTTACTCTTAATCAACTTTATTGACCATAATTAGCATTCAGAAAGCATCTCGACATGTGAGATCACATCCAAATCGTCCAAATTTCCTAAATTAGCAGTAAAGAATCCAAATAAAGTAAATAATTATAATAAAAAGGTTGAATTAAACTTATAAACAAGGTTTCCAGAAAGGAAAAAAAAACCAGACAAGTCTGAAATAAAAAATATATAATGTGACAAGTTTAGCAGAGTATACCTGGCAGCTCCCATGGATCAAACTTATACAAGTCGATGACTGGAATGACTTCGAGCTCAATCTTGAGGCCATCTACTTTTCTCTTCAGGTAGTAACCCACCAGCTCGTCATCCGTAGGATGGAACCGGAAACCAGGCGGCAGCGTCGCGGTGCTCATCCTTGCAGAGCTCTTAGTTCGTAAACCAAAACAAACGAAAGAAAAAAAAAACACGCGGAAGGTCTAGGACTCTTTTCTAAAGCTTCGAGTTTTAAGAAAAAGGGAAATTAAAGTGAGGATCTTGAACTAATCTGACTTATGGATCACAGTTTGCATAGTGTATCTATTGAAGATCTGGAAAATCCAAAAGTAGAAACTCTTCGCGATGCGGAATCGCTTCTGCAGAGACAATTTGGAGATGATGCAGCCCTCGAGTTCCAAGATCATTATTTTCGGAGAGCACAGCGTGTCTCTGTGCTCCGGAAACACCAAGGCAATGGAAGGAGGTGATCCCTCGCGCAGTGAAGCGTTCAGAACTTGCAAAAAGAACAGGGATGAGAGATGGGATGCCAGAACCGAGAGAGAGAGAGAGAGAGAGAGAGATAGAGGGTGGGGGTGGAAGGTAGGAGTGAGAGCAGGTATTAGAACAGAGCAAGGGGCGAAGAATTTATAGAGCTCGAGGCAAATGGGGGCGAAGGAGATCGACACCATGAAGCAAACCCAAAAAAGGGCGAAAAAGTGTCGACTTTGCAAATACGAAGCGATTCGAAGCATTCGACGGAGCGAGTCTGCGCGATGGGGCCCGCGCGCGAGACCAAGTAAAAAAAAAGAGCGCAGCTCTGTTCACACTCCTCGAGATTTCCCGCTCTTTTTTGTTTCCAGTTTGAGCCAAAGCCTCCATTAATTAGTTTTTTAAATAATGACTTAATTCAATAAGCATCTATTTTGTTTAATATATATATATATTATTAAGGAGAGAGGAAGATGATGTAGGTAATAGAAGAAAAGAGAACGCAGGAGGATGCACATGTTGTAATTAAGGAGAATGAAAAAAAAAGAGCTATAATAATTTTTTAAAACAAATATTATATATATTATTAAATATGATCAAAATAGTATTAGTTCTTTTTATCTTTTTCATTTTATATTTGAAGTTGTAAACAAATATTAAAGATGAATAAAAAAGAGACGATTTCTCTCGTCATTTCTTCTCAACTTGAACTCAACAAAATAAAATAATACTCTCCTCTTCTCCTCCCCTTATTAGCTCAACTCGGACTCCTCGAAAATCAAATATAAAAACTTCTTTGAAATTTTCTTTTGCAACATCTAAATTGTATAATTTGACCATTCACTTTAAAAATGTCGAAATCTCCACCTTTTTATATTCACAGTTCCATGAGAATAAATCTTACGAATGACAAGTAATCCAGATCATCTTGTTCTCAATTTTCCAAAGAAAGTCGTAGGGTGAAGTAAATAACAGAACATGATCATCTTCCTTGAAGTTCCTTTATAAAATTTAACGGTCATACCACATTTTTGTTCGCTCCTTGTACAAGCTAGGGTTGTTATATCCATCAGGTTAGAGTTCATCCAATTACTCTCAATCTATTTGTGTCTGATTTCGTTCCAAGTCTTAATCTAAGTTTGATAAAAATATATAAATAATGACTATATAAGGTTTGGCCTTTTAAATCATTGTAGTTATTTTTAAACTTTTATTCATCTAGTAACACTAGATTACCGCCTAGCCCAATTAAAACAAAACGGTGTA
Source organism: Pontederia crassipes (assembly GCA_030549335.1). Lineage (NCBI taxonomy): Eukaryota > Viridiplantae > Streptophyta > Magnoliopsida > Commelinales > Pontederiaceae > Pontederia > Pontederia crassipes. The sequence continues at coordinate 60,326,674 of CM060196.1, read as the reverse complement.
TTGTCTTTCTCAAACCTAAAATTTGCTACACTGATAAAGATATATATGCGGAGTTCGCTTAATAAATAAATCCTGAACAAATGGGGCATTATAAAAACAGACCATAATATCTTATTTGTATTAGAACGTTGATAATATCTTAACTGTTAACTAAAAACAGACCATAAGAAGTGTCACTTATACTCAACAGTACGATTAAGACTAACTGATGTTCAATTAATCAATTTAGACAGTATAATTCGATTAAGACTAACTAGTACTTTCTAATTCGATTCTATCGATTTGAACGCGAGGACATTCAATTTTTCGCTCTAAACATCGAATTAGTCAATTGTTAATAGAAAAAAAAAGAAAGAAAGGTTAACAACGACTGAACTAAACACCTATCGCTAAATAAGGCAATGACAAGCATATGAAGTTTAGTATGAGAAAATGAACAATCAGATGGGGTTATATTTTTTTTTAAAAAAAATTACACTGGATTGTGATTGAGTAAGTAACTGCACATCGATCATTGGTTAACGAGATTAAAATGTGCACGAATGGATGCTCAGCTCAACCATGTATATTCCGGATAACTCCGAATCCAGAAGATAAGATCTACTGGAGTGAACATGATGATCTTGTTCATGATTTCTTTGCAGCAGCACCATGCATGCATTGCATACTGTGACTTTGAGAGATATGTAATTAATTAATTAACAATCCAGTAACTCGATCGTCAATCTAATTTGGATAAACGTTTATAAATTGTTACTTTTGTAAAACGGCGTGTGATCACTTCGTCCGTTTTCACATGCGCTCGCTTTCACACGTACGTGACAACGAAAAGGTGGATTAATCCGTTAATGACGTTTTATTACTAGTCAGTAGTCACTACAACTACAACTAACATGGACGGGCGATCACAAGTCAAGAGTTGAAGTATTTAATAGTTCTTTTTTTAACATTTAGATCTAAGGGAGGATTAATTAGTAGCATTCGACCAATTCGATATTATTCGAATAGATAAATTCTTTAGTGCTTTAATTTTCAAATTGGATATTAATAGTTTAATTAATTAATAGTATCATTAACTCAAAATATAAATTGGAGAGTAAGCTTGAAACTATAATTACTTACTGTGATTTTCATTTAGAGTGTATGGTCATAGTCTCCGAGATAATAATACATTCATATCTTGGAGTTGAGATGACCAAAATGTTACAGAAACTACTGTGCTAATCTCTTTCACGTGAATATATTAATTCTTCTTGACTAGTCTAATTTTAAAAATGACTATTAATTCTTCTCTCCACATGCAAAATTCAATCATTGAGACTTTCATTTATCATGTCAAATTTTGATGAAAAAGTAAACAATGCATGTTTCGTAATATTGCAAGTTTTCGAAGAGAAACTTTCTTTTGGAGCTTTCGACGTGATTTTCCGTCGAAAGTTCCGAAAGGTTTTCTTAGGACCGTCAGTAACTAATTTTGCTCGGATTTTTTTTCGTCGGAAACTTCTTTGAAAAGTATTGCTTATGACGAATTTAATGAGATTTCTGACGGATTTAATTAATCATCAGAAACTTGCAAATTTCTTGTTGTGAAATACTACTCCACGCTTAGTCAAGCACTAAATGGTTGCTGAACAAGTGCCACATATTGCAAATTAAGTTCACATATTCGTCATTGTGTTGGGTCGTTAAAATTTTGTGGACGTTCAAATTAAAATGAAAGCGACTACCGCGTAGCAAAATGGGCAACCGTGTCTCATGATTACTTGGCTAAGTCTGCGGCAGATAGCAACACTTTTGTGTGTGACATGCATCACCTTAATCAAGTTGGACCTTCGTGTCATCGTCCACATATGTATTTAAAGAGTAACAAGAGAAAAAAAAGGTGGAATTAGAACAAAAAGTAATTAAAAGGTGTGATTATAAAGTAAGTGTGCACTCTGATTTGCATCTTCTGACGTGGAGATATGAATGTTCTTGACTTGTAATGCCCACAAAAGGAAACCGTTTATCCGCAGCTTGAGAAAAAAATTATATTATTATTGTATAATCCAACTAATTAACCATATATGTACACAACTTTACGCAGCATAACATATATAAAATATTGTCTACTTAATTACCTACTGGGATTCTGTGAAAAAAGTTTAATTTTGTACGCAGTTGCTTCTTTAACAAAGATACGAAGGCTTCATGTTCATGAACGAGCAAGGAATCGGCCATTCTATGCCACCTTTACTTTACGCCTTGGAGAAGAGAGAGAAGTAAAATAATTTGCGATCGATACTTTTCTTGCCCTATATAATAATACACGAGCAAACAATTAATTAAGAATTTATATTGCGTGCGTTTAAAAATTACATGTTTGATTAGTAAATTGATAATCATAGTTTTGGGTCGTGATAATTAATGTTGGCTCATGCATAATTTAATTATCCTCTGCGTAAATAGTCACTAATTACAAATATATATATGTATATATATATATATATATATATATATAAGATTATTATAACGAACCGAAAGACACTGTAACTAGAAAATTCGCCATGCAAAACAAGAATTTCAGATCCATCTCTAAACTGCGACGCCAACATGGAAGAAATATGAGGAGAGAGAAAGTAAAGAAAAAAAAAGAAACACTAAGAACAAAAAAGAATTGGTGGGGGGTCAATGGTCGATAATATATTATGTTTTAGAAAAAAAACGTTATCCCGGTCGCTTTTGCGCACGCTTTCGGCGAGCTTGTCCATTGTGCGATGGATCACCGACGGTCGCCAATGGTCGACAGCAACCCACAGCAATTTGTCATTTCATATTCATATAATTAATTAATTTGTTCACTAATAAAACTCGAGCTTTTATTTTTCTTCTTCTTTTTATTAGTATTGGATGGTCGATTTTGAACTCGACTGGTTCCAAGAGTTGTTATTAAACTAATAATAACTGATAATTGCTCATTATCTTAGAACTTTTCATTGGATTAAGTACAAGGAAAACACATCATTTGTTAATGTGTATATATAGTACTTAATTATATATCTGGTAAAACTAAAGCTATGACTCGTGCGTCTGAGTTTTTTTTATAAATATGTAAACAAATATGTTTTCTAAAATGTCTTTGCAAACTTAATTTTCAACCATATGCATGCATCCATCTGCATCTTCCAACTTGATTAGAAACTTCAAAATGTTTTAATTTAGTGGTTGGGGGATGGAGTCAATTTTTCCAAGGCCGAGTGCCGCAATTCCATGTCGAGAGGGGCCCCACAATTTCGTTTTCTTCTTCCAAGAGTTTGGAGGTCGCCAAAGAATGCATGCAAGTGATCTTAAGGTCTATAAAGGCTGTTACCATCAAGCAACAAATGAGATTGATGGCATCAGCAGCAGGCAGATAGTCCCCGTGGGAATTAAATTCTATTCTATTCCACTTCTCAAATAGTATGCCATCCATACAAAACAAATATACATGGCCATCAATATGCAATGTTTTTTTTTAACCTTTAAGCGCTCTTGTAGTTGATGGTGCTTTTTTTATTAAATGAAGTCTCTAATTCGATTGTTTGTATATGTGTGTGTGTGTGTGTTGAAAATTTCATCCGATAATTAAATGTTTTCATACTATAATTGCACATAATTTCGAGTAAGGAAAATTAACTTTTATTATTCTGTATATTGATTTATACAAAGTTGGAAGAATTTGACTGATGTGCTCCATGCATCCTTGTCCATTCATTTTAAAAAAAAGTTATATAGTCATTGATCATTTTCTTTCCGTTGTTTTTTTTTTCGGAATCTAATTTGATATTTGAACGAGAATGCTGTAATAAAATTGATAATTTCAAAAATCAAATCGTGTTAGTTTTTTTGATAATTTTAAGATACTTAATTGGCTAATTAATTATAGAGACCATATTTTGAAAGCAATATTATTAATGGAGAAAGAAACGTTTGACTCATTTATTACAGAAAAATTAATCAGAATTTATTTACGAGGCTAACCCCAAAAGATAATACTATTAAATGAAAGGTGCACAGCATTTACCAGCGCTCAGTCATTAATAGTGTGATCTTAACTATTCGTTTAAGTCATTTAAAAATTATATTTCGAATATTTATATGCCTATTTTGACGTCTTCATTTAATTTCTATATTTTTAATTATCTTCTAAAAAGGTAAATTGGCTCATTTGATATTTAAACAAAATTAATGGGCATTTTGTTTACTTACAATGCATACTTATCCTCGTATATCGTCCAGCTCATGTAGTTTATATACTTTCGTCTAATTATTAATTAACCAAAAATAATAGATGGATGATTAGAAAAAGTTAATCTATAATAATCCGCGGTGATTAGCAGAAATCCTCGGTAATTGTTGGATACGGGATGTGAATCAGGTAGGAATCCAATATTACATGTGATTCTTATGACTTTTCATGTGCATAGATTGAAGTGTAGAATCATATAAATGTCCTTAATTGTATTATTTTTCTATTCTAATGTTGCTTTCAAAACAATTGCAATGTTACATTTTAATTTCTAATTGATCGAGCATACGCAATAATAATGGAGCAATTATTTCTATTCGAGGGAATACAAAATTAATTAGCACACATTTGCAATCGTCAAAATCTTGTAATCCAAATACATTTTGTGTGTACAGTAATCTTTGTTTTATAACAAAAAAGATATTGTAAATGAAAATATCAGCCAACCGATTAATTAGCAACGTTCCTTTGTTCTATGGTCATTAAAGATGAATTACTCGTTTAAAAAACGAAATAATATTCTTAGTTTTCAGGTCTTTACGTCAAATTATATTCACAATTCCAATGAGCACAGATGTGGTAGAAAATTATTCATATTCGATTCGACGGTGACAAATTCGAAGTTAATAAGTGAAATTCCCAACAATTTTTTTGGATGTTATTACATAAAAAAAGTGAACTCAATATTTTATTTAAATAAAAGTAGTATATATATTTATCACTTGAATGGATTCGTGGGTAATATGCATACGCTAATTATGTGTTTGTTGGAGTAAAATTTTAATCTCATATAAAATTATATTTTGATGGTACAAATTTCGAAAGATTAAAGTTAAATGTTGAAAAAGTTTAAAGACAAAGAAATAACTTTATGAATGAAACTTTGATTAAACAATTGATTATGATCTTATTAGATTTTGGATGAATAATAAATATTAAAGTTGTAGAGAATTCTATTATTCTATTCTTAAAATTCAAGATTATCTAATTTGGACAACTGCAAAAAGTTATGCTCAAAATAGTGCAGGTCGGTCAATCTGCCGGTCGAAGTAAATAAGGCCGATCAAGACAATACCGGTCGACCAATCCGAGACACCGGTCGATCGATCAATGTATGAGCTGCCTAGTTCTACGTCATGACTGTTCTGGTCGATAGATCGATCGATGCACTGGTCGATCGATCAGCTCAACAGGTGAAATAAAAAAATATCTGAAAACTATACCGATCGACTGTCCGATCGATTGTTCAAGCACATAAGCTGAAGAAATCGCATAACTGTCACATAGACTGATCGACCGATGTAGTTGTGTCGTCGACCGGTCTCCGGATCAAACGAACAGTAACGAATATTTTTGAATGAGTAAATTATAAAAAAAATTGACGAATTTTCTCTATATTGAAGTCTATAAAAGGAGTGTCAAAGTCAAAAGCAAAGTAATCATCAAAGCATTGAAGAAAAATGTTAAGTTATCAAAAGAAGAATACTTTTCTTGAAGTTATCGTTCTAATTTTATTTTCTTTCTCTCTTATCTTCTTGTGAGCTTGACATTATAAAAGAGAGAAACAATTATTCAGCAAAATTAAGAGAGCTCTTGTGTGAAAGAAGTTTCATATCTTAACTCTTGAGTGAGAGAAAAGATAAACTTTTTATGAGGAGAGATGTGTCTTGCCTCTCGAAGCGGAAAAAATGTAGTTAATGTAAAAGAGCTTTTTTTCCTTACCTCATTTAGAACTAAGGAAGATTTTAATAGAATCTCCGACGATCTCGAGGTCGGAAAGTCGGAATGAAGACGTAAGTCAAGATCTGATCGAATCTCATCAACAACCACATATTTTTTTGTGTTTGCATTCTCTCTCTTTCTCGTATTGTGTTTACGATATGATCTAAATTATATTGATTTAAAAGATTTAAAGAATTAATTTTTAACTTTCGTGATGTATTTTGTGAAATTGATATTTTTAATTTTTAAACATCAATTCACCATCGGTGCGCTTTGTTATCCAACAATATTAATTAGTTAAAATTTACTTTTCTCTAATTAAAGAAAATTACCTTCAAAATTAAAATTATGCATATATAGTCAAGGAGAAAAAAATGATCTCAAAGTAATTAGCACAACATGCAAATTTTTTTCTCTCTCTAGCGTTGTGTTTTTTTTTATTCGAAAGAAATGCGGACATCTCCTCTTTTTGACCCGAAAATAAATATATAAAAAGTATTTGGGCATGGCAAACAATATTTAATTTCTCATTTTCTAAGTGATATTTAGTTAATTTAAAGCAATAAAAAATATATAAGAAGAGGACAACAGACATGTAATCCATCATTGGCGACGTGATGGTAATGATTCATTTTTTTTTTATTTTCATGTGGACAGTAGACGAAGAGTACTTGTCATGAGTTTTATTTTTCCAGCTACTATTATATATTTAAATGCAAGGAACTCAAAATTGTACGTACACGTGACTAATTTTACTCGTCTTTTTTTATTAAAGGACATTATTTTAACAAAAAAATCGAGTATACTATTAATTTAAACATGATAATTAAATGAACCGGAGCGGAATTGCATGATACTCAAGTAAATTATATCAAATACCTTTTAATTTTAGACTCTTTCCCATCGTTATCTTCAAATTTTACTTTATAATAAGATTACTCAACATTTTTAATTTATTTCACCAACAACCCTTTTCAGTTATTATCGATGATTTCTTGGTCACTCGTTGGCGTTGCATCCCCATGATAATTTTCTTTCACCACCACACAAGTAATACTCCAACATGATACCATTGAAAAAATAAATTAAAATTAAAACGTCCTCGTGTGACGCCTCGCCTTGGCACCGGACATGCAAGGGAGCCCCCCCTCAGCGTGTCCGATGTCGACGATGCAACGAGGGGAGGCAGCATGCCCTCCCCCTTATGCGCGTCTAGTGCCGACGAGGCAGCACAGAGGAGGGGCGACGACCCTTCCCCTCTGCGTGCACGGGGAGGGGCGCCACACCCTTCCCCTTCTCTTCATCATGGTGAGGAGAGGGGAGGGGCGGCCACCCCCTCCTTTTCTCCCTTTGGCTGTTGGCGCTCGGACGACACATCTCTTGTCATCAAGAATGTCGTAGAGAGAGGAGGGAGCGCTTATTATATTATATTTTTTAATAATTTGCTAATGTAGTCTACGTGATAGTGCCACATTGAATGTTTACTTACGTGACAGAGAGAGAGCGTCACCATGTCAGCGAAGTGATCAGACGTTAATCAACGGTGAAAAAGACATTCGGTGCAATGAGTTAAAAAAATAGATGACATTCATGTTATAAATTAAAATTGAAGAATATCGCTGAACAACGTTAAAGTTAGAAGACATTTGACACAATTTACTTCATGATGCTCTAGATGGAATTTAATTTAATTTATTGATTCAAATACACACAAAGTTTGATGAATAGTGTTACTTTCTTTTTTATTTATTTGATTTATATTTTCCATCTTCCTGCAAATTTCCAAGAGAGACATAAATGCGTCGGGAGTATATAATATACATGCAACTACTGCCAGAGCGAAGTGGACGGCAACATACTTCACGTGTGTGTATATGTTTTGTTTTTGTTTGGGAATGGAACTATTTAACATAATTTAATGTATTCTCTCTCTTACTTTGGCGTAAATGGCACAAAAGTCTATATGAACAAACCAAATATTACAAGAACCAATCTTGTCTTTGCACGTCTCCTTTATGTTATCTTCGATGTATAATTTTTCTAGCCTAAAAAAATTCACTTTTAATTCATTTTGTAATATATTCATTATTTATTTCCTTCAATTTATTTAACTGCTATTTATTTATCCATTTTATTAGTTGAACAAACGGTTCTAGCGATAATATTATAATATCCAATTCTCGTGTTAAATGATTTTTTTTTATTTCATCAATTGGAGTGTCATAATTGTTTGTCATTATATATTATTTCATTGTGCATCCTATTGATATATATAGTGGTGTTCACGGGATCAGGTATGGTTGAAAATTTTCAATTCGAGTTGATCTGATTTGATTTTTTTTATTTGCTTATTAATTAGTTTTAGTGCTATATTTGATTTATTTTTAAAAAAATTAAAATAAATCATTTTAACTATGGAATAATATTCTAATTTTCAATTTTTTTTTGTTTCTTAAAATGAATATTAAATAATATTTCATGAAATAATATAAAAATTGAGAAAAAAATTAAAAAAGAAGGAAAAAGTGATTGGGTGATCCGATCGCTCGAACTGACATAATTGAAATTGAGACAAAAAAAATAGAAGAAAAAAGGTGACCCGACCACACAATCAAACTCTAATTAGATCGGATTGGATCGAATTTTCTACCCCTAAGAGTTGTGATATCGTGCAACTAGATCGGTTAGGTCGAATCGAATTATTCATGGACTCGACCCGAGAACCCTAGATATATATGATTTATTGGGCCAATTAATTCCCCCCAACAGAATATAACTTATTGGGCCAACTTTTCAAATAGTGCTATCGATATTTTTCATTTTTGTTTTATTGTAGTTTCTGCACTTACATAAAATTATAATTACAGCAAACGAATAGTTGTAGTGGAAGAATATACATCACAGGGTCCATGAAAGGAAATGAAATTTCGTCATTAATGCTCTCGTATGGATTAGGCAATATACTTATTGAAATTTTCGAATACTATGGTAACACTACAAAAAAACATTATTCATGGATGTAGATTGCACCCTTACAAGAAAATAAAAAAGAATCATATTTTACTAATGATAAGGCGCATACTAAGATGTCACTCACCTGATCTTTTCAATATCTTATGCCTTATATGGAAGAAGACAACATCAGCCGTTGGATACGAATCCAACCATCGATGCGAAAATGCTAAAAAGAACCATTTAATTCGTGCGTGCGTTATATTTTTCCCAATTAATTACTGATTCATTCGCTCGCGTATTTATTGTTTTCCCTCATTAATTAGTCGTCTGGTTCATGAATAACATGATCTAGTTCCAGCTGCATTTATCGCCAAAAATATCTCTAAATCAAATTAAAAGATGCAAAGAACGCGTATTATGTGAACCTTCTGACAGCATCTTCCCGTTGGTGCCAAAGGACTGTAACAATATGGACACGAGTAATATGTGACGTGCGAATATATTGCATGTAAAAGAAAAATAATTAGAGTGCATTATATATCCAACTCAATTTATATTTCATATATATATATATATATACACGATAATTTACAATGCTTAATCGTCATAAAAAATATTCTCACTCCGTTAATTCCCATATCATCACCACAATAATTGTCGCCGGTTTTTATTTAATAATTACCACAGTCAAAATATTTAAATCCATGCTCTCTAATAATAATAATAATAATAATAATAATAATAATAATAATAATAATAATAATAATAATAATAATAATAATAATAATAGTAATAATAATAGAGTGGAAGAACTCAAATTAATTAGTCCTTATCATTAGCCATCCTCCCCCATTGTGACCTCCTCGCGCTTCTATATATGCATCCGTGGAGCCTCCTGTTGCTTATAATTCAAAGCTGGTGAAGAAATTGAGCCTCTTGTGCACAGATTTATATCCCTCTCTCTCTCTCTCTCTCTCTCTCTCTCTCTCTCTCTCTTCCACTCTCTCCCCTCCAGGAAGAATGGATCCCAATGAAGCCATTGTTATAATCTCCGATGATGAATCAAACGGAGCACCGGTGACCAACGTGATGGATGGCTATGCCGTCAACACTACTGCCGTCGATAACACTACAAAGGGCACTAACAAGAATAGCATGAAGGGAACTCCAGTGGAAATAATATCCACAGAGGAAAAGGTAAAGGGATTTCAAGAAATAGTCGTAGATAACTACGTTCTTATACATGCTTCATCTTCCTTTGATGTTTATTTGTATGCAATGGTTAAATGTTTGATTCATTTGAAATTTTGAATATATAATTGACGAAAATGTAAATCATACTAGAAATATCACAATATTGTCGGGGTAATCGATAGGATTCCATGATGCATGATACTTCTTGTTATTAATTTGATATAGGTTTTTTATCTTTTATTCGAATTAACTTTCTAGCATCTAGTTGATATCTAGACATCTTCCTCAAATGTTGATGTTATTTTTTGTCTAGTGATAGTTACATGCATTCAGTCAATCATTAGATCTATGTACTTCACATAGATTTGCACAAGTACTTATTATTTATTAGTAAAGTAGTTATTAATGACATTTTGTCGAAATGCTAGCGATCGTATCAGGAAGTTCGTTATTTCCGTTGTACGGAGGACGTTGCATTTGTCGGATCTTTTTCTAGTCTTGCGTGTAAAATTTGTCACTACGCATTAGTACGCCATTTCACTTACCTATTATATATTGTCATACATGGCATCATATCTATGCATAAATTCAGATTGCAGCCTAGAAATTTAAGTATCATTATCTGAAAATATTTTGAGAAGTACTAAAATCCAAGTAGCATTTTCTTTCCCTAAGCCAAAGGCATGTAACTTAATTGATTGTTTGGTGGCATATTTTTTAGTATAACAATTAGGAAGAACATATAAGATTTAACAAGTCTAATTGATAATAATTAATATTAACTTACCTTGCTACTTATGTTCTTTGAATAATTGTTATTTTGATTCAGGCTAGATATAAAATGATTGAATCTATCTACTTTAACATGTCTAAATTCTTAGTTTTCAATTTTGCACCAAGTAATGCATGACCCACTATATATACAATCATTTTATCTGCCAAAGATGCTGGTCGACATTAGAGATCACACCTCATGCTTAAGAATTTTTTAAATTTAAATCTCACTTCAAACTAAGGAGCTAAGTTTATTGATCTTGCTGATGCATGGTGGAAAAGATCTTAACTTCTTATTCTTCATGCAAATTATTATGTTTATAGTATCAATAACATTTATTTGTGATTCATAAAATGACAAATAATTTGTAGCATACTTAAGTACACTGTATAAAAAGAACATATTTTATGCATTGAAGAATGTGAGTGACTAAAAGAAATATTCATCTTCATTGACTGTGTGTGTGTGTGGAAAGTCTCCATTTTAAGCCTTTTTATGATTTTTGAACAGGTTAATAACCGTTATGATTGGAAAGAAATTCCTAAGAAAAAGAGAACTAAAAAGCCTCCTAGTCGCAAACAAAGGAAAGCAGAGAGAAAGAAGGCACCCGTTGAGCCAAGGCGAGGTTACAAAGCTCTTCTTATTCGAGCTAGCTCATATCCGATCCCAAACCCCACCCAATTGCAAAAGTGATGTTAATTTCTGTAGCATCACTATATACATGTTTACTCATCCCATCTTTGTGCAATAGCCGATAGAGAGGCTGAGAGGCACATTTATTTTATGAATAATGGATGACATCTCAATAATATCTTAGTATCAATGACTTTGGATATTAGTAATTTGTTTTTGCAAGTATGATGTGTTTGCTCATGGTTCTAAGATACATATACATATAATATACATTTATGTGTGTTGTGTGTGTTATATTTGGTTGGTCTTCTCACAGTATCACAAATAGAATTCCAGTGTAGTAATGATGAGGTAAATTTTATTTCCAATGACCCTTTCAAAAGAAATAAACAAATTTAGAAAGAATTATGTTCTTAATTTGAACTTGGTAAAAAAAAATCTGCCATTAAATGAAGAATAATTAATTATCATTCTTTAATTGTAGTCATTATACATGGAATAAGTTAGTAGTTGCCTTAGTCAGATTAGGAATAATTCTTTTTTTGTGGAAAGATTGGTTCTAGTTCAATTCTATTGTGCATTTATTTCACAAAATGAATGTGGACATCATATACTTAAATACAAAAAAAAAATTCATATATGGTTCATGTATCTAGATAAATTAGAAATGTACAACAGATCATTCCATACAATATAGAGCAAGTTTGATTGACACAAAATCTTTTGTTGATCCACCCCAAGTGAGACAAATAACATAGTTGATGAAAGTCGAATGTGAATTGTTTTCACTTTCAATCAAGCAACATAAAAGACATTTTTTGTTTATGCACACTTCTGAATGCAAATCATTGTGATAACATATTTGGGTAAAATTCAAGAAAAAATGGCAAGACTACACAAAAAAAAATTACATTTATTAATTAGGACATCAATTGAAATATATTACAAGAAGAGAAATGAGATGTCTCATCTGTCACACATGCACAGGATTAATTAAAGTTCTGCCTTGTTTTTTCCTCCAAGTGTAAAGATGAACTTCAACTTGAATCACAATCCTCTCTTGGCTTGGCTTTACAAAAGAGGTGCTAGTCCTGCACAATTTAACATATTTTAATCTCCAATTTCCATGGACAAACCTCTTAACAACCATTTTCTCGTGGCTACTTATTTAGGGAAAAAGAAAAAAGGAACACGAGTTACCATAGAATGTTAATTTTGTTCCTCCCCCTTATCACAAGCATTAAATTAAAGTCGAGTAAATAATAAATTATTCTTAGGAAATAATAATTATTCTTAGGAAATAATTATTCTTAGGAAATTATTCTTAGTCGAGTTAATTTTGTTCCTCCCCCTTATAAGGAAATAATGAATAAGTAATAATGCACATTCATTAGTTGTGTTTTAATATCCATTTAATGAAATCTTATGACATTTAAAGTATTTGATTAATTATTTATAAAGCTTTTATTCCTTAAATTATTCACTGTATGTTTATCAATTCACATCGTTGCCTGTGACAGATAATGATTTTTTTGTTATAAAATAGAGCTTATTTAATTTCAAAAGAGAGATAATATCGTATTTAATACAAAACAACGAAAGACAGCTAATGAAGACTCCCATTAAACAAAATGAATTAATAATCATTAAATTATAATGTCATTGAACTTTCCTTTCCATAAAGAGTTACCACAATATTAATTCCAGGGTGCATTAATTTTCTTCACGTAAATTAAATATTTTTTCCCCTCGCCAACCATCTGATAGATGTTGTATATATTTATTTTTCTTATTTTTCTATTTTTCGTAGTAATAAAAATTAATCCATAGCTGATCCTTTGACCGAGCGTTGACCCAGGGCCCCCTGCAGCAGTTTCGAGGAAGCTTCTCGTCCGTGCATCTCCGCGATCCCGAAGACGATCTCACCCAAAACTGGCGCTTATTTTTTCGCTGCAGAACCAATCAATTTCTTTTTTCTTCTCAGTTCTCACTACGCATAGAAATTGTTTCCTTTTCTCTTCCTTACTTTTCCGTCGCCTCGTCGAGCGTCGTCCAATTATATGCATGGAGACGAGGTAACGTAACAGAGCAAAAAGTGTCTTCGCCCCCATGCAGCACTCACACGTGTGCTCCCGGACACGGACAACCCTCCCGCCCACCAAATAATCTCAGACTCTATTTTCTCTCTCTCTCTCTCTCTCTCTCTCTCTCTCCTTCTCTCTCCCCCTTCCCTCCCGCCAGAAGACGACACCAAAGCCCAAGCTAACATCGAGGTTGTTTTCCTCCCTACAACTTTTTTCTTTTTTCCTGATCGAAGGAAAAATAAAAAAACAGGTCCTAGGCCAGTTAATATCGATCGAATACAAACTGTAACGCTAGTTAGATGAAAAAGGGTTCAAACTTTACCATATGTGTTTTCTATATAACATGTGAATTCTGATCGTCAAGATCAATATACATTAGAGATAAGATATAGCAATGTATGTACTGTGGCCATAGGCTGAAGTGTACTGTTGCAGGGTGTTCTTGAGCAAGATCGCATGGATATGTCCCAATATATTTGATTGGATCTCTGATGTGGCAAAGCAACGCAAAGCTGAAAAGATGCCTTGCATGCCTTGGCGCTTAACCGTGTGTTTAAGTGCTCATTGTTTTCAAGTGCTTAAAAGGTTTTTGTGCCTATTCACTTAATTCTTCGGCCAGCCGTTACAATTTCTGAGTCAGATGGCCAAAGCAATGCAACAACCACGCAACAAGCATGCGCCTCTCTCTCTCTCTCTCTCTCTCTCTCTCTCTCTCTCTCTCATTAAAAGCTGACAGCATCCAACTCAGATCAAATGGAAGGTACAGGACCATCAATACTCCCTCTCGTTTGCTCCACAGCCACGTATGCGAGTCTATCTTTCTTCTCTCTATATAAGGACCTTTTTTCTTTCTCTTAATCTCCACCTTTTCGATCGAGTGTGGCTTAGTATATAGGTCCCTATAGTAATATATCACATATACAAAAAAAAACATGGCCTACAACTTCTTTTTCAAGAGCTTGGGCTCCTTCCAGTCCTCTTCGTCCTCCTCCCCAAAGGCCTTGGTGGAGAGAGACTTGCTTAGTCTTCTTGAGGAGAAGAGCTATGGGGCATCAGGTCTAGATGTTAGCCTCTCACTGTGTCCCCCGAACTTTGTCAAGAAATGTGTCACCTGTGGTGAAATCAATACGCCTCTGTGGCGAAATGGCCCCGATGGACCCAAGGTGTGATCATATATACATACATAGATATATACTTCTAGCCATATATATTTACATTACATCTCTCCTCATCCCATTTTCTTTTCATAAGTTAACAAGCATTATAATAAGTATCTCAAAGGTTAGCAATAATATTATGCTGATCATCTCAAGGTTTTTACATCACAAAAAAAAATCTACATAAAGGATGTATAGATCCGATTTTGTTATACTTAAAATATCATGGAATAATGTACATAATGATATTTTACATTATTTGTTTGTTTCCATCCTCGTTTAAATAAAAGGATTGACATTTACATTATACATGTATTTTTTTACATCATTAACCACATCTATTTTGGGAAAATGTCTACTGGATGCATTTCAGATTTTTTTTTTCATATATTCTTATGTACTTTTTCCGTTTGTTTTTCCAATTGACTCATCTCTGTTGAGTATTAATTACATAATTTAGTTCTGAGTTATTTTGCATATAGTTCTGAATATTTAGTTTTCCTGACATATTTCATACAAATTCCTCATAGATACAAATGTAAACATAAGTTCATGATTAAACCAATAATTAATTAATAAACTGTATGTGTGATAACAACAATTGTCACATCATATGTTCTTTTACTACTGCCCACATATATAGTTATCTAGTGATTATTGCATATGTCTTTTTCCATTGTTTTGTTACCCAGACTGTCTGTCTATATGATCATTGCAGATGAAAGGCTATAGTATTATGATAATTGGCATAAAAGCTGAGAAAAATGAAGAATTACTTTCTTGGAATTTATTGATAATTACTAAAATTTTTAGCGTTACGATAATATTTTTGTCAGGTCTTTTAATTATTACAATAAATGTACGCAATTATTGACACGATTTTACCGCATTTATCAGGCGGATAACGATGAATCGACTGTTATTCTGAACATAACATTAATATGTACAATATTTATTGTCTAGTATTTAATTATGAGTTTCTTCTTTTATGCCCACTACAATTAATTATACTTGGTCAGATGATATCTATCTCTACAAAATATCATTACATATACCATGCCACATTGTCCATACTGGTTTTATTATAAGCATAATACATATCAGTCACTTAAATTTCTACATATGTGTCATGTTCAGATTAACACAAGTTTCTGCCACTTCCACTTCATCCATATATTGTGTAACTTTTGCATGGCTGAATATTATGTGCTCCTTTTCCATGTTAAATTGGGTAGACTTTGTGCAATGCATGCGGCATACGGTACCGAAAGGATGAGAAGAGGCTGAACACTGAGCTTACCCTAGCTCCATCTGCCCCAACAGTTCAGGGAAACAATCGTCGCAACCGGGCATGACAAGGAGAAATACAACTTCTGCCTCAAGGGATACTGAATGTGGTTGTGGTTTCATTGTTCTGGTCAAGTTTGTCCCTCCTCATAGCTAAATCTAGAAAAAGATATCCCCTTGGGGTTAGTTCCATCATATGTAATAAACTTTAGGAGGGTGTTGGGGGATGATCATATATGTGCACCTTTTCAAAATTTGAGAGCAAAATAATATGAATATTACCATTCGTTTTCTTTGTCAGTTGTCCTTCCTGATGGTAAATTAAAAATGAAGACAGTATACATTTTAGACTTTTTTTCCACTCCACAACATGCAATGATTGGTGACCCAACTTCAACACTAGATGGCCGAAAAAATTTGGCCAACATCCAATATTTCATGTTTGGCATGTCCTCATGAAGTATGCTAAATTGTTTTTTTTATCATAATGAAAGTAACTAACTCACATTTATAAAAGAAGTTAGGGCAAAAGCAGAGCATCTCTCCAAATTGATTCTTTGGAAGTACATTAAACCCAAAGAAAATTCAAGGTTACATCTTCTAATCGCTATTGTTGAAATAGATGTGAGATTATGTTCTTCCCTCTAGTTTCCTACTTGGATTAACAAGTACTATGTGCAAATATCATTTCAAATTCATTTTATCTAAATAAAAAACACAGACATACACACATATAGCATTATAGTTCCAAATTGCATATATAATTCTATGTGTTTTTAAGTTAAAAAAAAAAGAAAACTGACATGTAAGTAATTCAATTTTATCTAAAGTATCATATAACACGTTTTCATGTTCATAAGTTACTAAATACACATTTATGAAAAAATGTTAGTTGAACATCTTCATAAAAGAACAGTGCTTGACATCAATATTGAGGGGTACTTTTAAATTTTCTCCTAAAATGTATTTATAAAAAAATATGAAAAGAAAAGAAAATAAGTGAAGCAATATCTCTTTCGTGGTCTGGCTGTTCTCTCAGCAATAGCAAAAGAAAGCGATTATGTTATTGGCTCTTAATTTCTCTATCCGACAGAAAATTGTAATGTAATCAAATATAATTTTAATTAATTTGTTAATGTATAAGAAAACTTTTAAAGTTCTCTTCCATAAAAGATTTTCTACAACTAATTTTCATTGTAACTCAAAAGAACCTTAAATTGATTAATAGGTGTTTTGCGATTTCAAACTCGAAACAAACAAAGAATAAATATTGGAACCTAAACAACAATGCTAACTTTTACACAATTTAATTCATAAGTTGTTCTATTGAGCTTGAAAGTAACAAAATAGCTTATTTGATTAAGAATATAGGTAATTCAGAAGAAAAAAATATAAAATTTATTCCCCTTTTTTTAATAATGACAAAAATAATTGTTTTGTCCCTTCACATTTATAAAAATACAAAACATATTTGCAAATTGGTGGTTCCTATTTGGAGAAGAATCAACCGAATGTCAATCCTCTTATTATGGCCCAAGGTTAAAACATTTCCTATATAACCAATGAAGTTAATATTTAGTTATTCTATTAAGAATAAAATATTTTACTAACTAATGCAGCCCAACATTTGGCGAGGCTAGGCCATGCACGTCGAGCACGCACCAGGTTGTGTCTATCACCTAGAGGTGGACTTTCGGGCAATGCCGGATCGTGTCGGCATGCACTTTTGGAGACCCAGCCCGATTTTAGCCGGACGGATTAGGTCGTGCTAGGTTGAGCCGTCCATTTTTTTCTTTGTGTATTTGTAATGCTCCCAAAATTCGTTCTCATGCCACGCTGACAGTCAGACTGATCAAGAGAGTGCTACCACTGCCTATGACTTACTTGACTTTGACTGGTCAACAAATGACCCACGTGGCAATAGAAATGATAAAGAAATAATAATAACATGAAAAATACGGAAGAAATATCATTGTGAATTAACAGATATCACATGACATGAGATAATTTAAAAAAAACAAGGAAACAAGGATAGTTCAAATAGTTCTAGAATATCAACAAAAGCAAGGCTAAAAGGAAAATTCAAGTGTTTAATATATACGACATCAGATAATTCAAATGCAGAATATAAATGGCGGAAAGCTATAGTTGTATTGCAAGTCATGTGGCGCCATCCTGGAGCTCTGCATCATCCACCTCCTCCCTAAGCAGGGTTCTCACCTGCAAAATTCCAAAGCAGGGACATAAAATGCCCGTGAGCTAACGTCCAATACTCATAGAGTCATAGACGATAAAATGATAACCAATGATCAATTACTTTATGCTTTACTTTAATAATGCTTTATACAATACTATGCTCTGTGATCCATTACCATTCTTCGTTATCCATTACCATGCTCTATTATTCATTACCTTGTTCTGTTGTCCATTATCATGCTCTGTTATCCATTATCTTGTTCTGTTGTCCATTACCATTGTTTAGTTATCCATTACCATGATATGTGTGGGACTACGTCTTTTACATTACTATGAGATCCTTGATGTTCTTTATCCTATACAAGTTCGTCTTTAATTAGTTGGAAAGTTATAGGTGTCTCTACACTGAATGTTGTCAGGGTGCCCATAAACGGAAAGGTGTACACTCAGGCACAACATTTTCGGAATACAGGTGGGAGAGGACCTGCATCCCATGAACAATGATCGTTACGGACCTGTAGGTTCACTGTCTCCTCAGCTAAGCTACATGTCCCTTTGGCATAACAATATAATTCATGTGTCCCCGTGGGGGAAGAGTGTGTTCACTGTGTCACTCTTATTCAGAGCACGGATGAGAGAAGGCATGTGGTCCAAGAGCAGTGGTAGTTAAACCAGTAGGTACACTGTCTTCTCAGTGCAGCTACCTACCCCTCCATTGTACAATGCTTTGACCTTTACCATGAACAACACATAGTTATCCCATTCATTTCTCTTTGCTTTAGTTATCTTCTTTACAAGTGAGGGGTTCACAATCGTGATTCAGAGAAGGGGGTAAAGTCTGATCCCCTTCCTGCGACAAAGGATCCGTTACTTGTTTCACTACATTGGACATGGCCTACACTGGCCAGTCGAAGGTTTAGAATTCATCACAGTGGCTCTGGCCCTTTAAGGGCATTTTAGTCATTTGACAAGTGCTCTGGCCCCTCAAGGACATTTTGGTCATTTCACTTTAAAGTTCATGATTTTCTCTCTTTGGACCGGTCAACCGTCCTGATGGACCGATCGACCGATATGGTCGAATCGGTCGACCGCCCAAGGGACGGTCGACCGCCCAAGGGACGGTTGCCCAATACTGCTCTCGGCCGAATGTCCCCTCTTGGTGATCCAGTCGACCATTCGACGTGAATCGATCGACCGGTCGTTGTTGCAGGATCGGTCGACCAATCTAGGAGTCGATCGATCGTACACAATCGGGCTCGACGGCTTCTTGCTGGGTCGGTCGACCGACCCCCAAGGAATCGATCGACCGACCCTGATTCATGACGGCACGACGTAGATCGGTCGACCAATGTGGTGAACCGATCGATCGATTCTTCGTGCAGAACAGAGTCACCGGTTGGAAATTCCATTTTCGATCGACCTCTGATCGTCCGATCGTGATACTCATAGTACGAAAAACATTTCTAGTCATCTCTAGGCCATAATGGAATCAAAATGCGTGGAAAATGATTAACATTTAATCATCTAGGGGATTTCTACTTCTATGGTACCTCTATCGGTTAAATTCTCGTCGCTGCGATCGCTGTCATCGGTCTGGTCGGTCACCAATCATCCTTGGCCGGTGGGAGTGCGTGCAAGTACCTCACATAAGGTTTGCGGGTGTGGGATCATCTTACGTGCGTTGTTCATGCTTGCGTGGTTCGTTCGTCCGTTTGTCGCCAGTTCGTCGGTGAAGCAGCAGACGAAGAAGAAGAAGAAGAAGGTGCGACGGTAGGGTGGGAGTCCAAAGGAGGTCTCGGCCGCCCCCTTTGGTGTCTCTTATACATGGGTGGCCACCTCTCTTCTACAGGGCGACGTGGAGAGGGAGGCCGGTCGTGAGGGTGAGTGGGGGAAAGGGGGAGGGAGACCGATTCTCTCGTCCCATTTTTTTCTTTTTATTCTGAATTTTGTTTTTTTTAATTTCAAATAAGGGAAATAGAAATGGGCTGGGTATTACATCACTATCTCCTTAAAAAGAAATTCGTCCTCGAATTTAGATGGGAGTCAAGGCTTACCAAATAGTTTGGAGAATTTCTCTCACATTTTTTACTCTAATTCACACGTGGCCTCTTTGCCTTGACGGTGCTTCCACGCCACTTTGACCAATGTCACTGTCTTCTTTCCTTTTTGGACCTCTTGGTACTCTAATATTTCTGTGGGCTGTTCTTCGTACGTTAAATCCTCTTTGAGGTTCGGCTCCTCAATTTGGATGACGTTGACATAGTCGTGTTTGTATTTTCAGAACAACAAGACGTGGAAGACGTTATGCACTCTGACGTATGCCGGGGGTAATGCCAACATGCATGCGGAATCACCAAACATATCTAGAATTTTGAAGGGGCCCACATACCTTGGGCTCAATTTTCCTTTCTTGCTAAACCTCATTACACCGTTGGTTGGTGAGGCTTTGAGCAAGACTTATTCACCGGCCTTGAACGTGTGCTCTCGTCTTTTCTTGTCGGTGAAGGCCTTCTGTCGGTCTTGAGCAAACTTCATCCTTTTCTTTATGAGCTCAATTCGATCAGTGTATTCTTGTGTTTGCTTGCGAAGCTCAGTGCTCAGTAGCTTTCTTTCGCTGACTTCTCCCTAGCGTGCCGGGGAACGACATGGTCTGCCATACAAGGCTTCAAACGGGGACATCTCTATGCTTGCATGATAACTGTTATTGTATGCAAACTCAATAAGAGGTAGATGGTTGTCCCAATTACCATGCCAATCCAAGGCACATGCTCGAAGCATGTCTTCCACTGATTGGATAGTCCGTTCTGATTGTCCGCCAGTTTGTGGATGAAATGCAGTACTATAACGCAGCCTTGTGCCGAAAGCATTCTGTAAGTTTTTCCAAAACTTGACGGTGAACCTTGGATCTCTATCGGACACGATAACTGAGGGAATTTCATGGAGCCTGACGATCTCCTGCACGTACAGGTCCATTAAGCTATCCAACATTGCTTCACATTGATGGGTAGGAAGTGGACCGATTTGGTAAGTCGATCCACTACCACCCAAATAGCATCGTGTCCCTTCTGAGTTCGAGGGAGACCTGTGATGAAATCCATGGTGATTTCCTCCCACTTCCACTGTGGTATCCCGAGACTCTTTATCGTACCCTGAGGCTTCTGATATTCTCTTTACCTGCTGACAAACTATACATCTAGACACATATTCTGTTATTTTTTTCTTCATATCTGGCCACCAAAAGCTTCGCTACACGTCTTTGTACATCTTTGTACTCCCAGGATGGATCACGAATTCGGACTTATGGCATTCATCCAAAACTTCTCGTCGCAGAGTTGAGTTGTTGGGTACCCATAATCGGTCGCGGTACCGAATGCCACCATTTGATGAGACCTTGAAGTCGTTTCCTTCCAGACTCGTTTTGTTCATCATGGTCTGGCAGTCAGAGTCTTGAACTTACTCCGTGATGATCCGCCCAATAAGATCTGGCTCGATCCGCTGCATCATCATGAGCGAGCCATTAGGTGTTACCTGCGGAGTCCACTTGAAGAATTCTACCATCATCTCATATTGTCGGAGCCGCATGAAGGCCACTGAGCCTTCCCACTTCCGACTGAGGGCGTCTGCTACTGAGTTTGCCTTCCCTGGATGATAGTTGATGGCGAACTCGTAGTCCTTCAGAAATTCCATCCATCGTCTCTGGCGTATGTTCAGATCTCTCTAAGTGAACACATATTTCAAACCCTTGTGATTTGTGTATACTATGAACTGTTCATCATACAAATAGTGTCGCTAGAGCTTGAGAGCAAAAACTACAGCTGCTAGCTCGAGGTCATGAGTAGGGTAATTAACCTCATGTTTCTTCAGTTGTCTTGATGCATAAGTTACCACCTTTCCATGTTGCATCAAGACACATCCCAGTCCTGTGCTGCTAGCGTCACTGTAGATGACATACCCACCACTACCAGATAGTAATGTGAGTATGGGTGCGGACGTCAATCGCTTCTTCAGCTCCTAGAAGCTTTCTTTACATTTTGTGGACCAAATAAACTTTTCGTCCTTCCTAGTGAGCTTGGTCAATGGTAGTGCCAATCTGGAGAAATCTTTGATAAATCTTCTATAATATTCTGTCAGACCGAGGAAACTTCTGATCTCTGAGACGTTCTTCGGCTGAGTCCAATTTGACACTGCTCCACCTTAGTTGGGTCGATTGATATCCCATCTTTGGAAACGATATGCCCCAGAACATCATTTGGTCCATCCAAAATTCACATTTGGAGAACTTCGCATATAATTTCTTCGCTCACAATGTTTCTAAGACGATCCTCAGATGTTCCTTGTGTTGCTCCACACTGGGTGAATAGGTGAGAATGTCATCCACAAAGACGATCACGAACTTGTCTAGATGTTCGTTGAACGTCCGATTCATCAGGTCCATAAATGCTGCAGGAGCATTAGTTAATCCAAACGGCATGACAATGAATTCGTAGTGTCCATACCGTGACTTGAAAGTCATTTTCGAAATATCTTCCTCTGCTACCCTGAGCTGATGGTAGCCACTCCGCAGATCAAATTTAGAGAACACTTTGGCATTGACGAGCTGATCGAACAAGTCGTCAATGCGAGGAAGGGGTACTTGTTCTTTATCGTGACCTTGTTGAGCATCCAGTAATATATGCACAGCCTCATTGATCCGTCCTTCTTCTTGACGAAAAGGATCGGAGCAACCCATGGTGAGACGCTAGGCCTGATGAAGCCCTTATCTAGTAGCTCTTAAATCTGAGTCTTCAGCTCTTTTATCTCTGCAGGGGCCATGTGGTGCGGGGCCTTAGAAATTGGTGTTGTGCCTGGTACTAACTCTATGTGGAAGTCAACATCTCTCTTCAACAGTAGACCACTGACATCCTCAGGAAATACATCCGAGAATTTCTTCACGACGTCTATGTCCTACGGGGTTTTGGTAAGAACTTTCGTCTTTGTCACACTTGTCAGAAATCCTCTACAACCTTGCTTAAGCAATTTCTGAGTCTTCATTGCTGACACTATAACCTTGGATTCTTTCCGGTGTATACTCTAACTGTGACTTTCTCTTTAACACTTGTCCCTATCACCACTTTCTTTTGCTTGCACATGATGGTAGCATCGTATTGAGCTAGCCAGTCCATGCCTAGTATGACATCATAATCCCTCATGAGTATTATGATCAGGTTAGCAGGAAAGTTCTTTTTATCAATTTCTACTGATACCTCAGCTAAGTATCTAGTAGTTCGTAGTGTTCCTTGTGGGGTAAGAATAGTCATGCTACGTTCTAGATTCATAGCAGGTATCCCCAAAGTGGTAGCATACTCTTCAGATATGAAAGAACGAGTTGCTCCAGAATCAAATAAAATTGTAGTAGGTAGCTTGGCAATACAAAGCGTACATCAGCGTCATTCTGCTGCACATCCTCTTCCAGGTTGAAAAGTCTTCCTTGCATCAGAGGCTTGCGCTGTGGACAGTCCCGGGAAAAGTGGTCCATCACGCCACAATAATAGCATGTGTCGGTGTTCATGCGGCATACTCCAGCATGAGTCCTGCCACAAGTGTTACACATGACCTCACCTTGCACTGGTTGTGCCTGAGGAGCTCTAGTTTGTTGGGGCTTCTGTTGTGCCGGTCGCCTTGCCAGCTGTTGGGATTGTCTCTGCTGAGGTTGTTATTGCGCTGGAGCTTGCTGAGGCTGTCGAGGTGGTGGTAGAGGTGGTCGGGACTATTGCTCATGACGGGGACGCTCGGGTTGCTGTGTGATAGGGTACGGTCAGGGATGGTTATCCCGTCGCTGGTCTCATCGTTGGTGGTGATTGTTCCTCCTGAACTGCTGGGGTTGGGACTCCTATCCCACTTCTTGTTGCCCTCTTCTGACATGTTGTAGTGCTTGCTGGTCTCTTTCCATCAGAGTGGACAGCTGGACCGTATCCGCAAAAATTTTACAATTGTCGGATAGGGTTTGAGCTCTCAGACCCGGACGCAATCCTTCAATGAAAGTATTGGCCTTCTCCAGCTCGTCCATGGGCAGCTTTGTATACTTCTGGAGATGGACAAACTTGGCTTGGTACTAGGCCATCGTCATTGTCCCTTGGGTCAAGTTGAGAAAGTCTTGCTGTTTCAATCTCTTCTAGAAAGGCAAGGAAGAAGCGGACTTCAAACAATCGTCGGAAGTCAGCCCATGGCACCACTTTGATGCCCGTAAATTCGGTCTCTTTGGTCACCTTCCATCAATCTTTCGCGGCCTTGGTGAGGGTGTCAGCGGCGAATATCACTCGTTTGTTCTTCGGGCAGTCTAGGAGTTCGAATTTGTCCTCCATGGTGTCAATCCACTCTTCTGTCACATCTATGTCTCCTTCGCCGCTATTGGTAGGCAGCTTCAACCTTCAGAACTCTTGTATGGTGCACGAGAGAGGCGATGGCAGAAGGTTTGCGGGTGTGGGATCGTCCTATGTGCGTTGTTCGTGCTTGCATGGTTCGTTCGTCCGTCCGGTTCGCCGGTGAAGTAGATGAAGAAGAAGGAGGAGGAGGTGCGACGGCAGGGTGGGGAGTCCAAAGGAGGTCTCGGCCGCCCCCCTTTGGTTTCTCTTATACATGGGTGGCCGCCTCTCTTCTGCAGGGCGACGTGGAGAGGGAGGCCGATCGTGGGGGTGAGTGGGGGAAAGGGGGAGGGACCGATTCTCTCGTCCCATTTTTTCTTTTTATTCTAAAATTTTTTAAAAAAGTTCAAATAGGGGAAATAGAAATGGGCCGAGTATTACAGTATTTTCTAAATTATAAAAAAATATATTTTTTTTAAAAAAACGGTTCACATAATTTTTGTCCTAAAATTTTGCCTAATTAAAAATGACAAACATAATAAAAATATTATAACATATGATATTATGATTATTAGATTATAATAAAAATACTTATATCATATATAATTATAAATTTAGGATATATGATTATATATATAGTTATAAAACTTATAATATATGATTAAATATTTAACTATATACTAAAAAAATTTCGTGTTCATCTAGCTAGGTCCGGGCTGCACCATGCTCGTCGAGTTGTGCCCAGCTTCATATTGGGCAGCTCGGCACAGTTGGATCCGATCATGCTCCGGCCAAGTGCGTGCCGGACCGACCCAACAAAAAATCATACGGGCTGCGTGCTGGGTCGTGTGGCCCACATAGTTCTCCATCTCTTCTAGCACTCCATTGGACAATCCAGTATGGTTTTGCTCGAGTCCAATGAAATGTCGTGCAAAAAAATATTTTTAAAAAATATAATATATTTATTAGTGCAAATTTTAACAAAAAATGTAATCGATATTTTATTTTTCTATTTTCTTAATTTAATAATTATTTTATTATTATAATATTATATATTTAATACATAAAATGATCTCATTCGACTAGGTCATGTCCAAACTGTTCTGGATCGTTCTGAGTTTGGAGATGAGTTTGCTGGCTGCCATTTCCAAGTGGTGTTGGAGTAATTATGGTGGAGTTGTGTCTCGAGGTTTTTTGTTAGTGTTTCATCGTATCCGAAGGTTAACCGATCGAATTATCCAATTAAAATTTGATTCGATTAACAGATAAAAAGTTTGCTAACAAAAAAATTAATCAAAATTTTGGTTAAAAACTGAATTAACTTAAAATTAATTTTTTGATATTATTATATTAGTTTTTGGCAAAAACTTATTATAGTTTTATAATTTTTGTTTAACTTAATTTGGTATTCTAATTATTTAATAATTTTTATCTTATTACCAAGTTCAAATTTAATATTTACCTTTTATTTTGAATACATATTTAATTTCTAGTTTAATATATTTTCAAATTTTATAAATTTAATAACAATTTTTTATAATATATTTAATTTCGGTCAAACAGTTAATTCTCCGAACTATACCGAAATTTTTTATTAACTAACTTTTTCAGTCTGAGTAGTGGTTAAAATTTTTTTGATCCATTGGATCAATTAAACCGTTATTTTTGGTCGCCAAGGTTGCAGCCACAGTCGCCTAGGTCACTGGGGTCGCTCAGAGTCATCAAATTCTTCAAAACTACTCATTGCGATGCTAATGACAAGATCACTAAATAATGTAACTCATGTAATTGACATTAATTTATACAATGATGGTACTTGCAACAAGCCAACAAGGCATGTTTTCATCAACATCCACACATACCTAATAAAATAATAATAATGATAACAATGATTTAGCACAATCACTCATACTATCATTTGAAGTTTGAGAGGACGTATATACTCGTTTATTTTTAGCATGAGTATATAGTACATTAATTTTTTAAAATCGACTAAAGTTTTAAAATATTATATTAAATGGCACATTAGCAGATCGTGTGCTCCAAGATGCCATTCTTTTTGCGCCACCAACATGCAATTATTAAATCACAAAATAAAAAAAAAGATACATAAACAAGATCTGCTTACGACTCACTCATTACTGCAACAAAAATGCTAAATCTTCTAACTCATCTTCTAACACTCACATCATTAAAATATCCAAAAAAAATTGATGAATTTATTTTTTAGGAGGATATGACAGCACTCTTACATTGTGTTTGGATTGAGGTGAAAGGAGGATAAAGAGAAGGAGGGGAAGAGAAAATTTTTTCCCCTTTGTTTGGATAAAATTTTAAAGGAGAGGAATGAAGAATCTCCATTTTTTCTTCTCCCTTTCCCTCCATTTGTCTTATTTTGTTTTAACTTCAAATTGAGATGTAAAATTTCCCTTCCCTTCCTCCATTTTTTCTTCCCTTCTCCTTAATTAGTCTCTTGCCAAACACAGTGTTACTGCAAACTCAGGGGTAGAAGACATTATTAGTTCAAACGTTCAAGATTTATAAGAATGATTAGCTATCGTTCTTCTAACGGTCAGAATAAAAATGCACATTCACATTTCAAATCTGTCAGCCTATCTAAGGAATGATGGAACCAAAAGCAAGATCCTTATCGAATAATTGGAGCAAAGAAAGGTGAGACATCACATAATTGGTGAATTATGATCAAATGGGATGAGGTTGATAGCGCAACAACTCAGGTCAAATGTCTTCTAACCAGAAGGCCGTGGAGGCACGGAAATGGAGTTGGCTTCTACCAGAAGGATTCTGAATTTCTGAGTACAGTCAGGGTGCATAAAGTGGCTATACAGACAATAATGACGAAAAAAAGAAGCAAGTGAACAAGGCAAATAATGTTCAGAAAAAAGAAAAGAGAGAGAGAGAGAAAGGTGCAACAGATACCAAACACATGCCACGGGGCATCAATTCCCGAAGCAAATGCCACCTCATTTGATAGACCAGAACTGTTCCTCTATTTAACTCCGTTATGTGGCTCGCTAAATCTGCAAGAAGACCTCTACTCCACAGCCATGACGGAGCCTCTCACAGTAAAGTTTCTGAAGCATAAGCTTGTTGTGAACTAACACAAAGTGAACGTGCAAATTGCACTGCATAGGCAATGTCTTCTGACATTGAAAATGATAGCGTTTTTCATTGATTTACAGGTTGAAGGGCTGGTTGAGAGCAAAAGAATGGAAGAAATGGAGACAGAAGAGAAGTGCACGCATGATGGCTCAGTAGATTGGAGAGGCCGTCCCACAGTAAAAGGAAAATCAGGAGGATGGACTGTTGCCATTCTTCTACTAGGTAAGGCCTGAAAGCACCAAACTTATACTTCAAGCTAGATGTTACCGCAACGATCATGATTCATGGATGATTATATTACAAGTGCTGCCTGAAATATATGTTCTAAACTTTTACCATGGAACAAAATTCAGGATATCCACAATTTCTTGTTTATATTATCCTCTTCCGTTTCCCAATATCTGATGGTTCAGGCATCCAGGGAACCAGGGTCTGGCAACACTGGCATTTTTTGGTGTTGGGCAAAATCTGGTGGTGTTCCTAACGAAAGTTCTGCAACTTGATAATGCTGACGCAGCAAACCATGTAAGCAACTGGATAGGGACTGCATATATGTTCTCTCTTGCAGGAGCGTTTCTTAGTGACTCGTATTGGGGTAGATACAAGACCTGCGCCATCTTTCAACTAATTTTGGTCTCTGTAAGTTGGCATAATTACCACAAATTCTCTACCTGTTAAAGATCACAATAGTATCTTATCTAGGAAAGTTATCAGGATGGACTAATTGCTACTTCAGTGAATTTTATCATCTATCATTCTTTTCCAGCAAAATTTAACGGTGTCAAATATCATTCTAAATTATCCTCTTGATCACCCATATATATATGTCCACTCCAATCTCTAGGGCTACATGATAATCACCAACAATAAAATAAAATGAAAACTCAAATCTATGTATTTGAAATCAAGTAGTATGCCTAAGTCAGCACTCAATAGCTATTTTTTCGCACATGAGCTTCTGATAATTATCAGAAAAAAAATTCGAAAGAAATTCAATGCAAGTTTCATGAACGAAAAGATGGAAATCCAAGAGATAAAAAAAAAGAAAACAAGAATAAGTTTAATTCAGACTGTTGCATCATGACAGGGCTTGGTGGAGCTGTCACTGTTAACATGTTTCCTCCTACTCAAGTCATGTGTACCTGGTGACGGAGACCTAAAATGTGCACCGCCATCGGACCTGAAAATCCTAGCATTTTATCTATGCCTTTATCAGACTGCACTAGGGAGCGGAGGCTACCAACCTGCTGTCGCAACATTTGGAGCAGACCAATTCAACGAAGACGATCCAGGGGAAGGGGAGTCGAAGATTGCCTTCTTCAACTACTTTTACATGTGTAACAACATAGGAACTCTCTTCTCGAATACAGCACTGGCGTATGTTGAGGACAGGGGTAATTGGGTCCTAGGGTTTTGGATGTCTGCAGGAGCTGCGATTCTGGCAGTGGCCTTATTTTTCATAGGAACTCCTAAATATAGACATTTCAACCCTGCCGGGAACTTCATGACCAGACTTGGTCAAGTGATCATTGCTGCCGTTAAAAAGTGGAACCTTCGTTTGCCGAAACGTGAAGGGGACCTGTTTGAAGTTGATGGAGAGCACTCCATGATCAATGGCGGCAGGAAAATATTCCACACGCCAGGGTTCAGGCAAGAAATCTCTAGCTCATATCAAAATGTAACTATTTGTACAGAACTAGACAAAGTAGAATAACATTAAGGATGATGTTATTATTAATTAATCTCAAAGCTGAGATTCTCTAGAATAATATATTAGATAACCATCATTAATATATTATTATTAATTATATACTATACTAGTAGTATGAACAATAAGTAATCTTCTTCTTCCTCTTCTGATGATGATGATGTCATGTGATTATTTTTTATCTTTTATTTATATAAAATTTAGAAGGAAACATCTGAAAAAGACAATATAAGGGTGACAATATTGATTAACACCCTTTTATAAGCAATGTGTTAAATTCATATTATGACAAGATTAATTACCCATGGGAAAATGCTTACCTCTTACTTCTTATATTAGACTTCTTTATTTGAAGCTTTGGCTTTTAATATTAATGTTGATTGATAGTACTACATTGGTCATTGTACTAAGGTTTCTGGACAGAGCAGCAATAATAACGTCTAAAGACATTGAAGGACATGACCGGCCTTGTGCAACGAAACCCTGGAGCCTGTGCACAGTTACACAAGTAGAAGAAGTAAAGTGCATCTTCAGACTATTGCCCATTTGGCTTTGCACAGTGGTATATTCAGTGATCTACCAGCAGATGTCATCCATCTTCATTGTCCAAGGTGAAGCCATGAATACTTCCTTGTCCAGCTTCCATATTCCTCCGGCTGGTATGTCCATGTTTGAGATACTAAGTGTAGCTGCAGTAGTTTTGGTTTATAGTCTATATGTAGTTCCACTCTTAGCCACAATGCACAACGGCAACATCAAAGGCCTCACTGAGCTTAAGAGGATAGGAGCTGGACTTGTTGTATCAGCATTAACAATGATCTCGGCTGGTGTCGTGGAATTGAAGAGAATGGAGTATGCTGAGCTTGACAAGGATGGGAACGCCTCTAGCTCGCTTAGTATCCTTTGGCAGATACCTCAATATGTGGGTATAGGAGTTTCTGAAGTGTTGGTGTACGTAGGACAGCTAGAATTCTTCAACAGTCAGACACCAGATGGATTAAAAAGCTTTGGAAGTGCATTATATGTGGCCTCCATGGCAGCTGGATGTTATCTAAGTAGTTTGATAGTGACAATCGTCATGGCCATATCTGGAAGAGGTGAAAAAAAGGGTTGGATAGCAGAAAATCTCAATGAGGGTCGTCTGGACAAGTTCTACTTCCTTCTGGCAGGAATGGCCATCATTGACTTGTTTATTTTCGTGGCATGTGCAAAGTGTTACAGATGCATCTCGCTTGATGGGGAGTCGGCGAACAAACATGATATTGAGAGCGAAGCAAGGAGAAGATTATGATGCATGCAAAAGAACAGCTGCTCAAGTTTCAAGCTGAGTCAAAGAAAACAACAAGACAAGTTCAATTGATCCTACATATCATCCTCCTTATTCCATATTTTCAAGTTTTCCGTGAATAAAAGCACAATGCAAAAGGACCAGGGTAAAATATTAAATGAGTTGAAGGATTATATAATTAGAATTATACCTCTAAAGAAATGTAATGATAATTTCGTTATTCATTCAAACAATCTGATTGTTTTTGTTCATAGCTTTCTATCTCGAATTACTTGTAGAAGACAAATCGATGCAGGATATATAGAAATGGTAATAATTTTAAATAATAAAAAGTTGTATAAAATAATTTTATTCTTTGATGCATTTATCTCTAACCCTGAGACTCATGTGAGTTGTAAGAATTAAAATTTTATTCTTTTTTAGCCTATCAAACACAATGCTTATCCATTAAAATACAAAGGACAAAGTTATCAATCTAAAAAAATAATAAATCTGTAAATAATGATTTTTAAAAAATAACTTATTCTTTCAAAATGATGAAATGTATTATTCTTGACTCAATCTTTCAAAAAAATTTAACCAATAAAAATAATTGCTCCTTATCCTCATAATACATATTCTCAAATCAACTGTAACCATCTTAACTATAATATTTCTGTAATTATTTGAGTATTATGATTTTGTATGTTAAGTGTCCATCAATATAGAAGAAATTCCGTTTGTTTTGAGAATAAAGGATGGAATATCAAGATATTCATGAAATATAAGCAAACATCACGTCTTAGACATAAATCGGTCGAATTTTGATTTTTTTAAAAAACATCTTAAAAAAATGTGAAATCGTTATTTTTAGCCCAAGAATGAGAATATATATTCTTTCAAAACAAAATAATATACATATTCTCATCTTTATATATAGACACGTCGAAAGAAGGCGAATTGCTGCAATCTATTGCACAGAATGATAGGTCAATTAATTTACCATATGAATACATTTCTATGAAGAATAATATATATATATATATATATATATATATCGAAATATTCGCGAGGGTAACTGATTAGGTCCCATAATTTTTTTCGCCTGTATAACAAGATTTACAAAATTTAGATGTTTTTTTAAATAAAAGATTCATTTTAAATTTTTTTTCATAAACAAGAAAAACCTCCAGTCACTCATTGGGCACCAGTATCTTGATGAGATAAAAGAATATAAAGCTGAACAAAATGAACAATTTCAGAAATTAAACTCGACATTGTTAATTTCATCGCTTTTAAAATATTGTCAGCATGCATGTAGAGACACGCCTGGCAGGCCTTAAATAAAATGTGCGCATTGTAATATCTTATATTCTCAAATCCCTGATAATTATTAGCTTCTAATATAAATATTTGTCATTTTCATTTTAACCGATCACATTCTAATCCAAAAGAAAAAGTGCAAGAATATCATTGACCTAACATAGGCTGATACTAATCTTTACAATTTTAACCAATATATTATAAGACCGGCCTGGTCATCGACTCATATTGATCAACGGGTCAGATCGGACCGATTGGACCAGATCGAACCGAATGATTGGATTAGATAATATAAATTAATAAAAAAATAAAATAAGTTTAAAAAATTATTATAATCTTGTTAATATATAATATCTTATTTAATAAAAATATAAAATCTAATATAATAAAGTAAAATAAAATAATTCAGATTAAATAATATAATAAAGTAACATAAATTAAGTCATCAACATAAATAAAAATTTGTTGTGAAGTAGTTATAAAATAATAGTGAAAAAAATTTATATATGTGACAAGAGGACATTAAAATATAAATTTGAAGATATATATATATAATATGTATAAATATTTTAATAAATTTTTAAATGTTTCAATTTTATCTTTATTTCAGCAATTGACCCGGATGGATTGATTCAACTCGTCGAATTTACCGTTTGAACCCGAGTTTTGATCAAATTTAACCGAGTCAAAGTGGGTTAAATCTTTCTCTAGATTTCAACGGATCCGTAGACCATTTTAGACCTCAGACATCGGTTCGACCGGTCGGACTGGGGTGGATCTGACAATATTGATTTTAACTCCACAACCAAGCTACTCAAGAAAGAAAGAAAATAAGAAAATATTTTAAATATATATAATAAAGGTGAGAAATTTAAAAAGTAAAAAAATAGTTGTATTACTTCTTTTAGGAGGTATATCTTATGTAGACTAGTTGAATTGTCCTTATAAGTTATATAAGAGATCAACATATTACTCATTGTTGAACTTTTAGGTAAGAGAGTTATGTTTAAAACGAATCAACGGCTGAACATATAACAAAGAGTCGCAACTAAGTTTTTATTATGGTTTATGAGTATTAATGTTGATAATTTTTTAATTGTTCACAAATGATTTAATTTCTTATAGTATAAGCATTAGCAGACGCCCGCTCATTATTATTTGTTTGATTCATGACGAATAATTGATCGAAAAAAATATTAATAAATTCGATCATGAATTTAACTATGATAACATTAAATCCTTAAAAAAAATACACACAGGCATTTGTATATGTACGATATGGGAACAACATGAAAGAATTTTATTTAGGCGACAAGATAAATAATTGTGTCTTTCATTATTTATTTTACATAGCGATGGCCCACTGGAATCGTTCATGTCGTATTGGATCGTGCTGTGGATAAATAAGAAATCTAATTTTATTAATCTACGTGAATTAGCGACGTTTGGTCGGCCGGTTGGCATCATGATGCATGACACGCGCACATACGTGCAAAGTTGATGCTTTTATAGATCAGTCACTATGTATTATAAGTGTAAATTATCCAGTACAAATCATTATCTTGTGAGAAATAATATAATTTTTTTAGAGTTATATTAGGCGTGCAATTCCATGGTTCTCATTAAATTGGCGATTTGACGATCCAAAGTACGAACAATTTAGTCATTGAATTAAAATGATATCAATTTAATCATTTAGAATTATGAGATTGTACGATGCATGATTGCACCTTAATACATTTAAAGGAGGGACACACGTTAAGTCCTTTTCTATATTACATATCATGTGCTATATACACATCAACTTTTCAGAATAATATTTTTTGGAAAAATAAATATCATTTTATTACATTCCACTTTTTTTCTGATTACAAAAGAATTGAAAGATGCTCATATGTTCATATGAAAATTAATAAAATGAATTATGATATTAAAATAAATTTCTAAGAATTCGTCTATGCAATGTTTCAAATAAAGTTGACGGGACTTCTTATGGGCTTTTCTTTGTTGTCACGTATGGTCGGCGGAGGCCATATAAAAGGGAGCATTTTTTTTTCTTTTTTGTTTCTATCTTTATGTCTTCATTTTCTATTAGCCAATTCCTTAGGAAGATGTTTTATACATTTGTCCAATCACATAAAGTATTTTTCACATTGTTTATATGAAATTTTTTTTTCAGTAGATTATCATTCATGCGTCAAAAGAAATATACTGTTTCCATAAATGCAATATCCTGCAACTCAAACTTAATATTTTACAAATTTAAGAATAAGCACACTTTAAAAAGCAAGAAACACAATTATCTCTGCGAAAGTATAAAAAAACATATTAAAATTCAATCTGTAATGCGTCATTTGTCAACAATTACTTTAATAAATATTAGTACCTAAATTAATGACAAATTAGATACTGTTGATGCTAGAGAGAGAGAAAAAAGGAAAAGATTATTTAATTTTTTTAAAAAAATACATAAAGAAAGCATGAATACTTAAAGAAGAAGAGCCTTCAAGTTTGGAATTAGCATATATGAGACAAAAGTAATTAAAATAAATATGATCACCGTAAAAGAATTATGCAACCTCATACCGTCAATGCATAAGTTCAATGAACAGGTAGAGATGTTCTTAGCTTACCAAAAAAGAAATCAGTAGGAATAGAATCAATAGATAGACATTGAACTTGGAAAAGGAAAGGTATGCAACTTTGTTGGGCAAAATTTGCCTTTGCTCACAAACTCTGCATGCAAAGTCCTCATGCATGATTATTTGTCTTGAAAGGCATCATTGTTAAGACAGTTCATGCATGCATGCATGAGAATACATGCACTGGCGATGAGTGAGACCCCTCTGCATGCATGCATGCATGGCCTCCCTGTGTTCCTCGAATGCTTCACAAAGACGGGGGGGCAGCGGGTCATGAACGCTTTACCCGGATGGTCTGATTCGTCCTTGAGCAAGTCGTTGGGGGAGCAAAGATATATAATCTTCACAAGCAAAAGCTTCCATGTGTTACAGGCCAAAACCCACTACCTGCATGCTTTCTCTCAGCATCTTCATGCAGATATATGTTCACTCAATGCAAAAATAACAAAACAAGAAAGACTTTTTTTTCTTTTGCTTTGTTTTTGTTGCTGGAATTATGATCAGATTGAACGGCACTGCGGCAAAAGTTGATCCATTTAGGAGCTGTCCAACACTTGAGAGAGGAAACAAACAAGAATGAGTTGACCCACTCATGCTTTTTTTTTCAGTCATCAAGGAACAACAATTGAAGTTATGGGCCTACAATGCATGAAAAAAGAATGTGAAGTTAAAAAAAAGGAACTAAAGGAGGAAAGACATGCAATAATAATGCACAATTCCCAATTCTTTGGCGCATGCATCATTTGCATACCAGATAACATTATTGCATTGCAAAGGAAGAAAATTAGGTACTCTAATTCCTCTTTTTGGAATATACTTTGCTTCCTATATAAAATTAGAGCATCTTATGATGTCGTGAGAGAGAGAGAGAGAGAGAGAGATTGTCTAGTGGTTGAAGCATTCCATAGTTAGGAATATTTATTGAAGCCTGACGTCGTGATGCATGCATGCCTTGCTGCTATTTGCAGCAACAGTTGCATACTTTATTCACTAATTAGATCACATCACCGGACTTGAGATCCAGCACCTTACTGCAGATGCTCTCAGCAACATTGAGCAAGTCAATTCAACAGTTCTAAAGGGAAAAGTTCACAGAATTCTCAACCACCAAAACCAACCAAATCAAGCCATGCATTTCTTCTTAAAGAAGATTATGTTTTTCCACTGTCGGGAACACAATAACAGGATTGAAGTTCTGGTTTTTATTCCAACTGTCTTTCTAGCTCTCCATCCAGTAGATTAGATTAACTGAGTGGAAACAAAAATAATCCATTAGATTGATCTCTTTTTTTTTTTTTTTACTTCTGTCTAGACGAAACAAGGGGAAAAAAAATATGACCCTAAACATAATGCTGAGTGCTGACACAATAAAGCTTCATATTCTACAAAGAGAACATATATGCCCGGATCTTGTTCCTGCCTTGTGATCCACCAATTCATTCTTTTTTTTTTCCTTTTTTTCGGTGAAGACCAATTGATTCTTGTTGCAGTCTTCTTTTACTGTTGGCTTCTGACATTAATTACGACATGCAAAATGTACTCCTGCTCCTGCATGCAAAAAAAAAAGTTCAGATACTGCATATATAAACGGTGAAGGATGTCTTATTTAAAATGTTACCTTTAATTTTAATTATTCCAATGCACCTCCTTGTGAAATTTAAAAAAAGTAAACTATACAGAAATTACAAACGTTTCTTATATTACAAAACTATATAGCATACATAAATTTAAAAAAGTAAACTATAAAAACATACAGTTTTTTTATTTAAATTTTAAATTAATCAAATGCTAATAATTCTCAACATAGTAAGTTTCGACCGTGTGCCAAAATAAACATACGAAATAGCACAACAAAAATCGAACTCTAGAGTGGATTGTCAATATAAATAATAATAATAAGTTTGTAGATTCCATTATGATGCAGCTCATAGTGTTTGAAAAATAATGTCGATGATCCAACTCGCACGACGCTCTTGAGCACACTGCTCATAAATTGGAGGTCGACCTATCATCGAGTCCAACTAATCTAATAAAATCGTTTCGGATCATGTACCTGACAGTGACATGTAAAGCTCCCAATAAAATTTTTTTATGTTCACAAAATTCGAAGTTAAATAAGGAGAAATCGCTTACCACTCCATCTCAAATCTTATCTAAAAAAATTCAATGTCCCAGTCACATCATCCATCATTATATACATGTTAATTAATTTACAGTAGAGAAATAAGTCGCTTGTTATTCAAACAGATATATAACAAATATTTGAGCCATCTTTCTTGCCTTCTCATATCCACTCTTTTTCTACACTTTAAAAATGTAGATGTTTCTTGTCAGATAACTACTCTGACAAATAAATATTGACTCATCCCTAAAAGGTTTCATGTAAATGAAGACCTCTATATATATATATATATATATACCACAAAATAGTCTACCACAAAAAACAATGGGCATCATCCTTTTAAATTTAAACAATTCCTTATGATGTACTATTTTTTATTTCTTTCTCAATTGCCACCTCATTGTCCGGATGCGACACCGATTGTTCAAGTCACGCGATATTAAGAAGCACATTGATCCAGGTTAAAATATCGATTTATCATTGAGTTCAACTAATTTAATATCACCCCGAGCAACAGTACGACGAGTGAGACTCTAGAAAAAAAATTATTCAAATTCGAGACTTTTAATTAAGCGACGAGGAACTGTCCACCCCATCAGACTTCTTGTATTTTTTATTTCTTTCTTCTTGTACACTTAATTGCTTATCATATATGTTTCTCTATCTTTTTTATTTCAATTGTCTCCTCTTCTTTCTCACATGTATATATAAAGACCTCGACCTTGTCCTCCTGCTCAAACATCTCAACGACGAGAACACCTCGAGGCCTGTGCTCCAATGGAGATCTCGCAGCAGCAGTTGCCCAACGACAGCTTCTCCCACGGCTGGCTCATAAGCATCAAGCCACCCTTCGACTTCCTCGGAGACAGCCATCGCTCCCTCGACGGCGCCGGCTCCTTCATCGAGATGGACCCCCACTTGCTCTCCATGCGCTGGTCGAGCGGCCAGCACGCCGACGTCGACGGAGAGTTCGACTTCGGCGGCGCCTTCGACCGTACGCCGCTGCCTTCACAGCTCGCCAATGCAGACCAGATCTTCTACGACGGCCACCTCCTTCCCTTCGGCTCCGTTCCCAGCCCGCCTCGATTCGACGCAGCGGCGGCCGTTGAAGCTCTCATGGATCCTGCCCCCGTGAGCAACTCGGCGCGGCCGAAGTCCTCCAAGCCTCTGCTCTCGCGTAGCCACACGACGGCGAGCTGTTTCGATCCGGTTCCGAGTCGGACGTCGACCTCCGCCTCATCGTCGCCGGCCTTCCATTCCGCTCCCAGCACGCCGAGATCGTCCGCCTCATCATTCAAGAGTCTACCTTTGCACGGCAGCGGGAAGATCCACTCGCCCCTTGTCAGGAACCTTTGCGTCAAGTCTCCCGGGAAGTTGCTGTTCAAGTACCTGCGTTTTCTGATTCCGCTGCTCAAGAAGATTAAGAGCTTGAAGATGGCATCTTCGAAGCAGACAGAAAGGAGCTCCAAGGTCTCGGCTCGGAGCTCCCCGAGATCAAGCAGCGCGTTTTCGAGCATGGAGTGGTGCCGAAGCAACGCGGACATATCCATCTCCGATGCCATTCTCTACTGTAAAAGATCCAACGTAAGCTTCTGAATCCTGTCTGTTTCCATATTCCACTTTCTTCTCTTAAATTTTATGTGATCGATCATTGTAATCAGCCATAGATTTTGATTCTAACTTGTTCTCTACCATTTTTTCTCTTTTCAGGGCCAAGACAGCAAGTAATTAAAGAAGACTGCAGAGGAAACGAGTGTCCAAAGTAGTATTGACAGAAGAACAATGCAATTAGCAAAGCTGTTCTAGGGAACTAGTTTTTCCTTTCTTTCTTGCTATTTTCTTGGCTCTTTCCCTGTAAATAATTATGAGAAACTCCAGGTTTTGGCATAAAAAGGAACACTTTCTTGTATGATCCGATGCATGAGTTCTAAGACGATGTGTTCTTCGCATCTGAGATTAAGAAAAATGAAGTCTCGGTAGAAAGTTGAATCTGGCGAGCAGCTCTTCACATGAATTAACATTCATCATATATGTTGCCTTGCTTAATTAGCAGACAGAGAAAGCTGCACTATTGTCTTGTAGTAATGTTGAAAGCAACTCTTCCTTGTCCCTTGCAAACAATGACAGATCACTTGTACGATCGGCAATAAAAATATCGAATCTTCCAAAAATAACGAAACCCATTCGAATTCTGAATTCAAGCCGAAGGAAGAAAAATGCCATGGATAAACAAAACATCTCTTAAGCTTGTAAGAAGTTTGTAGTGGTTCAGTCATACCTTCTGCTACAGGTACCAGATATTCTATAGGTTTATTTTAGATTGTTGAAACTGATTTGTCGATCAACCAGACAATAGAAGTGAAGAATATGGATTTGGAATTCGGATAGGATTCTATCAGACAGAATTCTGCACGGGAAAAGGAACAAAATTGCTCCCCTGGAATGCAAAGAAGAGATTAATTCAACAAGACAGCGCAGACGAACAATATGCATTTGGATTCGATTCTAATCGGACAGAATTTTGAATAGTAAAAGGAACACATTTGCCACCGTGGAATAGAACAACCGAGTAATTCAAGAGAGCTTTTTGCTTTTTTTTCTCCATTTGTCGCAGAAATTAATTCAAGCAACAGGACGCGGAGGCTGTGACCATTCCTCTGCAGTGGGATCAAACCAGTGGCTGTTATCGTCCCCACATCGAGTCTATCCTCAGAAGGAGAGGGGGATATACGATCTCTGAGGCACGTTGCCGAGCTAATTCGTCACGTTGCGTGGGACAACAACTGCGAAATACATGTCGGGGCACCACTAGTTGTCTCTAATTGCTTGAGAA
Organism: Pontederia crassipes; assembly: GCA_030549335.1. Classification (NCBI taxonomy): domain Eukaryota; kingdom Viridiplantae; phylum Streptophyta; class Magnoliopsida; order Commelinales; family Pontederiaceae; genus Pontederia; species Pontederia crassipes. Next base: position 60,287,045 of record CM060196.1, on the reverse strand, counting down.
TTGAGATGACAGAGTTCTGAAATCAGAGTTTTCCATGCAGCGCATTCCAAATGAAGCATGGAGGGAGTTTTGTAACGTTTAACTCGGCCCAGGGACGGCACAGGAAAAGCTGGACAGGGAGCTAAAGGTGAAAGCTCCACGGAGCACTAGCCAAGATTTCACAGGTTGCAATCATGGCCATGGATGACTTTGTTGAGTAGGAAATGGACAAGTCCCGGTTAGGCCATGCCTCATGTCCTCAGAAACTGGCGAGGACACGCCTCGCTGTGCTCTCAGATCCCGTCCCGCAAAGGGGAGGCAGGGGGTGATGGCGGAATGGCGGGTCGACCATGGGACCAGGTGCTCACATGGACGTGGCCGCAAAGGACAAGGCAGGCAAAAGCAAAGCTTCTGCCCCTGTGGATCCACCTCTGCCTCCTTTTGTTCTCTTTGTTGCCCCGTTTTTATCTTCTCCGTTCTCTGATACCTCATTCTGCATTCACCTCTCAAAGGGGGGATGCGTGGATTCTCCGAACGAGCCGTGGGCCCGAAAAGGCGCGAATTCTGCGCTGCGTTGTCCCGCGCCACTGCCCGCAGTGTGTCGTCCACTCGACGAGCAGGGGCATCCATCTCGGTGATGGCTCTCAGACATGTTTTCTGAACAAGAAGAAAAAAGAAATAGCAAACTTTTGGAGCAATGCATGCATGAATGCATGCGTAGATCTCACTTTTCCTTTTACATATAGTTTGCTTTCCTTTTCCTTTTAGCAGAGCCTGTCTCATGCATTGGAAGGAGCAAATGTGCTTCAGAGATGGATGGCTTCAATGTATCAATTGTTTTAACTCGAGTGCAATCATCTGTGTTTCCTGCTGCTGTGCAAGTACTCTTCTCCCTGTACTTATACACTTGATATACACCACCACCACCATATGGTGCTGCATCAAGTTGCCATGCAGACTGCACTCATTGCTCAGTCTCCATGGCAGGAGTGGAGTGTCCTGTCTGTTGAAGCACCTGCAACTGTTGCTCCAATGCACTCCTTTCACACCACCCCAACTTAGCTGCAGTCATCAGCTTACAAATACTTCCACTGCAAACAACTCAAAAGACCACAAGCATGTCTCTGGTGTTAAGAGTTTTCTTAGTATTCTGCATTTTTTTTCACATATTATGCGTTTTCTTGTATAGACCATCTGATAGTTTAATTTTGAATGAATTTTACTTTGGCCCAAATGGAAAAAAAATGGAAAGGAAAATGAAAATGATGATAGAAACAATTAAAGAGGGTATCGTCAACTATTTGACCTTTCCAAAAGTCTATTGCTTGAAAAATCACTTATGCTTCGTATGAAGTGTTTTGGATGTCAAACAATAACTTAGTTGTCATACGTGCATGATTGAGATATAAGTTTCTCGTTTTTTTTTTATTGTCTTTTGGTTGCCTGTGTGTGGCAGGTAATCCATCTTTGCCAACTTTTTTTTTGCCTCTTGAACCCACGGGGACAAAGAAAGATGCATATGAACTGATCTCAATTAAATTAATTGATTATTCTCATAACTTGTTTGAACATGTCAAATGATTAACAAGCATATATTAATATAGCTTGATATGGTATCCAATCAAGGCAGATATTTTAATAATTTTTTTAAGTAGATAACAATTCCCAAAAGCAACAATTTTTAATTCCCATTATTTGTTTTATAAATGAAGCTCCAAGTTCTTCCACGTTTGATGACAATTTAACAAATCAATCGAGGCGCATGAACTCGTCCGGGAAATGACACGAGAGACGTCGAATCTTATCAGCATTGCATCATTTATATTCTAAAAGTAACCTTCTTTTGTTTTAGATGGAGACAGATCGGTTATATCATAACCCAACTATTTATTTTCCTCTGATCATTGTTAGGCTCGGATTTCAAAACAAAGCAAGTTTGGGCCATACACAATTATTGTCATCTCTCTCTCTCTCTCTCTCTCATACGTGTATGTATAATATTTGTATATGTTTGTGTGTGTCATAAAATGATATGTTAATAAAGAATTCACAATTTTTTGTATTTTTTGAGCGTAAAAAATCGCCTTTGCGAACATATGTTGTCATGGAGATTGTTAGCTAGGTTTTTGCCCAAAAATTAATAACAAAAGAAAATTTTCACGATACATTCTGACAACAAAATATTGGATCTATTTGGATTCGTCTTTTTTTAAAAACAAATTTGAAACAGACGCAAGAAAATATAAGTTTAAATATGATTAAATACTTCTTCTCAATTTTATCTTTTTTGCATATGTAAGTTTCAATATATTTTCAAGAGATTAGGGAGCATGCAATCAACTTTTGTACAGCTAATATATAACTAACAAATCAGGATCGTTAGATCGTGATTATATACTTGATATTCAACCTCTATTAATATTTTTATCATTAATTACTTTGTTGTATTTATATATTTATATATCAATTGGGGTTGGATTATGAATTGCCCAGCTATAAATTATTTGATGTATTAATTGGTCGGATGAAGTGCGGTAAAACTCGGGTTGGCTTAATCGACCAGTGTCCAGAAGATAAAACGGGTCTTGGGTCAATCGAAACTCGGCTGACCTTTTGACCCGTGTTGACTCGGTCAAAATTCGAGTTGGGCCGACCCGCCGATTTCAAGAAACCTGACCAGTCCAATGTTTTCTTTTAATGGTCAAAACTTAAAATAGATGAACTGGAACCTCTAATCATCTCTGCTTGTATCATTTCAACTTTGATAAATCGACCACAATCCGAGGGATTCAATGGATTTTGAGAGTGGGTGGAGGATTTGACATTTCGATGATGATGGAGGACATCAAGCTTTTAACATTTTAACTTATCTCCCAAGTCCGAAGTCGATTGAATATGGTCGGCCATACATCATAACTTTTTTTATTGCGTTATGAGTCATGTGATTAAAAGTAAATTATCATTAGTAATATAAAAAATATGTATGCTAATTTTATCCATAAATTATATTTCGATTGGACCATTCGATCTGACACCGTCTGACTTGAACCGTCGATCAATCCGGGTCGATGTTCGAATCAAGTTCTACAGCATTGGTCAGATGGATTCAAGGTAGTGAGTTAGAGCCAATTTGACTTAGAAGTAATTGGATTATGCACCTCTAATATAAAATCATACTACACTTAATATAAATATTATGGGCCGAGCATTGTTGTGCATATATATACCAGATTTGAGATCCATTAATAGGGTCAAAAAAAATAAAAATGTCACTTTAGCACATTAGGGAGAGCAGACTAAGCCCAAGTTGAGGTTTCCGGATCCAATTTCTTTCCCTATTTTTACTGTAAAAAATAAATGTTCTTGTAATAACTTTTTGTGTAATATATATTATATATTTGTTGGGAATATGATGCCAATGATATCAATAAAGAGAACAGAAAAAAAAAGTAAACGAAATTCTAATGATAACAAAAATTCTAATTCTCATTCTTCCAACCCTCTTGGAAATATGTGATGAGAGATTTATTCTTTCCCTCATTTTTCTTTTATAATTTTAAGTAAAAAAGAAAAAAAATATTGGAACACTTAATTTTTAAAACCAAATTGAAAGGGAGTGACTCGCGCAAGAAGCATTTTTTTATATTTATTATTTAATATGTTATGAAGAGAGAGGTAATTTAGTTTTTTCATAAATGAAAAAATATAATTATCATAAAATATAACAAAAATGGATATGATGGTTAAAGTGAAAATTTTGCGATAATTTAAGAATAAAAAATTAAATTCATAATTTAAAATTATATGTGAAAAATTATAATAGTTTAAAAGTAATTTATGAAAATAATCCTAAACTAAAAGTACTATTTGGGACATGCCGAATGGGGTCCGTAATTGACGACGGCTGCCTGGTCCGCGTTGGACTTCCACTCAAATTTTGGGTCACATCTGGTCAGGTCCATTTGAAACCCTTCTTCCGGCTCCATCTCACTTAAGTCAAAATCTTTGGCTCCCAAGGCGGTCTACTGTCAACATTACACAACATATGCATTATTATTGGTCAAACAACTTTTTATCAACTAACAATGTTTTTAAAAAGTGGTATTGTTAGAAGTAAATAAAAAAAAACGTAGGTTAACTTTGTAAATATTCCAGTGTACAATAATTATAAAGCGATTGAGCACACTTCCTTTCCTTTATTAGAATATAAATTTCCAAGATATGTAAACCTTAACACGAAAATATTTACTTTCGCTTACTTCCACTTTCTTTTCTACATTAATAGGAATCATTATAATTGACTGGCCTATACATGCCGAACATTAGGACAACCAACTTGAAGCACACATCGGATTAAATATTTTTTGCCCATCAATAACTTTAATTCATATATATGACAATAAATATGGGAGCGTTTAATTCATATGATATAATATTATACATATATATATATATATATGTCAATTAATTGACTTTGTGATAGGCGGTGGGCACTATATGAGCGATTTAACGTCGCATGTATCAAGTTGTATTCAAATAATGTGAGCATTTAGAGAGGATCATCCTCGCTGTCAGTCCTTACAATTAATATCATTCTTTTCTAAATTATTTGATCCTTATGTAAAATAATATGTTATATGTTATTAAAATATTGATAGTTAAAGTCAACAAGTAATTACTTTTACAACAATTAATAGATGTTAAGATTTTGGAAGTGGGGATGAAACCCTACTGCCGCAACCTGTGCGTCCTTCTTCTCGTCTGCATGCGTCCGTCATCAACACACGATAAATGAAACAGATGCCTAATTCCAACAACTGCATGCAGCTTCCCAAAGCTGCACAACTTCATGTGGAATCGTGACATATAATATATATGATCCCAATCGATATCAGATAACTTCCTCCAATGGCAGGGAAAGAAAAAGGTAGATGACAGCAGCACATATTATTTGTTCTTGTTTGTTGTCATAAAGGCTTATATAGAAATGATGCAATACTGTGTGAGATACAGATGCATATATCAATTACTCGCCTTAATTTCCTTTGTCGGCGTGTTGCATGCGTGAATTCAGAGTGCCAACAAGACCAACTTTTTACTCTTAATATCAGAATCATATAATTTCTTTTTGAAAAAAAATAATTAATATTGAGTTCGTGCTCGTAGTTTTATGGTCATTGGCTTGCAAAACAATCCTCAGAGAGCCCATAGTTGCAGAACTTAAACTCGTCTCAATTAGTGGCAAGCTTCTAGAAGCAGATTACAATAATTTGCAAAGTATGTTTACATCAACTTAATCACTGCTGCTGCTTCCATTATCGTGACAAAAAAAAAAACAGTAGTATTGTTCGTTCGTCGTAGAGTTTAATTAGTATATCTTAAAACTGAGGCAAGTAAAGTTGCCTACCACCTAAAAGCTTTGCCGAAAGTTTATCCATAGCATTAATTTGTTGCACTGCCACATGCAGCTCATTAGCTCATATTATGTAACCGGCACGACAGTGTAGGCAATGGAATCCATGGGTCCAAAACCTCCAGACAAACAAAGAAAGACACAGATGAACTTGATGAAGGTTTCCAGCTCGAAGGTTTCAACTTTCCTGTGGGTCAACTCCACCCCACACGAGCGCAAAGAGACAGACCAGAAAAGATTCACCAAGATCAGTTTTTGTTTTCTGTCAGCAAAATCTTTGAACCGCCATGAATCCAGCTTGTTTTTTTGTCCCACCCCCACCAGACAATACCGGTTATAAATAGGCCATACTCAGGCGGCAAAATCTCTGAGTCACAGTAGCACCAACTCATTCATACAGTTCATCTTCCTTGCAGGCCTAAGCACACAACGCATCAGGCGAAGCAGAGATGAGTCCCAAGAACAGCGAGGCCGGCGGCAGCGGCTCGACAAGCCGGAGGCCGATACCAAAGCGAGGGCAGATCAAGTATCGAATAGCAACCTCAGCGGCGCACAGCATTTCTTCAGTTCTTTGGAGAGCCATCTACAGCAGTCGCAACATCATCACTAGGCATCCCATCCCAAGGAGTAGAGCAATTTGCAAATGATGAACGTACACTGGTTTCTTTTTCTTTTTTTTTTTTTGTGTTTTTTTCCGAACATTCGGATGTGATTTGATTCATGAAATCTTTGTCATTGTTACAAGGATAATGTAAAGAAGTCTAGGAAGCCACAATTTACAGTTTAATTCATGATCGACATGTCTACTTCTACATAACTATTTCTTTTTAAATATGGGTAAAGATACATGATATTTTCTTCCCTGGAAAATATCAAATGTTTTGCTTTGAGACGTTGTCATTGTTATTCTGCAACCGTCCCGGCGATGACTTCTGCCGGTGGAGTGGGATGTCGTCATCTGTGTCGTCCGAAAATTCTGGAGTGCTGGTTGACGGTTTTGCACCGATTGACATTATGTTTTTGAACCATGCACCTTGGAAGCGTGGGCTTCCTCCTCTGCTCGTATTATTGGGCGACTCAGGTGTGGCTTGTGAGATTGCGGCTTGCGTGTTTGAGGCGAGTCCGGCCATGAATCTGTAAGCCACTTTGCTAGCAGTCACGATCTCTGTTTTTGCCTGTCTCAGCTGTAAAATGGAAGAAACGTCGTTAGCTTCCTAATTTGGCCCCCTTCAAGGACTAAGTTAAAGTGGAAAATAAGTAGAGGAGACCATTTTTGCATAATAAAAGGCAAAAGGTCAATGTGTTTTATGTCGCATGCTGGCTACATACATCAGAGTGGAAGTTTAAGATATTAGATTATAGGATTTTGGAAAGGATTTCATGCATGGTGAAGCTAGAAATCACAAAGATGGGTGTCTTATGCATAGTGAAGCTAGAGATCACAAAGATCGGGGTCTTATGCATGGTGAAGAAGCTAGACACCACAAAGATCGGGGTTCCACAAGGACATAAGTTGAACATTATCAATATTTGTCGCTGCCTTACAATGTAAGCATGTATAATTTTGGAGATCATTTCTTGTGCAAGTTCATACCTTGAAGAGGCGAACATTGCAGGAAAGATGGTCGGAAATTCGCTCTATTGCTCAAAAGTTTGCATACAACAGAAATACATTCAAGGTTTTTCAAGGTTGAACCTCCAATTTGCAAAATACTTATATAAGAAAGAAAACACTACTAAAGGTTTTTCAAGGTTGAACCTCCAATAGATAAGAAAGAAAACACTACTAAAGATCAGCAAACAAAAATATACAAGTCATGATTGATAAGAGAGAAAAAAATATAATCAAGAATCAGCAAATAAGCGTATATGAACAGTTTCGCACCCGGAATGCGGTATTGCCAGCAACTACCATGGTGGTATCAGCAGCATTTGCAAAACGATTGACCCAACCTGAAAGTGCCAATGATCTTCCATAATCAGTTACAACATAAACTTAACTGCAATACTAATAATTACATCGACTGTAGCATGACTTCAATTGGTGATACCAATTCTCTGCTTAGTCGGAGCCTGGATGTAAACCAATAAATTAAGATAAAAAGATACGGTAACAAGTGTTACAACTATCAAGAGCCCACCTGCTCTGTGGTAATGGTAATGGTTATTCCTCCATTCTATTAATATTTTCACCTCATTGTTTTTTTTTTTTGAGAAGTTCACCTCATTGTTAATGATCACACTTATTCTCTTCTTTTTTCTTCAAGGCCTATTCTTGTTTATTTATGAGCATATATTTTTGCATAATTTCTAAACACTTACTAGCACATAAAAGATGTAAGCTCAGTAAGACACTTGTAGCATTAGTTATCCTTTAAATTTCCAAAAGTAAAGTTTCAATAAAAAACATCATTATTGAAAACCAAAAAACCTGTGGTAATGAATTTCTGAATAAACTTGTTTCAATAGAACTTCTGAAACCAAAGTGCTGCGTCAATCCTTTTTGTGCCAATCACATCAACAACAACAACAACAACAAAGCCTTATCCCACTAGGTGGGGTCGGCTACATGGATCATACGACGCCATTTTGCTCATTCGTTGATCCATGTTCATGAGATTCGACAGGGTTTTACGCTGGCTGTCGGGGCCTAACGCAACCCTCCTCCTTTATCCGGGCTTGGGACCGGCTATAAAACATAGGCGGAGTTATGTGCCAATCACATCAACAAAGAAAAAAAAATGAAAATGTGAATAAACTTGTTTCAATAGAACTTCTGAAACCAAAGTGCTGCGTCAATCCTTTTTGTGCCAATCACATCAACAAAAAAAAACGAAAATGTGAATAAACTTGTTTCAATAGAACTTCTGAAACCAAAGTGCTGCATCAATCCTTTTTGTGCCAATCACATCAACAAAGAAAAAAATGAAAATGTGTACCATTCACAAGTTCATAGTAGAAATAAGCAGAAAAATGAACCAGATGCAAAACATGAAACAAGTTATTATGCACAAATATGCAATCTCTAACAACCTATTTATGCCTAAGCAATTTCTCACCGTTGTAAGCCTGTGATTATAGGCTATGCTGCACTTGCATTGTCCACTCACATTCAGTATGTGTTATGTCTAGATTAACTTATAAATTTGAGATTGTCTTTGATTAGTAGTTTTATATTTATCTTTCCTTTATTTCTTTAATGTTTTTGTTTAAAAAGTCTCCATATGATTTTTGCTGTAATTTACAGTTGTTTGTCTACTTTTATATTTGAGGCTTGTACATGAACTTGGTTTTTTAGATCCCTAATGTTCGGGTTGATTTAAACTATGCCATGTTACCATAGTGCTTCGTTCTCTTAGATAGCAGTAGCTGAATGTCACACTTTTTCTGCCAACCTTGCATAGTATCCAATAAATATGTTGTTATTTTATTATTATTTAGATGGAATAAATAACTCCGCCTATGTTTTATAGCCGGTCCCAAGCCCGGATAAAGGAGGAGGGTTGTGTTAGGCCCCGACAGCCAGCGTAAAACCCTGTCGAATCTTATGAACATGGATCAACGAATGGCGTCGTATGATCCATGTAGCCGACCCCACCTAGTGGGATAAGGCTTTGTTGTTGTTGTAGTGAAAAATCTGGGTCCTTTAAAAAAGACAACGACCTGGGTGAAAAAATTTCACAAGATCTTTTTTTCAAGGGGAAAAATATTCAACCTCAAACGTGCAAAAGAGCAAATATGAAGAAGACTGCTATAAGTTGAGAAATTGTAGATTGTAAATAGGAGTTTGTCTCACCTGGAAGCTTTGGAACGCCTAGCTTTTCACAGAAAGCATCACAAAAATGGTTGCAATTTCTGGCTAGAAGATCGTATGAATGTCCAGGCCAAGCTTGGCTTAATTCTCTCAAAATCTGATTCACTTTAAAAATCGAACAGCTTGTCTCTCCCAGAACAATTCGTTCCCGATATGTATACATTGGATTTTTACCTGGTGGACAACTAAAAACTCCACTGTCATACTCACAATATCCAAATGACCATTCTTCATCGCCATAAACCTAACAAGATAAACACACTATCATAATCTCAAGGCATAGAAATCTCAATAACACAACTTGCCTTGTTAATGAATGCATAAATAAATCTAACAAAGTATTAATACTAGATTTCAGATTTTAAAAGAACCATTATATTACGTGAAAAAATGGCTCACAAAATTGATAAATTTTCTATAATTCATTTAATAACTTAAGAAAATACGCTATACAAAAAAGCCACCTATCCCTGGGAAATCCACAAGCAATGAGCAAGTTAGCTGTAGAAACAGAAAAAAGAGACAACAACAACAACAACAAAGCCTTATCCCACTAGGTGGGGTCGGCTACATGGATCATACGACGTCATTCCGCTCTATTAGTAACCAAACCTTTCGGTATATTATTCACCAATAGATCTTGCTCTATTAGTTCGCCAAGTGTCCGCCTTGGCCTCCCTCTCCCTCTTTTAATCGGACAAACAGAAAAAAGAGAATAAAAAGGAAAATAAAAGGAAGAGACTGACATCAAGTATGATATTACCATAAATGCTTGCTTATAGTTGTAAACCTCAAACATAGAAATCAATGAACATTCAGAGGCTGATTGTGAAAGAAAAACACAAAGGAAACTAATTACCATATGAAAACCTGCACATGAGTTGTCCGAGCAACATTTTGATATATAACAAAAGGAATAAATGTGGTCTCTAGAACCTCAAGTTTTAATTATTGCCATTCCCAGACTGAAGATGAATTACTGGAGTGTGACCCCCCAATGAGAAGGATGACTACCGAGGATTGTGATTGTCATCCATGTACCCCAATGAATTCTTAAAAGAAGCATTGGAAAAAAGTACAAAAGTTAAATGAAAAGATTTTTTGTCGGAAAGTGGTCTCCCATTAATTCAGTGTAAAACTACAATGTGCTATCATACACGGTTCAATGTGAAAGATAATCAGTCTCCTAATTACTAGTCACCAACTCTTATCTGAGCACCTCAGCATGATGCAGAATATTCTCCTCATAGCAACATTCACCTCTAAAAATTGAGTGATTCTGCTGGAGCCAGATTGTCCACAAAATCAACAAAACAATCCAATGGTAGACATTGCAGTTCACCGCCAGACCCCCACTACTGAAGGACGACCAGAAGGTCACTTCCAAGTTACTGCACAGCCATCACATCCTGGAACTAGTCCACACCTCCCCAGACTCATATGGAAGACTAATATTTGGTTCTAGAAATGATTATTGGCACCCATTGTTTTAAAACCTGCATTGGACTGAACTGTTAGATGGAAAATTAGTGAACTGATGCCAGGCAAATCTATGTAAAGACACGGGAATGCCCAAGTATGTAATCCGCCATGAATTGCCAAAACACGACCAGGCAAGAAGATCTATCTGGCTCGATTATGCGAGAGAGAGAACATGTACAATAATATTATACACGTTTCTTCTTCCCTTCTTCTTCATTATCCCAGAAGCCAAGAATATTATACACTCCAATAAGGTTGCACAATGTTGCCAAGGATTCCATCAACATATGGTGGTCAAGGTACAGTAGGATAATGCAGCCTTGCTTCAGTCTTTTCTTCCCATAAACGGGTTTTCACATTGGGTATTCCACCTCAAGTGAAATTTCCACTGTGATATGATGAGATTCATAACTCATCAACATACCAACATGTACAATAAATTGTAATCAAATAGATTTGCTAAGTTACACCCAGTTGAACTAGATGTGGAAGAATCTTCCATACCCCTCGCAGGAATCTTCCCCTCTTCACTTATGCAGATAACAATTTCTCGATGCATGAATGTTTATTACTTTGTCAACAAGAACATATAGAACATCCAGAGGCAAAGACCTTATACTGTGATCCAGCAGACAAAGAGACCTATGACTTGCTGGATGGAACCGAAAAATTGAATCCCATATCGAGGGAAGACCTGGTTGAGTTTGAAAATAATGTTCACACATCAGGTATTAGCAACTTTTTTCTATTTTTTATGGCTCTCTCTGTTTATTTTAACTGTCACAATATGTAATAAAACTCCCAAAGTTCCAAGGGTTATTTTCAGTATATCTTCTAGATATGCCTCTTTGCTTTGAACACAAACATAAGAAACTATGTACCACAGTTCCTATACTATGCTTCAAGATGTAGTCAAAACTGCTGTAAAATTGTTTCCCCGTGGCATGCACAATGTCATTGGAATGTCTCTTCCAACATTAACTGTACTTGAAGCTTAACTACTATGGAACTGATACCCTAAACCTAAACCTTCAAATACAGAGAACTAGGGCCGCACTGTCATTCTTCAAAGGAGTAATGGGTGATGAGACTAGTTGGCGGAATCAGGTCTCATTAAAAATCTGCTAAAAGAAGGCCTGGCAAGCTCCAGGGATGGCATGTTCATTTGTGGTTCATGTTAACTAAGATCTTGACAAGTAGTATCTACAATGTGCATGATCCACAATGGATAACATGCACAGTCAAATTTCCACATTGAAATTACTCTCCTAAAATCAGCGTTCTCCAGCTCTCACAAATTGGGCAAAACTTCTGCTTCCGAAGTAAAAGTTGCTCCTTTTTTCACCCCCTAAACCGTCATATTTCTGGATCTAAACAGTAGGAGACCACTCAATTGGCCAAGTCAAAAGTTTTCTTTTCTGTCAAAAACAATAAAAAAAACCGAGATCCCGAACAAAAAGCAACAAAAGAATCCCAATTCGGAATGAGGAATCCAAACCCTCACAGATCTCAACCAAGCGCACAAACCCTAATAAGCGGTTCAATTTCTAAAACCTGAATGGCGGAGTGAAAGATGCCCCCCAGGCCGATGCGGTCCTTGAAGATGCGATTGATCTGGAGGATGGTGCTGTTCGTCTTCTCGGATCCGCTGTTCGTCACGTCGTACACGTGCACCACCACCTCCATCCTCGTCGGCACCGCCCCCGCCGCCGTCGACATCCCTCTCTCGCTCCCTTCCCTTCCCGCCCTCCTGCACTCCGCCGCCGACTCCTCCGACGAGGATTTATTTGTCGCGGAGGTAGAAACGAGTGACGGAGAAGGAGAAATTTCAAAAAGCAAGGAAGAATAAAAAGACGCAAAGTGATAACTTTGAGAACTACAACGAGACCTCGATTTCGCAAACAAATTATTTTTCCCTCTTTTTCTTCCTCCCTCCAATGACCAATCCCTTTTTTTTTTCTTTTTTTCATATTCTTGTTTTTATAACATTCTTAATATTATAATTATATAATATATAAAATAATAATATGTGGATATGGTTAAGCGATGTCATGTTATGGCCTATGGGAAAAAATGATAAAAACATATGTATCATATTGTTAAATGATTGGTGATAAGACTGTAGTTTCAGATCTCATTAGATTTTGTTGTATGATTAATTAGTTAATTAATGAAAAAGGAGTTTAACCTTAATTAAGTAAAAAAAATTGATGAAGATTTTCACAAGGAAGGATACCATGTCTCTTTTCATTTATTTAACTGTATATATGCAGTACTTTTGTATTTATACTTTTCTTAAAAATATATCTTTTTTTGCATTGAAAGGTTCAGGAACCCATTGTTCTTGTTTTTTTTAATGTGCTAATTACATAAATATTAGATTTTATTGTTAGATGACTAAACAAAAAAAACTTTATCTTATTATGTGCCATATTTATGATGAAGTCTGTAATAAAGTTTGATCCCTATAACAATATCGAATAGAGGGGATAATGATAAAACTCTAGACATTAAATTATGCTCCTATTTATTTCATTTTAAAATTAGAAAATCGTTAAATTATTTATAAATATGTTTAACTAATTATATTGATTTACATTCATGGCTATTTTATGTAATTATTTATATTATTTCTTAATTGTTGCATGAATTATTTAGATGTTAATTATCCTTATGCATATTCATTTATGATTATGACAATGAGACCATGCTTGTTGGTTGATGAAACCTATGTATCATTTATGTATGGACAAGCTTAATTATATTAAACATTGTAATTATTTGATGCAATGAAGATACATAATATATCTAATTAAAAAATATCTTGATTCATTTTTATGGGTGAAAAATAAATGCAAAGCTTCAATACGTCATGTGATAAAGAAAGTAAGAAAATCAATATTTTTATATGATAAAATAGTTTCAAAAGTTATGAACCAACTCTAAGAAAGTCATCATAATAAATAATTAATTAAATGCGCAAAAGAAGAATAATGATGAGAAGCATGTTACCATATGTTTACTATATTATCAAGTATAATAATCATAGGTATGTTCTTTTGTATGTCTTGCAATTATTATGAAGTATATAGATAGATAGATAGACAATACATGGCTTGTGCCAGTATATTTTAGTTCATTCATACAACTTTATATATTCTAATTGAGAAAATGTTTCTTGTATTTTGAATCCGCACAAACAACCAACAAAGATCATATCATTATGACAATAATGCACACACTTAGGGTTAACCAAATTTATGAGTTGTCATCATTACATTGAATTCAATACTATTTTGTGTTAAGAAGACATTTTCTAATTATGGCAGTGAGTACCTTTTTTTTCAAAATGTCATATTAAACTAAGTTCCTTATTTTCAATCAAACTTTGTATTTTAAAATGATCCCTATCGTGTATTTATTGTAAATATGTAATTCAAGGCAACGTATTTGATGATCCTAGATTCACACTACAAGGAAGATATGATTTATCGATGGATCGTTTGAGACAATTGTCAATCCTTCGAAATTTCATAAAAATTTTGTGATGAAACAATAAATTATTCTCAATAGTGATAGAAAAAACAGTTGAAAAATATTTCAATGGTTCAATTCCCTTCTGTATTTGCATGGAATAGTATTGTCAAAAGTTCTAATGGCCCTAGCCATAAAGAAGTTCCGATGGCTTTGACTCCACTCGGAACTTCCAAACGACCATTGAAATTTAAATTTATTATAAAACATATTATATTATTAATAGTAATATTTTAATATTAAATTTTTCGATGGCCGAAACTATCAAAACTTTTCATGAATGGGCTTCGGTTAGTAGTTTTGATGGTTTGAGCATCGAAATTTGAATTTATAATAAAATAGAGTAAATTTTAGCAATGATCATTCATTTCACCGATATTTCAAATATTGTCACCCAACTTTATTTTGTAGCATTACGAACATTTAACTTTAAAAATATTTTAACCACGATCACCACAACTGATTGTCGTCCATTAATCGTTACATTTATTTACGTGGATACTTACATGACACAACGTCAACATTTTATCTCTTCCTTCACGTCAAATTTAAAAAATAAAATAAAAGGTGACATATAAACATTTTTCTCTCCATCACTTAAACTTAATTTTGCATTTGTATGTTCATTCAACTTTTTAAAATTTTGATAATGATCATCATTGAAATTTTAAAATAATAAATAAGAGATAAAATGAAAAAAATAATTAAATAATATAAAAAAAACTAATTAACAACGAGAGGCAATAGCTCTTTTATGGACAACAATCTCTTATTTAACTTTTCAAAAGTCTCAGTCACGAACATAATTACAAAAAATTAAAAATATTAAACAAGGATAATAAAATGATAAAAAAAATATTTAAGGAACATTTAACTTTTGTAACCATGCAAACATCATAAGCATACGGAATGGTAGGCTTAGAGGTGGACTTCTGTGCGGGTACCCGCACGGGATTTCGTCTTGCCCGGGCCAAGCGGGGTGCTGGGCACAGTCCAACAAGGGCCCAATGAGCACGGGCCTAACCCAGCCAAATGTCGCACGAAATATTTTTTTATTTTTTGTACATTTAATTTTTAATCATACATTATAAGTTATAATGTATAATATATATATAACTTATTTTTTAGTGGAAGAGAGAAAATGTTGATATGGTATTTTTATTTTTTAAAATTTCACTCGAAGGAGAGAGAAAATATTGATCATTTTATTTAAATCTAATACTAATAAGAATAATCCTATAATAACTTAGGTGTGGTTTCATACATGATAATTTACATGTATATCAACCATTTTATTTAAGTCTATTAGGATCCCTCAAATTATTGCAATATAATTTTTTCTTCTAAATCCCCGAACTCATGGGGTAAATGAGATATATTTTGATAATAAAAAAATATTCCTATAATACAGTTCTTAAAGTCTTTCATTGTTTAAAAAGACAGTTATAATTCATATTAAAGAATTTTTAGCATTTTTTTCTTTTCTAAAGTAAAAAATTTAAATCTATTAACCAAATTTATTAATACTTTATATTAAAAACTACGATAATTTAGTCCATAAATATGGTTACTAATTATAATAGAATATAGATTATAAGAAATAAAAAGATAATAATTATTAATAATTAAAATACAAGAATAAATTTTGTTAACATTAAGAGAAGGGTAAAATGGTCAAATATCATATTGCATCCAAACACAAGCAGGAATAAATAATTTTCATCATTTTAGAATATTAATTTATCATCCAAACACAATAAAGGATATCAACACAGAATATCAAGAATATATTTTTCTTATTCTTTTATTATTATTCTCTAGAGAAATGGCATGAATAAATGGTAAAATGGATATCCTATTGCCGCATAAGAGAATCATTGCATTACACTCTCGCCCCCTTGTGTCATTAAGCTTTTGCTTCAGCACTGTTAGTATCGATCTCCCATAACTAGTTCATAGAAACAAGCCTGAACAAGAGGTAATGAGCTTTCAGTGTGCAAAGATATGGAAAGCTTCATGTTTACTGTTTGCAAGTTTACTTGTGCGTGAAGCAGATTCACATTCCATAAAAAAGAAGAAGAAAAAGATAAAGAAAACGGAATAATGTGTTGAACCATCACATAAGCAAGCAAAAAAGTTTGCTCACCAACAGCAAAAGGGTTTGTGTTTTGCTCGAAACGGCAAATTTAGTCCTCCTCCTCATGGCACCATCTCCTGTCATCCAATGTAAATGAGACTCGGGATTTAGCAATTGAGATTTTCCCACTCACATGCAACAATGTCTTCTGTACCTCTGACAACCCAGGCTTCTAAGCTAATTCTCTACAGAAGATCCACTCAATGCAGCTCCTTTTCAGCAAGCAGAGCTCATCTGAACTTCTCAGCATCAAAGTTGCAGAGAGTGCACTCTCTCGGAATGCAAAGAGCAAACAGACAGATCAAAGGAGCCCCGTGCGGTCCTATCTTCGCTGAAAGATCGAACAGGCAGGGCGAACCCCAGGGGAATTCAGAGCCACCGACGCCCTTAACGGATCTCGTTCAGACATTCTACTCATGCATCAATCAGAAGGACCTAGGTAGATTAGAGAAGCTCATCTCCCAGGACTGCATCTTTGAAGACTCGACTTATTCAAGACCACTGCATGGAAAGGTAATGCAGTTTCCAACCTGCCATTGTCATCATCAGAAATCTCATGATTCAAAATCAAACTGACCATGTGAAAGCAGATGATCCGAAATTTCTTTAAGAAACTTACTGGTTCCATGGGGAGGCATGTGAAGTTTGTCACCGATGATATCTCCGAGGACAAAGACTTGATGACAACAGTAATATGGCACATGGGTAAGTGTTGGTAAACATAGGCAGCTGTCAGACTATTTTTCTCACAACCATTTACAAACTCTTGCTGCAGAATGGAAAAATTTTCGCATTCCCCTTACCAAAGGCTGCAGCTTCTTCAAGTGTTCAAGAGAAGGGAATCTACTGCTGATTAAGTATGCATCACTCTCTCACTTGATATCATTTTCTTTTGCATACATGGAAACAAAAACATGACTACAAGTTTGCATCGTATGGAATTGACAATAATATTTCAGAATGAAATATGACATGTAAATTTTGAAGTGCAGGGAAGCTCGTGTTTTTGTTGAGTCACCAATAAAACCAGGAGAATTGTCATTGGTAAGTTTGTTTCACTGGTTGATAGTTCACAAATGAAATCTAGAGAATTTGAGCTACACTTCCTACATGACTCGCAATTCACAAATAAGAACAAAAGCTTAATTTCAGGATTTTCTGAAAAATGTCGTCTGGCTGCCAGACAAGTTCCCAAGACTAACAGAATGTAAGTTTCTAATTTCATATCATTTGGCACATCTTTGCAGACAAACCAAACAAAGATCTATGATTAACAATATGCAACACTAATTGCAGGGCTCTTAAAGAAGCAAGATGCACTTCTCAAACCCATACTTAAATTTTACAAGTGGCTTCTGGCGGCAGTGATCCTTCCTCTTACATTTTATTATTACTCCTATCTCATGAGATGTGCAAAAGCAATCCGATCCTTTGTGCTTCTTATAAGTCGTCGCATAGTTACACGTATACTTGAACGCATAGCTAGACGATTTCTGTAACTAAACTTTCAAGCTAACTCGTTGGCATGCCACATATAAGGAAGGCTTCGAACTTGTGATAGTCTAGTCATCTCCATCACTGCTTATAATTTCCAGCAACGAAAGAACTGCCAAGGAGCCAAGAACTGGTGGCAATGGCGGTGGTTTGCTGAATGCCACGAGCGGTTCAGTACCCTCGTGAAGCGCTCGGCCAGCATCTCTGATTTCCTCTTTTTCGTGTCCATTTGGGATTGAAACTGCCATGTTTCCTGCAGGCAACCATGTCATTAGTTGCAAAAGCTCTACATGATTTCGGAGCATTAAGCCTAAAAATGCAGAACACAGAACGTCATACTCATTGTTCTCTTTATGGGGCAGATTGGCATAATAATACTCTTGACAGGCAGCTTGGTCAGCGCCCTCATCTTAGTCCAAGTAGTTCAAAAAGGATCCAATTTCAGATATGCAATCCTGCAATAAAATTACCATCAGAACACCCTCTAAGAATCTGCAGTTCTAGTCTAGATCCATTTCTAGCATTGGAATTAAAGATATACAAACATATATATATATATATATATCAATCACATGAACATGGATCAACGAATGCGGAATGACGTCGTATCATCCATGTAGCCGACCCCACCTAGTGGGATAAGGCTTTGTTGTTGTTGTTTATATATATCAATCACGATGCAACAAGATAAAGGCCAATCCGCATTGTGACATCCTGTGAAGCACGGGTACGGCAAAAACCCTGAAGTACCCGTACCGGGTACGGGTACACACTGGATACGTATGGGTACACTGGGTACGTATGGGTACGCCTGACCCATCCTAAAACGGAGTTTGCAAACCAAAACGAGCAAGAAAAACGAAGTCACCGAACTGGAGAAAGGTGAGAGAAGTAAAAGATGATTTGGCCATATAGAAAAAGAGGAAAATGGGAGAAAAAGTGATACACGTATAGTGGAGAGCACTACCTTACCAGAAAAAAAGGAACGAAAGATATGCAATAAAAAAGAAAACTAACAACTTAGCGCTATAATTTTATTTTGTTTTATGATGGCAAGACTTGTAAACTTAATTAGGATTTTTATTTGCTGCCATAATTAAAGACAATATGATGTGATAAATTATTTGATATTAATAAAAATATGATATCTTTTTTGCAAAATAGTTTTATTATTTATTATTATAGCTTAATTTCTTATATTATATATTATTTTTTATATAAAATTTATATTATATATAACGTATTCGTACCTTAAATTTTAAGAAATTAACGTCCTTCGTATCCGTACTCGTACTTATGCAACATAGGTGACATCCAATTTACGCTAACGGTTCCAGAATCAGATTAAAGCAGCAATAATAAATTCATGCACACTGCTGAGAATGCAACACTGCATGAAAGAAAGACCTTGCAGAATTCATGCACAATCCTAAGAATGGATAACAAATAGAGGCGTTCATGCGATCTTAGCCCTCGCGAAACGCAGAACCGTGCTAAGAAAGGCAAATATGACATTTGGGTCTACCTGATAGAAAATCTGGCGAGCTCTGTATCGTGATCACTGCGTCCTTCCTTTTTCGTCCTTCTTCCTTCTTCTTCTTGTTTCGTTCGAACGGGAAGAAAGAAAAAAAACAAATCGACAGGCCGTCGAGAACGGGCGAGAGCACCAGAAACTTCTGGATACATCGCTTTAAAGCGGACGTGCAACAAATTTTTCGATAGATTTGATTGGGGTCACGAGACATGTCGCACACGTGGCAAAACACAATCTATTTAGCTTCCACACTTTTTTTGTCAAAATTAATAAATAAATAAATAAACAAACTAACTGGTGTTCTGTATTTGATAATAAGAGTGAAAATATGTGTAAAATTATTTTTTTTTCCAAACTTCTCTTACCCAATTGCCTTTAAGTATGATTAAGTATCACCTGGTTTTTTTTTTTATTTCAGCATGAGAAGGGAAGAAAGGAGAATATGCATTACCTTCAAAATTATGAAAATCTTTCATCATCATTTTTATTATTTGTAATTAGGATTTTCTTTTCTTGCATCAGATGTCCTGTCTTTTTTAGGATTTGCTAAAGTTTTTATTATTGTTTTGACCCTTTGACCTCTTACTTATATTTTAAAAACTATATTTTGTCTTTCTTTTTCCATCATACATTGTGACGTCTCGGATCCTTTCGAATAATAAAATAATATTTATTTTATTAAATTCAAAAATTCAAGGATTAAATGAGATAATAAAAAAATAATCAGAAAAGAGATAAAGGAACTAATGATAAATATATTAGGAAAAGGACTTATAGTTAGTTAGATTTTAAATGAAAATTTATTTTTTTAAGAAGTATTAATGTAATTAAAGTTTTAAATATAATTATTTAAAGAGTTAAAATTGCATTAATAGCACAATGAGTAATTAAGGAGGAAGCGATTTGATTCTTAATTACTCCTACGAAAAGATAAAATTTAAATCATTTGTTTACGTAAAATATTTATATTGATTGATCAGTTAAAATAATTCATAAAAAATAAATATATTATGCTTTTGCAACGATCTTTTAAGCATGCGTTCAAAACGTGCATTTCTAGACATTACATCAAGATTAAAAAAAAATGGAGGAAGAAGATGTTGGACTCTTAATTAGTCCTACCAAAAGAAGAGATTTGACGATGCTACTGAAACTAAACGTCTTATCTAAATCAAGGAACTACTCGTGTAACAACATTAAAAATAAAAAATCAGGCCCACATGCGCCCCAGCCCACAAGCCCATTGCCATATCATAACTTAAAGCTACAGTACCTCCATTCATGTAGCTCCATTAGGCCGAAATCCTCCCCAAAACCTCCTCTAACTACAGCAGATCACTCCCACTCACCCTCTCTTGCAATCACACGACAGCCGCATCAAGAAGCCTCGACCTCCTCTCTGCTATTTACGCTGGCCGTCGGGACCTAACACAACCTTCCTCCTTTATCTGGGCTTAGGACCGGCTATAAAACATAGGCGGAGTTTTTTAAAGTTTTTATATGAAAAAAAATAATCTGAATTATAATTCTCTCCTATTTTTTTCATATAATAAAATTTTATATCGCCTTAAATTTTTTAATTCGGTCTTGTGATGCAAAAATTTTTTCGTGCACAAATTCTAATAATAAAATTATCACAACTTGTCGTTTCTTATTTCGATTCAACAGTAAACCAAACAATATCAATAATAGTAATAATAATAATAATAATTGTACGCTCAAGTAAAGTTAATTCGTTTCGTCATGTTTTTTTTTTTTTTTGGTCAAGTTTCACGTCTATTTGCTCCCGTGAATAAATTGGACCCTGTCATTATTTGTCCCTTCGTTTGTTGTGGAAGTGGAAGCATTCGGTGTATGCTTCTTATCTCGTGACTCGTTCCAATTATATTACATTATATTATATAACTCCATGTGTATATTATATATAAATACATATAATATATTGGAGTTTGGTGGGTGCCATCTTTCTTTTGAGATCTCTTTCCCCTTCCGTGAGAGATTTGTATGGCGTAGTGGGTGCGGGGTGACAAAGTTGGGCTTTTGCTCAGTCGTGCAATTATAATGGTGGCATTTGCCCTTCACCGATGGGCAAAGCAAAACAACTGACTTTTAAGTGGAGGAGAATTTTAGGCCTTGCATCATTGCATTGTGCTCAATTTTCTCTCTCTCCTCTATCCTCTCATCCCTTCAAGGAAGAATGAGAAAATTATTGAAAGGAAAGAGAAAAGGAAAGGGTGACCTTAAGCAATCCTTCTGTTCCAATGAATGATGATGACATGGTGTGACATCAATCTGTATCAGACGATTCAGACTTGGACAACACAACATATCTGTGATATTGGGCTTAGAAAAATATTTAGGACCGTTTGATTGCAGATAAAGAAAGGAATACATATTTATTCTAATGAATATTGTTGAACAAGTAGGAGAATAAAAATATAATGAATATTGTTGAACAAGTAGGAGAATAAAAATATAATGATGAAAACGTATTTTACATGAAATAATTTTGAAAATTGTGATAGATTATATTTTTGTAAATAGTGAAATTTTTATTTCATCAAAATAAAAGAATACATATATTCTAATCATTTTTATTTTTTTATCATTTCTTTTATTTTTTTAATTTAATCATATATTATTGTATTATTATTTTTATAATAATAATAGTGATTAAATGTCAAGTATTTATAATAAAATATTTTTATTATAAAATAAAATATATTTAAAACTATTTCTATCGAATCAAACGAATGACAGAATAAGAATATGAGAAGAATTTATATTCTCCTAAATAAAATTTTTTATTCTTTAAAAAATATTCTTCGTTCAAACGCCCTTCATGATTTTGCATAGAACACATGATATGAATGATAGAGTGCAATTACTAAACCAGATCAGTGCTAAGCTTAATTAAGTTACTATTATACAAGAACATGTCTCACGCATCTGTTGATGACAAAATTAGATCTAAGAAACATTGTCCTCCTGCACCACATCATCTTAGTTTCTTTTCAACTTACAACTTAAGAAGATATAATACGACATGTTAATTACACGACTTCACAGAGCAAAGAAATATGCATATCCGATCATTTTGGTCATATTGAAATAGTAATAAAGCGAAATGATATATTACTTAATACTAAAATTACATATTATTATTTCTTTACGTCTATCTGATTAAACTAAATGATTCAATCCAAAGTATTTAAACTAAATGAGGTCGAATTTGAAACTTATACGTTTCCGAAACAAATTCAACCCAACCTAATATTATGATTTTTCAGTCAAGTTTTTTTAATCTTGTGTCCTATTGAATCCGACCTATTATTATACATAATTTTTCAATCATAAAAGGAGGTCCAATTGTAGGGGCGAAAGTGATCCGAATCGAACCGATTTTTGGGTTCAAAAAAATCATCCACTATTTTTTGAATCAGTTTATTAAATTATAAAAATTATTCTAAAATTATTTTAAAAAAAGAAAAATCATCCTCTATGAGATCAATTTTTTCGAACTCCTATTTCAATAAAATAATATTTTCAAATAATAAATAATAAAATTAGCATAATTAATTTTATAACTAAATATAAGATATAGTATTAAATTAGAGATATGAACACATTAAACTATATAAAAAGTTATTATATCAATACAACAACAACAAAGTCTTATCTCACTAGATGGGATTATATCAATAATAAAAATAATTACTTATAAATAATTATACAAAAATAAATAATAAATAAAATGAGAAGCCTTTATAATTTTTTCAGGTGGGACTTTAATTTAAGCAAATCGATTTTGTTCTATTAAAAAATCATCCTAAAACATATTCACTTCACTACTTTGTTTTTTTTTTTTTTTTTTTTTTTTGATCCGGTAGATTTTTCAAATGGTGAAATTTTTCTTATACCCCTACATCCAAGATCTAATAAAAAAAAAGAAAAAATGAACTCTATTATTACCTATATAGTTTTAACTACTTGTTAGTGGATGTGCACTCCACTCCAAGCAAACTTACAAGGAGACGTCACGGGCTTTCAGTTGTTTGGCAACCTCGCCATCTATAAAAAGTGCACGCCTTCGGCCATCTTTTCAGTCGGTAACTGTTACCTAACGCCTTCTCTTCTCCCATCGCCGCGCCAAATGGAATCCCATCAACCGAGGAACACGAGATCACTCTCTGTAAGTACCAATCCTTCATGCTCGATCCCTGCTCCATTTCAACTTCAAGAAAGATGGATTCTTTTTTTTTTCTGGTTCGATCGTCTCCTGTTTCTTAGTTCTCAGATTTTTTTTTTCATGGCATCCTCTCGTTAGTTCATTGTGTTCCATTTTATCTCGAAATCAGATGATGAGGTTTTTTGCCATTCCCTCTTCCTTGAATCCTCTTGTTCTTATGACCTTTGCAGGGTTCTATGTTGTACTTGCAATCTGATTTCCGAAACAAGCTAAAGATCGCATTTTTATTATACCCCCTGTTCCAGAACTCCGTGAATCAGACATTTTATTTTTTTGTCCAGTTCTCTGGAACAGGTTAAAAACTGGGTTTTTAACGTTCTCCATTGATTAATTTCCCTGGTTTCCTCCAAATTTTAGTGACATTTTCGTGGTACTCCGACCGCAGGGGACGGAGATATTGGTCCTATGGATAGCCGTATCCGCAGCGTTGCTGGGGACCGGCGAGTGCACGAGGCTGAAGGACCGCAGCATCCAGCGACGCCAACACCGGTGGAGGAGACCCCCGGGTGACGACGGGTGGTTCCTCTCCGTTGCGGCGACGTCGGGAGGGCCCCGGGCGCACACCGCGAGCCTGACGGACTTCGGCGGCGTCGGCGACGGGGTAACGTCGAACACCGCGGCCTTCGCGGCCGCTGTGGCCAACCTGAGCTCGGCCGCGTGCAACGGCGGGGCCATGTTGATCGTGCCCGCCGGTCGGTGGCTCACGGGCCCCTTCAACCTCACCTCCCACTTCACCCTCTTCCTCGATCAGGACGCCGAAATCCTCGCCACCCAGGTAACATCAATACATCATCTCTCTCTTCTCTCTCTCTCTCTCTCATGGCGTCGTCCCCCAACCGTAAACGAGATCAAATCTTTGTTTGCAGGATATAAATGAATGGCCGATTATAGACCCTTTGCCTTCTTACGGTAGAGGAAGAGACTTGCCTGGTGGCAGATACAGCAATTTTATCATGGGTTACAATCTCACCGATGTAGTCATCACAGGCAATGTCATCATCCCATTCTTTTCTTTCCACTTCTCTTTTGCATATTTCACTTACTATGATCAGTTCAGATGCATAATTTTTGTTGGTGGTCTGAGAATGTTGTGCTGAAAAACTTTGCAGGTAATAATGGAACCATTAATGGCCAGGGCAGAATCTGGTGGGACAAATTCCGGAAGCAGGCGCTCAAGTACACTCGTGGGTACCTCCTCGAATTGATGTACTCTGATCGAGTCCTCATCTCCAATGTCACATTTGTGGATTCTCCCTCATGGAACCTCCATCCAGTCTACAGCAGGTTTGCTTGCTCCCTGACATTCCTGAATTGCTGAAGCTTCCATGTGTCCATGCAAAAGGATCGAGTTCGCTGACCTCCTGAGTTGCTGAAAGTTTTGTTTGAATTCATCTGTTGTGCAGCAACGTTGTGGTTTCAGGAATCACGATTCTTGCACCTATAGACTCGCCAAATACTGATGGCATCAACCCAGGTAACTTGCTGTGTTTGTATCAGAAGGTTCCATAAGCAATGCGATCTGAACTGAGAAGTCTAATGCCATGTCTCCTGTCGTGCTCTCGCTTCACAGATTCCTGCTCCTACGTGAGGATAGAGGACTCCTTCGTGGTCTCCGGCGATGACTGCATAGCCATCAAAAGTGGATGGGACGAGTACGGGATAGCCGTCGGCATGCCGAGCCAACACATCTTCATAAGGAGGTTCAGCTGCATCTCCCCCTTCAGCGCAGTCATCGCCCTGGGGAGCGAGCTGTCCGGCGGCATCCAAGACGTGCGCGCCGAGGACATCACCGCGATCAACTCCGAGTCCGGCGTCAGGATCAAGACCTCCGTGGGGAGGGGGGCGTTCGTGAAGGACATCTTCGTGAAGGGGATGAACCTGCACACCATGAAGTACGTCTTCTGGATGGCGGCGACCTATGGCCAGCACCCCGACGACAACTATGACCCCAACGCCACCACGAATGTGCGCGGGATCAGCTTCCAGGACGTGGTCGCAGAGAACGTCACCATGGCCGCGAGGCTCGAGGGGCTCCCGAATGTGCCCTTCACCGGGATATGCATCTCCAACGTCACGGTGCAGGTGGTCAAGTCGAAGAAGCCGGCGTGGAACTGCACGAACGTCGATGGCGTGTCGACCGGCGTGACCCCGGCGCCATGCGCGCTGCTCCCTGACCAGGGAGCTTATTCCCCCTCGTGCCCCTACCCCCAATACTACTGGTGATGAGCTTATTTAGAAACAGGGCTTATTGCAGGCAGCAAGCATGAACAGAAGCCAGTAGCCATCGCATTGTATCAAAACTCAAAAACTGTTTAACTACCGAAAAAAAAAACTCAAACTGTTTGAGAGGAAAGGTGTTCTCCTATTCTGCCTTCTTTATGGTTCCATAAAAAGATTCGATCTTTATGTCCAGATGATGATTGAAAGAGTTGTGTGTTCAATCAATGATGAAAAAAAAAATATTCATAGTGATAGATAGGAGCTAATTACAGAAAAAATATTTATATGAATTGTACATCGTAAAGAATTTAACTTTCATATCAAGTTACATGCATCTCCTTAACTACGCATCATATATATGCTAAGAAAATTTAATATATTTTGCAATGGACCCAATTGTGCAATAAATAGAAGATGAATGTGAATGCAACGGCCACATGACTTCTCATTCTGCCCGACGTTCAATGCTCAAAGAGTTGCAACGCACTTGCACCAGGAAAGTGGAAAATTTGTAGCCCTGCCAAGAGATTAACGTACTCTCTAATTGCTCATATTTATGAGCAAAGGAAATGAGATCATATTGCATTGTAGCATACATCCAAAAACGACACATCCAAAAGCTGATAGCTGAAAATTCATTTGATTCAACAAATCAAACAAAAGTGTCACACTGTCGGCAGCCATGGACATAATTGAAAAAAGAAAATTTGTGATGATTACTTTCTTCCCTTCGACTTTGAGTCAAAATGGGCAGCCTTTCTCTTCTTCTTGCGTATTACCACAGTAGGGCCACCACCACTGCCCTCTCTAAATGGCATCCCAAGAAGAGCAAGGAGTCTTTGACCTTCCACATCCGTGTTTGCTGTAGTGGTTATACAGACATCCATTCCCCTCTGCTTACCAAGGGCTTCATACCGGATTTCTGGAAACACACTCTGATCACGCATACCTATGCTATAGTTTCCATGCCCGTCGAAGCTGTTTGGGTTCACACCTTGGAAATCCCTTGTCCTAGGAAACCCCAAGTTTATAAGCCGATCAAGGAATGAATACATTACCTACATGTTCAGAGGATGAAGTTTCTGTCAGTGTACAACTCTCTGCATATGAAACCAGAACTCGTATACAAGTTTCAGAAAAAGAACTGTTAAGGACTGAAAAACTTGCCTAATGCAAAATCAGTACCAAGGGCAACTGAAGAAACATCACAATTGAGGCTACTGAATGTCAAGAATTTATCTACTCTCAAAAATTCAAACAAAACTGGTAAACATCACAAAATTATTAAGGGACTGGACACAAATAGTTGAAAATTTTGACTTAAGCATGACTAAATGGAACACAGTTCAGCACAATTGTCACCTGCTAAAAGCCTAAAATAAAGTATTCTTGTTTAATATCTTGATGGATATGGCTTTCTTCTCTTATTTTGTAAACAGCAGTTACTCAATTACAATGTCTTTTGCAATTACAATGTTTCTCCAGTTACATTCTCACTGAGGACAGCTTGCCTCTTTTTTTCTCTGTGATGGTTCACAAGTATCAGAAGACTTCCATCAAGAAATGAGCAAAGGTTCTGTAGCAGGAAATGTACATTCTTTTGAAGTGGTGGAGATGTTTAAACGAAAATGGAGGAAATGCATATTAGAGGCACATGATACAATCAGAGGCGAGCAGACAACAAAAGCCGTAAGAGAATCAGCTTGAAAATATTATTTGAGTCACGACCAAGAGCCACTAAGTAATCCTAGTTATATCATAAGGAGTTTCGAGGAATTATCTCTCGCTACATTCAAGTAAGATGACTAACAGCAGTTCGTCTAACTTCAGCATTATGCAAAAGTGAATTAGGAATTTTCGGCAATGTTGAGAATGAAAGTTTGCAAAGAAATACTGTTATACTCAAGGTGAGAATGTGTATGTGTGTTCAAATATATTCAGTTGACTTTTTCACCTACGTGTTAATTAACAATTATGACACACAGCATCAAATGAAATCACTTGAACAATTATATAAGAGAGCAACTGACACTGCCATCATAGCAGACTTTCTTCGACAAATTCTTAGAAAGAGAGAGAATTCAAATTGTGTAGTTGCGTGACTGTGAGAAAATAGATGAAACTGGGAGATAACAATTACAAATTTTAGACGTAATTATCAAATTGGGAGTGCAGACAACTCACATTGCCACGAAGAGTGACGGCTATTCCAACGGTAGCGCCTTCCCTGAGCTTGAAGCTGGCGATGGACTGCCTAGCCTTCGTCTTCACCGGCCTCTGCCCAGTAATGATCGCCAAGTCCTTCATTGCCGCCTCCAAACCCTTGGAGTTCTGCTCTGCGTCTCCCATTCCACAATTCACCACTATCTTCTCGATCTTTGGAATCTAAAACCCATCAAAAATCAAACTTTTACATGTAACACAATCGTGTCCTCTAGCTAGAATCAATTTCCAAACCAACTGAATGAAGAAACATGAGATAGGGCAAAATAAAATTTCGAGAGGAAATAACCTCGTGCATGTTCTTGTAGGAGAACTCCTCTTTGAGGATGGGGATGACCTTCTCGTGGTACACGGCCTTGAGCCGGTTCACCTTGTCGGCCTCCGACCTGTCCATGAGCACGATTCCAGTCGACGAGGTAGGAGGTGGCGCGGTGGCGGCCGAGGAGGCCCGAACCACCGGACAACGGACGGCGACGGGGGACGGGCGGACGACGACGGCGGCCGGGAACCTCCCAAGAAGTTGGCTGGAGAGCTGGACTCGGGCAGGCGACGACGGGGAGGTGGGGAGCGGTAGGCGCACGGACGCCATGCTCGCGGCTGAGGACTGTGAGGGGAGAAGTGGATGGAGTTGTCGATAAGAGGAAGACAAATACTAAATGAAATGAATAAATAAATAGATAAAAGAACAAAATTCCCAACAAAGCAAAAAGAACGCGTACGAATATTATGCGGACGACAAGTGAGGAGATGAGCCGTTATATATAGTTGGGCTTTATAAGCCCATTTGGAGTACAATAAGCGTCCTGTAAACGTCATGGGCCGATATTACGGTCTATGCTAAATGGGCGTTTTCTTAGCATCACCGAAAGAAAAAAATTCTTATATAACGAAGGCATTTTTTTATTCTTCTTTTCCAATGTGTTAAAAATTAGAAAAATCTTCAAAAAAAAAAAAAAAACAACCTTAGAGATCCTCTCTCTCGCACACACAATATATATTGTTGTAAAGTACATGTGAAGAAAATTATGATCACTCATGAGTGATCTCCATCTTATGATTATTAAGCTTGTGATGCCCATGACAACACATTTTTATGAGTCTATACGATGCATTATTCAATAACTAACAATACATGTGTATATTTTTACATCCACTATCTTTTCCGAAAAAAATGGCAAAAACTTTTAATATGAGAGCACTTAATAAATTTGACTAGACGATGGACTTAACAGTTACCATTATGTAAATTTTAATATTCAACTATATATATTACCTCCTTCCATCAAAAGCATGCAGATGTCGTCACCTCAATAATCTTTTCTCTTAATTTTCATAATTATAATTTTATATCAGAGAATATTTACTTTGGTATTAAATTAGACGTGTTAATCCAATTTAATTATAATATAAATATACGTAATATTAAAATTTTAATATTTCATGCGTGTCAATAATTGTAAACGTTTAAAATCTTTAAAAGAAGCAACATTTTTAATATTTAGTTTCATGAATATATAATATAAGATCGTGAGGAAATTAGGTTCTCTTTATTTATTAATATTTAATAAGCGGATATCGATTTAATATTGAATAACGAATGGTAATTAGAAGTTAGCAGTTCATTTAGAATATTGATAAATAAATTTTTGATAAACTTAGTGGTAGAATTAATTAATAAATAAAAATAATATAAATTATTCAATTCAATTCCTATACAATTATTATTATAATTTATTAAGTAAAGCATTAATATCTCAAAGAAAAAAATATAAAAATCTATATTTATAATAAATTTTATATAGTGGACATGCGCGAAATATTAATTATTAAATTATTTTTTATCCATTGTTAATAAATAAATAATTTATAATCAATTAAATATGAATATAAAAGGAGTATAGTTGAATAGTGATAAAATAATAAGACAAGTTGAGAAAAATAATAATACATTTGAACTAGAATAAAATCAGAGAAAAGAAAAATATGAACCTTTAACCTCTAAAGTCTAAACATTAAACATAATATTTTTTTCAATATTTTTGTTCAAAACATTAAACTCCATATAAACGACACGGCCACATGTTGATAATATGCAAAAATTGCAAAGTAAGCAGCACCGGAATCAACAAACATGAACACTCGTCCCACGTCGCCCTTGTCCAACAACTCATGTTCCTCGATCCTTTCATGCATGAGCATGAGGAGGGCCCAAGAGTTAATAATTGATCAAACATATATATATATATATATATATATATATATATATAATTAATCAAATAAATATATATATGCGGATTATGATGCAATCACAATTTGATACTTTTGGACTATAGATTGGAATCATTTTGATCCAATGATTCAAATTATTTATGTTTTGAACCATCAAATTAAAATGATGACAATCTAATGATCCAGAATTATGAAATTACACGTTGTAATTGCACCTTAATATAACTCATATATATATGAGTTTAATGTTAATATTTCCTACTTTATATTATTTTTTATCTTTTATATCATCATATCTCCATCAAATAGTTCATGATTTAATACATATATTTTTTTATACATATTGAACCAACTTAAAAATGGTCTTAAATCAAATATAGAATATGCATCCTTGAAAGAAACTTCAACATTATAAAAAAGTTAACTCACTAATATTTAGAAATAAAGTAGGTTCAATAGGTAAGCAAAATGGTGTTTCACTTAGAACAAAAATATGACTTCAATGGGAAAACCTTTACCAAAAGTTTTAATAAGAAACTTACAAAAGATGCTTTCATCCAACACAATTAATTTTAAGTTGGATGAAATCTATCAATTTTGGAGGATGGTGATGTCATGTGCTCGAGTACAATGAGAAAATTTTAGAAAAAAAGAAGAAAAATAATAATTCTCAAAAATGGAATATATAATTAATGAGAAGAATACCATGGCTTTGGAGGAGGAGCACCTCCGAGGACCACCTTGGTCTCTTCTGTTCCTCATGTCGAACGTCTGCCTTTTCCTGCTACATGACATTACATTACATTACATATGTAGAATGGAAGGCCATGCCTTTTTGCTTGTTCATCCTATAATTCATCCCACCCACCAAATGTCCTTGCCATATTTTGATGACACATCTCAAATCTACATATTATTAACTCTCTCTCTCTCTCTCTCTCTCTCTCTCTCTCTCTCTCTCTCTCTCTCTCTCTCTCTCTCTCTCTCTCTCTCTCTCTCTCTCTCTCTCTCTCTCTCTCTCTCTCTCTCTCTCTCTCTCTCTCTCTCTCTCATTTCTGCAATTGACCTCCACCCACTAAAAATAAATAATAAATAAAAACTTGACCTCCACCCACTAAAAGTAAATAATAAATAAAAACTCTTCCTGCTTTGGCAGGACAGACAGCACAGTCTGATTGGTGAAGCATGCTCATGGCACATCCATCAAATTACGACCGCCAAATACATTCCCTCGTTAGAAAGAAAAATGAAGTGCATTCCCTTTTTTCTTTTGTTGGTGTCGTCGTCGTCTTCAACATCAGGCCAAGTGTTGTGTGTTCTTTGGATGCCACCATTAATTTGGGTTGAACACCATGCAGTGGCCGGTCACCAAACACCACCAGTAGTCGGCAAAGAGATCACTACCATGAGCCCTCCATTTCTTCTTTTGCATTTCCTCCTCCTCCTCCTGTTATGTTGTTCTTTGTTTTCTGTTTCTCGCTTGAATCCGTGGCTGATATAGGTATGAAAAAAAAGTTGATCAATTAATAAATAAATGTACTATTTTATTTTAAAAATATTCGTAACTTTTCTTCACATATTTCATCTAATATTAAAACTATTTTACCATTCGATCAAAATAATAATTTATAATTTTTTTATTATCAAACTCGTAATTACTGGTTTTTAAAATTAATTTTAATTATTAAATTATTTATCAGCACTTTAATTTATTAATTAAGTTAAATGGATTCATAATTGTCCAATTGTTCAGCATAATTGTAGTAATAATCTAATTGATTAATATGGCGATATACGTACACGACCAAACTTGTTGATAGATGCCGAATTCTTACTTTGTTCTGTCGGAAAGCTAAGTTTGTGGGGTCTAATACATGAGATTAGTAACATCTAATAAATGATTCAAAATCTAGATAAAAAAGAATAGATTGATTTTGATTAAGAGAACTGATGGCCAATGATATAATTATGCTAATCAGGTTATGTAAATGAGACTCAATAAAGGATGTACCGGTATAATATATACAAATAAAAGTGTAATTATGGTGTGCATCTCGAAAGTATTTTTATATGATTATTTTCATTTTTTAATGTAAATAATTTCCTAACCAAATATGGTCACAAAATTGAATAAGAAATTGTGTTCTACGATCTAATAATTTGGACGAAGGCTGCCAATAAACCAACTAAACATTTCAGTTACAATGGCATACAACTTTTACTTAAGTAGACCAAATAGAATTTTTTATCTTAAGAATTATATTTTCATACATATAAATAATAAAAATAAAAAATTTAGGGGGTTAGGGCCCCTCACGAGAGGTGTTTAGTATGAGATTAAGATGCCCTTAGAACAAGGGAAAAAAGGAAATTTTAAAAAGAAAAAAAAGAAAAAAAGCTGTTCTTCCGGGCTCATACACTACAAGAAAAATCCCGATTTTCGATGGTTCATTTTCGACGAGTATAAATCCATCTAAAGTACCGACGGATTTTTCGGCGGATCGAATTATTCGTCGAAATTGTCGTCGGATACGTTTTCCACAATTTTAGCCGTCTAAACTTACGACGGTTGAAAATTCGTTGAAACTTTCCGTCAAAAGTTTCGATGATCATAACCGTCGAAGATGTTAAAATTGGCTGGTCTTTCGACGGTTCAGATCGTCGACAGTTTCGATAGTTCACGTATCCGTCGAAACTTCCAGCGATCTTAGCCGTTGAAATATCTTAACGTTAATGGATTATCTATATTTTCATTTTTGACGGTTTCGACCGTCGAAAGTTGCGACGTTTCATGGAACCATCGATATTTCGACAGTCGGACCTGTCAGAATGTTAACTCATTTTAATTCTATTTTAAATCTTTTCGATGGCTTGGACCGTCGAAAGCGAAAATTTATAATTTATATAATTCTCTTACAGTTGATATATATTATTATATATTTCGACGGTCGAAAGTTGCGACAATTTAGAGAACCGTCAAATGTTTCGACGGTTCGTCCAGCGGGTTTTACCGTATGAATTTGAATTAATATTTTATTATATTTATCTACTTTCTGACGGTTTCGATCGTCGAAAATGGACTATATAAATATCCGACCCCACTGTCACTATTTCAGTTTCCCTCTCTTCGAATCGCGATCGAATCCGACCTCGACGGCGACTTCTCTTCGAATCTGATTTCGGCATCCGCGCTCCGCCAAACGCCTGCCAGTTGGACCGTCGGCCTCCGGCGCCTGTGAGCGAGACCCTCCGCCACCTGTATTGCGCTCGCGCACGTCCCGCCGCTGCCTAAACAAGTGAAGCCGCCGTCCGTCGCCAGCAGCTCGACCTACCGCCGCCTCTACAATCTCCGTCTCCAGCGCAGGTAGGCTCCCCGACCCCATCTTCCGGCCTCTTTCCTAGCCTCCGCCCTCCGCCTCTCTCAATGCACTCGCGGCGGACGGCCAGATTCGGTCGCGGTGGTTTGATTCGATCATCGCGGTGGCCAAATCCGCCCTCTGTGCGTGGCGGCCAGATATGGACACGACGGTGGCCAGATCCACCCTCCGCGCGCGGCGGCCCGATGCGGACGCGCGCGGAGGCTCGATGCAACCGCGCGTGGCAACATGATCTGTCCACGGCGGTAGTCAGAGCCGGGCGCGGTGACCTCCGAACTGAACCGGCGCGGCGGCCAGATCTTTTCGTTTCTTTTTTTCAATTTTTGAAGTCTGTAAGCAACTCATTATATTCATCTTCATCTTCTAAGTACATAATAATTCCATTATTAGCATGAATGAGGAGTGATATTTTAGTGGGATCTTATAAGTGCAAAAGAACGTGTAGATCGAGTCGAATTTGGATAATGCGTACGTGCTTATATTTTAATTTTTCGTACAACACCTAGATTTCTTGCTTGAGGAGCTTTGTGAGGTTTCTCCTTTCGACAACCTTGAAAGTGTAAGAATGCAAAATTTGATTGTATCATAAATTTGATCTTCATATGTTTTCTTGTCTTATGTTTGATTTAAATGCAGGTTTTGGAATTACTTTGTTGTCCCTGTCCGTCCAAACGACGTAAGTCTTTAAGTCATTACTATTTATATGTGTTGGCAATGAAATATGAATTTTGTCACTCCAAAGGACATAAAGTTTTTAAATTTGTTACTTTAGATTTCATTCATTAGTTCTTATTTGTTATTTTATAGTGCAAATATGATTAGTTTTAATTATTTTTATGATGTTTCTGATTAGCTCTAATTAGTACTTATTTTTAGTTCATATTAGTGTTTATGATGTTCCTGATTAGTTGTAATTATTGTTTATGATGTTTCTTCGATGTTTTATTTAAAGTTTAATATGTGAACCTTTGCACTGAGAGTCAAATTTTGATCAGTTTTGTACACATAAATCCTTGTTCTTCGTGTATGCCTCTTATTATAAAATTTATAAAATCTAAGTACTATAACTTGCAAATAACACAGAAATTATGCCATACTTCAACGATCGTCGATGGATGTACAATACAAATAATCCTGACCATAGAGGTTTGACATAAGAATTCATAAATGGCGTTGACTATTACGCTAGTATGACTTGTCAGTCTTTGCAATTTCAACGGGAGGGAACAATTATGTGTCCTTGCTTGAAATGTGTTAGTACAAAGTTATAAACTCTAGAGATAGTTAAGATTCACTTATATAGAAGGGGTTTCAAATTAAATTATTGGCAATGAGGTGACTTAGGTGAAGGAGCACCTTCAACAAGCGTACCAAATTCATGTCTCCATTTTGTAGATCCTCATGAAGGATTTACTTCGCAATACGAACAACTAATTTATGACGCAGCTATAACTGAGTACGGGAATATTAGGTTTGAGCAAGATGAAGAGACACTAAATCCAGAAGTAAGAGATTTTTATGAGTTGCTAAACGCTTCGAGCCAACCCTTATGACCCGGATGTGAAAGTCATTCAGAACAATCACTTGCTGTTAAATTATTGAATCTGAAAGCAGATCACAATATTTCACAAGCATGTTTTGATGCATTTCTAGATATTTTAAAAAAGGTCACACCAATTGGGGCTCGCATTCTTGAAAATTTTTATAGGACAAAAAGAATGGTTAGTAAACTTGGTCTTGGCTCAACTAAAATAGATTGATGTCACGATAGTTGTATGTTATATTATGGCAACGACATCAATTTAAATGAATGCAAATTTTGTGGGGTCGAACGATATAGAGTGACTAACAAGACTCAAGTGGCTGTGAAAAGAATACATTATTTGCCTCTTATTCTAAGACTTAAAAGACTATACTCGTCTATAAGGTCAACATCGTAAATGAAGTCGCATGCACAACATAATACTTCTGAATGTGTCATGCTTCACCCATCGGATGGTGAAGCGTGGAAACTTGGTCATTAAAATTTATTTTCGTACTAATATAATTATTTTAATATGCATGCAGGATGATGTGTGGTGGGATCCCGAACATGTGGAACAAATGTGAAAGACTTTTAATTCTCGGTACTCAAAGAGATTGTCCGTAATGCTTTCGAAAGTTCGAGCTGCATGAGAACGGCCAAATTGGATCACCGAGGCTATTTGGATCGAATTGCTACGAAAGTGGTCCACCGATGAGTACAAATCAAAGTGCGAAAAAACGAAAATAAGTTGAGAGTCCGACCATGGAGCATGCTTGCATTCAGGTGGATGTGTATTCACGAGCACGATTGCCAAGAAAATGGTAAAGTCTTTCAATATTGTGTCGACAAAATATTATACTTTATTTGACATTTTTAACTGCAGGAGAAAGAGACGAGTAGACCACCTACTCATGACGAAGTATTTCTTCGAACTCATCAGAAGAATAACAAAGAATGGATTTCATCATTTGCTTGGGATTATGGGGAAGGCGAGACCACATCATTTTGCTCGACCCATGTGTCCATCTTCTCGTGATCAAGACATTATGCTTTGCTTTGCTTACCATCTTCACGTTTTCAAGACAAAATTTGTTGCATTTGTGTTGGACAATTGTTATGTTCTAAGCTTGTGTTGTGTTGAACATTATGTGTTGCATTTCTTATGTTTGGACATTTGTTGTGTTGTGTTGTTACATAATTATGTGTTGGACAATTATTGTGTTGCATTTCTTATTATGATCCAAATGGATCCTTTGTTGTATTATCTGTTTGGACAGTCAATTTCTATCATTTTTTTTATTATTTCCGACGGTTAGAACCGTCAGAAACATTAAAAAAATAATCATCGACATTTAATTTTTTTGATACTTATCGATGATTCTAACTGTCCGTCCAAACTTATAGGCGACCTTAACCGTCGCTAGGCATCGACGGTTTCAACCGTCGAAACTCAACTGTTGAATCGACGAATCGACGGTTTGAACCGTCAATAGTATCGACAGTTCAAATCGTCGATACATATCGACGGCTCAAACCATCTTAAATCTTCAACGTTCGATGGTCGCGCCCGCCAACTGGACCGTCAAAGATGTCGACAGTTCAAAAATAACCGTCGCAAAACATTTGCGATGCGTCATTTTCGCACGGACGCTATTCGTCGAAAAACGTCATTTCCGACGATTCTTGACAAATTACAGACAGTTCTGACCGTCTGTAATAGGCTGATTTCTTGTAATGATAGTATTAGTAAGAACATTATGTTCTTACTTTTTCAATTTTTAACTGAAAAAATAATCATCCGATTAGATTTTTTATGGTCTCTTTACTTGTTCTTATTTTTATAATGCACGTGTCAAAACAAATAGTTGCTCTTGCTACTAATCTCATATCAAACACCCTTGAGTCCAGCTCTCTTAGGGTCTATTTGGATCGAGAATTTTGAAGAGATGGAATGAATAATGGAGGAATTAGATTATATACATCTTGTTTAGTTATATTTTTCAGAGGTGAAATATAATAATTAAGTCTTTAAACACAATATTTTCATTTTATCAAATTGATGCAATGAGAATGAATAGATAATTTTAAATCAAAATAAATCCTCTTTTATTATCAAATACAATTATTTCTCTTGTTACTAAATTAAATCATCTTTCTTTTTCTCTCTTTGGTAAACTATTTTTTCCTCTCATATGAATATTTATTTATTTATCATTTTTATTTTTAAAATGGATGAATAAAATAGTTTAAAAAATAAATAATATAAGAAAAAATACGCAAACTAAAAAAATAAAAGATAGAAATAAATTAAGTGGTAAAGTAATAAATATTTATTACTCATTAGATATTATAAATAATTTATATATAAAATAAAGGGTAAAAATATATCTTTAGTAAATAAAACTATTCTTTCTCGTATTATCATTTTTTATATGAACTTTCTAATAACACATTAAGCGTCTATCATGTGTCTCTCTCTATACATCTCATCACACCACTTCATTAGTTAATTTCCAAAAAAATTCCTATTCTAATAGCATTTGACACGGTTGTAGAAAAAAAAAAGGACATGAGAAGATCTCTTTGAAAATAATGTTGGAGAAAATATTATTGACAAATATATCTTGTACTATTTTTAGAAAAGTAGCTTTTTATAAAGATGGATGCCGCGTATAATAAACTTATTACAATAAAAGTGAAAAAAAAGCAGTCAGGATTCTATGCTGATTTCTTTCTCATATTTATATTTTTAGTTGAAAAAGTAGAGAAATAAGGGGTCAAAATCCACGGCGTTCCTTGGAGACAAGCAATTGCGTGATGGTACTAAAACACGTTTTTTTTACTTCACCACTTACTCCATTCGATATGCTCAAAAAGAAAGAAAGAAAAAAGAATTCCATCAACACTTTATTAAACAAGAAAATTATTAAAATTTTTGTACGAAAGAAATTATACAAAGGAAGAATTTAAGATGAGAAGTTTTTTATTAGATGAAAAGTGGATGAATATTATAATTCAAATTATTTTCTATTCAGACTCCTAAAATATTTATATAGACATTCCGGCTGAAATTTTTCAAGATTATAACATCTATCTTGTAATAAGAAATCTTGTGAGAATGCATTTTATTTTAAAGTGCCTAACTTTTAATTTAGGTAGGATTCAATGCATTATGGACAAAAAATCATATAATAATTAATGGATTTCAAAAATTTAATTTGAAATGACTAAAGTCGTTTGATATGTACAAACAATTTAGGGGCTCTCAGTCGTAGTTATCGAAACGACGGAGACGAAAACGAACGTGGGAACCCAGCTGTCAGCGTTTTATTGGTCGACTATGTGGGTCCCGTTACTCGATCTGCCAATTGGGGAACGAGCAGGCGTGTGCCGTGTGACGGCAGGAGCAGCAGTCGGTGAAGTAGAGGCGTCCAAGGTAAAAATAGATGTCCACGTTTTGTTACTTTTCTTCTGCAAATTGGAACTTTGCTTTTTGCTGATTTTGAACTGATCAGAGCAGCCTCTGCATGTCCATTTCATGAGAAATGTTTGCAGACACTGCAAGTTTCTCCCATCTGCTGCTACCGAGATATTTCTTCAGTCAGCTATTTCTATTCTTGTGTTTTCCTAGCAACTCTTTTCTTAGATTCATATGTCTCTTTTCGGATTACGTCTTAAGTGGTTCGACGAACGTTAGTAGTTTCGAAATCGATTCTTGAAGAATCTTTCTCGCTTCCTCCAATACTGGATTATACTAATAATCTATGATAGGTTTGATAAAAAAAATTATGACTTCTTGCATAATATAAAATATATATACATATATGAATGAATTTGCCGCTTGGAATGAGGAAGCAGATCTTGACCGGATCAAGCACTGGATTCGCCACATTTCAATCAATTATGGAGCTCGTAATTATTATGAGGAACAAAAAGGGCTAGAAAAAATAGAATAGAATAAAATAAAATAAACTGCCCATAACAACATGAAGACTAATTTACAAAAAAAAAATTAAAATTAAAATTAAAATGCAGTGCCCTCCTCCTCCTTTTCTGCCTCAATTTTTTTTTTCTTTTTTTTTCCCAGTGCACAATTAATGTATAGGAGTCAAACACCGTCTGCATGCACTGCACTTCGCCGCCTCTTTCAACTAACCTAATTAATTGATGCATGCATCAGGGCATGCAGGCAAGGAGATTGATCAGGGTGATTAAGCCCCGTGCATGCTTCATCATCTGCAGCTCATTTCTGAACTCTTCTGCTGCTTAATCCTCCTGCTAATCTCCTTCTCTAACTCCTCCAGGCCCCCCACTTCCTCCAGCTCCTGCAGATGAAAACACACACACACCAAGCACACATTGAAAACAGACTTAAGATGCCATTTGAAATGATTCTTTGAATCAAAACACTTCCAATCCTGAAAGTGAGCCACAAAATGAGCACTCACCTTTGGTCCCAAGAACAGGCCGTATGGCACCCCATCAAACTTGTCCATGTGGTGTATCTGCTCCAGCCACACATATTGTACAATCATTCAGCAAATAATAATAATAGTAGTCATAATAATAATATTAAAAAACTTAAGAAAGCAATTGATCAACTTATCATCACTTAATATTATAATGCATGGTACTTAATAATTGCCATGCCATTTAATTAACCTGGTGAGCGGCGGCCACTTTTCTCAAGTAGGGCACGTCGGCGACGGGCCCCACGGGAAATCTCCGGTGAACGAGTCCGTCGTGGACGAACATGTAGGCCATCCCGTACAGTGTAATACCGAGGCCCTATCATAGGACGACACATGTAATAGTCAACGACGCGTGCATCGGTCAAAGGAATTTAAAAAATGAAAAAAAAAAACGGGAGACTGAGTTGGCCGGTGGCGGCGGTTCGCCGGCGGAAGGGAGGTGCGAAAGAATGCTTACGGCGCCGAAGCAGAGGCCGGGGAAGAAGCCGTGGTTGAAGAAGCCGAAGGAGAGGAGGGTGATGGCCGGGAAGGCGTTGGTGATGGCGAAGACGTCGTTGAGCTCGAAGGGGCCCTCGCGCGGCCGGTGGTGCGACTCGTGCATGTGCCACAGCGACGCGTGCCACAGCTTCCGGTGCGCCCATCGCGCCCAGAACTCCATCCCCACCTGCGGCAGTGCAGAGAGTTATTGCAGTGCATCAGAAAAGACACCATTGCTGCGGCTCCGAGCCAGCAGCGAAAAGGGAGCTCAGAGCAGAGAGGTTGATGCTGACCGCCGCGCCGACGGAGAGAGCGAAGGTCCCGAACATCTCGCTCAGCGGGATCTCTCCCCCCTGCAAGCAGATTACGATCGATCAGTTTCTATTGAGTAATTGTGATAAATTCGAGCTGCATGGATTTGATGGGCGTCGGGAAATGGTTGGTCCATCACCTCCACTTGCCAGGCGAACCGATAATAGACGGCGGCGACGGCCATGGAGGTTATCCCGAGGCTCGACATCACCGCCGCGACCAAGTACGCCCGCCTCTCCGCCCGCTTTCTCGCCATGCGCTCCGTCATCGATGTCCGATTTCCCGAGACTTCTCGGAGCTCCTCTCGCTGATTATCCCCCAACTCCGCCCCCTCGCCCGGCTCTGCCTCCTCGCCCTCCCTCACTCCGTCGCTCTTCGTCCGCTCCAGTACGAAGCACACGGCGGCGTCCCGCTTTCGCCGCCGGAGAAACGCAGGAGCCGCGACGAGCGGCGTCCGCAGGGGAGCGAAGACGTGGAGCGCACCATCGCCCGGAGGGCGGCGGTGCCGCGCCACCGCCGCCGTTGCGACGACTCTGAGTAGGCAACCATTGCGGGACAGTCCGCCGGCGAAGGGGGTCGCGGAGGAAGCGGACATCCCTACCGCCATGCGCGTTGTTTCTACCTTGGCGCCGCGCGCTATTTGTGTGATCGTCCAGTTGGTAGTCGTAACCGAGAAAAAAGACCAATGGCCGCGCCGATGGCCACGACACTCCCGAGGGAGGAGTTTATATAACAGTGCCACCAAGACCTCCCCGTTCCAAAAGAACGCTACTAAACATAACGGTCGGTACAAAACGGGGCCCTCCCTTAAAATAAAATTTGCATGCAACCTCTTGAGTTAAAATCCCAATTTCAGAAGATAATGTTCCTAAAATAAAGGTAACTTGAAATCTGACTTATTCCATAAAAAAAACCACAATTTATAGTGGTATACAAGTATATAGTTCTAGGTTTCGTAGCTTTTGAGGAAAAAGATTGTTTTTATAACATTATAAATAAAATAAAATAAAGGTAACCTGATAGACGACGTCTCCTCTATCTATATTTGTTAATGGACGATACTATGCAGGATAATTTGGAGCTTGTTCTAGCTATGTTTTTCACATCACTTTTGTGCATACTGTAACAAAAAAAGGGTAGAACATGGTCCTTCATTGAAGTTGAATGTTGGACGTGCTCGCGCCTTATTGGTGCTCTCGAAGTGCAATTCGGTAGGTATCCGTATCTTCCCCCTCCAGACCCACCCACATTCCCTCCCTTGGACAAAATACTTTGAGGAATGAAATGGGCTACTTCAGACAAGTAGATTTTGATGTTTGTTTGAGAGAGAGAGAGAGAGAGAGAGGGGGAGAGAGAGAGAGAGAGAGAGAGAGAGAGAGAGAGAGAGAGGATTTATACATATATAAATCATGATATGTCGATCGAGTTGGCCGAAGGCGATTGGTTGAAGAGGTGAATCATGGGAAATGCTGGGTGCTACGTGTTGTCGGGGATCCGAAACCTCAGTGGGATGGGACTGCTACTATCCCCAGGTACTAGTAGAACAATCAACACGGGTTGACATCGAGTGATAAAGCACAAGATTTCCAATTTAAACTTTGGAAAATTCTTCGTCATCTTAAAACTTCGATCTAACTTTTCTCCTAATAATCACATGAATAAACTCTCCTGAATTACCATTAGTGTCATTGTGAGATATTAGAATGATTTTTAGGTTCGAAATTTAAAAGAACATAACAGCTCTCTTAAATTTTTGCAATGAAATTAGGAGGATAAGCCTTCTAATTTGTCTCATAATGGCACACACAGTAATTTTATCAATTTGTAGAGATATTTTAAATATGTGAGTATTAGAAGGATTATTAGGTTAAACTTGTAACGCCTCAAGAATTCAAATAAGAAAATAAGAATTCAAAACGTGAAATCAATGAAATTAATGACAGAATTCAAATTCAAAATTAATAATAATCAATACAATTAATGGGGGAATTCAAATCAGTTTCGGATTTAAAAAAAAAGGGAGACAAACGAAATAAAACGACCGACAGGAAAGGAAATTTCTCCCCTTATCGCGCCCGTTTTCGAATTCGGCCGGCCAAGTCGGGCTATATAGGGAGTGAGAAGCCCTAGCACCCCCTTTTGGACTCCCTAGCCGACCGCCGACCGTCTCTTCTTCTGCAACTCCGGCGGACGCACGAAGCACAGGCGACCAGAGATCAAGCGATCCGAAGCACGTCCACGTTCCTTCGACGTACAGCGACCTTCTCTGACGATCGTGAGGATCGGGCGCACCTTTCCGTCGCCCAAGGACGATTGATGACCAATCTGCAGATCGTCGACGCACTCCGAAAGTCGAACAACGAAGGTACGATAGAGTTTTAAATCCCTAAATGATGAAATATTGATCGTTTGATGTGTACTAGGATCCTACTATGTTCGTAATCATCTGAACTTCATTTTTCGTATTGATGACATCATGATTCGATGCCTAGAAATTGGCCGATCGACCGATCCTGTGAAGGAACCACATCCGATCATCTGTCGATAAGTAAAGACATAACACCCATTTGAGTTCTGATTCATAGACTTCACTTTAAGCAAAGATAAGTAAAGTAAATATAAAGTCTCGGGATTGCTATGTGTCGTCCCATTATACAGAACAAAGATCACAGTGTGGTATAAAGAGTGACATGTAGTTAGTTGAGGAGACAACGAACCTACTGATCTTCGATGACCATTGTTCCTGAGATTTCAGGTCTTCTTCCACCTGTATCTCGAAGAAGGGTGATGCAATGGTCGCACTCCTTCCCCAAAGAACATAGTACTGAGCTAGAGGGACATGTAGCTAGTTGAGAAGACAGTGAACCTACAGGTTCTTAAATGACCACTGTTCTTGGAGTGTAGGTCCTCTCCCACCTGCATTTCGAAACTGGTGATGCATTGTCGCACCCATTCCTTTTATGGGCTTACTGGCTTTACAGATTCAAAAAGGCACCTCTAGTATCCCAATCTAATAAAGTCGAACTCGCATAGAACAAATAATTTTAAGGATATTATAGTAATGTAAAAGACGTAGTGCAACTCATAGTAAAACAAATGCAAAATAAAATATTGTATAGTATGACATAGAATATAGTATAGTAAAGTATGGAACATGGTATGATAAAGATAATGCAGAGTATTGTAAAGATAATGTATAGCTATAGTAAAGAACATAGTACAGATATTGATAATATTTAAGTATGATGTGTGACTCCTTATAGTCAATGATATTGATAATGTATAGTCATTGTTCATCACTGATATATTATTTCTATGATTATCATTGATCCCTATTTCATTGTCTATGTTTTATTGTACTGGACATCTTTGCTCATGGGTATTCGATTTCCCTGTATTGAGATTTTGCAGGTGAGAACTCTAATTGATGAAGAGATGAAGGGCACAGAGCTTGGAGAGTGCTGCACATGACATAATTTATTGCCATAAGTCATTGAAATTTGCATTACATTTTAGCATGTCCTCTTCTATTGAAAGACATCATGTTCTTTCACATATCGAACCTTTCTTTTTTATGAACTTGTTAAGTTATGATTTTTCTCCACTTTGTTATAGACTGCATTAACTATCGATGTCTCTTGCCAATCCAACGTTTGAACTCCCGCATTAAAGTTTTTAATTATATTTTCTTATTATATTGATGTCACATATGCCATTTTGTTGAATGATTATGATCAATAGTGTAGTAGGTAGTGTAGCGCTCCCGGGGTCAACCTGACTGCCTATGTGGTAGGAGGGGCGATTTTGGGGGCGTAACAAAACTTTTAAGGGGATGAATTATTTTCTATTTTTTTATTAAGAATCACGGGTATCACTAGGAAGTATGTGATTGGAGACGATTTAATTGAATTATTTAAATTCGAATGAAGATTGATTTTTAATTTGTGGATAATATATTTTTGGATTAATAATCTCCCATAAATTATAATAATTTCCTACGTTTCTTCTTAATATATGAACTTACCATAGTGCCCCTATAAACTATGTTAATGTTTAAGGGCAGATACGAAAATTTTATATATTAGGGGTGCTACAGTAAATGTTTAGGGGGTGCTACACTAAATTCATATATTAGACGCAAACACGAAAAATCATCATAGTTCATGAGAGATTTAAGGAATTAACTCTATATTTTTTATAGTTAATTTCTTAAACCTTTTCTCGAGTATAGCGATTTTCGCGTTTGTTCTTAATATATGAATTTACCGTAGCGTCATCTTAAATTATATAACGATTTTCACTTTAGTCAATCTGTCATATTATGTTAATTTTTTTGTTAATTTCTATTTTTTATTTATTAAATAACTAAACTGTCCTCAATGAAAAAAAAAATGTGAACATTTATTTCAAGTCGTAGCCGAGCAGT
The DNA here is from genome assembly GCA_030549335.1 of Pontederia crassipes. Taxonomy (NCBI): domain Eukaryota; kingdom Viridiplantae; phylum Streptophyta; class Magnoliopsida; order Commelinales; family Pontederiaceae; genus Pontederia; species Pontederia crassipes. Next base: position 60,242,148 of record CM060196.1, on the reverse strand, counting down.
TTATTCATTTAATAAATAAAAAATAATATAAATAATTAACAGAATATGGTGGATGGACTAAAAAGAAAATCGCGACATAGTTTAGGAGGATGCTACGGTAAGTTTATATATTAAAAATAGATATAGAAAATCTCTATAATTCATAGAAGATTTAAGGAGTTAACCCTATTTTTCAATATCGTACGAGTTAAACCGTCGACATCGCTTCCCATGTACCGAGAACCGACTCTTAAAAAAGAAATGGCAGACTTTTGATTGCTAATTTCGAGTCATATTGATTCCTATTACATTCTAACTATTGGGATGCTCCTAATTGTAATTATTTTATGTTTTCGTCTAATAAAATAATTATTTTATATTTTCATCTAATAAAATTTTGCGGCACTTAAATTCTCGTGCATTCAGAGTGTATAATTTCTTTCTTAAGGAAATCCTAACAATTATGAATATTAAATTATCTATTTTTTACTTTATCATTATTATAATAATCTTACTATTGGTGATTGATTAATTGTTGTGTGATCGTATTTTTTACATCCAAAATTGAAAAGGAACGAAGATGCATGTTATTAAAATTTTTAAATCCAAACATTATAAGAATCGAAAGTTGTTGGTTAGCAACGAGCACATTGTCATGAATATTGTTATTAAATTAAATGAAATAGTGATTGGCTCGATTATTAGCAGAGTTGAGTCTCAAATGCTCGTTAATGTTAGCAGCCTTAAGTTCGAATCTTGGAGTCATAATTTTGGTTAGAGAATAAATAATTATTATCCTATCTTCCCAATTTTCAATTAGCCGAGTGCTAGTAGTCTTGAACATCGAAAATCTCTTGTAGATTCGGGTCGACATAAAAAATTAAATGAAATAATTAGCATACATAGAAGAATGGTGCGCTAAATTTTCAACAAAGGACAAAGCCAAGGAGTTTGGATGCAAGTGCACCCACCAAAACACTGGATTAATATTGCACAAGGAAGATTGCTATTTGCATGAAATCATAAATTGAGAATGATTGATTAATTGTTAATTGACCAAAATCATTTGATATTGATAATGACAAATTGATTAATGATTTTGATTATCTATTTTATGCTCCCTTGGATGATATTTACTTTTTTTTTAGTACTGCATTTGATATATTTTTTTCAGTCATACGTACTAAGTATTATATACTCGTGATTCATTTATTTGAATTCGTGGAAGTGTAGATGAGATCGGTGGTGACTCAATAGATAATTTTACATATGGGCATAGGATGATTTCAGTTACGTTGATTTAAATTTAATTATTTAGTTTTATTTCACTTATAAATTTATGAGTGATTATTTGGATTGTATATTTCTGGTACATTACAAGAATTATGAAAGAGTTGTATGTTTTATTTATCTTTGGTTTTCATAAAACGTTAAATTTTCTTTATAACATACCAAGAAAAGCCTGATTTGACAATGTAGGGAAACTATAAAAAATGTAGATATTTCTATATAAATGCTCCCCCACCCCTCCCCAATAAATTCATCTTCGCTCGTCTATTTAGATTGATAATCACCGCTAGAAAATCATGATTTTTTATGGACAATTGTCGGCGATCGACATTCCTTCATAAGTTCCAACGGGTTTTGCGATGGTTGCAAGCCTGTTGAAAGTTCTTACGGTTCAAGCTGTGAGAAATATAAAATAACAATTTATATGATAATGTCCAGTTCGTATGCAAAAGGATGACATTCTCACTATTGTACTCGTCGAAAGTTCTGACGGATACAACTATGGAAAATATAAAAATAACTTTTTATACTATAAAGCGGTTGTTCCCACGGCCGCAGTCATCAGAACTTGGCACAGCTACGATCGTGGCAAAGATATAATAATATTTTGTAAATTAATAATGTATATAGAGTGTTCTCACGGTCACAGCCGTCGGTACTTCCCACGTCTATGGTCGTGGAAAATATAAAATAATATTTTTGTAAATTAATAATGTATATAGGGTTGTTCCTACGATCGCAGTTGTCAGAATTTCCCACGACTGCGGTCCTGGGAAATATGAAATAATATTTTATATATTAATAATGTATATAGAGTGTTCCCACGATCGTCGCCGTCGGAACTTTCCATGACTACGGCTGTGAAAAATATAAAATAATATTTTATCACCTAACGACGTATATATTTTATAGTATTAATAAAATAATAATATGTTTTCCACGACCGCAGCTATTGAAACTTCCCACGACTGCGACCGTGGGAAATATGAAATAATATTTTGTATATTAATAATGTATATAAGGTGTTCTCATGGCCGCCACTGTCGGAACTTCCCATAACTACGATCGTGAAAAATATAAAATAATATTTTATCACATAATGATGTATACATTTTATAATATTAATAAAATAATAATTTGATTCCCACGGCCGCAATCGTCAAAACTTCCCACGGTTGCGACCGTGGGAAATATGAAATAATATTTGATAAATGTATAGTGTATAGGGCGTTCGCACGGCCGCAGCCATCGAAACTTCCCATGACTGCAGTCGTGGGAATATAAAATAATATTTCATAATGGTATGCAACAATTGGAGCCGTCAGTAAGTTCATCGAAAGGCCTTTTATAAATAACTTCTCCCCCGCACGATGATGACCATTGGCGACGACTCCCACTCCGGCGACCGACGGCTGCTCCCGTTCACTTGGGTCCACGACCAGCGCACAATTGGCTAAGGACCGGTGTTCTCCTGCTCCCTCTCCGGCGTAGGACGGGCGATCCCTACTCCCGCTCCGGTGAAGGGTGCAGAAGCAACTCCGACGACCCTGGTCCCTCTCCGGCGATCTACAATACACCTCGCCCCTCTCATGATTTCCCCCTCTCCACCGACGCCGGGATCTGGCCAGAGATGGCTGCCCATCGTCGATGCCGTTCATGGACGTGAAGGGCAAGATCTGGCCAAGAACAACGGTGCTGGGCAGCCATGAAAGGCCAGATCCGACCATTCACAGCCGTCACAGCCATGAATGGCTGGGAACGGCTGTGACGTCCATGGACGGCCCTCCTTCGGTAATGAACACGATGTAGGATTGACAAAAGCATGAATTAGTAACGTTCGTGTAGGATTGACAAAAACATGTTTAGTTATGATTTATGCATTTTAAATTATTGCAAATAGAGTTTACGATGCCTAACGAGAGTGAATCACATTCGTATTCTTTACCTTCTCGTGAGTGTTTTTGTTTTATTTAATAGATTTAGCATTTCACAGAAATTTAGATTAATTTATTCTTTTTCAAAAAATGCTTTCGGATATTAGAAATTGGTTCCCTGAGTTATACATACGATTCAATTTTTGAAGATGCGACAAAAGATGTGGCCGAATTTCAGGTTAATGTGATGCAATTAGTTTTTTATTGTGCGATGACAAATTAATTTATTATGGAAATTTTAATAAATTAATAAGGGAAGCCGGAAGGGAAAATAGAAGAGTCAATAGAAGGGAAAAGAGAAAGGAAAAGAGAAAACAACTCCAAAAATAAAAAAAGGAGGTGGAGAAAGGACCATTATGCCTAAACCTACAGGGATTCACATAATAGAGCGTCACGATGCACCAGATACTCCTTCGGACGATGATTCCTTGGAGGACATGGGACACAAGGGCCTAACATTGCTGACATGGAGATGCAAATGCTGAAAGACTCCATTGATGCTTCTACATCGAGAAATCAACATAAAAAATATTTAGTGCTAGATGGTAGTTGTGGATAAGTGGTTATATATATATTGTATTTGTTTAAGAAATATAGATTTTTATATAAAAATATCTAATTATATTTTTACAGGTTTTATCCGTCAAAACCTATTGCGGCTGCTAGCACTAAGGTAATCCGATACTACATACGGAGGCATGTCATTTTTATTGCTTACAATACATATTTTTTTGTTATTTATTTTTAATCCGAATGTCTTTCTTTAAATGCTGACGTCTGGTGAGATCCCGAGCACACTACGCAAATGTAAAAGACATTTAATTCTAGGTGCTAGGATTGTCCTCGATGTTCTTAGACGCACGAGCTGAAGGAGAATTGTCTAATTAGATTTCTGAAACATTATGGACCAAGTTATTAATTAAGTGGTCTATTGAAGCGTATAAATCCAAGTGCGAAAAAGTAAAGATAAATCAAGAATCAAGTGCTCTTTTATTTTTAATATTTATTTTCTTAAATTAAATGAATGGTCTGTCCCTTTATAATCTGAACAAACCCAATAGCTAAAGCACACGGCTTCTCTTTCTCACACACGTTTGAATGTATAGTTTAATTAATAGTCGAACTTATCGTTCGAATTATTTGGTGGTATTTTTTTTTGTGAATATATATATATATATAATGAAACAGGAAGTAGGTGGGGAAGGATGACTATTGCGATTACACTTATCTATGAATGGAATACTTTTGTTGTTTTCTTGTCTCTCTCTATATCATATATAAGAAGGGGGCATTGACATGAAATTCTTGTTGGGTGGTGGAATGCCACACGTTAAGACCTCCTCCCGCATGGCCCCTCTTCCCCTTCGAAAAACTTGTAGTAGTCTTGTACCCACCTCTTTTTTCAGGCATTCACCTATTGCTATTGCATGCGTTTGAGAGAGAGAGAGAGAGAGAGAGAGAGAGAGAGAGAGAGAGAGAGAGAGAGAGAGAGAGAGAGAGAGAGAGAGAGAGAGAGAGATTTGTAAACTCCCAATCTCCCATAGAAGCTGGCGGGGCGGTGGGCCAATGCACCAATCGCATGAAGAAAATAGTGGTGACGGTGGTGGATATGTTGCCTGCCTCCCACCATAGCGCCATAGTGGGTTCAATAATAAATCTGGCAGCCCTACCGAAGACTCAATAATAATAATAATAATAATAATAATAATAATAATAATAATAGTGGTACGTAGTAGCTAAGATTTTGAATTGGCACGTGTTTCTCTTATAAAAAATGGTTTTTATGGTTCTCGAGATAAAATGTTATCGTTCTAATTATTGTATTATCTGAATTTTGGATCAAACATCAGTTTCACAAAATTAATCTGACATATAAGTATTGTGTGACATTAAGCCGGGTCAAATCGAGTCAAAAATTTAGACCGACCCAAAATGACAACTTGAGGATCGAATTGGATTCGATTAGAAGTAGTAACTATAATTATTTCAACTCGATGATCGATCCATGCTCACCTCCAAAAGTAAACATGCATGTATATAATAACTAATTAATTACTGATAATTTAATGAAATTACTAGTTATGTTCATTTTATTATTATTATTATTATTATTATTATTATTATTATTATTATTATTATTATTATTATTATTATTATTATTATTATTATTGTGAGGCATATGTACTTCACTTTGAAATATTTATTTAGTTGGATGCTAAGATGGACAAAGGCTGCATAGCTCCTAATAGTAGTTCAGCCCAACATGCAAATTAGCTATTGGGTCGAATGTAACGCACACATTCACACAATATGCAAATTAGCTTTCGGCCTTATTGGCCCTCGCCTCAACTTATTATTATTATTATTATTATTATTATTATTATTATTATTATTATTATTATTATTATTATTGATCTTTTATTTTTATCTTAAATATAGCTCAGACTTTTATTTCTTTATAAAAATTAAAAGTGTTCACCGAGTTGGAATGATCGTGAAGCTGAAAATCCAATCCAATCCCGCTTGACATAAGGTTAGGATGGATTCAATTTCGAATTGAAAAATTACAACCTGACTTGACTCGACCTAACCTAATCTGATAATTAATTTTTTATTTTTAAACTTCAAATATTTTTTTAACTTAACTTAAGTTTATCTATCGTCTAAATTTTTAAAATATATAATAAAGTATTTTAAATGTAGAAATATGTAGATATTTAAACAATATTTTTTATATTTGAACAAAATATTAAATGTTTTTATATTTAAAATAAAAGCAAAATTAGAAAAAGAAAAAAAATATTATCTAACTCTCGAGTCGGGTTAAGTAGTGTCCTAAATAAAATTGAAACAATTAACTTTAATTAGATTTGTTCACGGTGTGAATCAAAATCAATTGAATAAATTTGACATGTGAACATCCCTAATAAAAATGATAAAATTTTAAAATTACTTTAAATTCTAACTTATGTTATAATTATATAAAATGAAAAAATTGAATCAATTCAGCTATTTTAACACAAAATATTAAGTCATTGATTTAATGTTTTTACATCGTTATATATAAATATATTATTATTTTTACATTTTTATAGGATAAACTTTGTTTGCGTTTTTACAAGGATAAAGTTGCATAAAATAAAATGATAAAAATATTATTTTAATTATTTTTAAGTGACAAAATTTCTATTATAACATTCATTTATATATGTGCGGGTTGTTTAATTAATATTTATATATAATTTTAGTAAAATATAATAATAAACTACATTTGTAATAAGTTTAAAAGTTCGTATTTTTTGCGTAAAAAAATAAAGTAAATATGCAATTTATCCTTATAATTTATGATTTTTATTAATGTTGTAACCCTTTTAAGAAGTAATCATTTTTATTATGAATGATGATTAATTAAATATCTTTATTATTAATGTTGTAAACCTTTTCCGAATTTACTCTCATTTTTATTATAAATGATGATTAACCAACAGAATTGAAAGTTTCATTTTCCACAGGGGCGTACCAACATAGGCTTTAGGGTGGGGGGAGGTTGGGGCCTAGCCTCCATTACTTTTTAAAAGTATATTAATTATATATTAATATATAAGTTTTATATTACAATTTCAATTCTCCTTCTCCCCCTTAAATTATTTTTGTATGATATATGAGCACAATTTTCTTATTGGTGAGATGGTTTTCTTGACTGATGACTATTCTATAGTACATTGGAAATGAACGTGGGTTGATCAAAAGCACCAAATATTCATCATTGTATATAGAAAAAAATAATTATGCTATCTTTTTAAAGAGTAGTATATTATCATAAGTCTATTAATCATCGTCCGATTTACGATGAACACTAATAATCCTTATGAAACAAATGAGATTGGGATAATTACATAATTTGTTTTAATGACAATAGGTTAAAATTTTATAAAGATATTTTGCACACCGTCTAAAAAATAAACACAAGAATTAGAGGTTGTTTTGCTAAGTTTATAAGTTAGTTTAAAAAAAATCTCAACGTTCAGTAATTTAAAAATATAATTGATAAGGAGATATCAAATCTACTTATAAATTAAAAAAATAAGTAGAAGGAGGGATACTTATTTTTTTTAAAAAAATAAGTTAGTTAGTTGTATCATAATTAATTAATTATTATTAATATAAATAATTTTATTCAAACGTGTGATTATTTATTTTTAAAAATAAATTTCACCCAATAAAATACTTATCAACACTTTAACTTATCAACTATTTTATATCCAAACGAGTCCTTAGTTTCATATTTCCTTCCTAATAAGCGAAATTATTATATATACAAACCGACCTTCGCAGCATGAGGCCAAACTCATTTAACCGAAAGCCCGGACAAGTTTGTGTTTCATTGATACAATATATATACATCTGTTTCTCCTTGCATCTATCTGCATAAAGTATTGTCAAATGTTCAATTTAATATTTGAAAGTTTATTCAAAGTTTGAGGGTTTACGTGGTAAAGTTTATCTTCTTCTTTGTTTTTACCAGGATCAAGGCAAGAATGCTTAGTTTATACAAGACATTTTTGTTGCTACCAAATATTTATCAGGAAGGAGTCGTACCGAACACACAAGTCTTTCTTTTTTTTTCCCTCTCTTCCTGCTGTAGCTTTTGGATCCAAACACAACATTATTCAGGCAAGTGGCAAAGTTGAGTCCATGTACCAGAATTTTTTGAACTGCAAGTTGCTCTGATCCATTCAGAAATGTAGAACATCACCAACCCTGCCCAATATGATATGTTGGCAATTCTCAAACTGACATCAATTTGAAGCTTCTGAAACTAATGAAGAATTGGCAAGGCGAGGGATGCAGGATTCAAGCCAGCTGTAGTCTTCAAGCTATCTTAATAGTAAGTGAATCAAAAGGCAAGTCAAGATATATATGTCCAGAAAGCAAAGGTACCTGCTGCTCACAAGTAGGTTAAATGATTAACACACGGATAATTAGATTCCAGGAGAGAGAGAGAGAGACACACACCTTTTCCAACCTCCTACAGTGAATACATTGGTAAAGGGAACAGTTGTTTTTTACTGTGATGAAAGGTTGGGTTGCCAACTGGGATCCCAATAGATAATCTCTCTCTCAGTCTCAGTCCTTGCTCTGACAAATGGATCAATCCCCTGCCCCACTTGTATTAAGGGTCCTGCCTGCTATGATGCCTCCCTTCCCTCCATGAGAAAAGAATGGCCACCAAGTGGAAGAAATTGGTTAGCTCTGCATCGCTGCATGACCACAAGGACCCAACACACATCCACATCCTCATCTGTCCACTACACTCCAGGGAGAGAGAGAAAGTTAGGGAGAGAATGCCTTTCTCGTGTCCTGGGAGAGGGTCCACCAGTGAAACAAGGACAAGTCTCGGAAACTAAGATCAAATAATAATGATAATAATAGCAGAAGGTGACGATAAATATGCATACTATTGCCAGCAACAGAGACTGAATGGCCGAACTCAAAGTACTTGCCAAAATAAAAAATTGAAAGATGACATTCTCACAGGTACATCTGAGTGAGTGCCATTTCAGATGGTGCTTCTTCTTTCAGACACGGTTGTACTAAAGATGATATGCACCAGAACTTATTATGATATGCACCAGAACTTATCTATAACAACCTTAATAATCATATCAAATACATTTCTTAGAAGCTAATTGCAGAGGATATTAAGTGCAAGCCTAGCTTAACCTTCCTGAGACACATTGGAACAGGAAACAATGGAAAGAAGCAATAAAAATGGGCATTAACAATTTCCTGATTTAAATGGAGAAATTTGAATTCTGATTAAACCATGATCTGAATTGGAATTTCAGACGTCGAGATTTATTGATTAGATGACAAATTGGGGATCTAAAAATTGGAAAATGTTTTAATGTTGCATTCCTTTTTGGGTGCACATAGGAGGATACGGATTTCGGGAGACAAATCTTGCGTCCTTTTTTGGGTAAAAAACGCGACCTTATTATTTGCTGGCATATTACGAACAAACGTGACGTCTCGAAATGAAAAAAAAAATACGCGAGAAATGAACTCCACAAATCACATCAACATGACCGCCATGTGTAGGGCCCGATCGCAGCCAGCACATCAGAAGGAATCCGGGGTAGATTTGTGGGTGTAAAATGGAAGGCATATTCAAATGAGAGAGAGAGAAAGAGAGAGGGGAGAGAGAGAGAGAAGGGATAAATACGAAGCCGCAGCTACGGAAAAAAGAAGTCTTTGGGCGAAGTCCACAGCAAGACGCGCAACGCACAACGCGACGCCACACGCGCTCGCAACTACCAACAGCCATCCGCCTCGTATCGTCCTCGAATCCCTTATATGGTGTGGGTTAACCCACCGGCGGACGGCGCTGCTGCTGCTGCTTCTGGCGGCAGTAGCGTCGGTGCAACCGGAGGAGCCGTGGACAGCGGCGCCGGCGGGCCCTTCCCCGGCTCCCAACAGCAAGAACAACGACAACAGAGGCAACAAAGTGGTAGCAGTATTTCTCCTCCGGGCATGGCGCTCCATGGTCTCGTTGGCTCCGCGGCGGCTGCGGGGACGGAGGAGGACGCCGCGAAGAAGATCCGGAAGCCATACACCATCTCCAAATCGAGGGAGAGCTGGACGGAGCAGGAACACGACAAGTTTCTGGAAGCCCTCCATTTGTGAGTCTTTTATATCTTTGTTCTCTTTCTTTAATTTCTTGGTTCTTGCCGTGATCTGCGATCCTTGTGGTCCTTGGAGTTTAAAGTTCGGATCTTTTACTCCTCTTCAAGGAGGGAAAAAGAGTATTGATTTCCTTCTGGTTGCCGGTTCAATAGTTTGGCATTAATAGATATTTGTGATAAAATTGAGAATCGATTTAATTCTTCAATCCACAAACTATCGCGGCTGAAAGATTTATGTTCTATAATCATTGTTCCAGAACTGCACAATGACAATTTGTTAGAGGGCATTTCTAGCTTCATTGATGTTCTAAGTGATACTGTGAAAGAATTTGATAGATGACGTTGGCATGTACAAGTGAGATTAATTTCGCAACTTAGCTGATTGTTCAGATGATGAGAAGAAATTTAATTCCGCAATTTTTGTTCGGACAAAAAAAAAAAGAAAAGGAAAAGAGCTTATAACGAAACAACCCTCCTTAAAGTACCTTAAATAGAACTTTTTCAGGAGTTAATATTGTCGTTAGCAGACCTTTTGTGGTGGTTAATCATCATAATCTTTTTGGACAATGGAAACGTACTGAATTTTCAGTCATCAAACTAAACAAGACAACTTCATTTCCAGAGAGTACGCTGAACGTAAATTTGGTTAGTTTCTTTTTGCTGCTCCAGTTGAACATTAATTGAACTTAAATGGTTGTATCATCCACTTACCCTTTGTCAAGATCCTGAAAGCCTGTGGCATCAACAACCCGTAATTAAATCCATCAATGTTAGAACGTGATATGGATTAGTGGAAATAGCTATGTTAATCATCTGATGGCCTCAAGTCCACTTCTTTTGGGAGGACATAGATTGACTTTATGTATTATTCTCTTTCTTGCACTCATTGTAGCTTATTAATTCCTTTGTCAAAATTAAAAAAAAAAAGCTGTCTTAGTTTTATTGGATGCCTATACTGAATGATATGTCAGCTATAGATTGCTTCCTCTCGTGCCCATATGTTTGAAATAACTGGGTGTGAAGATATGACTTTACAGTTTCTCTTCATGCCGTATGAAGTCACATGTCAATACAGAACCACCCTCTTAGTGTTTTGCTACTACATAAGTCACATTGTCTGAATCTCTTGGTAATCTTTATATTCTATTTTCAATTCTTTTGGTGCTTTTCACGATCTCTGTGTTTCTTATTACTTCAAAATTTGAATTGTAATTATCGACATATGTTGCAGAAGTCTTAATCTTCACGGGTTGAATAATACAATTGTCATCAGAAACTATGTTCATCTAGTACATTGTTGCATAAAGATAAAATTATCAAAACATTGAACCTCTTTTCTATTACTTGAATTCAGATTTGATCGTGATTGGAAAAAGATTGAGGCATTTGTTGGCTCTAAGACGGTCATCCAGGTATGCTTATTTGACATACTGTGTTACCTCTATACAACAACAACAACAAAGCCTTATCCCACTAGGTGGGGTTGGCTACATGGATCATACGACGCTTCGTTGATCCATGTTCATGAGATTCGACAGGGTTTTACGCTGGCTGTCGGGGCCTAACACAACCCTCCTCCTTTATCCGGGCTTTCAAGTCGTCACAATATCAATTAAAAAACATAACAAAAGAATTACTTGGTTGAAAAGCTGAACTTGAATAGACACATTATTGTCCTCCTTTTCATGCGTCAAGGCATCACACATCATCACCATATCAACTACTAGAAATATACTAATTTAAACTTAAACCAAGAAATCCCCAAAAACTCTGTTAATGTTGATTAATTGAACGAGCCATTGAAGAATAAAAAGAGAACTTTTAAATTCTATAGCAATAGAGAATTAAGTTGATCTGCATCAAGCGTAGAGCTAAAATCTAATTCACACATATTTATGCAATCAGCATCTCATTTTCATGCTAGTACATCAACTATGCACAAAACATAATTAAGGTGGAATATTAACCCAAGTTCGGGTGACCGTTTTGGTTGGTACAACAGATCCGGGTGAACAAATATGAATATGTTCTTCAACATTTCAAACTAGTAAAAAGATGGAGCTTCTGTTTTCTTTTGAGACTAAAAGATGGCATAATGTGGAAGCCCCAAACCCCAAATTAAGAACTAAATCATCCAACACGAATCATTATTATCATATCATGTCACAACTAAACCTAAACACGATTTTTAGTATTAACATTACTATCAGCACTCGGCAGGAAGTTTCTGATAAGATTTTTAAACTCCTGATGCCACTGGGATTCACACTGAAGTTTGCAGCTTAATTCAGATTCAATATGTCATGCATTATTCAAGCATTTTAGTCACTAGGAACTTTCATCTTTCCATTCATCACCTAGTTTTCTTTGGTCTTACATTATATCAACTGGGAGCAGTTTATTTGCATTTTATTTGTGGAATATCAGAGAATCTCAATTAATTGGATTTTTCAGTAAAGATAAAACAACTAGTACAAGATTATTGTTGATTGTTTACTTTCTGGTGAAGCTACTGCAGATACCAATATTACAGTTAAAGATGAAATTGCATGCACACTTTGTGAGAACAGCAGAAAAAACAAAGTACCATACTTAGGTGATGGGAAATGGCTACCCATTTGATACATCTGTAGTTGGCCATGATTAATTCAGTAACCGCAATTTTCCCGTGACAGAATCGATATCTGCTTTTCTTCCTGCTCTGGAGTCCAAGAGTCTAAATTTGTAGACCTGACAAAGCTACTGTGTTACCTCTATAAATCCTATAATATTTCTAAGGTGATCTTTAGCTGCAGCACTTGGAAATGTTAATTTGCTCTCCGACGGTTTCCTTATGTAGTAGCAAAACGCTACATCCTTAGAGAGTACATGTACTTGTTCATTGACATATAAGTTTGCGTCGATTTATCAATTGAACCAGAATTTTCCTTTTAACAATTATATCCTTACCTTAACTTTTGCCAAAAGGAAAAAATTCCTTGTCTTATCGATATTGCTTTAACATATCTTTCTCTTAAATTGTATGCAAAAATAAGATATCATATTTATTTAAGAAGTATCAGTTTCTTCACAAGTTGAAGATGCATTTTTTGCTTTCTGGTAGAGAATGATTTTGCAGTGATGGATAGTTAATCTTGCCTCCTCAAAGAAAAGTTAATCTTGACTTAGGATCACTATATGAAACTGCAAAGATTTATGTTGGATTCGATTGTTTGTTCTTTGTTCCTTTCCTTTTTCTTCTAATCTGGCACAAATCAACATTGCCGTTCAATTTTGTGAATATCCCTTACAGATAAGAAGTCATGCCCAGAAGTACTTTTTAAAGGTTCAAAAGAATGGAACAAGCGAACATGTTCCACCACCCCGTCCCAAGCGTAAAGCAGCTCATCCATATCCACAAAAAGCCTCAAAAAATGGTTAAATATAATCATCCTTACTTTTAGTTTTTATGTTATCAAATACCCTAATTGACTGTGATACCTTGGAAACCTTGCAGCTCCTGTGCCATCTCACCATACAACTGCTTTTCAAGCATCTTCATGTTTGCTTGAACAAGGCTATGCTCTCACAACGGAACCTTCTTCGTTGCTACAAACAATGGCTGCAGGTGCAACAATATCTTCTGCAGCTCACCCCTCTCTCCAGCCTCCTGGTGCGGTACACTTGGAAAGAGGTAGATTTTCTAATACTTCTCCTAAACAGTTAATCTTCAATTGCATTTCTAATTTAGGTTCTCATACAGAAGCTATGGGTTGTGCAGGAGCTGTCATGATTGGTAATTGCTGTTCCAGCAGCGTTGAGAGCCCTCGGGAGTCATGGTCATTGCATAAAATGAATGATCAAGGGAATAAAGTCCCATCGCTTCGTGGTCAGTCCCTGTTTCAGAAACTAAGCAATCAATTGAAGTGTACCATCAACTTGTTCTCAAGATTCTTGATTCTGTTTATAACTTCGTTGCATTCCCAGAAGTACTACATAGATTTTCTCATAAGAGCTATAAAGGTCTTACTTCTATGTTAATAGACTTGACTAAAATATATGGTTTCTCCTTCTCAGCTTGTACCTTTCTCATAACATTGTTGTCTATTTCTACATAGTATATCTGAGAAACAGCATTCTAGTAAAAGAAGTAATGCCTTTGACTGAAGTTTGACAACCTGAAAAGCATCAACTTTGAAAAACACTCCATTGATATTCTGACAGTCAGACATTCTTTGTGAACTTGTGAGCCGAAAAGGTATTTTATGTATTTTGATTGATTAGTCTCTTTTGTTTAAGTTAATTTTTCCGGGTGCATTGCTCGTCTTCTTGTTCTAATTAAATGTCCTAGCCAAGGTTGTTGTACTGTTTGTTGCTTTGTTCTTTAACTTGCCGAGGTTTTAAAAAATACCATGTGATATATTTTTTCATTTTCTTTGTTCTGCCAATTGTACCTCTTCCCTGTTTCCCACTTTTCAAGCACACTACTAATGCACTTAAACATTTTTTTTCAATGAAGTTATGCCAGATTTTGTGCAAGTCTACAACTTTTTAGGCAATGTTTTTGATCCAAGCACAAGCGGCCATTTGCAGAAACTGAGGGAGATGGATCCGATTGATGTCGAAACGGTATTCCAATAACTGCTTCACAACTTGTTTGTTGTGTTGTTGCATCTAATTTACTTTTTTACCTTCTACATGCTGATATGGTTGCACTTTTGTTATCAATCACTATCCATTATGTTTCTAAATGATTGTGACATGTGAAGTGCAAGGTACAATAGTTTCTTTCTATGTATACATAAAGGGATTTTCTCATAGTGTATCATCTTGCACTGCAATATGTTGCCAACAGTGCATCATCTAGCTGTTCTTAAAACATCCAAAAACCTGGAAATTTTGACATGAAAATGCAGATATATCTTTTGAATATCACTTCATCTATGATATTCAAATGAGTCACAATTGCCATTTTTCATTTCAATTTCTATGTAAACGTTCAAAGTTCCATATTGCATGCATGTTGGGGTAAATTTCACTAAATGCCCTCCAACTTTACCCACTTTTCCAATTCTATCCTCCAACTTTACTTTCTAACTATACTGTCCTCCAATTATTAACTTATTTTACCAGCTGCCCTTTTTACTTTCAATCGCCGGTTTCCCGATTGCAGGGTCCACGTTACACTTGTCTCTATCATTCTAATATAATAATACAATAAATAATAACAAAAATATAAAAAAAGAGGGGGACGCCTGCCCCCCTCCGCCTCTCGCTCCGGCGGCCGGCAGCTTTGGTGGCGATTTGGATCTGATCGAATTGGAAACACTCCAATCAAGCTCAGATGGAGACCTAGCATGTGAGCTATCGGTACATGGGCCGCAGTTACAACGACTGACGGCGAATCCTCCGGCTCCTTCAGCATCTGTAACAGCGATCGATCCAGCGAGTTCACTTCCCCCGCTCCATGCGCTGTCATCGTCAGCATCCACCTCTATCTGGTTGCCTGCGCCGCGGCTGACTACTCGGACGATGTCTATGTGCGGCCTGATCGACGACCTGCAGTCTTCCTCCATCGACACCCAGTGCAGCACCGCCATGGATCTCAGCCTCCTGGCGAAGCACAGCCAGGAGAACTGCCTCCGCATCACCCACGCCAGCGCCATCCCGTCCCTTGTCGCCCTCCTATCCCATTCCAACACACAGCTCCTGGAGCATGGCATCACCGCCATCCTCAACCTCTCCCTCTGCGACGAGAATAAGCCCCTCATTGTGGCCGTGGGGAGGGGCCGGAGGATTCGCCGCCCTCGCTATAACTGTCGCCCATGTACCAATAGCTCACGTGCTCCTATACGCTGTCACGCCCCCCCCCCCCCCCCCCCCCCCCCCCCCCTGCCGGCCGGAGGCCGGAACGAGAGGGGGAAGCAAGGCACCATTTTTTTTTAAATTTTTTGTATTATTTATTATGTTATCGTTTAAATATTTTCTATTTATTGTATTATTATATTAGAATGTTAGAGAGGGGGTGTTTTGCCACATCAAACAACGGTACAGGTGGAGGAGAGAGAAACGTCACAGGTGACTACCACGTAGACCACGCAACCGGGAACGGGCGATCGCAGGTAATAAGGGCAGCTGGTTAAATATTACAAAGAAAAGTTGGAGGATAAAGTTGGAAAAGTGAATAAAATTGAAGGGCATTTAGTGAAATTTACTCATGTATGTTATGCTGCAATTCCCTTTTCTTAAACCTGAATGTTTGTTTTAAAACTTTTGCAGTTTGTCTAAGCTAACTTTCCCATATCATAATTTCCACTTTAACACCCTATCTGCATTGTATTTTAAATGTTTGCTTCCTAAATTCATGCTTTCTGAAGCTTGTTTGCACTAATAATGGCTCTTATGATCAACATCCAGGTTTTATTGCTGATGAGAAATCTCTCAGTCAATTTGAGCAATCCTTATTTTGAACATCATGTAAGTTTATTTAAACTCATTATTTGTTTTGTTATTAAAGAAACTATATTTTTCAAACGCTCTTTTATGCGCATAAATGCATGTTTTCTGCAGAAAAACAGCTTATTCATACAGTTCTTAACTGTAGTTTTGTGATAAATTTGGAAGTAGAATCAGTTCGGTGGAACTTAGGTCTTGAAAATTCATTTTATGATTTATGAATATGAAATGCCACAAATAGGAATAAAATTGTTGTGTGATACTGAAATACCAAGTTATGGTCTCCATCTGATAGATGGAAGATTCGGTACGAAGTTTACAGTGACTTTTATAAATGTATCTTGCTAGCTGTATGCAATAACTGCCCTTGTAATCTGACAGAACGCCTTGATGCGCTCTGTGTTATTCCTTGGTTTTGAAATCTATGTTCTGGCTAACTACTAAAACAGAATCCTCATTGCATAACTTTTCACAATGTAATGTAAATTGTTCTCTTTTGAGTTTCCTTGTCTCCTCTTTTTCTCGTTCTCCATGAGTTGTATTACAAACTATGGCATGTTAATTCTTCTGAATCCCTATAAAAAATTATTACTGCAGAAAAGGTTACTCTCAGTTTATGATGTTGATATGCTTCAAATGAGTCCAGGGAGTGCTGAGAAGCTTCTTCCAGCATAGCAGCCTATGAACGTTGCATTCCTGTTAGTTCATTAAACTGACTTGACCATCTTGTCTCTCACACTCTGTTATATTTCAAAATGCAAATTGGTTATATTACTTGTTGACAATGAGACTAATGTTCCAGGGTGAGAGGTGAATAATTATCGGTCTACCAGAACAGCTGCATGCCATCCTAAGGGAACTGCTAAGTGCAGTGGCCGGTTCGAGACCCTTCTGAAACCAGTCCAGGGTACATGCCTGTTGATATTTTCATCAGAATGAGCTTTTGATGACATATCTGTTGCCATGATACAATACTAGATGACTGTCCACGAGTGGTTTGTGGGGCTCCTACTGTAGACTTCTGCACAACCCTGATATGGAGGGGAAAAGTTTTGACAGCTGTGAGTTCAAGTACTTTTAAATTCTCAGCGTTTCGGCCAAGATTCCACATTTCCAGATCTTATATTCAGCAGTGTATCAATGTATATCAGTGAGCTTATCTTTGTTAATGTTTTCTTAATGTATCAGTGTACCAATGTTCAACGTTTTGTTGGAACATACTGTGCATCAGATCTTCCATTTATTACTCGCAAGATACTTTTTGTCTACCGAATAAAAGGAATGCAGTTCCTGGCTTTTGTGTGCAAAACTCCCAGTTTTACTTGTTCATTCCTGTGCTTAGTTAGATAAACCATAAAACAGCCAGGGGCCACACTTGCAGACATATTTTGGCTCTGCGCAGATTCTAAAGTTTATATCCTATAAATTTTAAATGTATCCTCCACTTAAAATATTCTTGGCTTGTCATATGTGAATTATATTATTTCTTTTCTTGGCTAAAGTAAAATCCTGAAAAGAAAATGCTTCAAGCAATATCTTTTGGTGATATGTGCATTGTAAATTATAGGATTTGATAGTGAATCATAATTCTGAAAACCACATTATAAATTGCACTTTTGCTGTACTGGTCGTACGGGAAAATTGGAACTTATAGTCACAAAAAATATTTTCCTCCACCTGGTTCTGTCTGAAAAATAATTCATTTACTTCTATAGGATTAAATGCAGAAAATACTTTTCTTTTTCGAAAAATAGTATTACAGATAATAATAATAATAATAATAATAATAATAATAATAATAATAATAATAATAATAATAATAATAATAATAATAATAATAATAATAATAATAATAATAATAATAATAATAATAATAATAATAATAATAATAATAATATCATCCGAATGCAATCACATCTCTCACTCCTCGTAAACGACGCCCTTTTCCATATAAGTACACATAATAATAATAATAATAATAAAATAATAATAATTAATAATTAATAATAGCTTCATAACTCTCTCATTTCCTGACTCGGTACAAGTTATAAGTAGCTTGTCGCGGCGACGGCAAGAGGGCAATGGCGTTCGCGTACGCGGCAGCAATTCCAAGCTCTCGTTTCTCGCTGCGCGCCGAGCACTCCGCGAGCGGCGCCCTCGACTTCTCTTCCTCCTCCGCGTCCTCGTCTCCCGCTGATTCCGTCGACGGCAAGAGGCGTTTCGTTTTCGTTGTCAACCCCAATGGTACCGAAACGAGAGATGCTTCTCTTGATCGCTTCCTTTTGGCAATTCCGGTCATTTCTCTTTTCTTTTCCTTGACGGATTCGATTCAGGCGCAAATGGGCGAACGGGGAGAGAGTGGAAGAAGCTGCTGCCTCATCTCCAAACGCGCCTCCGTGGCCACTGCAACGTGAGTTCAGTGAGATTTTGATTTGACATCATGTTCCTTTACTGCTACCCTCGGCCCACCATGTGTTCGACGATTCGCTTCGTCAGTAATACGTTGGCTGCCATGCGTGCTCATTCTGGTCGCCTATGAATTAATCGTGCTAAGCTCTTGGATTTCTTTTGTGCGTGACTTCTCCAGATACAAGAGTGTATTACTTCGGGTCCTTCTCATGGCACCGATATCACAAGGGAGGTAGAAATTTACATTGGAAGTATGACCAACCAGTTTCTTTTACGTACAATGTACGCATTTTTCTGTTTCATCTACTTTCCGTGGGATTACTACTAAGACCAATGCGTGTTTGGTGAATGTAGGCTATACGAGAAGGGGCAGAAGCAGTGATTGCTGTTGGAGGTGATGGTACACTTCATGAGGTCAGGATTCGCCCTTGGATGCATTTGTGTATATATATGCACTTATTTTGTTACCATATATGCCTAATATCACAATTTGGTGTCAATTAGAAATCCTTCTTTTCTTTTTGTGACATACTAATAGTTTAAGACCATCGCATGTGGCATGAGTAACTACTGTTGATGGGAACAGGGATTGGGTTCCTGTTGGAGATACTTTGTAGGGGTGCTGTGCACTCGTAAGTGGTATCATGTGAATAGTTACCAAAGAATTTGGACTGAAGTTGGCATGGAAAGGTTTTGTCACGCTTTAAAATATCTCCAGAAAGAAATGTGTGGTGTATAGATGTGGAAAATATTAACCATGCAGAGACATATAGCTTCATTGATTATGCATAGGATAACTTGTAGTTTGTGAGTTATCTCAGCATTTCTTCAGTTGAGTCACCTCATCTTTGCTGAAGACCTACTCATTTCCATTTCTGCCAGCAAACCTAATTGTAGGGCCCTCATGATGCTCCTAAACAACTATGAGCAACTCACAAACCTGAGAGTGAATAAGGCTAAATCTCAAGTCTACTTTCCACCAAAGTTTATCCGGAATAGAATTGATGGGATAAAACATATACTTAACTTCAGGATAAGCACCTTTCCTTTTGCTTACCTTGGGGTTAATATCTCTTATAAGTACATTCCCACAAAACTTCAGCATCCTCTTTGTGACAAGATTGTGGCCAGGACCTCTGATAAGATACAAATTTGTATTAGTTAGTGGCTGGTTAATTAAGTAGTAGATAGTTAGAAGATACCACGTTGTATGAGTTAGTGGCTGGTAGAAAGTAGTGGGTAGTTAGTTGTTTTGTATTTTTGTTATAGTTATTGTAACTACCTTTGCATGTTATAAATACATGCATGAGTTTTAAATTTAGGGTAGCATTTTGAAATGTGTTTACCAATTAGGTAATTGGAGATTGGTCCACTCCATACGGACTTATGGAGATTTGTCATTTCGAATTGATAAGTTATTACTAGTAATTGTGTTTAAGATTCTTGCACTTTTACTAGTAATAATATTATTCTAGTTTTATTTTAGCTGTATTTTCAATTTATATCAATTGGTATCAGAGCCTCAAAAATCCTAGTAAAAAAACACAAAGAAGCAGCATTCATTCAAAAGAAATTGGCTTTACACATCACAAGGGAAAGCTCATTTCATAAGAAGAAAAGTTGGAAGTTCATATTGGTTCAAAAATTTCTCTCTTGGCCCAAAGATGGAGTTAATCAAGTTTGGAGGCTTCAATTGCACCTGTAGAATATTATTATTATTTTTCTTTTCTCTGCCAAGGCGAAATTTTAGGAGGGGTGTACTGATAAGATACCAATTTGTATTAGTTAGTGGCTCATTAATTAATTAGTGGATAGTTAGAAGATACCACTTTCTACAAGTTAGTGGCTGGTAGAAAGTAGTGGGTAGTTAGTTATATTTGTATTTTTGTTATAGTTATTGTAACTACCTTTGCATGTTATGAATACATGCATGGGTTTTAGATTTAGGGTAGTCTTTTGAAATGTGTTTACCAATTAGGTAATTGGAGATTGGTCCACTCCATACGGACTTATGGAGATTTGTCATATCAAATTGACAAATTATTACTAGTAATTGTGTTTAAGATTCTTGCACTTTTACTAGTAATAATATTATTCTAGTTTTATTTTAGTTGTATTTTCAGTTTGTATCAACCTCTGGTTGGAAGCAGAAATTATTAAATCAAATAGGTAAGTCCACCTTAATTAGTATTGTGCTATCTTCCATCCCAATATACACAATGATTTCCACCTACTTAGCAAATGGCATTCTGGATCCCATTGAAAAACATTCTAGAACCTTTTTTTGGGACTCGGGCGGTGGGAAGAGGGGACATCTACTAAATTGGGATACTCTTCAAATGTCAAAGGAGCACGGAGGGCTGGGCTTGAGGAATTTTAGGCACATTAGGACCTCTATGCTGGCCAAAAGGGTCCTTGATCTTCTCAACTGGAAGGATAGCCCATGGACAAACTTGGTTACAAGTAAGTATGGTAAACTTCATCCCTGAAACCCAGCCCTTGGAATCCTCTAGGTACCTCCCTTGGCATAGCTTGGAGGCTATCTTGGTGGAGCTTTCGGCATGACTTTGGCCTCGAGATCAGCCATGTTAAATCATCATTCATTCCTTTTGGCATGGTGATGGAGGAGGCCTTGCGCTGCGCGGTGGAGTTCCGTACTCCTGTTGGGCCCTACCTATTGCCTACTTAGGGCTTCCTATCTCGGACCGTCATATTGGTTTTCAAAGGTGGACTCCTGTCATTGAGTGGCTGGAGTGTCGTCTCCGGGAGCTCTAGGCTCCTATCCAGCGGAGGTTCCCTTGTTTTGCTCCGATCAGTACTCTCATCACTCCCGATTTACTTCATGTCGATGTTCCAGATGCTTGGCAGGAACTGTCACGGATTGACTCCTTGATGTGTAGGTTCTTCTGGAAGGGATGCGGCTCTGCCCTTCGGGTCCACCTTGTGGCTTAGAGCAATATGTAGTCCCACCTCACAGGGTGGGTTGGGCGTTTGGAACCTCCGCTGCACCAACCGGGCACTCCTTGCCCAATGGGTGGGTCGGATTATGGGGCTTGAGGACAACTTATGGAGGGAGGTTTCTTCACATGCTACGGCAAGTGATCTTTCATGGGACTCTAGGCCCACCAATCCCCGTGGCGCTTCTTCCTTCTGGAGGGGGGTGGTCGGTTCTTTTCCCGCGTGTGCGACCTTTCATGACTCCATCGCTTGGCTTTGGAGAGGTCTTCTCATTTTGGCGACACAACTGGTTTCCCAGGGGGCCCACTTGCGAACTCTTTCCCATGGTTACATGCTCAAGCGGCACATCCTGATGCATCTGTAACTGAGTGTTGGTCCCTGATGGTTGGGGGTATTGGTTCCTGGACACTCCTTTTCAAGTCTCCCCTCTCCAACCAACGATTTTTCGATCTACTAGCACTTCATCAGAGGATTGTCCCGTTTCGTCGACATCTGACGCGGACGGATGGTTGGATATGGGTATCGGACTCCTCGGCGCGCAACATCTATCTTCGTTTTCTTCCGGCCATCACCGACTTAGAGGACTTTAGGGCTGACTGTAGATTCATTTGGCGCTCTCATTTGCCACTGAAAATCAAGTTCTTTGCATGGCTTCTATGGTGAGGTTGGATTCTCACCAAATTTTACAGGGCACGGTGGGTGCCACATGCGAATACCTCTTGTGTTCTGTGTGGGGAGTTGGAGGAGGATGTCACACACATTTTCTTCAGCTGTCGGGTATCTCGTGTGTTATGGTCTTTAACGAGCGGTACAAGCAGTGTTCCCCTAGCGGCGGTAGACTTTTGGTAGGTCGTGAGGGGACTTGGTACACAGAGACCGGATTGAAGATCTCCTGTGGAAACCTTTCTGGCCGGTGCCTAGGCCATTTGGCTTCAGCGTAACTGAGTCATTTTTTGTGGGGAGAGATGTCAGGTGGACAATATTGTACATCACATGTTTTCTCTTCTTCGGGAGTGAGGTTTTTTCTAGCATTTGTTTGTCTCCTTTTTTGTCGCTCTTCACTGGAGAGCGTTTCACTTGTATATGACGTTTCCTTTCGGTGACATATATATACACGGATGGCAACCAAACTGGTGGTCATCCTTTTCCTTCTTAAAAAAATAATCTTTTTATGTCCCAAATAATGCCGATGATGACTCATGGACATGGGTGATGGATACTCAAGGATCCGTGAGAACAAAATCAGGATATAGATTCATTACGAGTCCCTCTTTACCGCCACGATCACCTAGATGACAGCCATGGAAGGATATCTGGCGTATCACTGACATTTGATCTTCACTTTCATCTTAACTAAATTTGTTCGCGCAATTTCAGATATACTTGGTTAACTTTTTGAGGGGTTAATATCTACTACTATTTTTTGAGAGGAATATCTACTACTATGCAGAGGACTGTTCATTCTCTACATATCTTTGATACATTTGCTTATTTTGATTTATGTTTTTCAGCAGGTGACTGTGCCAGTAATTCTCGTTATAGATATCAACACCTATATGTTTTGTCATGATTATTGTGCTTTTTTGGGGTTGTATTGACAATAATTACAAGCCAATTTAAGAACTCTATTAAGTTTCTTCTTTTCCTTTAATCAGGTCGTAAATGGTTTCTTTTGGGATGGGAAACCAGTTTTGGCTCTTGGCCAAAAGCCTCAGCATTCAACTGCTTTGGGCGTGAGTAGTTAATATTTTCAGTTCAATGATTTGTTTATTAAAATGAATTTCATCAGTTATTTGTCTTCAGCTATTTCTAAATGATGTAATGTTCTGGGATAATTTTGACGTGTTGCTACTCTGTTTTTCGTAGTAACGAGTTTCATCTTTGCAGCTCATCCCACTTGGAACTGGCTCAGACTTTGCTAGGACTTTTGGCTGGTTACTTTGCCCTCCTTTTATATCTTAACAATGATACTCTTCAGATTTGTTGATATCCATTAATAATGATGTCTTATGCCTCTTGTTTACTAGGCGAAATGATCCCACTGAGGCGATAGAGCGCATTACAAGAGGTTTGACAGTTGCACTTTTCCATTTATATTTGATACAATATACACCATTTTTCTAAAACAACTTTTTTAAGAACACTGGGAGTAATAATTGTTGGCAATTGGAATCCTTTTGAGCATAAACAGTGTAAAATGCATTATATGGTCCCTTAAAGTTGGGATTTTAATACTACAACAACAACAACAAAGCCTTATCCCACTAGGTGGGGTCGGCTACATGGATCATACGACGCCATTCCGCTCTATTAGTAACCAAACCTTTCGGTATATTATTCACCAATAGATCTTGCTCTATTAGTTCGCCAAGTGTCCGCCTTGGCCTCCCTCTCCCTCTTTTAATCGGACTCCAGATTATTTGATCTACTCTTCTTACTGGCGCATCTAATGGTCTTCTCTGAACATGACCAAACCATCTCAAGCGATTCTCTACCATTTTCTCACTAATAGGAGCCACTCCGACTCGTTCACGTATATGATCATTCCTAATCTTATCTAATCTTGTATGACCACACATCCATCTCAACATCCTCATTTCGGCTACCCCCACTTTACGTTCATGTTGTCCCTTCATAGCCCAACATTCACTACCATATAACACTGCTGGCCTTATAGCAGTACGATAGAATTTTCCTTTAACTTTGTTGGGTACTTTTCTATCACAAAGAACTCCAGTGGCTTTCCTCCACTTACACCAACCAGCTTGAATTCTATGATAAGTTAGGATTTTAATAGATTAAAATTATTTCTTCTCCATAACCCATTCGATGTTATGCGAGTTGCACACATTTGTTTCCTGCAAGTCAGTCTAAATCATCTGCATCTGATGTCCCCACAAGTATCACTGGGACTTATTGATAGAACTTTTTGTGATACAGGTGTTAGATCGAAACTTGATGTTGGTGTTGCTACGAGGCATAGCGGAGAAGTGCGGTATTTCATTAATGACACTGATATGCACTTGTAAGAACAAGAAGCTAGTTAGTAGTACGAATGGCATCAGATAAAACTTCCACGTTCAGTAAAACGCTATCATTTTTGTATAATCTTGCAGGAGCGCGAAGGCAGGCTATTATTCTTCTCAGTACAAACTGTTTGGAAATCTTTGTTATGTTTTTGGGGCTTTGAGAGCTTTCACTAGCCATCAGAATCGCGATCTGAAAATTAAGGTTTATATCATATTGATTTCTTACTCAAGCACGTCTTGTTCAAATGTTATGTTTTAATATAGGCTTCTAGGACTCTAACAGCCTACACTTGCATTTTACTACATCACAGATCAATGGAGGAGAGTGGGAAATCTTTCATAATGTCACTGCTCTCTGTATTGCAAATGCCAAATATTTTGGTGGTGGCATGAAGATAGCCCCAACAGCTGATCCCCGAAGTGGAACTCTAGAGGTGTTTTTATTTCCAATAATGTTAAATCTCCATCATGGACATGGTTAAAAGAATATTATTAATTCTCCATAAAAAGATCTAAATTATTCTACTAAGTTGGTAGTTTTCATTCCAGATGGTGATTCTTCAGGACTTCAAGTGGTATGACTTTATTCTTAAACTATCGAAGCTATACAGTGGATTACATGTCTCAGAGAAAAATGTACACGTAAGAAGGTATATATTCTCAGATACTTTTAATTTTTGTTAAAATGTAGTCTTAATTATGAAAGTTCACCACTTGTATTTTTGGGTAAGTAGTATCATCAAGTTGCACTACATATCGATTAGTATTTCCAAGAGTAACTCATCAGGGAATGACTTTTGGATTGATACTTAGAACCATCATGACACATGCTGGTTTGATGCAGTGTGAAGTCGGTTGAAGTCATCGAGGTATTGCAAAAGGGGGACATCTATGTTCAAACGGATGGAGAACATATAGGCTTCCTTCCGGTGAAGTGCTCAATAATGCCTGCTGCTGTTGAATTTTTCGTCTAAGACAACTATATATGCACTGTTGTTCATCTATCAATTCTGTATCCAGCAGAGGCTGCATGCTCAAGTAATGAATGGGGTCTATAAAATCACGCCAAAATCCATGTTTCGGAGCTTGTGCTGTCATTATTTATGTTGATGCAAACTTGTGTTGCATTCATGTAATTTCAAAGGTTTTTTTTTTCTCTTTTTTGTCCTTAGATTAGGGTACAGTTTTTTTAGTGGATCATCGTTAAGGATCTCACAATGTATGGTAGTTTGATGCATTTTTTAAATTAGTGGAAGAACTTGGAATTCAAGAGAGCCCAGGTTTCATTTCCTATCACAAAGGAGGATTCATCTTTAGATTAAATATGGATCCTCGTCTCGTGTTACTATAATTATACTACTTGTTATGTACTTGTTTGTTTTGTTTCACGCAGACTAATCACAAAACTCTAAACGGCCACAGAATGAGGTGTGTAGTAATGTAGAATGGTCACAACTAGTATAAACATGGCAACCTATGTGTCGAATACTCGAATGCACATTTAGGTTACCCAATGTGAATACATTATGTTACATTTATGCCCTCAATCTAATGGCATTCACTGTACCGACGCCCCGTCTCTGTCGCTTTTCTAAGGTTTCTCCCACACCCAACGACTTGGTCTGAGAAGTTGCTTGAACAGTGCCATCTTAGGTACATTCCAATGTTCCACATGCCTGTACCGTTCAACATCAAGAAAACGCTAATCAGGAGAAGAATTGTAAGCAAGGCAAATCGTTCATTCTTGTACGTCTCAAGCTAGAAAAAAACATATTGTATGAATTATTATTGCCTGCACACTTTCCCGGACTCTTCATCAAAGTAGTACTCCGTATAACCTGTAGCTGCTTAGAGGAAAGAAATAAACAATAAGATGCAATTAGTACCATTTTTTTTCTTACAAGTTGCAGTGAAATTGTATGTATGCTTCATATGAAAAAGTAAAACATGAGGACAGAGAGGCAGCTAACCAGAGAGAATTGGCCTCCAAGGGAAGGACATGATACAACTAAAACGCCAATGTCCAATTGACTTGTCCTGCCATCAATTACAACAGGAACATTAATATCTTCGACCATCACACCGAAGATTGGAAGCAACTGATATGACACAGAATCTGTTGTAAAACTCTAGTTTTTGGCTTATCATGTCATACCAAAAACCAGAGTTGATCAATTGGAAGATAAATCAGGAAATGTTTTTTTTTAATAATACCGAAAAATCCTCCCATTTGGTGAGATTCATGTTAGACTTCTCGATCAGTCTTCCGAAGTTCGAACAATTTCGCATGAAACGTTGAAGGCCTCTGAAAGAACCAGCCGGATCAGCAAACTCGCAGTCGTCCGCGTACGCTTCCTGTGTCAAGTTTCCTGTACAAATTACAGCAGTGACGGTAAATGGATGGCCAAGCACATGAATATCCTGAATCCTGAATCAACTTTATATTGGAAGCTGAAGAAATAAGTTTCATACACATGAATTGTTGCATGTTGAAGTTATATATGCTTTCGATATATTTTAATAGATCAACAACGGTGATCATGAGTAAAATGGAAGCGAAAGAGCTCGTCGATTCCAATAATTAGCCGTCCAATGCAATTGTCATAGTCCAACGTGTGATTCAACTACAGAATACTCGGTTTGCAATTTGTTTATATGATCATATCACTAACAGAGACCGCAAATTTGGTGAAAAACCTGTCAAAATCGGTATTTTTTGGCAGAGGGAAATCTAGATTTCGATATTGTCCACAGTACTACGTTGGATTCTAATGAGCTGGAAAATTGACAGCTTCGCGGTCGATGCTCGGACCTGTGACGAAGTAAGAACGCTGGAAGTCTCCCTTGATGGCATCCGCCACCTGAGCACGACCGGCCACAACTCCCGACCCGTCCCCGGTAGCGAACTCCTCCACGGGCGATGGAGGAGCGGGCCGGAAGAAGGAGGCGGCGACGCCGAGCATCTCCGAACCGTACCATGCTGCCTTGAGCAGCACGTTCTCCGCCCGCGAACTGCCGTCTCCGCCCTCGCCCCGCGATGGGCGGCTGCTCGCGCGAACCGTCGGTAGGACTCCGGAGTTCTCAGGAGATGGCCCGAATAGGGAGGCGCGCTGCCGCCGCCGCCGGGGACATGCGGAGTTGAGGCGGTGAGGAGTGGGCGTGGGGCGGAGCGCCGATGACATAGCTGCCGGCGTTCGGAGAAGTGCACGGCAGTTGGCGTGCAGAGCTCGTACTTTTAGTCAGTGGCCCTCGACTCGTCGTCGGAACTCGGACGTGGCGATATTTTAAACTTGTGGCCGTTGGAAAGGAGGAGCGTTCGACCACAAAAATTAAATAAGTTTCCTTTTTCATATTAAACATATACATAATCATTTTTAAGTTAACTAAAACTAAATGGTACTAATTATAGGATTGGCATATGAAAAGGGTTTAACGGGGCACCTACTCCTAAATTTTCATCCGTCGGATCTCTATGATATAAATTTCGAAAGATTAAAATTAAAATTAAAATGTTGAAAAAGTTTAAAGACAAAGGGATAACTTTATGCACTACATTTTGATTAAATAATTAATTATGATCCTATTAAATTTTGAATGAATCATAAATATCAAAGTTGTAGAGAATTCGGTTAGTTTTTCATAAAATTTAAGATTATCTAATTTGAATAACTGTGTAAAAAATTATGCTTAACATAGTGCAGGGCGATCGAGCTACTGGTCAGGAACACATGTCGACCGGTCAAGAACACAGGTCGACCAGTTGAGAACACAAGTCGATCGGTCAGTGCAAAAAATATTCATTTTCAACATACAGAATGTCGAGACTGTACCGGTCGAGGTACCGGTCGATCGGTCCAAAACACAAGTCAACCGGACATTGTAAATTTCACCAACGGTCATATTTTTTTATAAAAGAAAGTGTACAAGTTGACCGGTCCATATGCGCGGTCAATCGACCTCTAAGTCAAATGAATAGTAACGGTCAAATTTGAATGAGAAAAGTGGAATAATTTTTGGACGACTTTCTCACTTGCTGAAGCCTATAAAAGGAGTCTCAAAGCTAGAAGGAAAGACATCCATCCAAGCATTGAAGCAAAATTTCAAGAAATCAAAAGAAGATCATTTCTCTTGAAGTTATCATTTAGAGTTTTCTTTCTTTCTTTCTTTCTTTCTTCCACTCTTGTGAGCTTAGCTTTGTAAAAGAGACAAATATTTTGTTCAGAAAAAATAGAGAGAGCACATGTGTAAAAGAGGTTATAAATCTTACTTCTTGAGCGAGAGAAAAAGATTAGCTTCTCAGGATGAGAGGTTGTCTTGCCTCTCAAAGCGGAGAAAAGGTGGTTGATGTAAATGACTTTTTTTCTTACCCCATTTGGAACAAAGGAAAATATTAGTGAAATCTCCGACGGTCCCGAGGTCAAGAAGTCGGAGTGGGGACGTAGGCCAAGGTATGACCGAACCTCGTCGACAACCACCGTGTCTTTGCGTTTGATTTTCTCTCTCTCTCCGTTCATATTATGCTTACAATCTGAGTTGCTTTATTTTAAAAGGTTTTAAAGAATCGGTTTTGTGCTTCCGCGATGATCTTTGTGAAATTGACATTTTATATTTAACACCAATTCACCCTCCGCCCCCTCCTCTTGGTGCTTTTTGGAATCCTACAATTGATATCAGAGTGGGTTGCTCTTGTTTTGATCTTTTGAATTTTTTCCTTTTCAGATCTAATCATTTTTAAGATTTAACAATCTTAAGAGTTATGACATCAAGTGCATTTATTTTTGCTGAAGGATAATTAATTAGTCGTCCTCCTCTTTTAAATGTATCAAATTTTACATATTGAAAAATTCAAATTCAAGCCTACATATGTTCTATTGATATAAACATGTGGGATATTGTCGAAAAAAGTTATTATTTACATGAAAAATTACCTTTCGAACATGACGAAAGATAAACAAAATTTTCGAAGTTGGATTAGAAAGCAAAGAATATTTTCTATTGTGCTTTGGATTCAACGGATTTTAATCGGATTTCTAATTGTGAAAGTGCAACCGAAATTTGGAAGAAACTTATTACTACTTATGAAGAAACGGATAAAGTCAAAGAATTTAGATTAAATATTTTGAACCATCAATATGATTCCTTCAAGATGCATGGAAATGAATTTATAAATGATATAATTGCTCGATTTAATGATATTGTGAATGGCTTAGCCTCTTTGGGCGAGCCAAGAATTAATCCCCAAAAAGTGAAAAAAGATTCTCAGGTCTCTCTCCTCCAAATGGCATACAAAAAGAACGGTGATCGAAGAAAAGGATTTGAACAAATTAGATTTTGATGATCTTATTGGTTCACTTTTAATCTATAAGATCGGAATTCAAGAAGAAGAAGAATCAAATGCTCCCAAAAAGAAAACATTGACTTTGAAAGCAAACAAAAGTAAAGATGACTCGAGTGAAGAAGTAAACGAAAAGCAAGAAAACTTGACAAATATCTCAAGTTAATGAAATTTAAAGAAAAGAGCGAGAAGCCGAAAAAATGATTATGTAAACATTACTCAAACGATAAAAAGGAGACATCTCATAAAGAGAAGAAGAATAAATATAAAGAGCCAATTGAAGATGAATCAAATGACTCATCAAGTTTTTCTAATGATAATGCATACTTATGCCTAATGGTACACAACGATGATGTAACTTCAAACTCTTCAATTTCAAATAATGACTCATCAAGATTTTCCAAAAAAAATGTTTCTTTAGATGTAAATGAAAAACTCTCCTCTCTCATAAAAAGATATTTTTCAACTAAAGAGAAAAATGAAAAATTACTATATGAGATTGAAAAACTCAAAAATGAAATTGAAACTTTGAAAATTACACATACATGTGAAATTGTAAAACTAACATGATTTTTTAGAAAAGATAAAGAAGGAAAATGACCTTTTGAAAAACTCAATAAATAAGATTATTTCTCATGTAACGACAAATAATCTTATGAATCATTTTGGACATGAAAATTTATATTGAAAATCCAATCATTTATATGGTAGAAAATTACATTTCAAATGTTTTACATGTACATTTTATGGTCATTATGCATACCAATGCAAAATAAAAAAAATCTTCACAACATGGGTTGATATGAGTTCCGAAAGGAACATTATCTAACAAAATCTTACCCAAATAAATTTGGGAACCAAAAGTTACTTAATTATTTTTCAGGTATGCCTCACATGCAAAAAACATATGAATTGGAAATGTGAAAGCACAAATGTTATGGTAAAAGTATCATCTATTTTTTTATGTCACTCAAAAATTCAAAACTACTATTTTTTTTAAAAAAAAGAGGAACATATAAATGAAAATTGATAATAGTGATAGGGAGAGCATGATTAAACTTTATTTTGACATATCATGAACATCATTGTTGAATCAAAGTTTTATGACATATTTTGATTCTTAATAATTTTTTTTACTTTCATAAATAGGTTTTCATTATAAAATAGCCATAAATTTATAGGGAGTTATCATTCAAAACTTGCAATACTCTATATGACAAAAGGGGAAGAATAAATTTTTAAAAAAATTGATTAAGGAGGAGTTACATATAGTTTTTCATATGCTTTATATATGAATTATTCTTTTTTATGAAACAAAAGAGGAAGAAATATAGGAGAAATATGATCTGAATGTCATTTTATATGAAGAGTTCCTTACAATTTATATTTATGTGAATATCTATTAAGAAAAATTAAGTGTTACGGAGAGTAAAATTGATTTTACAACTTATTTTATAGATTTTTTGCAACTTATGCATTTTTCATATTTCTCAGTTTATCTTCATCAAAATGGAGGTGATTGTTGGATCTAAGTTTTAATGACATATAAAATTATATTTTGATGATACTCGAAAGATTAAAGTTAAAATGCTGAAAAAATTAAAAAAATGGATAACTTTATGTACTACACTTTGCTAAAATAATTAACTATGATCCTATTACATTTTGGATGAATCATAAATATCAAAGTTGTAGAGAATTCTGTTAAATTCAAGATTATATAATTTCAATAACTGTTCAAAAAGTTATGCTTAAAATAGTGCAGGGCGGTCGAGCTGCCGGCTGGAACACAAGTAGACCGGTCAGGAACAAGTCGATCGGTCGGGAATACAGATCGATCGGTCAAGAACACATGTCGATCAGTCAAGAACACAGGTCGATCGATTGAGAACACATGTTGATCGGTCAGTGCTAAAAATGCCCATTTTCAACATACAAAATGTCGAGACTGTACCGGTCGATTGGTGCAGAACACAGGTCGATCGGACATTGCAAAATTCACCAACGGTCATATTTTTCATAAAAGAAAGTGTACAGGTCGACCAATCCATATGTGCGATCGACCGGTCTCAGAGTCAAATGAACAATAACGGTCAAATTTGAAGAGAAAAGTGTGGATTAATTTTTGGACGACATTCTCACTTGCTGAAACCTATAAAATAAGTGTCAAAGCCAGAACGAAAGGCATTCATCTAAGCATTGAAGTAAAACTTCAAGAAATCAAAAGAAGATCATTTCTCTTGAAGTTATCATTTAAAATTTTCTTTCTTTCTCTCTTCCACTTTTGTGAGCTTAGCTTTGTAAAAGAGAGAAGCATTTTGTTCAGAAAAAAATAGAGAGAGCGCATGTATAAAAGAGATTATAAATCTTACCTCTTGAGCGAGAGAAAAATATTAGCTTTCTACGAGGAGAGGTTGCTTTGCCTCTTAAAGCGAAGAAAATGTGATTGATGTAAAAGACTTTTTTCTTGCCCCATTTGAAACAAAGGAAGGAATTAGTGAAATCTTCGATGGTTTCGAGGTCAAGAAATCGGAGCGGGGACATAGGCTAAGGTGTGGCCGAACCTTGTCAACAATCATCGTGTCTTTACGTTTGATTTTCTCTCTCTCCCCCATTCATATTATGCTTACGATTTGAATTGCTTTATTTTAAAAAGTTTTAAAGAATCGATTTTGTGCTTTCGCGATGATCTTTGTGAAATTGACATTTTTTATTTAACACCAATTCATCCCCCCCTCTTGGTGCCCTTTGGGATCCTACACTCTCATGGTTGCAATCGCGTGCATCTCACAAGATTCACGATCAATGGCTCAGATGTGCTTTTCTTTTCTTTTTTTCATTTTTCCCCTAATAACCCAACCCTAACACACGATCATCTCATTTTCTCATCCGTCTTCTCTTTCCTCGCTGACCCCTTCATTTGCCCCCCGTGATCCGCTCTCCGTCGTCGTCGTGTTTGCCTCATCTTCTTCGCTCTCTCGGTGACGCTCGACCCCGCTCCTCTCCTCTCCTGCGCAAGATCGTTCATTGCTGTCACCTGCGCGAAGGTCGCCGCCGCCTGCGCAAAGGTCACCGCCGCCTACGTGAAGGTCGTCGTTGCCTACGCCAAGGTCGCCGCCGCCTGAGTGAAGGTCGCCGCCCGTTAGAAGGTCACCGCCTGTTAGAAAGTCACCGCCTGTGAGAAGGTCACTGACCTCCGCGACCCCCGCCGACCTTTGCGACAACCTCCATGATGACCTCTACCGCTTCCCCTCGCCGCCGCGGCTCATGCCGCGCCACCACTCGATCTCGTCGATGCTCGACTGCACAAGGTCGTTTGCCGCCGCTGCCTGCACGAGGTCGTCCGCAAAGGTACGCTCAATCTCGTCGACGCCGCCTTGTGACCACTAGCTGTCACCGCATTAAAAACCCTCGCGGACACTCGTCACCGCTGCCTGCGCGAGGTTGTCCGCCACCACTGCCTGCATGAGGTCATCCGCCTCCCGTCGCCACTGCACTAAAAATCCTCGTGGGCACTGCTGTTCAGAAACTTATGAGTTGCAACCTTAGAGTGGAGCTTATGTACTCTCATGATCGAGTGGAATGATGTTTGAAGGCAAATGAAATTATCAAAATTTCCATTTCACCCTAGGCCATGAGAGTTTTTTTTTAGCATAACAGCCTCAAAGTTACATGTTACATATGATGGCATCACAGCATAAGAGCCTCAAAGTTACATATGATGGCATCAAAGCATAAGATACAACCAAGTGTGTAAAAGTCACAATTTTTTTATAATTTAATTATCACTAATTGAAACTATTTAATCAATAAGTTATAATTATAACTCGGATTACAAATTTTGCTCGGCGCCCGGTGGCAGCTACAAAAAATGGTGGTGGCGAGGGCGATGGCGATCTGCGAAGGCCACGGAGACCTACGAAGGCCACGGTGACATGCGTTCGCGGCGACAGCAGCAAGTGTTCCTGGACAGCGGCGAGGGATCGCGAGGCAGCGTCCGGACGGGCGATGTTCAGGACGTGGCGGTGACAGCGACCTTCGCGTAGGCGGTGACCTTTGCAAAGGCGGCGACCTTCGCGTAGGCGGTGACCTTTGCAAAGGCGGCGACCTTGACACAGGCGGCGGCGACCTTGACACAAGCGGCGGCAACCTTCGCCTAGGCGGCAGTGACCTTCGCACAGGAGACAGTGTCCTTCGCGCAGGTGGCGACCTTCACATAGGCGGCGGCGACGAATGACCTCGCGCAGGAGAGGAGAGGAGCGGGGTCGAGCATCGGCGAGAAAGTGAAGGAGAGGAGGCGAACGCGACGGCGACGGAGAGCGGATCACAGGGACGGACGAAGGGGTCGGCGAGGAGAGAGAAGATGAATGAAAAAATGAGATGATTAGGGTTGGGTTATTGGGAAAAAATGGAAAAAATGAAAAGCATATTTGAGCCGTTGATCGTGAATCAGACGGCTTGTGAAATGCGCACGATTGCAGCCATCGTTGAGAGATCTAGAACGGATGAAAATTTGGGAGAGTTGGGAGCACCCCCATAGAACAAACTAAATTTGCTTACAAGTTAGTTTCTTTTCTTAGAGTTAATTTTTTAAACATCTCCTAAATTATAGTAATTTTTTCACATAAAATTCTTATATAACAACTCACCGTAGGCATTGTGATTTTTATTTTTGTTCATCCATCTAATTCTATTAATCTTTTATTTTTTTTCTACTTATTAAAAAAACTAAACTACCTTTATCCTCTCATTTAATCTTTACAAGTTTAAAATAATAATATATAAAAATAAAAAATGGGTGCTACCCGCTCCCTCTTCCCTCCCTTTTTTTGTCAGCTACTGCAAACTAGGGGGTCGGCACATCAGGAGGGGGTAGCATCGCGTCCCTTTTTTATTTTTATATATTATTTTAATCTTTTAAAGATTAAAAAGAGGAGAAAAGTATTTTAGTTTTTTAAAAATTGCAATATAATTTGAGAATGTTCTATGTGAGTTCATATATTAGAATTAAATGTGAAAAATCGTTACTCGGAGAGGTTTAAGAAATTCATCATTTTTTCTTTTAATTTAGGCACTTCCAAATATTGGAATTTTATATTGATTTCAGTTCCACTGATACTTATGTCCGTTTTTAAAAAGAAAATGTAAAATAAAGAAACCGGTATTTTATTTTTAAAACTCTTAATTTGCACCAAATTATTCAAAATTGATATAATACAAATAATAATGATGACACTATTATCACTTCAAAATTATTATTATCATTTTGCTTCATTATATAAGGATAAAAATATTCATATCACTGACGATTTTGGAATGATAGTAATGTTTTTCCTAATGGAAAAATAATAGTGAAATGAAAGCTCGTCATTAGTTTGTTAATTTTATTGAGCAATGCGGCACTATTAAGTGTCATTTTCACCCCAAAAAAATAAGTGTCACGCACTTTCAAACGATTTTTGTATCATTTTTTCGACGTCCTTTTGTAATTATAATAATTTAGAATGCCATTGTTAATACTAAAAAAGGTTTTGCGACATAAATCATAAAAAAATAAATATAACATCGGAAATTATTAAAAATTTAAATATAAATTAATATTTGAATAACTTTTTATACAAAAATGCACGAGCTTATTTAACCCATTCAATTTTCTAATAATTTATTTAATTCATCTTTGTCTTTCTTAAATCGTCACTCTGCTTATGCAGTTGAATAGAAAGTAGCTGACGTAATACTTTATTTTTATCACGTTTTTTTTTTAAATTTCTCATATACCTTCAACTCTTTCAACTAATCTTCTTACTGGCGCTCGGTCTCGAACAGTCATGGCGTCCTTGTCCACCTCCGTCTTCTTCCTGGCCTCCTCCTCCCCGTCTATCGCCTCCAAGCCGACGCGTTCCTCGTTACTCCCCAGCTTTACCCAATCCCTCCGCCCACACCTGCGCCGGCGGACCTCGGGCGCGAATCCACGCCCATTGACCACGGCCGTCATCGCTGCCGCCTCCATCGGGGAGGCCGTGAAGCCGGCGCCTTCAGAGCCCTCCACGCCTCCCCCTCCATCTCTTCCCTTCCGCATCGGGCACGGTTTCGACCTACACCGCCTCGAGCCCGGGCTCCCGTTGATCATCGGCGGGGTGAACATCCCCCACGATAGGGGTTGCGAGGCTCATTCCGATGGTACGTGAACAAATTGGGATTTTTAGGGTTCCTTCCATCTCTGGGGTTGGGTTTTGTTCTGAAAGTTATGTTCTTGGATTTGATTGTGGTGATAAACAGGAGATGTGCTGCTTCACTGCGTGGTAGACGCGATACTGGGGGCATTGGGGCTCCCCGATATCGGCCAAATCTTCCCGGATTCTGACCCCAAGTGGAACGGTGCGGCGTCTTCTGTATTTATGAGAGAAGCTGTGAGTTTCTATTGGTAGAATTATCTTTGAATTCTATCACAGTATAGAGATATGACATTCAGAATTGATTCGTTGAAGTTCATATGTAACTTCCTTTTTTTTTTAAGAAGGTGATGCATTAACTTATTTGAGAAGCTCTTTGCAGTATAATTGATTGGAGTTTGATTATTATTTACATTTTATGGACTCGGGTAATTATTTGATCAAGTGAACCATTTACTCATTCATTATCGTCATGGTTGGTGAAAGGTAAACAAGGCGATATTATACCCCTATTGTCCGTCATTGCATTTTACAATGTTCTTAGAAATCATGAATTCTGTCAAAATCCTTCAACTTCATTGTTATTTCTCTGGCGGAGATATTTCATACTTAAGTTTCGTACGAGGACTTTTGTTCCAGATCACTTATGTATATATTTTTATGAGGGGAATATTTGTAGAAGGATGGAAATGCTACTTATCCATCTTGCCAGAGCTCCACGTTGTTTATCTAACCTTGTGACCCTATCTCGGTCATACTTAGATTACTCTGTGGATGTGTGGATGTTTAGTACATGAGTTATACGGTATATCTGGGTTAAAAGTTTCCATTGGTTGAAGAAGTCTTGTGTAAGTGATTTAGTAGACTGTTCTTACTATTAATGTTTAGAACATGAGTTACATTTTCTGTTTAGACACGAGTATGGTAACTCTTTCGCAGAACTGATGAACTTCTCCTTGAGATTAATACTATGGATAATACATTTACAGAACTAAGTTTTGAGGACACTGCTGGATAGGTGAAGTGCTTATTTATGTTGATTGACATATGGGAGCAAACTAGCAAAGTTCATAGTGGGAACTAGTATGTTTTATGCAAAATAAGTAAGTTAGATAATTGCATCGTGAGAGAAAGTGTTACATAGTTTTGGAGATTTGTAATTTTTGAGTTATTTGCATCAAGTGTTACATAGTATGTTTTAACTTAGTTATCGATGCTATAACCGAGAGTATCACAGAGGAGGTACCTAAGTGCATGCTATTTGCGGATGATATAGTACTTTTAGCGGATTCAAGAGAAGAGATTAATACAAAATTGAAAATATGGAGAAATACGTTGGAGTCAAAGGGTTTTCGTTTAAGTAGGAATAAAACAGAATATATGCATAGCAATTTCACAAATAAACAACTTAGAGACGATTTGAAAGTTAGGCTAGGGGAGGATATAATTCCTCAAGTGACAAAGTTTAAATATTTAGGATCAATTGTAAGACAAGATGGTGAGATTGATGACGATGTTAATCATAGAATTCAAGCTGGTTGGTGTAAGTGGAGGAAAGCCACTGGAGTTCTTTGTGATAGAAAAGTACCCAATAAAGTTAAAGGAAAATTTTATCGTACTGCTATAAGGCCAGCAGTGTTATATGGTAGTGAATGTTGGGCTATGAAGGGACAACATGAACGTAAAGTGGGGGTAGCCAAAATGAGAATGTTGAGATGGATGTGTGGTCATACAAGATTAGATAAGATTAGGAATGACCATATGCGTGAACGAGTCGGAGTGGCTCCTATTAGTGAGAAAATGGTAGAGAATCGTTTGAGATGGTTTGGTCATGTTCAGAGAAGACCATTAGATGCGCCAGTAAGAAAAGTAGATCAAATAATCTGGAGTCCGATTAAAAGAGGGAGAGGGAGGCCAAGGCGGACACTTGGCGAACTAATAGAGCAAGATCTATTGGTGAATAATATACCGAAAGGTTTGGTTACTAATAGAGCGGAATGACGTCGTATGATCCATGTAGCCGACCTCACCTAGTGGGATAAGACTTTGTTGTTGTTGTTGTTGTTGTTGCAAAGGTTGTTGCTTTTTTATTATTACAGTTTTGTGGAACATGTAAATTAAAACAACATTGTCTTGATTTCCTTATAAACAAGAAACATCGAATTCTGGTCCTTAGCTATGGCTTTTGAAAGGACATAACTTGTTGCGGGAAAGTTCACAATGAACCTTGTTTAGGCTGAGTTGGTATACAAGGCTTGACTTTCTATGTCACCTCTTTTGAGTTTTTGAGTTTTATTCAGATACTATGAATTTTCTAAATCATCTTGACTGAAATCCTTTCTCTTGCATATCTCAGAACAAATAAAATTATTCTTTCGCTTACTTTTAACTTTAGGTCCATCTACTACATTGAGATCTTTATATTTGTTTCCAAGCTTAGTATCGGTTTTGCTCACGTGATCACACAATTCATGGTTTAAGTTATTTTACCTTTATTCAAAAGCTATTTTACCTTTATTCATAGAGATTAAAGAAAAATAATAAGCTCAGTCTTCTGATCAATGGCAGGTAAAATTGATGCATGAAGCTGGTTATGATCTCGGAAATTTGGATGCGACTTTGATTCTGCAAAGGCCAAAGTTGAGTCCACACAAAGAAGCCATCAGGGCTAATTTGTGTGATCTGCTCGGAGCACACCCCTCTGTCGTAAATCTAAAAGCTAAAACACATGAGAAGGTTGACAGTCTTGGAGAGAACAGAAGTATCGCAGCGCACACTGTAGTCCTTCTCATTAAGAAGTAGAATATGTTAAACAGAAACACATTGCCGAAGATGTGTTGTTGTTGTTTCATTATAAATCCATTTCTTTCGACATTAAGCAACATAAGAAAAGCAAGCGAATGAGCTGCTTCATGATTTTATTATAGATGTTTTTATATTGTGTTCTCTAGATTATGTCAGAAGGAAAACCGCAGGGCCTATGATGGTATAAATTAAGATTCCGGATTTTCATTGCTGGAGCCTATGACGGTATGTGAAAGGGATCGTAGCATCATTTGTATGTGCAGCAAGATCATGTACTGGCGTGGTTTTATTTTCAAGGCACGGATACAGAAGATTCCGCAATCAGGACGCCTAGAGAAATGCAATTGCATGCATAAAGTCCACAGGGAAGATGCTCAGAGTTGAACAGTGGTCGAATTTCAAATTCCTCACATGTAAACTTGGTTCATTATTCTATGATATTAATAAAGGTTTTACATTATGTACATGGAACTCAGGAAATTGAAATAGCTCTTTCAGGCATCCAAGTCTGTTCCCTTTGGCACTGACTTAGTCCATTTACAGAACTCTTTCGGGCAGCTAAAGTTTCTCTCTCTGATCTTTGGTTCCAATGTGTGCTCAGTTCGAACTCCCCGACATTATCTGAAACTGCAAGTGAAATTTTACGCTCTCCAAAATCTTTGCAGCCGTTGTGAATTGCTCCAAAAGCTGCAGCCTGATCACATGTTGAATAAAGCGAAGAATATTTATTTGCTTGAGTTGTAAGGCATCCTTCTTCACAGCTTTAAGCCGATGCAGAATTTGCGAGTCAGTTGTCAACCTCTGCCAAAAGCCGAGACAAACGACTGCATCTTTTGAGCATCCCTCCATTGGACCAACGACCAGCAACATGAACACCAGCAAAGCTCAAATGCTCGACAACAATCCTAATGAAACAGTACAGTAAAACCATGTTAAAAAACTAGGAACATATATATATTATTTATAGGTGACTGTTCGTATGACTCGAGTAGCTGAGGCCAAACCAGAGCACACATGTTAATGCCAAGTGCTGCTACCTTTGACCTGAAGCTTCACATTCTATCCTTGATCCTGGAATCATTCTTTTTGCTTCTTAAAGCAGAATTATTCCAATGGATTCCAAATCATAGTCTCCATCGAAATCGCATGAGAGCGATCACATTTCATGGTTTTCAATGTTCCGTCACAGGATAAAAAGCACTTCGATCGTTATCTTATTAACAAGAGACCAGGAAAAAGAAAGAGCTTCTTCTTCTTCTTGTCCCAAGATCCATGAAATGTGACGGAATTGTAGGGCGTCAATGCAGAGTTGCAGACCAATCCGCGTCCTCATCATTAAAAGCTCCTCCTCCCACCACAGAAATTAATTAATCACCCAAATTATCAACAGCATGGAAATTTGCATCTTAATTATGCCCTCATCCCTTCTCTTAATTTCACCACCACACCCCTAACGCTGACCAGCGATTACTTATGTCCTTATTAAATGGCCTAATTAATATCAACATTCACTAATTAAATTGCACACTAATGCTTGGTTAGTATGAGAGGTGTGCTTTTGCATCTTAACCTGACATGCGAACACACAACTTTATCATTAGGACATTAATAAAGGGACATTATAACCTTAGCCATATATATCTATCTATCTATCTATCTAATATGAATATATATTTCAAGTATGATTACTTTTGAACAACAAAAAGGAGCCTTTTAGGAGCTATTTTTTTTTTCGGTGAAGGGAGCTAATTTTACCTGTTTCTAACTTGTTTATTTTTGTCGCATTAAACTTTCAATATGAAAATTTGCCTCATTTATCTCTCGGGCTCCCACAGTTGGTCGATGCTGATTTCACGCACTCGTCTCTCTCTCTCTCTCTCTCTCTCTCTCGTCCATGTCATTAATTCCGTCAAGAGCTTTATGTCCCCTCTGTCTGCATGAGTTGGCAACCCTGCTGTTCGTGTTCGGACACTTGCACACGCACGTCTTCCTCTCTCCGCCATTGCCAAGGTGATGCTTATATGAGTCTGTGTGTGTGTGTGAGAGAGAGAGAGAGTGTTTGTGAGAGAGAGAGAGAGTGTGTGTGTGTGTGTGACTTTGTGTGTGTGTGTTTGTTAGTGAGTGAGAGAGAGGAGATTCCAATTCCAATCACTCCATCCTAGCCATTAGCAGAAGCACGCTACGATTTCACTTGTTATATTATTCAGTCACCAAACAGCAATAAGCAAGCTATAAACAGAACGATCTCTCCCGTTCTTATTTCACTCTCTCCACACCGTCTCCTTCCTCTCCCCTCTCACTTCTACTTCTTCCCTGCATGGGAACGGGTAGATTGTGTCCGATTCCTCTTGCACACTAAGCCCTGCACATAGATCTTTTACACAATTGTTGCTGAGGAGGAGGAGAAGGAGGGGGATAAAAAAAGATGTCTTTTTGGAATGGCGGATTCCTTAACAACAAGCTGTCGGAGAAGACGTTCATCTTCGGGCTCCGACTGTGGATGGTGATTGGAATCGGCGTCGGCGCGGCCGTCGTGCTGGTTCTCTTCCTCCTCTCCCTCTGCCTAACCTCCTGCTGCTGCTGCCGCTCCCGCTCCGGCGATGCCGAGGGCGCCTCCAAGCGCAAGCGCAAGACTCTCAAGCTCCACCTGCAGGATCCCACCCCTGTCGTCTCCAAGGACATCCCGGAGATCCTCCACGCGCGCCCGCCCCCGGCTGCAGCCGCTGCAGCTTCCGTCGCCGGCTCCGGCGGGCCCGGTGCCGTCGATGTCCGGATCGACATCGGTAAGGCGGACCACCGCGTCGTGCTCGACGACCACCATCACAGGCCCCCTCCGGTCGCTCCGCCAGCGCTGCCGTCGGCGTCCACGACGGGGACGGCCAGCGGGGAGACCATCGGCACGCCGTCGTCGATGGGCGGAGGAAGCGTTGGGCTGCCGGAGGTGTCGCATTTGGGGTGGGGGCACTGGTACACGCTGAGGGAGCTGGAGGAGGCCACCGGCGGGCTTGCAGACGAGAACGTGATCGGAGAAGGAGGCTACGGGATCGTGTACAGGGGGGTACTGCCAGATAATACTAAGATTGCCATCAAGAACTTGCTCAACAACAGGTGTGTGTATTGCATACTTCTATCTCCAGATCTATCTGCGTGATTGTTATAGGAACAAGAGTATGATAAGAGAATAAAGATTTGAACTTTAACTTGCCTTAGATCTCTCTAGAAATGCTATGGATTTGTTTCATTGGTAAATGAGAGCATAAACGCTGGATTCTTGCTCCATTTTGACTTGTAAATTTGGCTTTTTTTTCTTCTTACTGCTTTATGTTTGAGGTGTTGTCTTAAGATCTTGTTCAGGTATAGTTGACTTATTGTGATGAGAATAGATATTAAATACACTCATCTTGTTCATTCTCCTGCAATTAGGGGCCAAGCGGAGAAAGAATTCAAGGTTGAGGTTGAAGCGATTGGGCGTGTTCGGCACAAGAACCTGGTCAGATTGCTTGGTTACTGCGTTGAGGGGGCGTATAGGTACTATGCTTCTTTCTTGTCTACCAAAGACTCCTTTCTCCTTACCAAGTAATTTGTATTTCTGACAGGATGCTGGTATACGAGTACGTAGACAATGGAAATCTGGACCAGTGGCTTCATGGAGATGTGGGAGAAGTGAGCCCCCTGACTTGGGACATCAGAATGAACATTATACTTGGAACAGCAAAAGGGTATGTTCCCTTTTTCTTCTTCTTCTTATTCTTCTTCCTTTTTTTTTTTTTTTTTGCCCATCAGAATCCAATTCACAATATGACCAGCTGATAAAGGCACGAAAATGATCTGCTAGAAATCTGAATCGATAAATGCCTAGACATATCCTTGAGAAGTTAATACTTATTCCATAAAGGAAAAACTAGAAAATAAATGCAAAAGAACGTTACCAAGAAAACAAGCTGATTTTGGGGAATTGCTGCTTGGTAAGTCATGAATTAAATATAGCCCATGCAGTCTTCCATATTATAGTTGCATATCTCATGGGTGCATGTCCATGCAGCACTGTTATCTTTTTCTAGAGAACATCATGACATGGTTTTTCTCTTGGATTGTATCTTGGCATACCAGATTTTCAGATATGGGGAATAACATCTTGAATGGTACCCATTTGTATTCATTGCCTAGTTAGTTCTAAATTGTTTAATTATTTTAAATACTGGATGAAATGATTTTTAGTTATTTTGAACTCTTCTGAAGATAATTGATGCTGCTTGTCATCACTTAGCACTTATTTTGTCAGGGTAGTTAGCTCT
The DNA here is from genome assembly GCA_030549335.1 of Pontederia crassipes. NCBI lineage: Eukaryota > Viridiplantae > Streptophyta > Magnoliopsida > Commelinales > Pontederiaceae > Pontederia > Pontederia crassipes. Next base: position 60,198,820 of record CM060196.1, on the reverse strand, counting down.
CATTTATTTCAAACAGTTATATCTTATTTCAGGCCTAAGGCAAGAATATTGACCTGCTTTTTGCATCTATTTCCTGATAAAGAAAATAGTTTCTTACTTTCTTCTAACTCCTTCTTGGGCACAATCATCATTCTGCACTGTTGTTTCTTCTTTTTTAACTTTATATATGAACTCTTTGCAGCTTGGCCTATCTTCATGAGGGTCTTGAACCTAAGGTGGTTCATCGTGATGTTAAATCCGGCAACGTACTACTTGATCGACAGTGGAATGCTAAGGTGTCCGATTTTGGGCTCGCAAAGCTTTTGTGTTCAGAGAGGAGTTATGTTACTACACGTGTGATGGGAACATTTGGGTTAGTCCAAATCCTTCTTCAATTTATGGTAACGTATCTTTTACTGGTTGAAGGTATCATTGTTCTCATTGTTTGTTGCAGTTACGTGGCACCAGAATATGCCAGCACAGGCATGCTCAACGAAAGAAGTGATGTTTACAGCTTTGGAGTACTTATCATGGAAATTATATCAGGAAGGTCTCCTGTTGATTATACCAGACCACCTGGAGAGGTTATTTCTCTCAAATTCCACCTCGATCTTATATTGTTTCTAGCTTTAACCAATTATTACTTATGTTGAAAACAAATAGACTAATTATGGACTTGTACTATATCATTTTTCAGGTGAATTTGGTGGAATGGCTGAAAAACATGGTGGGTGACAGAAGATCCGAGGAAGTAGTGGATCCTAAGATACCCGAAAAGCCATCTCCTAAAGCACTCAAAAGGGTATTACTGGTTGCCCTTCGTTGTGTTGATCCTGATGCACAGAAACGACCTAAAATGGGATATATCATCCACATGCTCGAAATGGATGACTTAATAACCCGCGATGTATGTTCAATCCATGACATAAGTCAAATTTCACATAGTAGATTCGTGGTGTATCAGTCTATTATCATAGAGTAGAAGGGTTTCATCAATTGAATTTCCTCTTTAATTTTCTGTTCAGGATCGCAAGTTGCATCGAGAACCGTCTGGCGCTCCATCTTCAGATCGGCATGACCAAGAAGATGCAAATCTAAGCAGGCGTGCTCACAGGACAAGGAGGCCATGAGTAATATAAGTATATGACTGACTGTTTGCTTTTTGTAGTAATGTTAAGAAGTTGTGATAGCTTTTCCAGTTTCAACCGTAAATTATTATATTATCTTTTTAGATCCAACACTCCAAGGAATTAATTCACTGTCGAATGCTGTGTTATAGGAAATATCATTTGTTATGATATTTATCACAATGAGAAAAAAAAAAGTGCAGATATGAAAGTTCCATATTGGACTATCTTTGTTTGTCTCCCAGCTCATCCTTGGAAGTTAACAGGCAGCAGACACTGAATATGCAAATATGAAAACATCTTTCTGTGTTTCTATCACTTTTGTCCTTGTTCCTCTAAACAATTGGTACATGTCGTGAGCTGCCCTGTCCCAATTTGAGCAAATTGTGCGTATTCATTTTATGGTAGATCAAGAGGATGAACAAAAGATTATTCTTTCATTGTATATTGTCATGTCTGTTTTTTTTTTTAAATCCGGTCTATGTTTGATATGGTAACTTTGATCTGGTTAACACCGCATCATTTCCTGCTAACGTTCAAGAAGATTTGCTTTGGCGACTATTAAGCACCAAATGGTTTCAAATCTTTCCAGCTGGACGCATCAAAATTATATCCCTTCTTTAATGTGCCATTATTCCGCAGTTGTAGTAAGCATCAGATGAGCCTGGCAATAAAGAAAGAGAAAGGAAAGCTTTGGTTGTGTCTGTGAGAAGACAAGGACTGGAACACAGATCAGAAATGTGCACGATCACGTGATCCCTCATGGAAGCTAACTGTTGCTGCCCTGTGCCTGGTTTAAATCTCACACTCGAGTGGATTTAAATATTGTGGACGAGTTCAACGGCTAGCGGATATAAATGAAGGATCAAGTGGCACACTGACAAAAAAAAGGAACCATTTTTCTTTTCTTTGAGTTGTGGTGATGGCCCCCAAAAGATTTAATGGTGGCCACATTTCCACATGGTGTGGTCTGCATCCCTGACAGCAGAGACGGAAGGAAGGTAGAGATGGATGCTTCATGCTTGTTTGGATGACCTCCAAATAATAGAGAGGAGTAGGTCCACATCTCGAACGAAACTGGACAGAACGAACAGGACTGAGGACGCTGATAGCTCATCTGCTTCCTCCATTTGAAGAGCTCCCAACGGGAAAATGTTCTGAACAGAGAGGTGAAGAATGAGTGCAGAAAAACATAGGAGAAAAGTGGCACATTGCACAGAACCATAAGCTCAACTATTCTTCTTCTTCTTTTTTTTTTTTGTTGCATCCGGTTGTTAAACCCGCAGCACTCATGCAAGCCTGAAAAGTAACAGTAGAATGGCCCCTCGTTGCCTCCTCCAGCTCTGAAGCAAGATTTAAAAGAGGCATTAGGACAACAAGAGGCAGCCATTGTTGATCTTGCAAACTTGCTCATTTTTCTTGGGTAATATTACAAGCTTGTTCCTTTCTGAAGAGGCACACGTTTAATGCAACCTAAAAAGAATTAGACTATAAGTAAGATAATATATATTCTGAGGGTGCCAAAATCCTAAATATATCCTGAAAATTGTAAGTCGTTAACTGGACTGCTACAAGAAGAGAGTTGAAGCCCTAAATTATTTTTCTGATGGTCTGATCTTGTTCTTTGTTTGGCATCTTTGGGTGGCACTAACCGAATCTACAATACACAAGTAGTTTGTAGGTAGACTTACATCACATTCGAGACATTAAATTCTTACTGAAACTAATAATGAGTTTAATGGCCTTAACTATACCTTATGATTCGTGGACTTCTGTTTTTTTTATTTATTTTTCTCAGTTACAGCAAGGTCCGAATAAATGAAGCCCTCCTAGCAGGAAAAATGTCTATTATATCCACATCGCATCTTCTGCCTCATCACTCTGAGTCCTCTTTGCCTCGTCAACTTTTAAATTCCTAGACAAATAAACAAGGACGCCAATCATTATAAAAATTTACGACGCTGATAAGATGTATAGAGCCTAAACGAGTCTACGATTCCTTTTTTTTTTTTTTGCATGCAAAATTATTTATAGATGTTAAATATTTTATTCAGCTAACTTGGTGGTTAAAAATAAAATTCAACGACAATAAAAAAACGTGTTGAAATATTATTGCGCCAATTTTTTTTTTTTTTACTTTTTTGCTGTCTTTTTTACCAACTTAGACATATATACGATTGTGATACAAAACACTGTTTATGTCGTCTTTATAATTTGAACCAAAAATGAAAATTTGTTTATGATGATGCGTTGGCTATTTTATAACTATTCATGTTTCTGTATAATGATGTCATTATAATAATATCATTGTAAATAAATAGCTTTTCTTAATAATTAACTTCTGGTATTTATAAAAATATATTAATTAATTGAAAAAATTATGAGTTCATGGTAAAAGTTTACTCGAACTCTCCTGAATTATTTTTACTAGAAAAACAAACTCACTTGCGTAATACAAGAAAAGATAAATATAAAATTGAAAAAAAAAAATCCAAATTCAGATCATACCCCGAGCTCAATCCTTCTTTTCCTTGTCTCCTATTTCTTATCCTTTTCTCCTCAGCCGGGTCGATACAAATGAGCCATATGAGTCGGATCAGGCCGAGAAAAACCAAATTGAGATTATACCCCGACTTGATTCAGTCTTTCCCAAGCCGGGTCAGATCATATTGGGTGACATGGGTAATATCGGATTTGAACCAATTTGAACACGAAACAAAAAGTAAAAAAGAAAACTAATTGGATTATATTAGATTTAACCCATACTACTAAATCCTGCACTTGGACGTCCAAAGTTGAAAGCTACAATGTGCTCCAACCCAAACACACCCAAATTAAAGCACAGCAGTTGACAGACTTTTCCAATATCATAGTGCCCACATTCCCTTCCCATGAAAATTTCTGCTTCCTTGAGGTTCCCAAATTGAATTGCTACATAGTGAAGCAATCATGTCAATGTCAGGTCATGGGCTTGACTTGGGCAATCCTGAACGAGCACATTGCTGAGAAGATTGCTGACAAATGAACAGTAGTCTATAAATTTGATCTGGTTTGCAAGTTTTGGCAAAATGTCGACGTTTTTTTTTTGACATAAAAAACACTAACTAAAAAGGTTTAAATCAGGTGGCCGCACGCATTCTAAAACACGCAGGAGAAAAGGATTCATGGATTGGGCACTCATTCGGTCATCTGTGATAATGTAATCTTCACGTGCTCCAGTATTAGAGCAGCAAAATTGCAACTTTCCATGTACAATGTCACAATTTATCAAGTCACAAACATCAGGTAAGCAACGCTGTAATCGTTTTTGGAAGCAAGCTCATCTAGAAGACCTGTTCAGAACTGTGATGGAACAAATTTCTTGGTTCTCTCCTTTCATGTTCTATGAACCACAGGTGTAGCATTCTCCTTAGGATTTAGTCTTCCTTCTTATTGTCAGATTCTTCGATGGCGGCGAGCCTTTCAACCAGGGGCGGGTGAGAGTAGTGATAAGCTGAATACCAGGGATCTGTATTCATCGCAGAGAGGTTCTCTTCCTGAAAATAGTAAGTGACAGACACACTGTCAATAAACAGTGACCATGATTTCCAAATCAAATTAGCATAATGTTGAATCTCAAAGGCTTAGGAAGCGGCCTATGCCAACTCCCAATATATAGACATCATTATCCTTGTGCCCCCATACTAGGAGAAATGAAGCTGAGACCACTTGCGCACTTGGTATTAACATCAAATAAAGGCTTTATTAAATCACACAGTTTGTTCAACCTATCAAAAGTGAACGAGTCGAAGTGGCTCCTATTAGTGAAAAAATGGTAGAGAATCGTTTGAGATGGTTTGGTCATGTTCAGAGAAGACCATTAGATGCGCCAGTAAGAAGAGTAAATCAAATAATCTGGAGTCCGACTAAAAGAGGGAGAGGGAGGCCAAGACGGACACTTGACGAACTAATAGAGCAAGATCTATTGGTGAATAATATACCGAAAGGTTTGGTTACTAATAGAGCGGAATGGCGTCGTATGATCTATGTAGCCGACCCCACCTAGTGGGATAAGACTTTGTTGTTGTTATTGTTCAACCTATCATTCTTACATCATTGACTTCGCATCATTTTATTCTGACAAATCTGAATAAATGGTCAAATAGGAGGATCCGTGTACAAACACTGGAAGCTTGCATGCATGACCAGGAAATACTGAATTACATAAATGGAACAACACATAGGATTGATGGAACTTACTTGCAATTTCACAAGGCCTGCCCTAAGTGCTTTTGCATAACCCAGCTTCTTCGCAAAAGCATCAGCCTACAGTTTAAAATGAATTTGGGCCAAAGAGGAAACTAGTCAACACTGACATATATTTAATTTAAACAATTTAAATGAAATGGACATCCACTAAATGGAGAAAAGGAGAAAGAAAGATTAGAAGTTGCTCAATTGTTGACTCAGTTATTATTGCACACCTGAAACTCAAATGCACGACTAACAAGATTGAGCCCGAAGTTGACAAGGTGCTGAAGCGGTATAACAGTGTACTGCAAGAAAAAAGTAACTAGTTACAGAATGCATCATCTATAAAGTTTTAACATCCTTAAGGTTTGCAAACCACACAGTCCCTGAAGAAAATAACAGCAAAAATATTTGAACCTGTGGTATATGGTATCAAGTTCAACTACAAGTAACAAAATAATTTAATGTTGTCATGCACTAAAACAGTGTATCAATGATTTCTATATCAACAACAACAACAACAACAATAAAGCCTTATCCCACTAGGTGGGGTCGGCTACATGGATCATACGACGTCATTCCGCTTTCGTTGATCCATGTTCATGAGATTCGACAGGATTTTACGCTGGCTGTCGGGGCCTAACACAACCCTCCTCCTTTATCCGGGCTTGGAACCGGATCAATGATTTCTATATCAATTGAGAAGAAAAAAAAACTGCCTGCCAACAGGTTTAACTGGAGAGGACAGGAATGAAGACTGATAATCTCATAATTTAGAAATTAAACTCCCTCAAGAGAAAAAAAAGAATACAAGACGCGCTTATGCTTTTTTCTTTTTTCCTGAAGAGGCGTATGGCTTTTTGTCCCCCAACAACCATTCACTTTTAACCAAGGAACCGAAAAAAATAATGTATACCAATTAGGAGTGAATTCTTTTATATATATACACACACGCTACCTTTTTAGTATATAATAGTCATATAACAGTAGTTCTACCATTAAGTAATATGGATTGAGGGACACAATTGAATCTATAAATGATAACAGGTGTATATTAACAATAGTACCCATTTGAAATTTTGTGATAATTCGGCAACATTAGTTCGCTGGCCCCAAAATGCTATTTCTCACAGGCAAAGATCATAATTGTCGCACATGAAAAATCTAAAGGTGTAATTTGAAATTAAGGATATCCCAGAGGAAGCAAAAATCTGAGCAGACAAAACCACGATCCTAACTTATGTCAAGACTCAAAGGACAGTGCATTGGAAATTTTAACACGTTGCTAGAGTAGCCTGAAGAATAAGAGCACACCTGATATATGATTTTTTGAGAATACCTGATATATGATAAAGCCAATGAGAACCGGTTGAGTCTCAAATCCAAAGCTCTCAAAGAGGTCCTTTGAATTTCTCACAAGAGCATATCCACCAAATTGCAAAAATGTGAGAATCTGTCCAAAAAAATAATGTAAATACAATAAGTATCCATTAAACATCTTACAACAAATGGAGCTTCAACAAGTTCATACAAGAGCAAATCTCGATGCTTACCGAAAATCCATGTGCATACACACATAATGCTTAACTAAATATGTGCATACACACACACTTAAATGGTTTTTAAAAGAAATTCTTAGAGTATCATGTGTGGTTTTAGACTATAATATTTAAACCTTTTTTAATGAAGGGAAGGATGATTACAAAGCTTGGGTAGTAATCCATACATTATTAAACCATCGAATAGTAAAAAGTACAATGCTGTCAAAACAGTGAGTTAACTCATGAAATCGGTTTTCTGGTCCTACAAGGAAAAACAAGCTGAATCGGCCTCAGACTTGTTCTGAGCCAACATAGAATCATGTCCTGGGCAGTAGAAAGGCTGGCACAGCGTGCTGCTGTGTGAATCTTAATTTTTCTTACCTTTTCATCAGGTTGGTCCCACCTTATGCCCCAACCCTAATTACCTCAAGCCCTAACCATGAAATGCATTCATCCAAGTTCCGTGCTGCACCTGCTGCCCTTCGTTCTCCGCTGCTGTTGCTGCTGCCAAATTCTCTCCACTCTCGCCCCTTCCCTCACTCTCCCTCTTTAACCACTTCTGCCTACGAGAAGAAGAGGATGCAACTCCTCTACTCAAACAGAAGAGGCCAACTTCTGCTTAGGATGAGCAGGAGTCAGATGCCTGTCTTTTTTAGTATTAATACAGTAATTAGTTTGTGCTTGATATATTGTTATTTTTGTATGACTTATTAAGTTCTAGACTATTAGATCATCAACAATTATTAGATTTGATCAAACATATGCAATCACTGTTATAGGTAATTATGTGAGCAGAATTTGTCTTCTCTGGTTCCGGACATTCAAGTGTTGCTGGGCCTTCTGGTTCTCCATACTGAAATAGGATGTGTAAATGTGCTCAGAAGTGACAAGGTGTTACAAAAATATCCTCCAAAAAATAGGAGTGATCCTGGTCTGATATTTTGATATGGAAGTTCAGTGTATTGATGTTTCGCAACCTTTGTCCTATACAAATTAATATAATTTAAAATACAGTTTTGATAGAATCCAGGGTATCATACTATGATCTCACATTTTACATGTTCATCTGACCTCTACATGTTGACTCCAATATACGAGTTTGACAACATTGGGTGTGGATATCCCAAAACGATATTATCACTCCTCACACACTGTGCAAAAAGTGATGTCGAGGACAATATTTTAATGTAGCATCCCTCCCCCAAAACGATATATTACTACAATGTTTAAACTTGTAATGTTATAGCAATGTATAATATAGAATAATTAAGATATAACCACTGCAAATGGGAAAATAAATCAACATAAGTTCTAAACACCCCATAATTAAACTGATTTTTCGGATTAGATCACTTATCAGCGAAACAGTTCATTCTAGTGTCATAGTGTGAACTAAAACCTACTAGTATATAGTATGAAATGTGCATATTGATTGTATTTTTCTTAGAAGGTGCATATTGATTGTAGGATTGACAACTTCAACAAATGAAAACAAATATGTAAATCTCATCAACAACCTAATGCATAACAGACCCACAAGGATTATTGAAGAAAAAATTTCTCAAGCACCTGAACAGCAATGAAGGTATACATGGTGTGGTTAAGTTTCCAATGTCCAAGTTCATGGGCAATTACTGCAACAACCTCCTCTTCATTTTTGCACTGCATATGATACCATGTAAGCACAATCGAAACAATGTGAATTGCCCACTCAAAAACAATAATTTGAATTGTGAATAAGCAATTTATAAGATTAGGCATTAACCTAAAACTACAACTACAAGCTGTCATCAGTACAGACACTACAAAATGAGAGAACAAATGGACCAACCATGCAACTAAGGTTTTCATGAAGCTCAAAGCTCAGCCACAGTGGTTAATTCCAAAACCAGAAAACACAAGCACAACTATGAAGACAAAATGTAGTTGGCGCACTGACCAATAAGAGACCAGCATGCAGCAGTAGCATACAGTAGAGTCAACAAGAAAAATAGGGCAATGAACGAAACCCAAAAAAACCATAACAAGCACTTCACATACTTTCAGCAGACAAGTATGAACAATAGTTTTCAGCAGACAAGTACGAAACCCAAAAAAATTATAACAATCACTTCACATACACACTAGTACAGTGTAACACAGTAATCTGTGGACATAGTACATCCTAAGAACCTAATAGCAAATACAACAAGGTAACACCTCCAGATAATAAAAACCAAAGACAAGGTAACACCTCCAGATAATCAAAACGATGCAAAGGGCATTATATCTAGAATTTATTACACTAAGAAAAAGGGAAAAGATCATATAACTAATGACAGCAATAGACGAAAAGTTTCATTGTTCATTCTCATTACCAATGTTTGTATTACCAAAATACTATCATGAAAGGGGGCCAAAAGGGCCTAATAGAAACATCTTGAATTTACATGATCGTATACTGCAATGATGGGTTTTATTAGAAAATTATAACATCTGCCCACAATCTCTTATGAAGCACAAAGTCAAAAAAATCAGTTTGCCCATTTGTAGGTGATAACCAAGAATTTAAAAAACTGGATCATATACCATGAATGAATGCTAAGAAAGCACAATATTAGAAAATTAGAACAAACCTGTTGAATCAATGTGTCATACAGAACGATGCGTTTGTTATTGAAAAATCCATACATATATGCCTGTTAGGTACAAGAACAGAATTAGGCAAACTTGCTGAATGGCACGAACAAAGTAAACTGAAGAAATGACCAAAATAAACCAGAATCACAATAAGCTGAAGAAATAAATTACAAACAACAACCATTCTATTAAAAGATCGAACAGCTAGATGTACCATATATATTAACTACCAACAAACTTATAGCACAATATAGGCTTTTAGGCCGAGCACTAGAACACACTCTAGCAAGCAATATTCCACATGAAATTCAAAGGCTAAAATGGAAAATACAAGTACATCCAGTTGAAAGTAAAAGTGGATGCCTAGGTTAAAAATTCATGCCTAACAATGCAAAGTGAAATTGTAAAGAACAAGCAGTTTGACTATCTTCTGATAGAGCAGTTGGGAATTTGGATTTCATCGAGAGGACCGTAGTCATATCCAAAGCATACCTGATGATATTTGCTTAGTTTCCAAAAGTGTAAGGATCTTTATTTCAAGGGGTACTTCACTTCAACTTTATTCTACTTTGTAATAGGCTTTGACCTCATTTGTGACACCAAATAAAACCGAACAACACCTCCATGGAAATTAATAATTTCAAATTCAAAAGAAGAGGCTACTCACATTGCTATGGCTCGACCTTGTAGATCCGTCAACAACAAAAAGCTTCTTTAAGGGAAACTTCAGTGAAGCTGCTAGCTTCTCTATTTTCTCTCTAAGATCTCCTTCCGGAAGCTACTCAACATTCAAAAGTAAGTCCAAGATGTTATTGACATATACAATCTTAGAGCATGATTAAATGAAAAAAAAAATGAAGAAGTAACTCACAGGAGTAAATTTATTGAAAAGTGGCGCTATTAGAATGGGGTACAATGTCATCATCAGTATTGAGAGGACAAACATAAAAGCCCAAAGATAAATCGCCAGATAAGGACCTCCTTTCTACAGCAATATAAAAAAAATATTTTCAGCTCAATAGAGCTAAAGATAGAAAACATCCAACAATTCATTCTCAGCAGAAGAAATTTGTGGAAACATATGATAAAACATGATAAACTCCGCCTATATTTTATAGCCGGTCCCAAGCCCGGATAAAGGAGGAGGGTTGTGTTAGGCCCCGACAGCCAACATAAAATCATGTCGAATCTTATGAACATGGATCAACGAATATATTGTGTTAATGCTAGGTCGTTACCCATAAGTAACGCGCTGTACAGCTCGGGTACAGTGATAAGAGAGCAAGAGCCGCTGCATCCTCGCCTGAATGCAGTGTTAAATGAGCAAGGGCTACCGCACTCTAATGGACGGAGGCGGTTAAAGAAGCTAGTTCATGGGACTAAGGTCAGATTAGGTTCTTGGAACATTGGGACGTTGAATGGGAAGCGCCTCGAGGTGGCACAAGTAATGGACCAGCGTAAGATTAGTATCTTATGCTTGCAAGAAACTAGATGGGTAGGAGAGGGAAGTAAAGAGATTAGGTTAAATGGTTCCAAACTTTGGTACACAGGTAAGGTAAATGGAATGAATGGTGTTGGTATTATCGCGGATGCAGAATGGAGGAAGAATGTTGTGGAAGTTAAAAGGATTGAGGATCGAATCATATCCGTGAAAGTAATTATTGGAAAGGAGACTATGAACATTATTAGTGCATATGCACCCCAAGTAGGAGCAGAATCACATCTCAAGGAGAAGTTTTGGGCAGATATGGGGGGTTTGATTGAAAGTACACCAACAACCGAGAAAGTTTATATTGGGGGAGACCTTAATGGACATGTTGGTAAAGAGGCAGGACCACATGCAAGGGTTCATGGTGGTTTTGGTTTTGGGGAGTTGAATGAGGAAGGACAAACTATTATTGATTTTTCTTTAGCATACGACCTTAAGATTATCAACACTTGTTTTAGGAAGAGAGAGGAACATTTAATCACATACAAAAGTGGAACTCATAGGTCTCAAATCGATTTTTTCTTGATAAGAAATACTGATAAAAGACGTTGCACTAATTGCAAAGTAATTCCTGGGCATGGGGTGACTACACAACATAGATTGTTAGTTCTTGATATGCAAATAAAATGTATAAAACCAAAATCCCGAACAATTTTTTATCGAAAGATCAAGTGGTGGCAGTTAAAGGGGGAGAAGCGAGAGACTTTTAGAAGTAAGTTATTAGAGGAAAGTGTGTGGGAGTTAGAAGGAGATGCTAGTATCATGTGGAAGAATGTGGCAAAAAAGGTTGAAATGGTTGCTAAAGCCATTTTAGGAGAATCAAAAGGTTTTGGACCACGAGATAAGGAGACTTGGTGGTGGAATGAGGAGGTCCAAGAAAAGGTGCGTAATAAGAAGAATTGTTTCAAGGCGATACACTTGGACAATAGTTCTGACAATTGGGAAAAGTATCGTTTGGCGAAAAGGGAGGCTAAGAAGGCAGTTAGTGATGCTCGTGCTAAAGCATACGAGAGGTTTTATAAGGAGTTAGGGACAAAGGCGGGTGAACAAAGGATTTACAAGATTGCAAGGAACAAAGAGAAGGAGTCGAGAGATTTGGATCAAGTAAGATGCATAAAAAATGAAGTTGGCAAGGTTTTAGTTACTGAAGGAGATATTAAGAACAGATGGGAAGAGTATTTCTATAAGCTATTTAATGATGGATGTGAAGGTTCGCGTTGTGATTTGGAGGACTTGACAGTTAGCGAATGTGAGCTTAATAGGTCATTTTATCGTAGAATTAGAGTCTCGGAGGTTAGCGAAGCTCTTAAGAAAATGGAGAATGGTAAAGCCGTTGGACCGGATGGTATACCGATTGAAGTTTGGAAATGTTTAGGAGAAAAAGATGTGTTGTGGTTATGTAAACTATTTAATGAGATTTTACGGTCGAAAAAGATGCCTGATGATTGGAGATTAAGTACATTAGTTCCTATTTACAAAAATAAAGGGAATATTCAGAATTGTGCAAATTATAGAGGGATTAAACTTATGAGTCACACTATGAAATTATGGGAAAAAGTGATTGAGCATAGATTGAGAATGGAGACTAGTATTTCTGAGAGACAATTTGGGTTCATGCCAGGAAGATCCACTACAGAGGCGATTTATTTACTAAGGGGGATGATGGAGAAGTATCGAAGTAGGAGAAGAGACTTACATATGGCTTTCATTGACTTAGAGAAGGCGTATGATCGGGTACCAAAGGATGTACTTTGGAAAGCCTTGCAAAAGAAGAGGGTGAATGTTGCCTACATTAAGGTAATACAAGATATGTACGATGGGGCATTGACTAGGGTTAGGACACCCGGAGGTGAGACAAATGAATTTCCTATAGAAATTGGCCTACATCAAGGATCAGCTTTAAGCCCGTATCTATTTAACTTAGTTATCGATGCTATAACCGAGAGTATCACAGAGGAGGTACCTAAGTGCATACTATTTGCGGATGATATAGTACTTTTAGCGGATTCAAGAGAAGAGATTAATACAAAATTGGAAATATGGAGAAATACGTTGGAGTCAAAGGGTTTTCGTTTAAGTAGGAATAAAACAGAATATATGCATAGCAATTTCACAAATAAACAACTTAGAGACGATTTGAAAGTTAGGTTAGGGGAGGATATAATTCCTCAAGTGACAAAGTTTAAATATTTAGGATCAATTGTAAGACAAGATGGTGAGATTGATGACGATGTTAATCATAGAATTCAAGCTGGTTGGTGTAAGTGGAGGAAAGCCACTAGAGTTCTTTGTGATAGAAAAGTACCCAATAAAGTTAAAGGAAAATTCTATCGTACTGCTATAAGGCCAGCAGTGTTATATGGTAGTGAATGTTGGGCTATGAAGGGACAACATGAACGTAAAGTGGGGGTAGCCGAAATGAGGATGTTGAGATGGATGTGTGGTCATACAAGATTAGATAAGATTAGGAATGACCATATACGTGAACGAGTCGGAGTGGCTCCTATTAGTGAGAAAATGGTAGAGAATCGTTTGAGATGGTTTGGTCATGTTCAGAGAAGACCATTAGATGCGCCAGTAAGAAGAGTAGATCAAATAATATGGAGTCCGATTAAAAGAGGGAGAGGGAGGCCAAGGCGGACACTTGGCGAACTAATAGAGCAAGATCTATTGGTGAATAATATACCGAAAGGTTTGGTTACTAATAGAGCGGAATGGCGTCGTATGATCCATGTAGCCGACCCCACCTAGTGGGATAAGGCTTTGTTGTTGTTGTTGTATATGATAAAACATGATAATGTGATAATGTAAGAAGTTTTACCTGCATTATGATGATTATAGCAGTCACAATCGGTGGTCCCAGTAAAATTGACAAGAAAATTCCTTTCAGTATGTCTCTGATGAATAGCCATATTGTTTGCTGCAGAAGAAAAATATAGTTACTACCCACACAAAAAAGAGAAATATCAAGGTAGCAGTCACATTCTGCAACAGAATTAAGAGATATTAAATATCTGATATGCCAGAAGGTGCACAAACTTTGTTAAATCCATGGCGTTCCTCAATGACAAATGTTGAATAGAGAGAAAATGGCAAATCCATTATCTGCACATGAAAAAAGAACAAAAAAGTATTAGTAGGTTGCATCTGTCACAGGTTGGAAAGAGGATAATGTTAGCAAAAGGGAAGAAAACAAATATGAAGTTTTCTCATGCATAAAGATGTAAACATTTAGTATTTTCATAATGGAACCGATGTATTCAAACAGGGTAAGACTTAAGAGCACTTCAATAGTGTCAGACATCATTTTTTGAAAGTGAAAAGGATGATTGCCATGTTTGCAATCATGTCGGGAGCGTCCGGTGGGCGTGGCGTCATTATTATCATGATGAACTAGTTTTGTTTCAAAGTAGAAGTAGAATGAATCAAGAGCCTAGGCAGCCAACCCCATGGATGATATTTAAACATAAAATGGAAATTTTAACTTCTTGGACAATAACATGTTTGAATTTGAACTAATATTATAAATCAAAGATTATTGCATACCTGTGACCAAATCATAAACCCCCCTAGGAAAGAAAGAGTGTGCAAAATTTCATTTTCTGCATTTAATCCCATATGTGTTACAAAATTTCCAGAGCCCTGTAGTCAAATGGATAGTAAGAAAATATCCATATATCGGATTGCAATGTAGTAAAAGAAAAAATCATACAGTTGTTTTTAGGGGAGAAAAAATCATACAGTTGCATCATCATACCTTCCAAAACCAAGGTAATACCCCGAAATATAGGATTGCAATGTCCATCATTATAGTCACAGCTTCATGAACAAAGTGAAAATGACTACAAAAGAAGAAAAAAGGTTCAAAGACAATAAAAAAAGAGGACATGCATATATGAACCCATATTTGATTATAGATCGTAGTGTTAAGAATATTTTACCTTTTGTCAATGCTGTAAGCTCTGGACCTTTCAAATTTTTCTTGACTAATCACTCCAACCAGTGACTTAGGTAGGCTGGGCAGCTTGTGAGCAGCATGTTGTCGAATGTCCAGATATGTTTCAAAGATATATAACGAGATCATAAAGCCTGCAAACGATTTTTTATACACAAATTAGTTGTCAAAACAGACAACAACGCGTTAAACGATTGCACTTTCATATAAACTAGAAAGAAAGTAACTCGGGATCGAATAGAATCAGAGTTCAGCAAATCCTAAAGCGACAGAAATTACAGAAACGGAGAATGATAGTGCCACTACGATGAAACGAAGTTCCACATATGTTCTTATTTATACAAATACCCAAATTCCTAACGTAAAGTATCATTAGCTTAAATATGATGCCGTAATCTGTAAACAAAATCTTCGCAAGATTCACGTTCACAAGCTCTCATATTGGCCCGATGTATCTAAACATCTGTTCTATAACAAGTGCCAATAGAAAAGTAAAGAGAAAAAAGAGCATAAACCCTAAGATCACCCCCGATCCATGATTCAGATCATCGCCACAAAGCACAATAAACAAATCAAAGAACAAGATAAAGAACGCAACGACATTGCAAGTAGAAACCAAAGCAAATCCCCCATTAAACCCCAAGCAAAAATTTGATCGACAAAGCAAAAAAAAAAAAAAAAAGAGGAGGAAACGAAGAAGAATCCTACACAGAACCGCTTCCAAGTAGGGGAACGCCATGAGAGAAGCAAAAAAAAAATGTAGCAGCTATTTCGCAAACGTCTGATGGCAAAAGCTGCGGGGTACAAGGCGATGGGAGAGGAGGAAGAATTTTTTTGGCCGCGTCGATGGGCAATTAGCACTTTTATGCTACCGAAAAAAGAAATAACTTTAATTGGTAAAAAGGGGTAAAAACAAGTTGCTGTTGGTCATTTTTGCCATCACTGGTGTGCGACTAAAGGTGGTTACCACGACTACCACACAAGGGTAATTTCGTAAACCCAAAGCTCCGTAATTATTGTGAAAAAAGTATGGTAAATATCTCGTGGGGGATCAAAATAAAATGGCCTTCTCCTCCTGCCACTCGCCGTACACATCGACCGCATCGGCGGCGCGAGGAGGAAGAGATGGCGGACAAGCCGAGCCGCGCGCTGGTAATCTACGGCGACGGGCACGCGCCGATCGTGACCCCGTCTGAAGCACACCTTCACGCCTTCGCTGCTCGCGCGTCCTGCGGCTTCCTCTCCCTCCGATCTCCTCCCCTGGACGCCGAAGGTACGTTTCTCCTACCAAAGTTGGACGTTTCAGCAGAGGGAAGGAAGTTTTGGATCATCTTGGGTCAATCCACCTTTTTCTACCCCCCAATTATAGCACTTAAAATCTGGTAACATCAGCTGATTCAGCTCTGCCTAAGAGATTGTAGAGTTTTTTTTAGGATATCAGGATACTGATGCGAAAAAGTGGAATGTTTCTAGATTAAGGTATAACTGCAATAGCAACCCTTAATTTCTGCATCATGCGATTGTAAGTTTAAAAAAAATGATCAGAAAGAACTAAGTGATGGAAAACATATCACTTGTTTGTTAGTCTACACTTTTGGTGTCTGCCAGCGAATGTGCTGCAAGATGGCTTAATATCGTAATTATATGAAAGCTTCTTATTTTATTTGATTGGAAATGTTTCAGAGAGAAAGGCACTCGTAGCACATAAAGAACATCGTTTAGTGTATATTTGTAAAGTTAATTTTGTTATAGCCAAAATTGAAGTTAGTGTTGGAAGAAGATGTCTTAGTTGTATTATTTTTTCATTGGATACTTGTACGTCAAATCTTGATTCTGCCTAATTTAGCTGTCTTAGAATGCCCCAAGTGGCTGGATATTCGTATGCTTCTGATTGTCATTCTTTTATTGAAATCTGCTTGGATTGGAATCATAGAAACTGAAAGTGACAGAGTAACCAGAGAATTCTCTCAGCTGCTGGATTCATACGATTTCTACACGGTAAAGGTTACTTTGCAAAATTTTTTCCAGTCCTCGTTTTTGGAGTAGAAACTGGTCTTTGTCAAGAATAAAGTTAAGTTTTACCTGAGTTTTAGGAAGGACAAAATGATGAATCAGAGGTGGTAAAAACTCCAAAAGATTCTTCAGGACAAACTATATCTCAGAGGTGCATGATTGGGACTTTGATCTTTAACTAATATATCTGTGTTGTGGTAACTTATCTGTGTTGTACTAAACTTCAGGTATATGGGAGTCAGAGCTGCTATCTTTACTACTTCTTCAGCTGTTAAGAACTTTTCAGCAAAACTTGGTCTTACTGTTTTTGAGTTCACTGACCTTCTTGAAAGAACTGATTCAAGTGATACTAATGTCGGACTCTCTGATGACTCTGTTATGATAACCAAGTTACTTAGGCTTCTGGGATTCAAAGGACAGGATGTCCTTGAGAAGTCTGAGTTTGATCTGGTGCTTTTGCATGTCACACCTAATGGAAGATTTGGAGACTCCAAAGAAAAGATGGTTGTCAAAACTGATGTTAATTGGCTCAACAATTTGGTTGGTGGAATAATGCAAGCCTCTCAAAACAGATCAAGTATTTCTTCTCGACTACTTTTCTCTGTCATATTGGGTTATGGCACTATTTCTGGAGGTGATGGTAGCTTCTCTTTGGCTACAACTGAGACAAATTCGGATTTATCTTTACTACGACCTTGTCAAAGTTATACTATGAAAGGAGGAAAGATATTGGATTCTGTCAGGTTAGGCATGTTAACTACTCACTTTCTTGTGAGAAATGGAACTTGTTGATGATTGGCTCCTTTATGAACTACAGGAATCACCATCCTTTACTAGTTGCGCAGTGGCAAGAGGGTGTAACTCGTAGGGATATGGCCAAATTATATTCTTTTGAAGAATTTAAGAAGGTAAATGTTTACTCTGCTTTTAGGATATGTTGAGTCAAATACCTAAGATAATTCTGTACTTCCGTTCATGTACATGTTCAATTTTACTTCAGCCAGAAAAGAAAAGAAATGACACACACAGTGATAGGTTAGTTGAGAACCGCTTCTCCATCTTATTATAGCTTCATTTTGTTTGTAGTCTTTAGATTCTCTCACTCACCTAGTTCTTTTCATGCATGATTTTCAATTGTATGTTCTCTTTTCACTGCATCACTTAGAATCTCTATGGACTTGTTCCCTACTGGTTCATGCTAGAATATTTTCCTTTGTGACCTAGTGGGATAAGGCTTTGTTGTTGTTGTTGTTGTTGTGCGTCTCGCATAAAATGTTAAGTACATGCCTAAGCCCTATGCGACCTTCAGTATCTTGGATCTTTACACAAATAACGTAACACGCAACACGGTGGTTTTGGTGGTCACGTGATATAATGATGGAGTAATATTTACCCTTTATAGGTCTCAGTGCTGAAAACAAGTTATGAATTCATGATACTTTTCTTTGTCTTCTAATATTACATTTCTCTGTGCAGCAAGGATCAAATTTGCCTATACTAGTAGATAGGTTTTTTCCTGAGGTGGCGTTTAAACTTTGGAAGGCACCCAAGTATGGAGCTTGAAGAACTTTCATGTGCATTTTGATCGACAAGCATTTGGATTCCATGTCAAGGAACCGTGAGTGTTTACAGTGGCTATTTCTGGCTGAGAACTCCTAACTTTCTAACGGTTAATCGTTTTTTTTATGACTTCATCTTCAATCCTGAGATCTTAATCCTTTGTATCCAGCCTCTCTGTATAATAAACGGAAATGACATCCTACAGTGCCTTCTTGGCAAGAGTAGAGTATTTGGACATCTTATGGCTGCATACATAAAACTGGCTAACAGTTATTTATGTTGAGGCCCTAAGGGCAACTGTAAGAAACACAAGGTATCATTCTGAACAAGTTGCGGAAATGCATTATGAAAGTCTTCGTGTTTATCACTCAAATGATTTGCTATATGCAATTGCTTTTCAGTTATGTTAGTGTAATGCAAAGCTGGTGTGCACGATAATCATGTCATTTTGAAGCATTGGTACGGGGCTTGCTATAAGAAGTCAGGAGGAAGTTGGTAGATGCAAAATGGCTAATATGATTCCGTGCATATTTTAGCAACTGTGCCTAATTATTTCTTGGACACTGTTTTAAAAAAATAAATGACAATTTAAGTTGATATTGGCCCCTCATATGCTTGTCCAAAATTATCCAATTTGCGAGTTTAACAACAGCAACTCTCTTCATCAAATTTATCAGAATGTTGCTTGTAAGGTACCAAGACAACCCAAACAGGCCTCGTCGAACCCCTCTAATTCTATTCTCTCATTAAGATCCAAATAGTTCACTAATTAATGACGGGCGTCCACCAACTCTAATGGCATGTATTCTAGAGGCAAGTTTACTGTTCAAGCAGTAATAATCGAGTTCCTTTAAGAGAGATCCGTAAGATCAAATTTTGAAATCCAATTTTAAAATCACGGTTGGAAAAAGGCAAAAGCACGTACTGCTCTTTTTTTTTTCTTTTCCTTACAGAAAAAGTTGCTGTTAAATCAAAAGATCACAAGAGTTGCATCAAACAAATGAGGCAAGATCAGTAGTGCGCTACTCATTTGCGTAATCCTCTTTTGTTTCTATCATCCAAATTAACTTATTGGAATCCTAAAAGGGCTCCTAGTTCTTCATGGCGTATGCGACATCTTTTTTGCCCGGAAGTGCCGAGCACGCAACAACGTAAAGTAGCACCGCTAATAGCCACGCGTGAAAGCCAATTCACCACATCCATTTGTCCTCCGCAAGTTATTGCTTCTAAGCTCGTCTATGAGTCGCTCCTCTGGTCTTCTTCTCTTTGACTCCTGTGACCTACCCTGCAAAAATTGTTGCAAAACATTGCCGTAAGTGGGTCATATGTATCTATATTTTAATAATGGCTTTGCTTTTGCTTGGAGGAAACCATGGATGCACCATGCTTTGCCTTCAACTCAAACGCCACTAAAACCAGTGAGTTATTAATTGGAACTCGCCATTTGCTCGCCTCGACCAACGTTTCAAGCCTTGTCCGGCATTATGCACATAAATATAACTGGCATAGTGACATACTTCACATGAGAAACCAATTGTTCCAACGGCCTGGTGTGCGCCTGCTAATAATATGAGAGCCTCTTGCTTGCACTCCCCTGCACCTTCCCAAGTGCCTCGGCCACGTTCCAGGCTAAGACCACCACATCACCGCCGAGTAACCCATCAAGCACGTGTCGTAGACGACGACGGAGCAAGGCCGGCAATGAGGACGAGGAGCGGGACGTTGCTTCTGAAGCGCAGCAGCGATCGGACCGCAGAGGTGGTCGCAGGCGACCGGCAAATTCGGAGGCCGCTGCAAGAGAGGCTGATGGAGTGGGACTTGGAGTGCGACCACTTGTTCCTCAAGTCCGGCTGCCTGGAGATGCTGGGCCTGCTTCAGCTCGACGCCTCCGACAAGCGGCCGAGGCTCACCATCGGTGTGACGGTGACAGTGGGGCTGAGCGTGCCGGTGCCGGTGCTTGTGCTCCTGTTGCACCTCATGGATGCGGCCGAGGAAGTCCTTCAGCTGATGCATGACGAGTGATGTAAATGTGGTCGGATTTGTCAAAATTCATTAGTCGCATGCCTCCAGAGCATGCACTTTACATATACACTTTCCTAGCTCAGATGGAAGTAACATTGTGTCTGTAAGATATTAAGCGTCGGTTCTTCCATGGAAGTGGGAGACCACATTGATAACAACTATGAACAATGGAGTATGAAATTGCTGCACATCCTTTTTGCCACAATTGTGTCAACAACGCAAGCGTCATTCATGAATCATGAGACTACGTGAGCACTGAACAAAATGTCTAATGCTCTGGAGTGGGAAGCAAGAAAAGAAAGGCTGCACCTTGGACGATCAGAAGCCGCTCTGTCTGGCCACGACTTCGTACGTAGGCGAATCATGAAAAGTATGAGCATGGGAAAGTAAAAGAACCGCACATAATGAAGCAATCGAATGATTTGAGCTTGTACCTTCTCTTCTGACCTAGATCAGAATTAACTCAACAAGATACATCAGGACTCTGTCTGCATCACTGCAAAGTGGAAGTGTAGTATAAGAATGCATTGACCACAGAATGTTACCTTCCTTTTGATCCAAAATTATTATCGGCTACAAGCTCTGCAGGAATATGCAACCACGTAAAGATTGAGATGCCTTGTGTTTTTCAGTTTGGTCTGCAAGAGATCTTCCATCTTTTGTTTAAATTGTGAAGCCAAATAATGCATCGACATTTTGTCCCTCCCCCCTCCCCCTCCCCCTCCCCCTCCCCGTGTAATTATATAAACTTGGAGGACCTTCTTGTTGTGAGGATATGTAGATGGATTGGCATATGTGTAATATCCCTAACTTAAACATGTATGATTAGAATGTTATATTATGTTATTGATATGTGTTATGAATATCATGTTAGTACATAAGCTTCAATGATAATTATTAAAGTCCGAAAAGCGATGGAAATATGTTTAAGGCATGAAAATGTGATTTTCGGAAAAATGAAAATTTGGAAAATTAAAGTCTCCGAAATTATTCTATATATAAAAGGATTCTAAAAGTGATTTTTAACAATTTTTAGAAGGTGTATGAGTTAAATAAAACGTAGATACAAAATCGAAAAATTTGTAAAATCATGATTTTTGTTCTTCGGATAAAAAATTAAATTTCGATTCCTTGGTTATTTATTTTTCTAAATATTTTATTTGAATCCAAATGGAGGTAATTCCTTATTTACATGTAATGTCTTAAGTAAACGAATAAATAAATAAATAATGCAAAAGCCATTTACTTAAATGCCATTACATGTGAATAAGCCATATAACAAGAATATTTTTGGAACAATGGTTTCCACCGGCTGAAGTTGGTTCCTCTTCCTTCTAATACTTATCCTTTTTACCTTTTACTATATTTCTCTGCCATTTTCACACTTTGACCGAGCACCTAAGGCAAGAGCAAAAACATCTATAATTGTTGAAGGAATTGGAGGAAGAGTAGGGGCAACTAGGGTTTTAGATTTTGGTAAGTTCCTACTTCATTTTCTTTGGATTTTAACTACATAATTCTTAATTAGGGTAACTCTGAGCCTTTCTCATCCATTTATTTTCGAATTTTACTTGAACATAGGACAAAACTCATGTTGTTCATGAGTAAGATTAACCCTAGTCATGTTCAATTGATTTACGAATCTTTAGCTACATAATTCCATACCTTCGAGTGATCCAAAATTTATTTTGATTTGATCCTATATGATTCTACTTTCATTGAGCTTTAGAATCAAGTTAATAAGATTTCTGTAGATAAAGTTATGCTACCCGAATTTGTAAATTATGTATTAAATTCAATATATCGTGAAATTATTTGATAATTTAGGGTGTTATAAACATTGATGTTAGGTTTCATTGAGAATTAGAATTACTAGAAAATGATATGTATAGCGAAAGTTATAAATATTTTATCGAGCTTTACTCAGTCCGTCAGAATGAAGCTTATGGCAGATTATGTTAGTATTGATTAAATTTATTGTGCCCAGTACAAATAGATATAAATTCAAGTAATTTTATGAGTTGCACCCTAGGATGTCTACTATTTGAAAAAAATAAAAGTACTAGAACATGGAATGTTTATTATTTTATATAAATCATAAAAGTAAGGTTACTCAGTCTGCCAGGACATCGAAACAATATAAAAGTTAGACTAAATATTGATTTTCATGAGAGCAAACAATAATGAAATAGGAAATGAAACTTTTACATATTAATGTCTCTGTAATATGAAAGTAAACAAAATTGAAATAATGTCATTTGATTATGTATACTAGAAGATATGAATTTTTTTTACTATGTGTGCAATCTATCATAATATTAGGTCAATCCTTAGGTTTAATAATTACTTTAAGTTATAAGAGTAAATATTTAAGATTCATATACCATTACAATTAATTATGTTTCATATGTGATAGGCTTGTGTTCATATCATAGTAGTAATGTGTTTTTTACTATTATTGTTATAGGAGTAGAAGAGTAAAGTAGTGAAAAGGGAAATGAAATATTTTGGTAGCTCTTATAATAAGTTGATTTCTCCTATCCTATGTTTTCACCCCTTTTGAATTCGGTGTGACATTGATTATTATATGTATTGAATACGTTTTGAAATGCTATGAATTAATTTCGAGAAATGCAATTATGGAAGTACATGTGATATGACCTGAATGGATTGCGATGAGTGCAATCTTATACATTTTGAAATGGTATTAGATATGATTCATCTTTTGATATTCAGAAGATGTTTGTGATGTGATGAATCATGCATCGACATCCATTTGTATTTGCATATATGATGGTTGGAGCCAAGTGCTACATCACTGATCACGATGGGAGCTACTTCTAGAGTCCAATCCATCATTTTGTTTCTCGATAATGAGATGAAATAGGCTGGAACTAAGTGTCATGCGGAGCTAAGTGCCACAACATGAGTAGTCGCGATGGAGGTCACGTCTAGAATCCGTAGGGGCCACATCTAAAGTCCACCTATCATTATATGATTTGTTCCCAAAAAGTATGAGATAGAATGGAGCTAAGTGTTACATCACTGATCACGATGAGAGCTACATCTAGAGTCCATCTATCGACCACTAGCCAATTGGTGATTCATGCATACATATGAGAGTGTTGCATTGCATACACATGTTTGATATGTTTATATGTCAATGATTGTAAATTGAGTGCAATGATTTTGATTGGGATGTTATATATGTATTTAGTAAATATATGAAGATATTGACTTTTATTATGATTATGCATGTATGCTTATGTCTTCCCGAATTTATTTAATAGTAACACATAGCTTATGAGAGTTTATTGAGCCATTATTTGCTCACAGTGTTGTTATACATTTTTTCAAATCAGTAGAACTTTTGGAATCGCGAGAGACAGCCCTAGCAGGGTGTGAACTTTTTTTGCTGCTAAGGTATTAAAAAATCATGTGTTTCACCGCGCGTGTTAAATAGAAGACTTGTAGCTCTCATATTCCTTTGTTGGTATATAGAGAGAGTTTGATATGTGCTATGTATGAAAAAGTAATTTTATATCTTGTAAAATATAAATCTTTTATGACTATATGATAATATAAACCTTAAGATTGTTACATGTTTTGAATGATCAATATAATTAGCGTAATTTGTCTATATGTGTTATCATTTTCTTCCATTATCTAAAGGAATTATACACAAATTTTCTTTAAAAAAATTTGTATTTAATCGTCTGTAATCAATCGCGAGCTCTGATTTAAATCGAGATCGTGACAATATATATGGATCAAAATTTCTTATTCCTGCAATGTTTCAAATTTTCCTTGAGTTTCCTCGTAATTTAAGTGTTCTATTTCATTGGATTTGGACATTAAGAACTCTGCCCAGGATGTCAATGACCATGCTTTTATTCTCTTTTGCGCAGAAACCTGTTAACTCTTGCCAACAATAATAAATCCACAACCCATTGTGTAGACTAAATTTGTTGCAGTTGTTGCATAATTATGCCTAGTGTGATGACATGATCACATGTATCGTAGACTCATGATAATCAATATCGATCTATATAAGAAAAATAGCACGCTATCATCAAGTCTAATCAGTGAACTAAACATATCTGAGGAAGAAGGATTGTCTCATTACTTAATTAAATATTGATTGTTAACCATCTATGGTTACTAAGAGACAGAAGCAGGACAGACATAAATTGGTTACAGAAATCAGTGTCTTATTACCAAAAGAACCTTATATAAAGAAAAAGAATGACAAGGGTGAAAAATTGAACGCTAAACGACAGATAGAATTATCAAACTCTTATTCTAGTCCTCAATCAACCAATATGTTCCTCGACCTGAGAAGCGAGCCTTTCTGCAACCATCCACCATTCACAGTCTTCAGCCATGTCATCATTCTGCTGGAAATAGAACGTGCTCAAAGTTGTTACAATATGCATCAGAAAACAGCCGAGTAGAAGTAGGTACATTTTAAGGACGTATAAATGTAACAATTGCAATACTTAAACATAATCACTAGATAGGTACCAACTACAGTGTCCAAGAAAAACAGAAGATACAAGAATGGGCATGGGGACCTCGTTCACTACGAGGGCGAGCTCTAGTTATATACTATATTCAGGCAGAAAAGAATATTTCAGTTTCAACCATAATTATTTAATGTTGTACTTTAAATTCACCAGTTAGAAAAATACAACTAGGTGTAAAACACAAAATATCAGTCGGACAAATACTGACCTCTTCATTAGATGCTGATGCATTTTTCTTATTTTCGACGCATTCAGCATACCTCATTGCTTCTTGCCACCAGTTGTAGTCTTTCTTGCAGCTGTCAGTAATTAACTCGCAGTTGCCGTGCAAAGAGCTCCCAAGGACATTGACATCAGGTGCAAGATTGAAACTAATATCCTTGATCTTCATGGAATTGCTTGTCTCGCTTAAACTGGATATCACATAATCATCAGGGAGCACATCATCCGGCAATGGACGCAATGGAGAACGGTAACCTGATTATGGATCATTGATTAAACAACAAATTTTAAGCAACGCAAATTGTCCAAATTGAAAATAAATTTATCGGGGCACCACAAACCTCTTTAACCTGATGCATACCTCTACAGTCAGGATCATGACATTTTTGGTAGTAGCCAGCAGTTTGAAGATCAGCAACATATATAACTAACCAAAAAAGAATATATCAGTTGGTAGCCAAAGTGCTAATGAACACCAGCAGTAGGATATAAAGCCATTATTTTCAGAATTCTATACAGGCGGATCAATTTGGAACAGAAGTGTACATTTTGTTTTGCAAACGTTTAAGACAATACAAACAACATGAATCTGTTCAAGAGCACCTTCCATCAATAATTCAAGGGTAAAGCTAGAAAATATTAGACCCTAGAGAGTGACTAATTATAAGAGAATGATGGAGGGTAACAATTCATTGGAGCAAATGACGCCACTTTCTATAACATTTTTGCTCTATAAACATCAATATCTCAGACCATAGAAACATCTACCCCTGTAGCTAGTGAATCTTGAAGCTAAACTGTTGCAGGACAACCAAGTTTATTGTCCTTCTATCTCAGGTTCATTGGACATTAATTACGGACCTTCTTCCATTTAGTTTTTAGTTTGGTTATGAGCCCTTTCGAGATTTTCCTTGTATTAAATTTATTTTTCTTTGAAAAGGCTTTTTTGGTACATAGAGTATATGCAACTCTATATAAACTCATGGACAATTGCATCAACTTAATAATGAAAAATAATTGAATTAGGGTATTCCATACGTGGATAATTCGGTCAAGATTTAAGAATATGATAACTTCTTTTTATCTAAGCATAGGTTAACTTAGTATGTCTCCATCACAAACCTTTAGAAAAAAAAAATCTTTGCGAGATAAACTAGCACAAAGTTAGGTAGTCTGGTTTATCAGAAAAAAAGAGAGTAGGTTGTTTGAATTAACCATGGCTTATTATCATTCTGGATACCAAGCTTTACACTAAACAAATAGGTAGTTATGCAGAGGAAAGTTCAAGTAATAAACCATACAAAAGATTACCATGATTGCTTTTATGTTCTCTTCCAATCCGTTCACAATATCTGTTTCTTGACATACTGTAAACCATTAAACCATGTGCGGAGAACCAATACCAACTTTGTATTTTTCCTACAAAAAGATAATAATCAACATAAAATAGTAGCTTCAGTTTACTTAATACAAACATTGTAAGCCTAATCAAGGACTTTTTCCATTGCAAATATTGCAACTTGAAGATATAATCAGATAAACATCACCATTCAAATAAAAACAAAGTTAGTAGAATTAAATTAAGGCATTATATATAAGCTTTATCAGCAAATATTTTCCATTGTAGATATCTAAGCATGTGATGATTAAGATAATACAACAACCAAGTATATGCATGCAAACGAAAAAAAATTATGACGAGAGAATATCTTAGAGGTGTTTGTCTGGAACGAAATTAATGACTTCATTTCTGCAGAATGAATGAGCCCAATCCACCAGATCATGATTAGTGTTCATGTAAGCAATTGTAGATGATTTTCTTTAATAACTCTATAAAAATATGTGTTCTGAAGTACTATGGTATATCTCAAACTGAGTTTGAGTTTGGATCACATTAACAGATAGTTATCAACGTCAAGTTTCAATGCATACTCAAACTCTTAGTCACAATTTAGAGCATTCTTGAATCCCGAAGCACAGATAGATGTTATCAATGTGGGTTGGAATTTACAAACAGTCAACACAGTATCAAAGTTATTTACATTGAGACTTTGTTTTATTTTCTTGGCAGAGTTAGAAAGGTTAAAGTTAAGATTGAAAGGAAAGAGTAACTTTGAAGGTTACCAAAAGACCCAATGTAGAAAACAAGATTCCAAACTCTCAAGAACAAGTGTTTGTGGAGGAACAACGTGCAATTGCTGGGAAAAATCTGAATGCAGGTCCTGCACCACATCCTAGCCACATGGACGTCATCGCAGCATCAGGGACGGGCGTGATGAGTAGAAACTCAGGACCAGAGGTGTCAGCTGAAAAATTTTGTCACAGCTAGACAAAATCTGAACGCAGATCCTCCACCATCTACCAGAATTTCTGTCACGGGAGACGAGACAGCTACTGTTGGGCCCTTGTTGGCTCACGTGGCTCCTGGTTCAGGCTTGGGGTCCATCCATCTAGGACTTAGGCAGTCAGAGAGGATTGACCATAATCCTATGGTCGAATCAAAGCTACATACACGTCGGATGTGGCTAGTGACCCTACTGCACTCGCTGATTCTGAACCCACTCTGGTATGTGACCCGGACATCGTTGCTTTAGTGGCTTAGGCTTGTGGTGTCTGTGACCCAATTGGCCAAATGTGGTGCGCCGCCCAACTGTATGGGGCAGCCCTGGGGTCCATGGCCTTTGATAGATGAATATTGTCCTCTTTTGTTTCTGATGGTAGTTAATGGTGCATGGAATTGTGAAGTCATATTTGGTATGGAGTAGTGTGTTGCTGTCATTGTGACGCCATGACCTTGTGCCACAATGTTTCTATTGACCTTTCTATCAAACTTTTTTTAATCTCTACTATTATTAATGGAACTTTTGGATGACTACCATCTTGTTAGTCGTCCTCTCTTGTTTCAAAAAGTAAAAAAAAAATTTATCTTGTCACAATGAGATGCAAAATAAATCTCCTGGCAAAAATCCGTTTAATGAAATGAAAAGCTTATTTCTAACTCACTATTTTTTAAGTGTGAATTAAATGACATGCACTACTCATACCTGAAATGTCACCAGTGGATGCAATAGACTCCACAAATGCATCCAATGCCGGAAATGGTGATTTTCCTGATAAATATGTGTTTGGAAAATCACTTCTATAGGTGCTCATTGTTGTGCATCGTGGGGGATGATATGCTTGTTGCTGAACCTGATTTTTGATAAAAAAAAATAATAAGGTGAAATCAGAAGTTCCAAGATTGTCTTGCTATATCCCTTTAATGTAGTAAATCATGCTAGTGAGTTTTTCATATGTGGATCGATATAGTGAAGAAATGGCCCAGTTTTCAGTATTTTTGCACTATTTCCGAGTTATGATAAAACCGATTAAGACAGAGGATATTGTCTCAATGCCTTTGAAATTACATATAGTCATTTACCATTACGTTAAGCAAAATCTGAAATGTCAGGCTCTAATTGAGCATCACCGTGAACTTGTTAAGATACACAAAAAACAATGTAACTGAAATATGAACCAATTTCAACCCTAAAAAATGAACTGATTTCAGATACGATAAACATTTTAAAACAAAAAAGAGCTAACCTCAAAATCAAAGAGTAAATATTTCTTGCACTCTATATCCTCTTTGCATATCAAAAATTTTTCGCAGTCCATGTCCATTCTACAAATGAGAGATTCCATAAAAACTTGCTTCTCAACCTGCAACCATATGCATCAACAATGAAGAAATATATCAAATCTTTTCATTAGTTTCCAATTTGGAAAATGCAAAATGTGATTAAAGAAGAAGAAACAATGAAACATATCCACACATGACACATTCACTTAAGTAAAGAAAATTCTTGACAGAAGTAAAAATGTAAAATTAGGAAGATGCAGCAACCATGGATCCCTTCAAAGTCATCCTATAATGATTACACAATAGAATGCCCCAGAAGGCTATAATAGAATTAAGAATTGCAATAAACACTTATTAATAGTTGCAGAAAAAATACTTGATCCACTTTAACAAAACATTTTTTTTAGGAGACACTTTAACAAAACATGACTTACCATGTTCTTGCATCTGAAACGTCCAGATGGCACAAGAAAAGAGCTCTTTCCAGCCTTTGATGAAAAGGCTAACCGAAAACAACGATTTCGAGTGTAAACAGCATTGTCAAGGAAAAGCTGATCTGGGAAAGGAGCACTAGAATCTTTTCTGATGTACAATTTATCAAGTTGAGAACTCTTTCCTCGTTCATTATTGATTCTTGAACACACCTAGCAGAAAGTTCTGCAAAGGGTTATCCCGCATTCTGCATAGGAATATATATGGAGAAAGAAATAGATACAAATACCCAGTCTCCTTTAACAAATATCAAACTCATGCTAGACTGGAAGACATTTGGAATTTATACATGTAGATCATATATTATATTGGAGGTAGAAAGAATCATTCCATACCCAAGAGGATTAGAACACAGATAATAAAGAACTGACTATTCTTGAACCGTGCAGTCTCGATAGCTATTAAGAAAGTAAATTATGACTATCTTGAATCTCATAAACATCAATTAAACTTTCTCCAAGCTTTGTCACCTTATGACACTGCTGTAAGATATCCATGTAACAAGAACAGATAGGCCAAAGAATGTCCTCAACAACCATCATTCAAATTTGAAATTTTCTGGCGTTTTACAGAACTCGAATTGGCATTTGACATATCAAAACCCTTACGTTGTATGCATGACTATTATATTTTGTCTGATATCTCAGAGAAGCCATAATGAAAAGTTATGGAGCATCTGAAGAATTCATTTTTTATACATAAGGCCAAGTATTTTTCTTTTTTTGAGAGCATAAGGTCATGCATTATTCATCATTACCAAAGAATTGAAACTTCTACTTACAGTTATAAAGCTAGTAAAGAACCAAATGACATGTCTACTTGCAATAAATTAGACATGTGAAGCAAGCCAGGTTTGGAAGCATGTCAAAGGGAACATCAGAAGGTTGTTCACCAAATACTATATTCTGACTCAAAATCATATTACCAGCAGTATGCAGTCTTGATGTGTACAAATTTTTTTTAGGATAAGGATGTAGGTCTCAAATGGAAAGGAGGCCTTATTAGTCAAAAATAAATGCAAAATCATAATATTCAATAAAGATGTGAAGCTAAATATTTGGGGCACCTCAGAAACAAATGCACCGACATGTGAATTGTCCTTAAAGGCAACCTTTGGTATGCGAAGAATCACATGGCGTGAAAACTTCTCTGCATAACACGAAAAATGCATTGAAAATATTATCGATGTAAAAGAAGTTAAAAATATCATTAATTCAGGTAAAACATAAGATATCGCAACTTCCATTACTCCTAATTTACTTAAAAGTGGTTACAAGAGTATAAATAGCAAACATAGTGATCATCTTGAACTAAACTATATGTACAACTGCTAATAACTTTAAGAAACTTCTGCATGGAGAAAGAAACATGAAAACCACTTCTGTATACTCAATGAATATGGACTGAGATAGGTTATAAAAATAAATTAAGAAGAATGAAAGATGCCTACAAATTTGTGAGGATGAATTAGGATGAAATCAATTCCCATCAAACTTCTACAAGTCTAAGATTATTCCACGCACTTTACACTAATGATACAAGTATTTTTACCTATTTTTTGAAATAAAAATAAATAAATACCTTAACCGCTTGGAAAATCTATTGCACATTAAAGGAAATCAGCCAATAACTTGAGGCTTTTTTCCGTCGTTGATATGGATTGTCTGAAGTCTGAGCATAAATTAAAAAACAGTGAATTTGTCAACTACAAGACAACATTAATGACTGCTCAGTGCTTAGTTTATGACAAATCAAGTTACAATGAAATTGCAAACAAGGTAGTTAATTTGGTATGGGCAAAAGTTTAGAGGATGTAAAAAGCAATAGGTATCCAGATATAAGGTGATTCAATTCTATAAGCTTTTTGTCAACCATATCAAGAAGCTACTGTCACTCTTCTCAAAAGGAATGGATACTGCCACTGAAAAGGAAGATAGAAGTCTGAACAAAGTCCATACCTACAGTAGATGAATCAAGCTCTATGAGCCATTCCCGATCGCCGTGGATAGCATACTTGTCAAACAAAACAGAAAAGACTATAGATGTCAATATGTCGACCATTTCATCGACGTCTCTATCAATGTTGAGCTTTTTATCAAACTCCAGATCAAAGTACAGGTGGCACGGCAAACCCTGAAGATATTTAGCTGTCAAAATCAATTCATGAATGTCATGATAGATGTTGAGTTGCAAGTAAGAACTATATTTTATCCTCAATAAACAGAAGAATGCCACCATCACCTCTTGAATAACTTCATAATGATGACGAAAGTTTGGATTCATAGTTTCATACCTGAAATAGTAAAGGAATAATATTTCATATTCAGAAAGCCTCAAGATGTGCATGGTGCTTTAATCACCTAAATGCTACTGTACTAATGCTATTATATTATATGATCTAAATGTCTGCATAGTAATTTAGTGTCCTATTAGTTTCTGTCGACAAAATTATATTGAGTAGATGAGTCGCAGAAAAATAATAAGTACAACAAAATTATGAAACCTGAAAAAAATGAAAAGAAGACACTGGCAGATAGAATTAAAATCTTACCTTCTCCAGAATTCGTCATAAGTTGAGACGAGAAACCTTCGTTGCCCATTCAAGTGATCTTGATAACTAAAAAGAATAGTTTGTGCATGAGCTTTTAGGAATCGCATTGCTTCTTCTTGTCTTGGAAAAGTCGCCCATACCTCCTTCCTGAAAAGCATTTGAAAATAAAGCAGCTTAATGAATGACAATTATGACACACAATAAGCATCTGCCATGGACAAAGATCATCATGCTGGCACCTTATCGGCAAATTCAACTGCTCGCGAAGATCGGCCTGGATTTCGCGTAATAGTCGAAACAGCTTTGTGGGTCTTTTGATTGGAGCACCATGTGGAGAACCATAAAAGACAACTGGTGAAATATGTCTTCCACTTTTTAACTTCAACAATATAGATGTGGACCCACCAAGCTGATTAACAATTGCATTAGAATTAGAAAAGTCATAAAATCCAAGCTTATAGCTAAAACTTTCAAACATCACAGTATCCATTTCATAATGAATCTCCACATCATCATCCAGAGTATGCAGTAAGTTATATGCACCACGAAACTAAACTACACGCCTAACTGCAAGATCCTACAATGTAGTATGTAAATTCATCAAAGTACACTTCAATGTGCAGACGCCTTCCACCGTGAAAAGGAGAGGACTCCAAACGTAAAAAGGTATTTCGAAGTGATTGTAGCAGGCAACCTTCTCCTTTCCGTTATCACTCTGCTCGATTCGTCCCGATGAGCTCGGCGCGGCAACTTCGGCGGCCGCCGCCACAGATTTCTCCCCCCTCGCCAAGCTCAATCTCTTGGAGTTCTCAGGCTTCAGCCTCCGTTCTTTAAGCGCAGATTCTGACCATTTCCAAGAAAATCCCACACAAGAACAATGAGGCATAAGAAACTAGGGCTCTAGGAAATGGCACAGGAATCGAACTGGAAAAATTAGCAAAAACTTGATAAAAAAATATATAAAAAATGGCGATCGCGGAGATCCGAGACTCACCGGGAGTGGTGATTCCACACTTGAAGCAGGCGAAGAGCCGGTCTACGTCGTCTTTGAGATCGCCCGCCATTGCCGACGGTGGTGATGGTATTGTCGAGATTCCCCTTTTCCGTCCTGGGGATAAACTGTGGGAGGTTCGTATATGCGATGGCGCCCCGTTTTACCAAGCGGGCGGGAAGAAATGAAAGGAAGCCCATTTTCCTAACCCGCCCGTTACAATGCAGCGTACTTGTGTCGGAGATCCAAACCGTTATAATGCATCAATCGAACCGTTACGATGTACACCTATTCCTACTTTGTGAAAATTTTGTTTACTCTTGTTCAGTTAACATCGCTTCTTCATTGAAGAAGCACACTTATAATAATAGTTCTTATTTATTCTCTTCGTATTAATTTTTTAATATAATAATTATAGACTTTTATATCAAAAAAATTAAAAATTAAATATAATAATATTTTTTTTATGTGAAAAAATAATTTTATTTTAGGTCTTCCAATCTCTTAAGACGGTCCTGAATTGTTGGTTACTCCCGAGTGTTGCTTGGGAGTTATTTTTCTTAGTTTTAATTTTTATTTTTGTTTTGTAATTGACTATGATATTCATAAGATTCGACATGATTTTATGCTGGCTGTCGGGGCCTAACACAACCCTCCTCCTTTATCCGGATTTGAGACCGGCTATAAAATATAGGCGAAGTTATAAAACTAAAATGAAACGTATTTTTGATATGCAAATGAAATGTATAAAACCAAAATTCCGAACATTTTTTTATCGAAAGATCAAGTGATGGCAGTTAAAGGGGGAGAAGCGAGAGACTTTTAGAAGTAAGTTATTAGATGAAAGTGTGTGGGAGTTAGAAGGAGATGCTAGTATCATGTGGAAGAATGTGGCAAAAAAGGTTGAAATGGTTGCTAAAGTCATTTTAGGAGAA
Source organism: Pontederia crassipes (assembly GCA_030549335.1). Classification (NCBI taxonomy): domain Eukaryota; kingdom Viridiplantae; phylum Streptophyta; class Magnoliopsida; order Commelinales; family Pontederiaceae; genus Pontederia; species Pontederia crassipes. The sequence goes on along the minus strand of CM060196.1, from coordinate 60,164,946 downwards.
TCAAAAGGTTTTGGACCACGAGATAAAGAGACTTGGTAGTGAAATGAGGAGGTCCAAGAAAAGGTGCGTAATAAGAAGAATTGTTTCAAGGCGATACACTTGGACAATAGTTCTGACAATTGGGAAAAGTATCGTTTGGCGAAAAAGGAGGCTAAGAAAGCAGTTAGTGATGCTCGTGCTAAAGCATATGAGGGATTTTATAAGGAGTTAGGGACAAAGGCTGGTGAACAAAGGATTTACAAGATTGCAAGGAATAAAGAGAAGAAGTCGAGAGATTTGAATCAAATAAGATGCATAAAAAATGAAGTTGGCAAGGTTTTAGTTACTGAAGGAGATATTAAAAACAGATGGGAAGAGTATTTCTATAAGCTATTTACTGATGAATGTGAAGGTTCTCATTGTGATTTGGAGGACTTGACAGTTAGCGAATGTGAGCTTAATATGTCATTTTATCGTAGAATTAGAGTCTCGGAGGTTAGCGAAGCTCTTAAGAAAATGGATAATGGTAAAGCCGTTGGACCGGATGGTATGCCGATTGAAGTTTGGAAATGTTTAGGAGAAAAATGTGTGTTGTGATTATGTAAACTATTTAATGAGATTTTACGATCGAAAAAGATGTCTGATGATTGGAGATTAAGTACATTAGTTCATATTTACAAAAATAAAGGGGATATTCAGAATTGTGCAAATTATAGAGGGATTAAACTTATGAGTCACACTATGAAATTATGGGAAAAAATGATTGAGCATAGATTGAGAATGGAGACTAGTATTTCTGAGAGACAATTTGGGTTCATGCCAGGAAGATCCACTACAGAGACGATTTATTTACTAAGGGGGATGATGGAGAAGTATCGAAGTAGGAGAAGAGACATACATATGGCTTTCATTGACTTAGAAAAGGCGTATGATCGGGTACCAAGGGATGTACTTTGGAAAGCCTTGCAAAAGAAGAGGGTGAATGTTGCCTACATTAAGGTAATACAAGATATGTACGATGGGCATTGACTAGGGTTAGGACACCCGGAGGTGAGACAAATGAATTTTCTATAGGAATTGGCCTACATCAAGGATCAGCTTTAAGTCCGTATCTATTTAACTTAGTTATCGATGCTATAACCGAGAGTATCACAGAGGAGGTACCTAAGTGCATGCTATCTGCGGATGATATAGTACTTTTAGCGGATTCAAGAGAAGAGATTAATACAAAATTGAAAATATGGAGAAATACGTTGGAGTCAAAGGGTTTTCGTTTAAGTAGGAATAAAACAGAATATATGCATAGCAATTTCACAAATAAACAACTTAGAGACGATTTGAAAGTTAGGCTAGGGGAGGATATAATTCCTCAAGTGACAAAGTTTAAATATTTAGGATCAATTGTAAGACAAGATGGTGAGATTGATGACGATGTTAATCATAGAATTCAAGCTGGTTGGTGTAAGTGGAGGAAAGTCACTGGAGTTCTTTGTAATAGAAAAGTACCCAATAAAGTTAAAGAAAAATTCTATCGTACTGCTATAAGGCCAGCAGTGTTATATGGTAGTGAATGTTGGGCTATAAAGGGACAACATGAACGTAAAGTGGGAGTAGCCGAAATGAGGATGTTGAGATGGATGTGTGGTCATACAAGATTAGATAAAATTAGGAATGATCATATACGTGAACGAGTCAGAGTGACTCCTATTAGTGAGAAAATGGTAGAGAATCGTTTGAGATGGTTTGATCATGTTCAGAGAAGATCATTAGATGCGCCAATAAGAAGAGTAGATCAAATAGTCTGGAGTCCGATTAAAAGAGGGAGAGGGAGGCCAAGACAGACACTTGACGAACTAATAGAGCAAGATCTATTGGTGAATAATATATCGAAAGGTTTGGTTACTAATAAAGCGGAATGGCGTCGTATGATCCATGTAGCCGACCCCACATAGTGGGATAAGGTTTTGTTGTTGTTGTTTGTAATTGACTATGATAGTGAACTTTTGTTGATAACCTCATGAAATGAGAACAAAAAATCAAATTCAATACACAATAGATTTCCGACGATCTCAAAATGTGACAAGTCGGAACGAATACTAGATCAATGTATAATCGAAGGTCATCAAAAAATATTATATATGCATCTCTTATCTCTTTTCCTGTTTTGATAGTGTTGGACTCGGCTTTCATTAGTTGTTTGTGCGTTTGAAGCATCAAAGTTATGTTTCGGTAATTTTATATATTATGTTAGGTATTCTATCTTTTCTTAAAAAAAATATTGCATAGTACTCGTCAGGTAATTAACTGGTGTTATTAACTAGTCGACGTTGTGGAATCGTACTCTTCATTTGATTTTATTTCAGGAAGCACTTTGGAACGGATTCTAAAAAAGTTTTTATTATTTTCACAGTATAAATGAGATGTAATTTTTGCTTTAAACGAGATTTTCAAATTACATATATTCTTTGATTCACAAGATAGAATCGACATTAGAGGTAGATAAATCAAACAATGTCTAAAACTATTTATGGTTTGTTATCTGATGGAAGATATAAACTATTTTTCATGCCCAAATTTGGACTCTGCTAGCTCACATCCCTTAGTAGCTCCGCCAATTAATTGGGCTTAATTATTTTTCATTACATATGTTTAATGTAGTAAATTATGCCTATTTTTTTCATATATTAATCGATTTACTGAAGAAATGGTCCATATTACTTGAATTATTTCCAAATTATCATGTAGTACGTTCTTCGATATGTTAAAACTGATTATGCCAGAGGATATTGTCTCTATGCTTTTGAAATTACATCAAGGATGAACTAAAATTGGAAGTAATTTCAACCCTGACAAGGGAACTAATTTAAAACAAAATAGAAAACTAACCTCAAAATCAGAGTAATTTTTCCTTGTACTCTATATCCTCTTTGAATATTACATTTTTTTTGCAGCCCATGTCCATTCCACAAATGAAATATTTCCATAAAGACTTGCTGCTCACCCTGCAACCATGTGCCTCAGCAATGAAGAAACATATCAATCTCTTGATAAATTTCAGGTATTCCGATTCAGCAAATGTATCTATGATGAAAGAAGATGGATGACAAACGTTGAGATATATGATATATCCACAGGTGATAGATTCATTTTTTAAGTAAACAGTGATTTCTAGACAAAACTAATATTAGGAAGATGCAGCAACAATGGATCCCTTCCGAATCATCCTTTGGGAAAATATATTAAGAAAAGGGAACATAAACAATGAAACAAAAGAGTTCCAGGGAGCCTATAATAGAAGTATAATTAACACCTAGTAATGCTAAACCAGAAAAAAGATTGATCCAACTCCCCAGCGATTTTATACTGAATCAAGACGATCCGGTTGCCTTCTCAGATCGCCGGCTGTCCAGAAGTGCCATATCCATCTGTGATCCGAGCCCTCTTCGCATTGCCTAAAGCCGGTGTCTGGTTGCTCTGCTCACCTTCCTGCATTTGGCCAATGCCATCAAGATCACGGAGGCCCTGCCCGTGGCGGCGGAGTTTGGCACCCCGCTCATCTCCACCTCCCGCCGCAGCGCTGCCTTAACCGCCCTGAACTGGCCTGAACCGCACATCCATCAATCTCAGACGGTGGCACAATGCGCCCATTTTATGTGGTCTGACGTTAATATTCCTCTTACTATTAATAATTAAACTGAATAAATGTGGTCTCTACAATGATAGCATAAAAAAAGGAAAAGGAAAACTATGTGAGGTGGGTATCGGAATCCCCACTCTGTAATAAGATAGAACATATGGTGAATAATGTTTTCAACTGTTCAACATAGCAGCTCTCTGACTCATGACCGAAAAGATCCCCGACTACGCTCACAAAACTCTGACGGCTCAGGCCTCTGAGTAAGCCAAAAAGTCTCCACCACTGAAAGGGACACACCCATGGGACGCATCTGTCTCCATACCTCCTGAGCCACTGTGCACCTGAAAAATATCCATGATGCTGATGTTCTATTCTCCAAAGCTTTGTCACTTTATGATGCTGATGTAAGATATCTATGTAGCAAGAATAAGTAGACAGCCACTTAATCCTTTCTGAAGAATGGCCTCGACAACCGCCAGTCAGATTCCAGTTCTCCTGGCATAGGCAATTGAAATATTAAAACCCATACTTAAATTTAATTACATAAAATATTAAGTTTAGATATCTCTGGGATGTCATAATGAAAAGTTATGGAGCACATGAAGAATCCATTATCTATACATAGGGCTAGACGTTAATTCATCACTACCAAAGAACTGAATTTCTACTTACATTTATCAAGCTAGTGAAGGACCAAATGACATGCCTGCTTCTAATAAATTAGTCATGCGAAGCAAGCCAAGTTTGGAAACATGTCACAGGAACTAGGGGCGGACTCACGTATAGGGTGAGGGGGGCCCGGCCCGGTGGCCCCCCTCAATTTTTTTTATTTTTTATTAGATATATATATATATATTAAAATATAAAATTTTATGATAAAAAATTATGTTTGCCCCCCCCCCCCCCTTCAAATATAATTTGTATGCTATTTTGATATTAAAAAACACTTGGTCTAGTGGTAAATAAGTCTTCATGTGAAGGGAGAGGTCTCCAGTTCAAACCTTGGCCCCCCTTTCTGTGTCCACCCCTGACAGGAACATCAATAGTCTTGTGAAAAGGTTCATGATACCAAATACTATATTCTGACCCACACTACAAGAAAACTATGTATTCCGGACAATTTCCGACGGGCCAAAATCCTTCGCATTTTGCAACAAAATTTACGAGGGGAAACAAAATCCTTCCGAAATACCTATGGGCAATGCGCCCGTCGCTAGTACCAACGGCAGCGCCCATCGGTATTTTATCAAAGGTCCTAGCCGTCAATATTACTGACGAATAGGACAACCATCAATAATATCGGAGTCCATATATAGGTGCTTAATATCCTACAAAAGCATTACCATCCTAAGCACCGTAAGCTTGCTTTCTGTCTCGCTGACAGACAAAGAAAAGATTTTGGCCATAGCCGTCGATATTCAAATTTATTAATTAAATATTATAATACTAATGAAACAATGACGGACTAAACATTAAATAATGTAAACCAACGACTCTAGCTGTTGGTAGTACCGGGTCGCTACTACCGACGGCACCTGCCATCAGTACTACCGGTGGCAGCCCGAAGGTTGGCACCGTAAGACCACCAGCAACCCACGTGCTAACGGAACCGATGGTGTAGCCCGTCGCTATCACAATTAGGAACTAAAACTTCTAAGAACATTAAATCATAAATTGATAGTCTTCATAATTAATAATATATTATATTTAGATCGGTGCCCGGCTATCTAGGGCAGGATGTACAATGAATTTTAGCTGAAAGAGATAGCATGTGAAAAAGATGACTCACTAAAGTAACGATAAGAAGTGCATCAAGAGATCCCAGATGAATTAAGGCAAGATATGCAACAACAATTTAAGCAATAACAATGCCAATGCGACAAATGATGCGTGACCAACAGAATGACGATGACTAGATTATGTTCATTTGTGTGAACTTTACAATTTTGAAAATTCCAAATTGAAATTTTATTTAATTTTCGATTATTCAATAACATTATTATTTATTATAATAAATATCATTATTTAAAAATAATATTTATAATAAATTATTATAATAAAAATTATTATTTAAAAATATTATTCAAAATTATTATTCATGAAAAAAATAATTTCGATTTTTTTAGAATAACGAAAATAATATTTTTAAATAAATTTTGATTATTTTCCATTTTCAAAAAAGATTTCGACGATTGTTGTACCCGTTGGAACTCTCAACCATCGGAACTTTCGTAGGGCACCCGTCCTTCAAAACTTTCGATAGGTTAATCTCGTCCAACGGAAGTTCCGAAGAGCGACTTTGTGAAGACACAGCCCGTCAGAATTTTCTGACGGATTTCGTGGGATTTCCGACAAATTTGACTATCGAAAATTCCAAAAAATGTTATCAGCAGAATGCAGTCTTGTTGGCACAATTATCGTAGGCTAAGGACAAATTTCTTGAAGGGAGAGGAGGCCTTATTAGACAAATAAATGCAAAGTCATAATATTGAATAAGGATGTCAAACCAAATATTTGAGCACCTCAAAACAAATGCACTGACATGTGAATTGTCCTCAAAGGCAACCTTTGGAATGCGAAGAATCCCATGGTGTGAAAACTTCTCTGCATAACAGAAAAAACACATTCAAAAGATTATTGAAGTAAATAAAGTTACAACAACAATAACAACAAAGCATTATCCCACTAGGTGGGGTCGGCTACATGAATCATACGACGCCATTCCGCTCATTCGTTGATCCATGTTCATAAGATTCGACAGGATTTTATGCTGGCTGTCGGGGCCTAACACAACCCTCCTCCTTTATCCGGACTTGAGATCGACTATAAAATATAGGCGGAGTAAATAAAGTTATCGATAATAAATTGGGATAAAAATGCAAGACGTTGCAACTTTAATGACTCATGAAATACATAAGGGTGGTCAGTTGTTATAGGCACAACATGAGATGGAGTAAAGAATCAAACTAGTAATCATCTTGAATTCAACTATATTACAGCTGTTAAACTTTTAGAAATTTCTTCTCTTAAAAAAATAAAAAAATAGAAACTTCTACAATAGAGTAAAATGAAAACCACTTCTGAGTACTCAAGCTTATAAGACTTGGAGTTAAGAAAATAACCTTTCTGCTAATACTGATGCATGCTTGATGCAAAAAATTCAAGCTGCATTCTTATTATTTCAATTCTTCAAATTATGTTCACTGGAAATAATTTCATCAATAACAATGGAATTGAAGGCATAGAAGTGCAATCAACTGTTACCCACGTCAATGTGCAGAAAAGTTTTATACAAAGCCTTCATACTAATTCTGAACTAACCTGCCAACAACCATTGAAGAATCAGAGTTCATATCACAACTTATTTTATGGTGCCACAATAATCATATTCATACCTAACTGCCATTTGTATCCTCGTTCTTGCCATGTCTAATTGATGTCATGGATGCCTTTTGATATCTTGATTTCTCTATCTCTTTATCAAGAAAATCCAGTATGGTGTCTGTGACATGGTTTGGAGAGCATCCCGCAGTCAACATTTTTCTCAAAAACTTATAGGCCTCTTGTACTTTCCCCGCTTTGGCATGCACCTCAATCAATGTATTGAAGGTAATAACATCTGGATTGATTCCAGAAGTAACCATCTGTTTGAATAGCTTGTTTGCTTCATCCAGTCTTCCGCCCTTTCCTAATGCATCAATCAATGTATTATACATCACAACGTCGAGGTATCCACCCTTCTTCAGCAACTGATCGAGAACAGCACTTGCAAGCTCAGCTTTGCCCATCTTTCCCAGCCCTTGAATGATCATATTATAAGTTGCAACATCAGCAGGGCAAAGCTTACCTTCCATCTCCTGAAGAATGCCCCATGCCTCAGACAAATACCCCTTTTTAACGAATGAACTCAACAAGGAATTGTAGGTATAACTCATAGTTTCCCTTCCCATTGACGTGAAGATTTCAAACAATTTGCAAGCTACACTTAGCTTCCCATTCGCCACAAAAATGGACAAGTATGTATTCACCATGTTGACATCAAAAGAGTTCATTCCTTTTTCGATTACCCTCCGTCCTCTAGACACTGTCAGTTTTAGTGAATCGTCACTAATAGACTTATTAAAATTACTGGTGAGATTGTCCAAATATGGTGTAAGGGACCAGTTGTCCTTGGGCTCAGTATCAGAGCTTTCATTGGATGCATCTTTGCTGGATGATGGATCAACCACCCAATTCAAGACATCAGCAAGGCTGCCAACAGACGGGAACATTGAGATGTAGTCCTTCGTCGTGTCTTGAGGACCTCTCATTGAAGTCTCCATGTTCTCCTTCCACCTGATGATGTCCGTCAATGTTGTACTATCCCTGATATACTTCATAAGCTGCTCTGCGGAGTCCCATCTTCCACATTTGTGTAGTGCGATGAGTAAAGATGTGATGGTGATCAAATCGACGGAAAAGCCTCTATCTTCCATCTCTTTCACCAAGTCAAGGGCTTCCGCTACCAAACTCTCCTTGCACAAATGTTGGATGACAATGCTATACGTGATGCAATCTACGAAGTGCCCCTTCTTCTTCAAATCAGTAAACAACGCAAAGCCTGCAGCTTGGCGCCCGTTCTTGAAAAGCCCGTCAATCAATATGTTGTACGAGTAGCAGGAGGCTCGAACACCTTGAGAGATCATTTTCTCGAACAGTTGGCATGCGTCCACGAGCTTCCGGGCCTTGAGAAGGCCATCGAGCAGCGTGTTGTAAACCACGGTATCTGCAGGTACATTGTTATACTCCATCTCATTAAAAACTCTGATGGCTTCGTCTATGCGGTAGACCTTGCAGCAACCGTTGATCAGCGTGCGATAGGTGAAGGCATCGGGTTCGTAACCGGACCCCTTCAGCTCCTCGTACACCTGCATCGCGTCCGCCAGCCTCCCGGCCCTGCACAGGGCGCCTAGGACCGAGTTGTAGGTGCAAAGATCGGGAACTACTTGCGGCGCACTGGATTTCATGTCCCCGAATAGCGCGAGCGCGAGGCCCAGCTGTCCCCAGGAGCCGAAAGCGTGGATGCACACGTTGTAGCATCTGGCGTCAAAAAGAAGCCCACTTTGAGATAATTCATCGAACAGGGAGCGGAAATCGTCCTTGCGGCCCGCTCGGCGGAGCGCGGCCAGCAGGGTGGCGCAAGGGAGAGCGTCGGGGGAAACGCCAGAAGCGCGCAAGAGCTTGCGAAAGAGGGTGAGAGCAAGGGAAATCTCGGACCGGCGGAGGAGGGCGAGGAGGACGGAGGAGTAGGCGGCGGGGGTGAGGAGGGAGAGGCCCGGGGAGCCGAGGCGGTCAGCGTCGTCGAGGGCGGCGATGGCGAGGTCGAAGCGGCCGGCTTGGAGGAACGCATCGAGGGCTGCGCGGAAGGCGGTAGGGACGAGGGAGGAGGAAGGAGATGAGGGGAGGGAGAGCGTACGGCGGAGGAGGGGCCGGACGGGGTCTAGAAGAGGGGGTCGGGAGCGGGCGAGGGAACAGATGAGGGCAGAGAAGGCGGCAGGGGAAGGGGAGTAGCGGGCTGCGCCGCCCTTGCCGTCTCCGTTAGTGGCCCATCGGAAAAAGGAGAGCTTGGCGGAGGCGGTGAGGGAAGGAAGGCCGAGGAGTTGGAGAACGGCGTGCTCCGGGAGCGGGGAGGGAAGGAGGGAGGCGTCGACGGCGGAGAAGGATTTTGAGAGCGCAGCGACTACGAGGATGTCGCCCAATGCGGCGGCGGCGGCGGGCGTCGGAGAAGCAGGCGCCGGCGGTGTTTCGATCCGAATGGATGATGAGAAGGTTCTACGGAGATGGCGGCTGGTGGTGGCTCTACGCCAAACCATGAAGCAAAAAGAAGCAGAAAGATGACACGGTGGAGATCGCGTCTCCTTTATACCAGCGGGCGGGAACATTTCTTATGCAAGCCGAAACCGGCAGTTATAATGTGGCATGACGGATATTGATAACGGGATTTTGTAGCGGTATTCAAAACGTTATAATTAAGTTAAATATAACCAACTTTGGTTGGCACAGCTGATTAGCGGAGCTATCTTGGGACGTTGGATGTTAGTAATTTTATGTTCGGTTCTCAGAGTCATCATCGTTGATCAGAATATATTTTTTCGCTTAAGTTCGAACACTAAATTAGTCGAGTGCTAATTATCTCAGATCACTAAGCATGATCGAAAAAAGGTTTAATAATGATAGTTAGTAGTTAGGTTTAAATTTTAATGAATGATGCTTGGAACAACTGGGTAATATGATTGTATCCTTAGTCATTGAGTGTTAATATCCTCATATTCCGATTTCTAAATGTATCATTTTAGTAGGGGTTTGCTCTCGTTCAAACATTAAATTAATCAGGTGTTAATTGTCTTAGACATCGTCCAAAAATAAGATTCAATTTTGATTCAAGAGGCATTTACAGTGTTTTTAAAATCAAACCGATTGACCAATTTAATTGCAAACCGGCCATCGGCCTGGTCTGGTTTGGTAGTTAAATTCGGATTGTCAAAAAATTGAATTGAATCGGGTCAATCCGGCCAAAACCGGGTTGAACCGAAAAATCGGTTCATTCTGTTTTTTTTCAAAAAGGTAAAAAAAATCTGAAGTAATAGAAAAAAGGAAAGTATATTATATTATTAATGGTGGAAGAATGGATAGAGGAGAAAAATAATAAATAGTATATTATAGTATTAATGGTGGAAGAACATGAGGAGGAGAAACCTAAGGGATTATATTTTAAAAGGAGAGAAAAATAAGGGATTAGATTTTATATAATAAATGTAAAAAATAATATTAGTAATAAGGAAATTAGTTTTTTATTTGAAAATAAAAGATAAGGTAATATATTTTATAGGATGAACATGAAAAAGGAAATATATAATATGGAAAAAATTGAAATTATATAATAAAACGTGGGTAGAGAGTAATAAAGAAAGTTAAAAAAAATAAAGTTATTCATGAAATTATTAAATAATGAAATTAAATTATAAATAATACGTATTTTAAATATAAAAAAATTATTACTATTTGATTAATTTAAAATAATGACTAATATGATTTTTTATTATTTATCACATTTTATATTTAAATTTATAATATATTTTCTTAAAGTAATATAAATAATATTATTTTAATAAAAATCTAGTTGAGTTCGGTCGAACCTGATTGAACCGATCAAACCATGACCCAATTGATCGATCAGTCCGATTTTAAAAACTTTGGGCATTTATAAAAAATGATTCGACATGAATAAGTGCTTAGCATAAGTTTACCCAAGTGAGTTTATAAGATATAGTAGTTGTGCGTTTGATTTATGAAATTATCACTTGGATGAAATATTTCTCTTATTTAGATTTTGTATTAGTCAAATGTTAATATGTGTAGACATAAAAAAACTAATTGTTCATAGTAGGAGTGTTTATGGGTTAACTTGAACCTAACTCTTGTCTGACTTGATCAAATCTGATCAGGTCGAGTCAAGCGTCTTTTGAGGCTCAATTCGTCTCAATTCGAATTTGATTGAATCGAGTCAAGACCTCTTTTGAGGACCCAGTTCGATCTAACTTGAACCGATTCCGATCGAATCGGATCGAGTTGGGTGATTACCTAGTTACTCGATATTTTTATTTTTTTCTTATTATTTTACATTTACTTGATATTAAAAATATTCAATATTTATTTTAACATAAAATAGTTTAATTAATATTATTAACAATAAATATTAAATATTAATTGTTTACTATACTATCATACTAATAAGTATAATAAATAATTTATAAAATATATTTAATTAAATAAATTATGTTATAAGCTGAATAATAATTTATTTATATATATACACACATTAAATAATAACTAAAAGCGAAAGAGAGAAAAAAAACAAAGAAAAAAAGGCGTTGATTCTCACTTTTTATCGTTTTTATGATAATGCATATTTAAATAAGTAAATATATATATAATATACATATAACATATATATACATGTACAATATATTACTGTTATCATAATAGATAAAAGCAAAAAAAAACTGAACCATATGCTAAAAGACAAAAAAAAGAACGTACCTGAAAAAAAAGGTAAGTTTTTGCTTCCAAGTTTTTTCAGAAACCAAGAACTTAGATTTAGCCCTTGTTTGGCACTGTATGGAAATAAAACAAAGGTTTAAGATTAGTATAGAATTTGAAAAGTGGAAAAGTGATTCTTTTGTAGATTTCTTTCCATTCGTTACTTTTCTTGACCCATTAAATTATTTTCAACAAAATAAAATATACATAATATAATTAATAAAAAATTTGATTGAATATTAAATTTATAAAATAATGGTCAAATTGAATAATAATTTAAAAATATGTCCGTTAGACTCAAACATTCAAATTCAAATGAAATAATAAAATATAGCTCCTAAATTTAAAGTTAGAATTCAAACGGTGACGAGTTCATGCGTGTCATATAAGGGTGGCAATATTCTCCACCCCCGCGGGACCCCGCGGGGATTCCCCATTCGGGCCCCGCATTCGGGGATTTTTTCCCCGCGGGGGAGGGGGCGGGGATGGGGGCCAAACTGCCCCTACCCCATCTTTCGGGGATCGGGGCGGGGTAGTTCCCCCAGCCCCGTTGGGGTTCCGAATCTCCGATAAATTATTTATAATTATTATAATTATATTTATTAGATTACATCTGAACCATCCATTTTACATATATATATATAACATTAAATTCTAACAACCATCTTCTTTCTCCATTTTCTCTCAAATCTAAAGTCTCAAACCCTACGACCCAATCGGTCGCTGGCGCCGCCAAAAGGTCTGAAACCACTCGCCTAGCCGTGGTTGTCATTGTGTGGTCGTCGTGGACGGCAGCGTCATCGTGGTTGAGGATGTCATCATCAAGGGTCGAGGGGATCACCGTGGTGGTCGTCGTGGGCGACGGACGAAAGGGGCGGCGACGTCATCGTGGTCGAGAGCATCTTCGTCGAGGGCTGGTCGTCGTCGAGGGGATCGCCGTGGTCATCGTCGTGTGGTTGTCGTCGTGGGCGACGGTCGAAAGGGGCGGCGGTGCCATCGTGGTCGAGGGCGTCGTCGTCGAGGGCGGGTCATCATCGAGGGGATCGTCGTAGTCGTCATCGTGTGGTCGTCGTGGGCGGCGGCCGAAAGGGTCGGCGGTGTCATCGTGGGCGAAAGGGGCAGCGACGAAATTGCCTCCGCGTAGATGATTTTGACTGCCGCCCCTTTCGCCTTTGCACAGATGATTTCGCTGCCGCCCCTTTCGGCCGATTTTGCCTTTGCGCACTATGCGCAGAGGCGAAATCGACTAAAAGGGGCGGCAGCAATTTCGCCGTCGCCGTTGTGAAATCGCCTCTGCACACAGTGCGCAGAGGCAAAATCGGCCGAGTGGCACAGTGTCGCCTCTGCGCAGAAGCGAAATCGCCTCTACGCGCAGTGCGCGAGGTGATCACCTCTGTGCGCCTATGCGCAGAGGTGACTCACCTCTGCACTGTGCGCAGAGGTGACTCACCTCTGCGCACTGTGCAGACCATTTTTAAATTTTTTTTTAAATTATTCACGTTTTAATTAATTTAATTATTCACAATTTAATTAATTTAAAAAATTTGGGGAATCGGGTTCCCCGCGAGGATTCGAGACCCCGCGGGGATCGGGACGGGGGATAAAATTTCTCCCGGATCGGGGATTCGGGGCGGGGCGGGTGTCATCCCTAGTGTCATACTCCCTATGTTCAACGAGGTACAAGTAGATAAAAGACGTATTTATACTTCTATTTTAACAGGTGCTTCTTATGTTAAAGAAGTTTTAGAAGGTCATGAAGATCGTTGCAAATGAGCATTTCGAATGGACGTGCATGTTTTTCATTTGCTTGCACAATGTTTAAAAGAAACAACTCCTTCGAGATACCAGAGGTGTTACGATTGAAGAGCAATTGGCGATGTTTACCTATACATTAGCCCGTAATGCCAGTAATCGTGCAGTGCAAGAGCGATTTCAACATAGTGGAGAAATTGTCCATCGTCATTTTATAAAAGTCCTAGAGGCAATTGTGCAACTATCGCAAAAAAAATTTTGTTCTTCCTTCGACCATTATCACTGCTCCAAAAGTAAGAAATAGCACCAAGTTTTTCCCATATTTTAAGGTATGCATAATTGATTTTATTGGAGATAGTATTGCATGAAAAATACCATAACTTTTAGTATGTTATGCAGAACTATATCGGTGCAATTGACGATACTCATATTCCTATTACAATTTCACAACAATTACAAGATCCTTATCGAAATCGAAAATGTACTTTATCACAAGACGTGATGTTTGTTTGTGATTTTGACTTGCGCTTTGTATATCTAAGGGTTGGATGGGAAGGTTCTGGGTAATTACACGAATGGTCCCCAATTTTGAATCAATTTTCAGTTGGTTCCCTAACTTTAATTTATAACCAGAACGTCCTCCATTTTTCACTTTCTTGCACGGCTAGTCCTCTTGACCGGTGATCACAAGTTCCCCGGTTGCCTTGCTGACATGGCCGACTTTCTCTCTCATCCACGTCAGCTTAAGTCGGCCATGTCAGCTTAAAAATTAATAAAAAAATATGAAACTATTCACGTCATTAAAAAAAAGAGTTGGAGAGAGAGGGGACCGCCCCCCTCCGATCCAGCTCGCCGATGAGCTAGATCAGAGGGGGGCGGTCGCCCAGAGTGCGAGAGAGAGGGAAGGAGGCGACCGCTCCCCTCCGATCGAGCTCCGCCCCCCTCCGGTCGAGCTCGTCTAGCTCCGGCAAGCTCGACCAAAATGCGAGAGAGAGGGGGAAGGGGGCGACCGCCCCCCCCCCCCCCCCCTCCGGTCGAGCTCGCCGAGCTGGGGGGCGGTCGCCCCCCTCCCTCTCTCTCTCGACACGACGAGAGAGAGAGGGAAGGGGGGTGGATCGCCCCCCTTCCCTCTCTCTCGCCGTGCGGGAGAGAGGAGGGGGGCGACCGCTCGACCGGAGGGGGGCAGTCGCCCCCCTCCCTCTCTCTCGCACTCTGGTCGAGCTCGTCGGAGTTGGGCGGGCTCGACCGACCGCCCCCCTCCGATCTAGCTCACCGGCGAGCTGGATCGGAGGGGGGCGATCGTCCCCTCCCTCTCTCTCCAATTCTTTTTTTTATTTTTTAATGATGTGGCTGACGTGGCCGACTTAAGTTGACGTGGATGAGAGAGAAAGTCGGCCACGTCAGCAAGACAATCGGGGAACCTGTGATCACCGATCAAGAGGACTAGGCGTGCAAGAAAGTGAAAGATGGAGGACGTTCTAGTTATAAATTGAAGTTGGGGGACCAACTAAAAATCGACTCAAAGTTGGGGGACCATTCGTGTAATTTACCCGAAGGTTCTGCTTCTGATGCTAGAGTTTTGCAAAGCTCATTGAATCAAGAATTTAACGTTTCAGATGGTAAGTATTATCTAGTGGATGCTGATTATGCAAATACACCAAAATTTCTTGCCCCATATAGAGGAGTACGATATCACTTGCAAGAACAAGGAAGAAGCAGAGAAAAACCAAGCAATTATAAGGAGTTATTTAATCTTCAGCATGCTTCACTCCGGAATCATATTGAGTGTATTATTGACATATTAAAAATGCATTTTCCGATTCTCAAAGTTGTGACCTTTCATCCAATTGATTCTCGAACTGATATAATCATTGCGTCGTGTGTGCTTCATAATTTCATAAGGATGCATAATGGAGACACGAGATGGTTAAACAACAATACTTGATCCAAATGAAATTGTAGATGTACCTGATGGCGACGATGAATATATTGGAGATGTTGAAAGCATGAACACTCAATGAAGTGCAGGTGCCGCTATGAGAGACTGAAATGCTAAGGCAATGTGGGAAGACTATGGACGATTTGGAAGGAATAGAAACACTATATAATGCCATGTTAGATTTATGTTCATTCACTACTTTTTCACATTAATGTTGTTTGTATCTTGTATTACTTTTGAATCAAGTCATATTTAATTTTTATCCACTAATATTAATGGCACCACAAGGTTTATATATTATTAAAATGCATAGATTATATAGTACAAAGCCAAAGCTTCAAACTACAAGCTCACAAACTATCAAGTCTAAAAGTTCATAAACATTAACTTCAAACTACAAGTTCATTCAATCATCATCTTAATCCATGCAACCCTTTTTTCTTCATTGAGAGCTAAGAACACCTCGTGATTAATTTTCTCATTGAAAACTTTAACGACTTTAAACAATTCTTCTTGCTCAAATCCTTGCAATTCATTGAAAACGTGTATACATTCAGTCATATAATGTGCTTCAGATGGTTGCACCATGTGTTTCTCCATGGTGGCAAAAAGTAGTTGGCTTTCCTCCCTACAAAATTCAAAATACTCTTCTCCAAAGATCATTTTTGCATCTTTATTGCGTTTGGATTTTTTAGATCGTCCGTTATCAGATAAATGAGAGGAACTTGCTTTTCGAAGATGAGCATTTGTCTTTGCTTGTACCCTTTGTGTCTCATCTTCTTGTGTTTCTTGTACTTGGAATGGAACTTGATTGAAAAATGGATTCGTATCATTAATATTATGTTCTTCGATATCCTCATCCAAACCAAAATGCAAAGATGAGTTTTTAGGTGCAGGAATTGATGACATTGGTGATTGTGGTGTTGATGATGTAGGTAAATTAGATGATGCAGTACTCCCTCCAACACGAGAACGTGCTCCTACAGCATATTTACCTACAAAACAATGATAAAAAAGTATAATCATAAGCATGTCATATTGATTTCAAATTATACATGTTATAAGTCAAAACTTAGATACCTTCGTATAAATCATATAGTGCATAGTAAAATGGAAAGGGTTGTTTGTACAATTTCTTAGCACTAGGATCCTTCTGCACATTTAAGAAAAGAGAGTTAAAGAGGATAAATAAATATAAGCTAATAAATTTGGAAAAAAATAAGATAACTCAAAAGAATGAAAACAAAATAATACCTCGAAGATTGCTTGCCAAACTTCATCAGGTGCAGTAACAATGTTATTTTCATAATCCCATCCAAAGCCACTATAGTCAGATAGCTCTTTCACAGCTTTAAAATATTTTTTTAAATCTTGTTCAAGATCTTTAATTTGTCTTACTTTAAAATTATCAAGAGGATATCTAACATTCATATATTGCAAAATTTTGGTCCACGTCTCTTTGTGCTAACCATTTTGAGCTATATATCTTGGAGTGTTATAATCGCATAATACTTTAACAAAATATGCTTTTTTGGACTCACACCAGCGGGTCCTAGATTTTTTTTATCACCTTGCAAGAAAAAAATGCAATAAAGAATACTTGAGCATAAAATCGTTTGAGAAGGTAACTGAAAATGTCAGAACAACAAATAACATCTAATACAACAACATACACATTTGTTGATTAACAAAGAAGAAGCTGCAAAGTAAGAGATTTTTTTTATCACACAACATATACATTTTTTTTAATCACATACACATTTTTTTTATATGAAACAACACAAAGAACATCTAATGCAACAACATACACATTTTCTTATCACGCATTTCATATTATACATCATCCCATGGCAAGCTCAATCCCATGGCAAGCTCAATCCCATGGCAGTGAGGATCTATATTCTAAAAGTTAACGAATGGTCTTTCTCTCTCCTTCCCTCCCTCTCTCTATCTCTCAATGTCAGTTGAAAGGTTCCTTGTTTCTCTACAACCCCAGTGGCCATCTTCTACGGTTATGTTAATTTATTTGCAGGAAGTCCTTGCACCATTCTTTGGTAAGCTGAGGAACCTATTCATCAAGCTTTGTAGAAGCCACAAGAAAAATCTTGAAAATAGTAATCCATGACTTCCAAGGAGAGGCAGAGGTGTGTAGAGATCCTTGAAGATATTAATCCATACACATTTGGGGAATAGTTTCCTTCTGCAAATGACTATATGTTGCCTTATGGGGAATATTAATCCATTGCTCATTATATGGAGATTACTACAAATGTATCGTCCTCATCATATTTCTTCAAAAGAGAAAAAATTTATTTTTGCCCTTTCAGACGCAAGTTTACAGATTTAGAGATGCAATTTTTTAGATCTACTTTGAGATGCAAGTTTTTGCCCATTTTCAGATCTAGAAATGCAAGTTTTCAAATCTACAAAGAAAATGATAGATGTGAAAAAACTATAAAAAAATGAAATGGAAAAAGAAGAGGGGAAATGAAATGTGAGAATGAAGTCCCATTGCAAGCCCTAGAAAAAAAATGAGAATCCTTAACATATGACAGGGGTGTTTGAGAGCTTACACGTGCTTTCGTTTCATGCAGATTCCATGTTTTTTTCAGCAGCAAGAAGCAACCATGAGCAAGCACGAACAAAAAACGCAACAGCCAGTGGAAAGGAAATAAAACGTAGCCTCCACTTAAGTTTTGATTCCTTTAATTTTAGTCGCTTTCCTACTGTTTTGATGTCAATGCTTTTAACTTCCAAACGCCCATTTTGGTGATTCTCCGGAGGAAGTTTTTAAACCGGTGGAATGAGGCTTTTCCACCGGATATAGAAGTATCCAAACAGGGCCTTAGAATTTGAGATAATGTGCTCGGTTGGTTAGGATTTAAATCCTTGCAATGATTATTTTTTTATGAGTGTTTCGTTGAACTCATTAGAACTAAGACAAATTCTAATTTTAATTATGATGGCCAAACACAACTTAAGAGGATGTTTGGATAGTAAAACTCGGGCAAAACATGTTTAATTTCTGCCAAACATCTCTTATGATAAGAATTTTAAAGTTTCCATCATGTGACATACCAAAAAAAATTGGAAGTTCTTGCTTTGTTTTTTTACTTTTTAAATTTTAATTATTTATTAATTAATATATTATTATTCAACTTATAAACCAAATTATTCAATTGTATTATTTCTAATTTTAAAATATTTACTTATAACATTTAAAAAATATTTTATTAATTACTTAAAATATTTTGCTTATTATTATAGCATAATAAATTAAAAAACATTCTTATTAATTAACTCAATTGATGTAAACATTATATTAATTATATTTATTGTATTATAATATTAATTAAATAAAATTAACGTAAGATCTTATGTATAACATTATATTTATTATAATATATTTTTATTAATTAAAACGTTCAATTTCTTTAAGAAAATAATATATTATATTTGGTTCTTAAGATTTACGTAAAATTTAAATAATAAATACATATAATATTTTTATTTACTATAATTTTATACCTCATAAAATAATAAAGTATATCCTTAGTTCTTGCTTTTTATTCAAATTTCTACTAAAATTTATCTATCAAATCAACTTTTTAAATTTTCATCATTACATTCTTCATCAAAACACCTACTAATTTTTTTTTTCATTTAATCGATTAGTTCTCATAAATTAAATGACAGCTTAAAATTTTCATCCAAACACAGTATAAAGGAACAAGTATGAATGACTACAAAGGCAAAAGAACTTTATGTTTGAGAGTTGGGATTAGGGCACCCGACCTTGTTCGGGACGGGGCACACTCTTTCAACCCCGACCCCGCATCCTCGGTGCGGGGGGAGGGGGAGGGGGGGGGGGCGATTTAATCTCTCGTCATGATCCTCGAAGTATGCAAAAACTAATTCACCTCTTTGTGTGTTGAGCTTGAAGTTCAAGCATTCAATATATATCTCATTTGTCAATCATTTGTCAAACAAAAAATAGCACCACCATGTACAAAGATGGCCGTACACAAAGGGATGCGGCCCTTCTCCTGTGTTTGGAGGCCGTTGTCGAAAGCATGGAGCGAGCTCCTCCTATGTTCGATCATCACGCGTTCGACCGTAGATGGCGAGTGGCGACGAACGTGGAAGTCACCCTCTAACACACGAGTTCCAAGGTCATTGACGAGAGCGCCGTCTTCTTATACCGAGCACTGTCATTGTCCTCCTCAAGCGAGCGTCGTCACCTGCAAAGGGGTGGAGCTCCTCCTGTGTCCAGCCATCGTGCGCCTCCGGCGCCCATCGTGGAGTTCGAAAGTTGCTGCCACGAGCTCCACCCTTTTCTAGCGAGCATTGTCATCGTCTTCCTCGATCGAGAGCCGTTGCATCTGCTCTCCTCAAGCGAGCGCCATCATCGCTGCCCTCCTCCAGTGTCATGGACGAGATTATCGGTGTCATGGTGGAAGGGATCAACCATCAACAGGTGGAAGAAAAATGGAAGGGATGGAAGGTAGAATAAAAAGATAATGGTGGAATAAGGACCAAGAGTCAAAGAGAGTAGTTAAGGACTTAAGATTTTTGTTATATATTTTACGGTGGACGATGGAGATTTAAAATGTTCAATTTGAATAATATATATATATAATTGGGATGCAAAGTTTCAGGGACCCCATCAGGCGGGGGTAATGGTCTCCGTCCCGATCATCGAAAGAACGTTCAGAGGTAATTTGTAACACCCCCAAAATTCGGTCCCAATTTTAAGTTGTCGAATCCTAGGCGACGTCATATTTTACATGATCTAATTACATAAAACTTTGCAATGGAAACATAATATAATAAATATAAAATAATAATATCATAATCAGCGGGAGACTTCTCAATACATAAAATTCCAAGATAATAAATTGGCCCATGGGCGTAATAAGCTCTATCGTATACTCAATAAAGAGTTCATCATACATAACTGAGTTCATACGAAAGCACATGACTCAAAGACCCATAGGCCGTACGTGCTTGACTCTTGTAAGAGTTCCATCATCAGGACATAATATAAGTAAAATGACTTGGGTCGTAGCCCGACTCATTCATGTGCAATGTTTCCATCACGAGGCTCTCGCCGTCGAACCTAAGTCTCCTCCGTACCTGCACGGATCCATGGGGTGCAGGAAATTTCTCCCGTTAGAACATGTTAAGGCCTATGCATGCTATGATATTATAACGTTATTTCTATATGTCATGACATATGCATTGCATCATAAAGAAAACATAAAGCAAGTGCATGCTATAAGCTATTATGCACATTATATGGCATATGAACATTTCATCATGACAATATAAGATAAGCACGTATCATCATAATCATCATCATAATCATTAGGTCAAGCATATCATAACTTATCATCATACTTATCATTATGCTAATGCATATTGTCTTACTTTACTTTGTCATCTTTATTCGTATCATGATATGATGTGACAAGTGGACATTCATGTTGCATCCTCATAAGTGCATATTTCTTCATACTTCTTTATCATCTTTAACTTTATGTCCCAAGTCATTCATTATTCATCTTCTCGTCTTTCATCTTTGTTTAGATACTTTTTTATCTTGTTGATTCGAAAGACCATGTTGAATTCATGGAAAATGACTAACTAGGCCAAGATTGGATTCGTGGGTAGTCAATAGAGACGCCACACTCGAGGGTGGAACTCATCTCATAGTTCCGCGTAGGCCCAATTGAGACGTCACACTCAAGGGTGGAACTCGCCTCAACTTATAGAAATGTCACACTCAAGAGTGGAACTCGTTTCCCTCGGAACTGTCGCCACTTAGGGGTGGAACTCATTTTTCCTCCTCGATTACAACAAGATACCTTCACGTTAATCCGTCTTTTAATTGCTTTCATCAATACATAATTTAATACATGTTGTATGTTTTAATCCTAATTAAAATCATACATACTTCAAATCATGCTAAGTGTGGACATTCAATCATGACCAATCATCAGCTCAGAACTGACGATCGTTTTACTTTCGATCGACCGTTGGACGAGGTATCGGTCAACCGATAGAATTTCGATCAATCGATAGAATTTCGATCGACCGTTATCAGGCTTTCGAATGATCGAAACTGTGTGTCAGGTCTACTCTCTAAATTGGGCGACCGTTGGGGTATCGGTCGACCGTTATCAGGTCTTCGGACGATCGAAACTATGTGTTTGATCGACCAGTAAACACAGTGAGCAATGACTACTCTAAATAGACGATCGTCAATATATCGATCAAACGTTCTAGGACCTTCGAATAATCGAAATTGGACGTTTGGTCGACCATTAATGACAAAATGCAATGACCCTTCCAAATCGAACGACCGTTGCTATATTGATCGACCGTTGGACGGAGTTCGAGACCGATTTGTCTCTAGAACGATCGACCAATAATGTATCGATCATCCGTTATGAGATGACAGACACACGATTTTTACATTCCTCCTTCTCAATCATGCATATCTTGACATGTTGGGTACGTAATGATTTTCCAAACATCATATGAAACATTCTTAGCATTCTAATAATGAAGTAAATGGTGAATTCACATGAGGATAACAAACATGCTAATCACAATCATGAAGGTACATGAGCATTGGACTAATTCCTTTTTGAGCTAACATAAGAAGCAATAAACATTCTATATCTAAACATGATTAGCAATAGAACAATAGGCTTGATAAACATGAAGCACGTTATATTCTACTCATGGTTAGCAATAGCATAATACTTAATGAATATGAATTTTTAATGCACATTTCCTAACCCTTATGCTTAAGAACAAAGGGTTTGTTCTTCATGCCTTAATCCATACATTCAAACATCATTAGGAGGAGGAGGAGGGGGAGGGGGGGGGGGGGGGGGGGGGGGGGGGGTTTATGAAGGTTTAGATTCCCTCAAACATACATTGTTTAGCAAGCCCTAATCCTTAGTTTCTTTTTCTATTTTCTTTCCTTCTTCCTCCAGCTTCTTGCACTAACTCCCTTCCTCTTGTTTCCCCCTAGTTCGGCTGCCACAATGGAGGGAGAGGTGAGGTGTTGGCGAAATGGAGGGAGGTGAGTTGAGATACTTACTATAGCTTAATAGAAAGGTGAATTTCGATCGACCGCTGGACGAGGTATCGATCGATCGGTAGAATTTTGATCGACCGTTATCAAGCTTTTGAATGATCAAAACTGTGTGTCAGGTCGACCGTTAATCACGGAGAGCCACGACTCTCTAAATTGGGCGACCGTTGGGGTATCAATCGATCGTTATCAGGTATTCGGACGATCGAAACTATGTGTTTGATCGACCACTAAACACAATGAGCAATGACTAGTCTAACTAGACGATCATCAATATATCGATCGAACGTTCTAGGACCTTCGAATAATCAAAACGGGACGTTTGGTCGACCATTAATGATAAAATGCAACGACCCTTCCAAATCAAATGACCGTTGCTGTATTGATCGACCGTTGGATGGAGTTCGAGACCGATTTGTCTCTAGAACGATCGACCAATAATGTATCGATCGCCCGTTATGAGATGACAGACACACGATTTTTACATTCCTCCTTCTCAATCATGCATATCTTGACATGTTGGGTACATAATGGTTTTCCAAACATCATATGAAACATTCTTAGCATTCTAATAATGAAGTAAATGGTGAATTCACATGAGGATAATAAACATGTTTATCACAATCATGAAGGTACATGAGCATTGGACTAATTCCTTTTTGAGCTAACATAAGAAGCAATAAATATTCTATATCTAAACATGATTAGCAATAGAACAATAGGCTTGATAAACATGAAGCACATTATATTCTACTCATGATTAGCAATAGCATAATACTTAATGAATATGAATTTTTAATGCACATTTCCTAACCCTTATGCTTAAGAATAAAGGGTTTATTCTTCATGCATTAATCTATACATTCAAACATCATTAGGAGAAAGAGGAGGGGGAGGGGGGGATTTTAGAAAGGTTTAGATTCCCTCAAACATACATTATTTAGCAAGCCCTAATCCTTAATTTCTTTCTCTTTTTTTCCTTCTTCCTCTAGCTTCTTGCACTAACTCCCTTCCTCTTGTTTCCCCCTAGTTCGGCGGCCGCAATGGAGGGAGAGGTGAGATGTTGGCCAAATGGAGGGAGGTGAGTTGAGATACTTACTATAGCTTAATGGAAAGGTGATTAAGAGAGATAGAACAATGATTGCTGTAGCTCCTTGGCCCTCCTTGCTGTCGACAGAGAGAAAAGAGAGTGGAATGGTTTGGAGTGGATGACTGTAGCTACAATGGAGGTTTCGGGGATAACTTTCGGCTGGTAAAGAGAATTGAGGAGAGAGATGAAGTGAGGTGGCATGAGTTAGGTGAAAAGCAAAATTGCTTTTAACTTAGGGCATAGCTTAAGAGATGTGGACTTCATGGGCTGGTGCGTGTGGGCTTCTTCTTGCTTTTTTTTTAAATTTCTTTAGGATGTTACACAATTTACCTCCATCCCTGATTCTACGAAAAAATTTATTCGAATTCCAGGCCACAGACCGTAGGAGCGAAGGATATTATTATTCCTAATTAAGATTTATATTGATGGCATTAAACTGAAGTATGAAGTTAAGAGAGTCTGTATCAAACATTGTCATCCAATATCATGTCAAGTTCTAGAAAAGACGATTTGCTATTAACTTATCATATAAGGACTATAAAGGAAAAATGTTCAAATGATATCGAAACTTTCAATAGCCCTAAGATAATCACAAATGTGTACTTCAAGTCTTCAACTATGAGCTGCAATGATTTCAAGTCGCGATGTGGAATGAAAAAAAACTTAAAATGTGTTAATTATTTTCACAAATTTAATCATTTATATAATGAGAAAGATTGACTTTTTTATAATGATTTTTTCCGATTCCATGTATTCGTCAATTCGGTACAAGCTGATTGGATTGGATTTACCAAATATAATCGACATTAGAAGTAGATAAATCGATAAAGCTGATCCGTATATATTCTCTCTTGTTCCTTCATATTTTTTTATATAACAACATTCACGTCCTAATTATAAAAATATATAAAAACGTGAGGAATGAGATCGAACTAGTTGTGTAACATTACGGCTTCTAATTAAATAAAATAAAATAAAAGAATTTGAAACGAGCGGGCGGCAGGGGAGGCGTCGCCTCCCCTGGCCTCCCGCCGCTTCACCTCCGGCCGACCAAGGGCCGACCGGGGCATATAAGAGGAGGGGGGAGGGCTGCACTACGCCCTCTTGGAACCCCCAACTCTCTCTCTCTCCCTCTCGTTCGTTCTTCTCGGCGACCGGCGATCGCGACACTCGACCGAGCGATAGAACAGAGCAACGACCGACGATCCCATCGACGCGCGCACCCTTGACCAATCCACGAGCACGAATATTCCTCGATGTGCGCGTGGAAGAGGCGAACCTTCCTCGCCAATCAGGAACGTCCGACGATCGACGGACGACGAGAATCGACCCGTGAGCCCAATCGAACAGAAAATAAGGTACCTTAGCGTTTTAATCCCATAGACGAAGAGATATTGATCTATTGTTGCCCATAAATATATTATAGTGATCATAGATGTCATAGAATCATTTTTCATGTTGTAACTTAGTCGATTCGGCGATCGGATCATCGTCGGAAATCCAGAAACTTTTCGACGAAATCCTGTTCATCGAGTACCCGGCCCGAGTTACTCCCAACTCGGCCCGGGTCCTGTTCAATCGCAGTCCGGGCTCGATAGACCCGGACCGAGCCAGAGCTTTGACGTATCCTCGAAGTCACGACTCCAGAACCCGGCCCGGGTTCTATCACTCTCGGACCGGGCTGTCTCGCCGACGACGTCGCGAGTGTTTGGCCGAAAGTCCAACCGACGACGAAGAAGACGATTGGCCGTGTTCAGAACCCAGCCCGACCCCAACTCGGATCGGGTCAGGTTAATTATCCCCCGACAGAGACTCGGCCCGAGTTCATCGTAACCCAGCCCGGGTTCTATCGGCTAGAAACTCGACCCTTTACGTTGGTTTGAATCATTCGAAAGCTGGGTCCCCTTTTTTATCAGAATAATGTAAAACCTTGTCTAAGACTTATCAAATATTATTAAAGCAAAGTAAAGTAAAGATAAAGATAAAGATGTGGGATTACTATGTGCCGCTCCCAGAAAATAAAGTAGAGATCAGAGATTAAAGCAGAGAAGGGGTAAGTATTTAGCTGAGGGAACAACGACACTACTGTCTTAAATGACCACTATTCCTAAGATTTCAGGTCTTCTTCCACATGTATCTCGAATGAAGGATGATGCTAAAGGACATCCCTCTTTCCTTAAAGATTAAAGTATTATGTCAGATGAATAGGTAGCTAGCTGAGGAGACAGTGAATCTACAGGTCTATTAACCGACCACCATTCCTGAATTGTAGGAATTCTTCCCCCTACTTTCCGAACTGGGTGAGGTAGTAACACCCACCCATTTTCCCTTTTTGGGCTTTTTGGCATCAGAAAATCAGAGAGGCACCTCTGGCTTCCCAACCTAATAAAGACGAGCTCGCATAGGATAACCAACCCTAAGGATATTCTAGTAATGTAAAAGACGTAGTACAACTCACAATAAAAGCAATGTAAAGTAAAGCAAAGTATTGCAAAGTAAAGCAGTGATATTGTAAAGTAAAGTATTGCACAGTATAGTAAAGACATTGTAAAACAAAGTCAGAGTAAAGCAAAGATAGAGTATTGTTATAGTAAAGAACATAGTATTGATATGAATAACGATTTATACATTGATTTCGTGATCATCTTTGATCCTTATCTCACCGTCTATTGCTATTGTACTGGGCATCGTTGCTCATGAGTATTTTATTCTCCTGCATTGGAATTTTGCAGGTGAGAATGTCAACTGAGGAAGTATTGGAGAACGCAGAGCTTGGAGAATGCTGCATATGACTGATCTGTCTACTCCGAGCTTTTCATTGCATTTCTGTTTAATGCATACCTTGTTCAGAACTATTATGTTTTACTTCCGCTCATAGAACATCAGACAAGTCTTATCATGAACTTCCGCATATTTTCTATTATATGAGTCGTTATGAGCTTCCGCATTTAAGTCATCCATCATGACATTTCGACTACTCTTTCGTATTTAAAGTCTCCTATTATGTTTATTGTTATTTTATTAGCGTTACATAAGTAATTTTGTTGAATGGTCAATGTCAGTAGAGCAATAAATAGTGTAGCGTCCCTAGGATCAAACTGATCGCCTACGTGGCGGGAGGTGCGATTTCGGGGGTGTTGCAAGTTGCATGTCGAATCAGTTTTTTTTTATTCTTTATACTTTTTGAATTCAATGGCTCGTTAAGGTTGAAAATTTTGAGTGATAATTTAGGACGAGAAAGATGGCGCACGCACACAAACGCATTATTTATTATTTCCAGCTGAATTACGTGTTAAATCTCATTAGGATATTATTAAATGTTTTTTTTAAATCATTCATACATCAAACTATTTTTAGACACTCTAAGTCCCATAAATTAAAACACTTACTAATATGTAAGTAATTTTATTTGAATCACAAATAAAACATTCTTCAAAATTTTATTTCCAAGGTCCCGTCCCTTGACTCCTTGCATCATAAAACCATCGACTCTAGCGAGACTCTCATTATGTGAGTATTTTTGTTCTAAAAAAGGTATTTTTAATTGGGGAATGCATTAACAATAATTAAAAAAATAAGCTTTTAGCTATAGTATGATTAAAGACATCATAACCCTCAAAATTTTACTTTACTGTCTAACTTGTTTTTATTTAAATTCATAAAATAAACGTGCAAAAAACTTTGAAGCAGACTAATGTATCTTCGGTATCTTTTGCTTTGGTGGAGTGTTGAACATATCTCAATAAATATTATTAATTAATGATTCAAATAATATGAGGAACGGAGTCAGAAAAAAAAAAAGGAGGGAAAGGGGCGACATATATTATAAAGTAATAAATTAAAATTTAATTATTTTAGTTTAATAAATAAAAAAGATAAATAAAATAATATCTAAATTTGTGAAAATTTGTTTTCTATGAGTGGAATTAATCCCTCGACTTTTCAACTCACGAAAGATGACACTTCCCACCAAATTAATATTAATTATTTTATGTTTGAAGGGCCGATATATATAATATAACTTTATAATATTAAATATATAAAATAGTATATCCTCAAAATATTATGGGATCAAGACAAATTTAGTTACACGTGATCACACTTGTTAATAAGTAAATCAACGATTGAAATACACTTAATATTTCTTCCAATAGTAAGTTTTTTTATTGCAAAAATTGTTAATTAGAAATAGGACGAGAAGGAAGCCCTTAATTGATCGGTGAGTTAGGAAGAAAGACGTCGTTGAGATGGGATGTGTCGTAGACAACTTAGATTCATGCCAATAACGTGTTAATAGCCCGTGGCAATGCAAATACATTTGCCTTACGTAACATAAAATAGAAACAAAAATTATAAATATGAGAATGAGACATTGCAAAAGTTTATACCTATCTTTTCCCCCTCTCAATTCGTACCTGTAACAAGATTTCACGAAATATAAAAATATATGTATGATATAAAAAAAACATTACTAAATTAGTTATGCTATCAGTCACTATAAAAAGCTTAACCCGATAGAATTAAACCTAAGGAATTTTTTTCCATAAAAAGAAAAGGCTCGGTGATATTATATTAATTTAATTAGTTGTTCTATGGATTGTTCTAATTAAAAACTTAAACGGGCAAGAAAAGCAATATATTTTATAATCTTATAATGTAATCAC
Organism: Pontederia crassipes; assembly: GCA_030549335.1. NCBI lineage: Eukaryota > Viridiplantae > Streptophyta > Magnoliopsida > Commelinales > Pontederiaceae > Pontederia > Pontederia crassipes. The sequence continues at coordinate 60,136,698 of CM060196.1, read as the reverse complement.
AATATTGTAAATTATCCACTCGATCTTCGCACGAAAAACCAAGTCATCTACTCATCCGCTTTTACTATGAAAAAAAAATAAAAATTTGAATGCCTAATGCAGAATTGGTCAAGTTCCACCTGTGAAGGGCCATTAACTTTCGGATATGTGAGAGAATTATAAGAATGCTCCACTAATTAACTATCTAATCTCATACCTGGCTTTTGGTGGATGATACGACATATTGAATAATAAAGCAATCACGCCTATTTCCCAACAAATAAAATTTTGTAACCATAACCTACGCTAATTTGCATGCACAAAGCATAATTCTGTTTGTTTTTTTCCTTCAAGATCATCTCATGAAATATTTAAATTTTATTTGCAATTAATATCCATATCACTATTTCCTTTTTGAGAAATTTACATTTAAATCAATACATTAATTAATAATACATCTAATGTTGGTAGGGGTGTTCACCGGGTCGGTTCAACCCGGTGAACCCGAGTACCCGACCCGGCCCGAACCCTTTTGGGCCGGGTCGGGTTAGGTCCGGGTTGGATTTTTCCAACCCGATTTGACCCGACCCGACCCATCAACCCGATTTTTTTATTTTTTTGAATTTGAAAGATTTTTTATTCAATTTAAGTAGTGTATACCATCTAAAATAAAAAAATATAATAACATATTTTAAATAGAGAATAATATGTAGATATTTAAAACAATATTTTTTATGCCTAAAAATACTTTATTTTATATTTAAAGTAATTTAGTAATTGCTTTTTTGTATTAAAAATTAAAAAGAAAAATAAAAAAAAGAAAAGGGGTGGTCGGGTAACCCGACCACCCGACCCGACCCAACCCAGCCCGGGCCGGGTTGGGTTGGGTCGGGTCCTTTGATAAAAAAATTTGAAACCCGACCCAACCTGGCCGAGTTTGGTCGGGCCGGGTTGGGTCGGATTTGGTCACGGGTCGGGTCAAACCCAACCCGTGAACACCCCTAAATGTTGGTAATTACAATATCACACAACTACCGTTTTAAATAAAGAAAATATATTTACTTTAGTTGATCATGCAGTACTATCATATTTACTAGAGGCAAGATTATGGCTGAGCAAATTCGGAATCGAGTCTGGGTCTCGACGGACTCGGTCCCGACCCGAATTATGTCAGGTAAAAAAATTTTTGATCCGGTGCCGGATCCAATTTCGAGTCAGACCCGGTAATCCGAGAAAATCATCGAATTTGCGGCCGGGGATGAATAGTGTGGCTAGACCGGCGACTGACGGCCGGATCGGCTCACTTGGGGTCGATCCGGCGCCAAGCGCTCGGATCGGCCGCAGCGCTCGGAAAACTAGGTAAAAAACTCGATCGGCCGCACCGACTTGAAAAATCGGGTAAAAAACTCGGCCCGAGTAAGATACGGACCGGAATCGGATCTAACGGGTGAAAAACCTATCGAGTTTCGGATCAGGACCGGGTCTGCAAATACCCGATCCGACCCGATCAGACCTAACCCAATTTAATAAGTGCAAATGAATGTAATTTTGCAAAAAAAATAAACTATATATGTATATATTATAATGTTATATATATATTATAATGTTTATTCTGAATATATATTTTAGTGGGAGCCGACACATATGGCCTTGTATTATTATCCTTGACATCACTTATTTGTGTTTTTTTTTTCTAATTTGAGGCTAATAAATTTAAAATTTAAATCATATAACAATTATCTATTAACCACATATTTAAATCATTTCATGGTGGGCGGTGGGGTGTTCATCCACTTTCTGCCCTACTATTATTTTTTTTTCTCAGTGAAATACTCAGCGTTCTTTTTCTTTTATTTTTCTTATTTTATTGCACCTTTTTTTTGTCTTATTTTATTCACCATCTACGTGATATTAATTATTTCACATGATTGTCTGAGCACTCGATGTCACTGTACATTTTTGTTTTTGTTTTTTTTCTCACCGCATCAATTAATTTAGTGCCCAATGATAAGAAAAGAAATCACTTGGAATAATGGAATCATATGGTATATGCTCCCATACCACAAATTATATTGACACAAAAAATAAGAAAAGATTGTTCGGTGTCAACAAATTCTTGAGATTTCAGTTTCCAATTTACTTTTCTAATTTGTCGTAGCATTTATGCGATATAATAACCATATAAATAATCGCCTCAAAGTGAATAACTTTAGAAATTTGAATTCCAAATTGCCCCAAATTGAGTTCTGACCATCGAACTGAAGAATAATAATTATGGGGCCTTGTTTCCTTTTATAAAGATTGAATATTCGAATTTTAAGCTGAACATAGTTACTTTCTAATTTTTGACAGGGTTATTTCTTAAACCTCCATAAAATATAACGATTTTTCGTATTTAATTTCGAAATATTAACTTATTGTATGACGTCCTAAATTTTATTAGGATTTTAACTTTAAGACTCATTTTGGCTTAGGTAATATAAAATATTTAATAAATTAAAATACTGATAAGCAATTTAATAATTGAAACTGATTTAAAAAAAATAGTTACATATTTGATAATAAAAAAAATTAAAAGTCATTGTTTTAATCAAATGCACTTTCATGTCAAACCAATTTTTAGGCAGTGCACATATAAAAAGAAAAGTTTATTTATGAACGTAGAAAAAACTAAGCCGAGGTAACACGCATGCACATGACGAAATTCCACGTGGAAATTAAATTAAATAATCAAATAAGAGGGAAAGTTAAATTAAATCTCACGAGGAAATTCCAAGCGGTAACTGTAGAGTTAAATTAGTGAGAAATAACATTTTTTGTTTTTAAAAAGGCGTTATTATAAAGGACACCATTTATTTATACTATGCTAATAACATTCTTTATAAAAAATAATAATAAATAATCAAATTTGTCTATCTATATCCAAGAAAATCTAAGGAGTTAGTAGGGGGTCTAATTTAATTAATTTCGAAAATTAGAAAGTATTTCTGAAAATATAAAAATCAGCAAATTTTTCGTTTTTTTTTGAAGTCATCTGACTGATTTGTCACTTGAACGCGAATTTCTTATTGATCAAATTGATAATTCTAAAAATTAAACTCGTACTTTACTCTTTTTTCTTTAAAATTTATTTTACGGACAGGCAAGAGTTTTTAACAAGTAAAAAGGAAAAGAAAAAAAAAGAACAAATCGCCTATAAAAGGCAAAAAGAGAGTGGTACTGTTTATTCAATTCGTTTGTTCTCTCTCTCTCTCTCTCTCTCTCTCTCTCTCTCTCTCTCTCCTCTGTATCTCGCCACCGAGAGGGGAGTCGGAGATGGCGGAGGAGCGGTGCTGCACGGCGGGGTTCTGGGGGTACCTCATGATCTGCGTCGGCCTCGTCTCCTTCGCCGGCCTCATGTCCGGCCTCACCCTCGGCCTCATGTCCCTCAGCCTCGTCGACCTCGAGGTCCTCATCAAGGCCGGACAGCCCAAGGACCGCCTTCACGCCGGTAATCCCCGCCAGCACGCTCCTCCTCCCCCTCTTCTTACTTCGTCTCCCTCTCTCTCTCTCCCCTCTGTCTTCTCTGACCCGCGTCTTCGTCACGCAGGCAAGATTCTGCCCGTTGTCAAGAATCAGCACCTGCTCCTCTGCACGCTGCTCATCGGCAACTCCTTGGCCATGGAGGTGCTTATTCCCTTGCTCCTTTGGGCCGATCCTTCCAACTGTAGCTCGATTTGAGCTTACTTTGGCTTACTCCATGCACTGCTTTGTCCTTGAACCTGTAGGCGCTGCCGATATTTCTTGACGCGTTGGTTCCGGCGTGGGGCGCCATTCTGATCTCCGTCACGCTTATACTGACTTTTGGAGAGGTGTGAGATTGGATCGCTTGCTTGCTTGGCTCCCATCTTGTTTCAGGATTTTGATTTAGAATTTTAAGGCTTTGTGTTTTTTTTTGGGGCTGTAGATTATACCTCAAGCTGTATGCACACGTTATGGACTGAGTGTAGGAGCAAAGACGGCTCCGATCGTTCGCGTGCTTCTCTTAATATTCTTCCCTGTGGCTTACCCCATCAGTAAGGTACAGTAAGGTATTCTGTTTCAATTGTTAATTGTTTCGTTTCCATTGGGCAATTCAGATTTATGGCCTTGGCGTCGAATTTCTAATTGGAATATGCATTTTATCTGTGCCGAGATTTATGACCTTTTGATAAAATCATGATGCGTCTAGATCGAATTGCATACATTGGAACAAGATTTGCAGATCCAGTTGTTCTTAATAGAAGAGTTGATATGTTTCCAATTTGATTGGACGTCTTAGCTCAGTTACCCTAGCTTTAGCATGGCTACTTAGTTGCCTTCAGCTAGTTTTATTCGGGAGATGACGTGTTTAGTGAAAATCCAAAATAGGAAGTGCAATATATTTACGGTATGTAAGAGTTTGATAGTTCCCAAAATTTAAAGATACTACACCAGGAAGTCAGGAACTTCGGATGTCCTCATGAGAGAGATGGACACCTGTTTTTCATGTGATATTTATTTTGTTTAGCTAAATGGCTGATTAATAAAGTTATATTTCTCTAACCAGTCAAGCAGAAAAACCACTGTTATTATTAGCTAGCCTCCACTTGAACCTTTTTAAAATAAATACTTTCCCAATATACATATCTCTTGCCGTATTGCACAGATTTTATTCTGACAATTCTCTTTTCATCTTGTTTCATTGACTTTGTGCTTTTTTGTACCTTATGCTGCTCTGGGCAGTTGCTGGATTGGGTACTTGGAAAGGGGCATGTTGCACTTATGAGAAGAGCTGAGTTGAAGACACTGGTTGACATGCATGGAAATGAGGTTAGATCACAGTTACTAAGTTCAACAACAACAACAACAACAACAACAACAAAGCCTTATCCCACTAGGTGGGGTCGGCTACATGAATCATACGACGAATTCGTTGATCCATGTTCATAAGATTCGACAGGATTTTATGCTGGCTGTCGGAGCCTAACACAACCCTCCTTCTTTATCCGGGCTTGGGACCGGCTATAAAATATAGGCGGAGTTACAGTTACTAAGTTCCTTCAAGTAAAATACAATGAGCAGTCGTAGTAGTACCAAGCTTCACAAGCTAGATGTATCCTTCTATTTATTTATTTATTTTTGAGGATTATATCCTCGTATATTTGAGTGTATGCATGATGCTCACAAAAAGTTCAAGGACCTCCAGTTCAAAGATATTTCCAGTATGTAGCAAAAGCTCAAAATGAAGGTCAAGGACATCCCAGCCTTGTCTGCATACTACTAGAAGTATTTTGTATTAAAAACTCATGGGACTTAATGGGTACATAAGAAACACAAGGATAACATAGGATAATGTGGAGAATTCTTCTGAAGTCTATTTTGTGTGAACATAACAAGGGAGACTTCTATTTTCCCTGATGGTTAGTGATGGCATTTTTCTGTAAGTCCTTGTTGCCTATGAGTCTGTGACAATATTTATACATATTTATGTCGATTAGATCGAAATTTTGTAATTTTTAACCGGATGAGGCACTACATCGACTGCTCCGGATACTAAATTACTTTTATTTCTGAAGAAATTTCTGATGTAAATTAGTTATATTTTCCATATCTGTAGGCAGGGAAGGGTGGAGAGTTGACTCACGATGAAACTACTATTATTGCTGGAGCTCTGGAGTTAACCCAAAAAAGTGCAGAAGATGCAATGACAAAGATATCAGAGACATTTTCACTTGATATTAACTCTAAACTTGACATGTATGTTATTTATTTGATTAATTCTTTTTGCCCATATCAAAATTTTGATGTTTAAAATCTCTCTTGCCAGGTACACCATGAATTTGATTATGACGAAAGGGCATAGTCGTGTACCAATCTACTCGGGTAGCCCCACAAACATTATTGGTCTTATTTTGGTTAGTAATAGAGAAACCTTGACATCAGTTTGATGATTGGAGTTACTACATGTTCATAGCATCTTCTGTTGAGATATTGTATTTTATAGAAGTCATGCAAACAATATTCATGTGTATAACTCCTATTTGATTCAATGAGGTTTAGAAGGAAATATCTCAAATTCTAGATGTGTAATGACAGTAGCTTAGTGTGTTTATATTATTAGGATACTTCCTTGAATATGGCTTATCTATCATGAATAGAATGGATATGTTCTGCTAGTTTTTCTTTTGATTTACATGGTAAAGCTAGAGAAGGAATACCAGTTCGCACAGAACTTAGTTAGGTCTTAGATTTTTATTTTTTTTATCTTTGAGGTTGATAAATCATATTACTCGTCTCTTTTGATTGCTTGTTGCATCCGTCTGCTTCATTTAGTTCTTGAAGTGGATATATAGACATATGTAGCCCCAGCTGAATCCAGATTTGATTGATGATTGGTATTTACAGATAGCCAGATAATTTAGCTTATTTGCTTCCTAGTGCCTGTTTAACTGTAGTCGTTCAAAAGCCCAATAATATAGAAAACTACAACCTGTTATCACAAAAGATCTGGACTATGTCTTTAACAACAACAACAACAGCAAAGCCTTATCCCACTAGGTGGGGTCGGCTACATGGATCATACGACGCCATTCCGCTCTATTAGTAACCAAACCTTTCGGTATATTATTCACCAATAGATCTTGCTCTATTAGTTCGCCAAGTGTTCGCCTTGACCTCCCTCTCCCTCTTTTAATCGGACTCCAGATTATTTGATCTACTCTTCTTACTGGCGCATCTAATGGTCTTCTCTGAACATGACCAAACTATCTCAAACGATTCTCTACCATTTTCTCACTAATAGAAGCCACTCCGACTCGTTCACGTATATGTCCTAATCTTATCTAATCTTGTATGACCACACATCCATCTCAACATCCTCATTTCGGCTACCCCCCACTTTACGTTCACGTTGTCCCTTCATAGCCCAACATTCACTACCATATAACACTGCCGGTCTTATAGCAGTACGATAGAATTTTCCTTTAACTTTATTGGGTACTTTTCTATCACAAAGAACTCCAGTGGCTTTCCTCCACTTACACCAACCAGCTTGAATTCTATGATTAACATCGTCATCAATCTCACCATCTTGTCTTACAATTGATGGACTATGTCTTTAACACATAAATAAAATACAAATCTGACTATGGCCTAACTAGATACTGCATCACCACTGGGTGAATAGAAAAGAGAATAACTGCAGAAGCTGTTGATGAAATACAAACCTGACTAAGGCCTAACTATATTCTGTATCGCCACTGGAGGAGTAGAAAAGAGAATAACTGCAGAAAGCCAGAAACTCTGGAACACTCTTTTTTTTATTCACCATAATGCTTTACGCGTTCGACATGTTTTTAATAGCTTCTGCTAATATAACAAAACATGATTACATAAATTGCTATTTTTTCAATTCCGCTTCATGGTATCTTGACTGAAAAAATTCATATTATTCTACTAAAAATATAATATTGATTTCAGGTTAAGAATCTGATAACTTTCCGACCCGAAGATGAGGTGGCAATCAGAAATGTCACTATCAGAAGAATTCCTAGGTACTGTCTAATCTTTGAAGATAGGTATTTTGTGTGTGCATGTGCATCAAGAGATAGAAACCAACTGATTGCATGCAACATTTTGCTTTCTGATGGTAAGTTCTAGGTGTGATTGTGTGAAAATTAAGTCTGATGAAGAGAGCTACAAGGAACAAATATAGGTTGATTACTAACACAATGTGCGAGTCCAAACTAGAACAAATACTTTCCATGAGCTCATTACAAGTTTTTTTTGTACATATGCTGGTTCTGTTCTGGATATTTCGAATGCTTCTATGATAGATATTCTCAAAATGACTCCAGGGTCTATGGTGATCTTCCTCTCTATGATATACTTAATGAGTTCCAGAAAGGCCACAGCCACATGGCGGTGGTTGTTAAACGTGTAAAAGACAGTGGCATGCCAACAGAGAATAGCAAGAACAGTATGTTAGAAAACAAAATAAACCAGACTCCAAGGCAAAGTCAGCAGGATGTCGCTCCTGGTATAACTTTTGACTTCATCTTACTTTCGTAATATCAAATGTTTTTTCAGTTAAATTTGTGAGTTTAGATTGGTATATCTTTGCCGTGATCAAACTTCTTGCACAAAGAGACAAGCATGCAATTTGGATATTTCAAGGTAGTACTTCCTTATTTCCAGGTGATGAATCTCAGTCAGTCATGGTTGAGCAGCTGGGTAGCTTTACAACTGCGTCATCCGTGAACATTAATATTCATGGAACTCAAAGCCCTATGAAAAGAAACAAGGAGAAACAGGGAGATACACGATCACCATTAAAGAAGTCAGAGCGAGTTCGACATGATAATATTCTTGATGTTAATTCAGATTCCCTACCAAGTTATTCTTTAGATGAAGAAGTTGTTGGGATTATAACAATGGAAGACGTTATGGAGGAATTACTACAGGTTGATTCTCTTAAGTGACAGTGTTTCTCAAACAATTTTTGAAGTAAACCTAGACATATTTCCTTTCATTGGTTATATAAGGTTCAAGTTGTTATATATGATGTCATTTGAATTTGTCTATCTTCTATGTGTACTTTTCTGAATGCATTTCATATCTGCATTAATTAGAGTATGGTTTTGCAGTTGTCCTTTTTTTGTGCTAATTACTTTTTTTGATATAATGGTTGCATCCAATGGCTGACCATTACTTGTTATTGGGTTTCAGGAAGAGATATTGGATGAGACAGATGAATATGTAGACGTCCATAACAAGTATGTAAGAAATTTCGTTAGTTCTGGTCTTTAATTTTGTCAGAATTTTTGAATGCTTGCATTTTGTAGAATCAAGATAAACATGTTGCCTCCAAGAAAATCGTCTCCCAAATCCCCTGGAACTGCAGCAATCTCACAGCTATCACGACGAACTCCAACAACATCTCCACTTTCTCCTTATTATAATACTACTATACAAAACCTACCTGCTTCTCCACTCATTCAAACTCCTGGTCCAACATCAAACATTTCAACTTCTGCTGGAAGGTCACTACCAAATTCACCTGCTGATCAATTAGGTCCTGCACCAGCATCACATCAAGTAAGTGACATTTTGAATGCTTTAGTCCTTTTTTTAATGAAATTATGCTCCTGTGCTTCACTGTTTCTTCTAGGCCAGAGTTTGCAACATCAAGATTTCAATTTTTTAACAAAAAGTGCATGTTGTTTCAATAATCATGGAAATGTTAGACATTATGCCTATGCTTTTTTTTTAAGGGAAAAAATGATGATTAGTCAGAATGTTAATCATCCAAAAATTTTTTCTTTATAAAGTTAATAATCACACATGCCTATAGATTAAAATTGGGTAAATTTTGGCAACTGTCCATCAACTGTCACTAATGCCAATTCCATTATCAAACTTCACTTTTCAATCAGGCGTTATCCAAACTTATATTGTCTTTCATATATGGTCATATTAACTGGTGATCGACAAATTTAGTTAAAATGCTGATGGGTTTCGAGCACGCACTAGTATTCTCTCTCTCATCCAAGTTTGCAATAATATAATTTTTGGCAAAGATATGACAATTATTCACTTTTTTCCAACTCGATTGTCAAAGTTTACTTTCTATTGATGATTTTATAATTGTAGGACCGTTGTTGAAATTTACATGATATCTTTTTTCCCAAACTCTGAAGAATTGTAAAGCTCCATTGTTTTTTATGTGGTTCTTATTTGTGATAAGGAAATATCACTAATATTTATGATGCACGATCTTCTGTCGCTTATTCATCGTCTATTTATATTTTGCTGCTTTCTTTGCTGTTTCATTCTGTACATTTCACATTACATTTGTCTTCACAGATGTCAGTTAAACAATATGAGACGCCTGAGAAAAATGAAGAGTAAAGGTTGATAGGCTTTATGCAGGCAAGCAAAATTTCAGAATGCTGTTATAAAGTTAGGTAACTTATACAGCAATTTCTTTATAAAAAGAACAAGATAAATACTTGTGTTTTGTATTGGAGAGAATCTACTAGCTGTTGAATTATATAAATTGGCAACAATGATTTGCATCTTTTTTCTTTAATTTTTTTATGCAGTACATAGCAGTTTTCTCTTTCTCCCTTGATGCATGTATATAAATCCGGTCCAATGTAACCACCTATCGAAATTTCACACTTATGATTTGATGGCTAAGGTGTTGGAAGATATATGCACCTACTTTTCTTTTTCTTCAAATATATACGTGCTAACGATCAAGTTTGCTGGTGCCTCTTGTGCTTGATATCGGTGTAGATACCTGTCTGTGTTTTTTGTGCGCTCGTTGACTTGTTGTGTCTAAATGAGAAAAATATCTTTCGCTTGTAGATTTTGTTGGGTAGATATATCCACCATGTACGGTCAGTTCTAGTTTAAAAGACGTGTGTGGAGTTTAACCGGCTTGAGAGTGTAATTATTTAGATGCTTATTGTGGAATCTACAATCGACAATTTAGTTGAGCAACGATAACAATTTCCATAGCATTAGTGAAATCTCAAAAAAAAAAAAAAAGGAAAAACCACTTCTTAGCTTCAAGTATGTTGAGGTAAAAGTAGACCGGCCATTCGTGAATTTTTCATATTTTCCCTGATATTACCAGAGGTCATAAAGTTAGTACGATACATAAAAAGTGATCTTACTGTCACCTTTTCAAAACTCTTACCCTTTTTCTTCGGTAGGAATGTTCAACAAAAAGGCAAAAAAAAAAAAAAAGCCATAACGAAATAAACGCTGCTTGTTTGCAAAGGAAATAAAAAAATAAAATGCAATAGATGTTCTAAACAATATCCAAATGACGAAACGACAAACTCTACTTGAAAAAAGTTTACTTTTATTAATAGTTTGAAATTAAAGACAACTACATTGCCGTTTGATTAACGGCTTGCTTATCGTCTCAAGAAATAGACCATCTGATGAGATATGAAAGCGAGATAAGTTAAGCTTCCGATGACGGAAATGAAAGTTGATATAAAATGTTTGATAGTGTCCCAATTTAGGAGCGACGGAAATAAGACGGTAAAGACAGCACAATACATACATATACATGTATATGTATGCATTTCTTCATTAGTTGCCTTGGTTTTGTGGTATTAATGACGAGGTGAATAGTCTGTAAATATAACAATTGCAAGAAAAAAATTGTTGTGTGTTTTGGATATTTATAATTTTACAACTCTATTTACTCGACTTCTGTAAGCTTTGGATGATCTCCTTTGAATATCAGCACACAATACAGTTATTATTATTATTATTATTATTATTATTATTATTATTATTATTATTATTATTATTCATTACCTTGCATAGCATTTAAATTACAATAATAACTGTGTCGTAAAATGATCAATCTTCTTGAATAATACATGTAGCATTTGACATCAACATTATGAGTTTTTTCCCCTATAAGGAGCAGGAATGTAAAATATTTGAGCAGTTCACTTTTTTTTCTTTAAAAAAAAAGTTTCGACTAATATTTATTTTAAAAAATGAGTATACTACATGCTTATATATTGTAGTATAATGCATAAAATGATAAAATCATATTTATACGATAAGTCGATATATAATGATATAAACATGATTTTGATAAACAATAACATATACAATAAGTTAATCGACTTAGAGGTACACAAGAGACGCGTAAAATATAAAGCCTGCTTAAGAAAAGTAAATCATCATTTAATTCAACTCCCGAGGTTCAGTGCAAAAGCTGCTTTGGAATTGAGTATAACAAAAAAAAAAAAATAAATAAAGGGAAGGTAATTGTTCTTCATCTTCTGGATTTTTGGCTTTGGGTCTTTATTCTTGAATGAATTTTTTTGTGTGCCGGTTCGAATATACAGAAGATCTTCGACGTTCGAGATTATTAACATCAAACTAATTTAAAGCCTTAAAAATAAAGTAGCACTACTCCAAGACTTTCTCAACTCCAATTGAGCCAAGCAACTTTGATTTATTCTCGAATGGAATTTGATACTGCTTAACCACCAAGCAATCACCTTTTTCCATTGCTGAACACTGCAAACATAACACATCGAACTCTGCATTCTTTGGATGCCAATCTCACGTACCAATTTTATCGCAGAGAGAGAGAGAGAGAGAAAGGACGTGCTTCAGAGGAATCTTTCATAAGAGCCAAGGCATCATCTGCACTGGAACACACTTGGCCTACACTTGTTGATGTTTCTTTAATCATTCTTTTTATTTTTTCTTTAACCCTTTTTATGAACTCCTTCTATATGTCTACCTGCAACAGTTGAAAGTTGCCTCATTTAACCTTTAGATGTTTAATTTACCTTTAGATGTTTAGTTTTCTCATTTGCCTTTTATCTCAGACGCCATGCAGATCATTCAATTCATGCCATGCCGAGGAGTTACAATTTTGACCCATCATCAAAATTGAAGCATTTGCATCGGAATGAGCACACTTAATTATTATTAAGATTATAAAAGTATATATAAAAAATATTTTTTTGGATGATTTCGACTTTTAAAATAGTTGGATAAACAAATGTAGCACATTTGTTTTCACAATTATGACTAGAGTGAGATTTTAATTCAAAGTTTTTTTATTTCATACTCAACAATTCAACATCCAGATCCCCTGCTACTCCACCCAAACTAACTTTTGAATATCAAAATTAAGTACATATAAAAAACATATTTTAAAAATTTTCTTGTGTTCTTGTACTAAACATCTCAACCACAATAAATGAAAATCAAATCCTACAATTGCCGGCTGAACAATCTCATTTAATATTTTCTAAAAAAATGAGGTTAATGGATATGTAGAGCACTTATTTTTTATTATTTAATTAATTAAATAATTATAATTCATGATTAAATTAATTATATACTTGTTAGATGAAGAAATATATATTTATTAATATAATTTGATAATAAAAAAGTATCAGGCTAAATAAATTACAGTATTTGAATTAGTCATATTTGTTAAAATAATTTGATCATCATCATCGGATAATATGATGATTTTGATCTTAATTATATTTATTATTTAACACGTACTTTAACTTAATATATATTTATTTTATTAATTTAATAAGTAAAATAAGTGTTCTACATCCGTTCTACATTTCTACATATACAATTTTAATATTAGAATATGGATACCACCCTGGCTGTGTTTGGATAGATGAAAAAAATTTCTATTAAGTTCTTATAACTTTTTGATATGACAGTTTTGTTCCTACGAGCGTTTGAATGGCATTAGAACTAGAGAATTTGATTTGATGGATAAATTCTAACAATTTTTTAGTGTGTTTGGGAGAAGAATAAGAACTCTAGAGTCTGCGCTCTTCGGGGGGATGCGGTTGTGACCTTGGACGACGTCGAGATTGTTTGGGATATGAAATCCTTTGAGCCCTTGGATGAAAAAGACATCGTCAGAGGTCTCGACCTTCCGACGACGAGCTCGAAAGAAGTGCATGGAGAACAATGGCCGCTGCTACCCCAGCCATGCAAAAGCTTCTCTGACACGCAAAGCAATGGCAGCAGGAACATAAACAAGATGAGACCGATGGGAGAAGAAGAATGCTCATCATCTTCCTCTTGCGACATCAAGATGAGTCGACCATTTGGACCTCCGACTCGTGTGCTTTCCCTACAAGTACTTGAAAAGGGGATTTCCACCGTGTCCATCCCCCACTACCACTGCTCCAAGCGCTGGTGGATGCACCTTAAGTCCCTCTACCCTTCGACGGCCTTCTCCACCGCTGAGCTCATGCACATCCTCCACCGCCTCCGCTTTGTCGCTCTCGAGGTCCTTGTCTTCGCTCGTCACTGCCTCTGCTCTATCGCTCTCGAGATCCTCCACTCAGCCATCCGTTCCCTCGCCCCTTTTTTCACCTATGCTTCCAACGATGTGGATGTCGACCACCCACCGAAAATCTTCCATTTAATCATGATTTGGGGTCATTGCAAGGTCGATGATGTCGATGCAAGGCTCGGAGGGAGGCGACGGATGGCGCGAGTGGAGAGGAAAGAGGAAGAGAGAGGAGAGAGAAAATAACAAGTTCTCGCAATGACTCAAATTTTTTTCACGAACTTTTATAAAAAAAGTTCGCTTCGTTATCACGTGACGAAAACTTAAATTCTGTCACAAAAATTGTTTGACAGAACTTGAACAAATTCTTACCCATGTTCTGCATTCAAGCACTGCCTAAACGGTGGAACTGATATCATGTTTTGGACACATCACATCACGTTTGACGGAATCATACATTTGGCCTTTCTTTTCTTTTCTTTTTTTGTTTTCAATTTTTTTATATGACGTTTCTTTTTCTCAAATCTATTTTTTTTTTCTTCCTAACATTTTCTGGCTCTTACAGTACTAACATAAAATATATTATATTAGACATATTATATTTATTATTTTGGATTTTTTTCATAAAATAATTTATTATAATATTATTTATTATATTTCGGTAACATTACTTTTAAAAAAAATTAAACATAAAATTTTAATTTATAATTTATTAATTAATTAATAAAATTTACATTTTTTATCTATAATTTCTATATTTTACTCAAATTCCATTAAAATTAATGTAGCACACTGACTTTTTCAATTTTAATATTATATTCAATTATTATTCATATAAAACTCCAAATATTAGGAAGAAAAAAAAGTCCTAGAACTACTGCATTCCATTTCCATCAACCACCACCCCAATTAATTAATCAACTTCAACTAAAGTATCAGTCAACGTACGACACCACTAGCAACTCCACTCCACAATTGGGAAGCAATTTGCATGCACACGAAGTTTGAAACCAAGGAGCGGAGCCGTCGGTCGTGAGCCGTCACACAAAGCAAAACAAACCGAAACAGACCACAAGAACACGACCAAGTCTCCGTTTTTACTACTTTTCCTGGTCTACTTCTGAAAACTATCATGTTCAAGGCCGATTCAGAGGCCGCCGGACCCGTCCATGGACCAGCAGCCGCCTGGTTTCCCGGCATGATGGTGGAAGGCCTCGCCGTGGCGCCTCTGTCAGCCAGGGCGCTGGAGATAGCAAGGAGCAGAGAGGAGCTCCTGGGCCTGCTGCAGGACCTGCCGGAGTCCGAGCGCGAGCTCTCCTTCACTGATCTCGTCGAGAAGAAGTCCGCCGCCGCCGCCGCCGCCGACTCCGCTGCCGGCCGCAACGCGGCGGCCGCGCAGGACGGGGAGCCGAATCGGGGGGCGGCGATCAAGGAGAGGCGGAGGCAGAGGAGCAGCAGGAGCAGCTTCGGCAGCAACAACGACGGCGTGCTCCTGAACTTGTACGTGCCGGCTTCCCTGACGCGAAGCCTCACCGCGCCGCGGTCGGGCCGCGGTTCCTTCCGCTGCGGAAGCACCTCGCAGTCGCAGAGCAACAAGAGGTAGTCCAAATCAAATTTACTATTAATCTTTCCATTCAAAGTTTGATGTCTGTGCAAGTGCACGACTTGCTGTGAATTCTGCAGTAAAAAAAAAATTACTTCTTTGCTTGCTGAGTAAAAATCACTGCTTTCCTCCATCACTGGCTTGCTTTTGGCCACCAAGATGAGATCACAGTCGTCGTTTTGCTAGAATTCTTCCAAGAAGTAATAACTAATAAGCATGTGAAGTGATGCCTAGTTCTGATTTTATACTGTTCATTTCAGCAAAAAAAACAAAGTTGCCATTTTTTTTCCTGTCAAGGGATAAATAACTAGATGAATTTAACTGACAGTGGTTCGTCGACATCCAGGGAAAGGGATCATACAAATTTTGGATGCTGGTCGGCTCTCTGGGACCGGAAGAGGGGCAAATCAAGGCAGCAGGTGGTGGATTGAAGTGACCATGCATGCCATCACTGATCACTCAGAGCAAAGTTCTTCTGTGACAACTGGAACCACATGTTGATCTCTTGCGGAGGGCTCTACCTTTAGTTTCAGAAATGTTTTTGTGGGATTTGATCTCAACACACTAATATCGATCCTACTTTTTGCTTGTTTATTTTTATTCTTATTTTCTTCTCTTCCTTCAGCTGCTCCTGAGCGAAGTCTCCCATCTTCTAGTTTCTCTGTAAATAAATATTTTGCTTGTCCCTTCGAATCAAACTTATTTCTCTTGTTCTTCTTTGCTTCTTTACTAATTTTCCGAGGGATAAGCATATGTTAAGAGTAACATTGAGGTCTAATCTATGCAGCAAAGGTTCTATCGTTTATGATTAAATTTCTTATTCACTTCCATTTATTATATTATACTATATGTATAATCCTTTTCTGTAGGTTAATTATTACTGCAATATCGAAAACTTTTGCTTTTGTGACTGATGACATGAATATACTTTGAAGTTTGAATTTACAAGTTAAAATTTAGCTAGAATTCGTTCCTAAGTACTAATGCTTACATTGGAGCAAAAGAAAAAAAAAGAGAGAAGAGAATAATGCATGTTGGCAAAAATGAGACGAATAAAGAAGCATAAAAGGGTACATTAAAATAAGCTAAAGAATTGCATTGTAACCTTTTGACTAATGGGGTTAACATGAGGTTCATTTTCCAACACATTTCTCTTCCTGTATTCCATTATTGTGATATGTTTTGCTGACGTAATTCGAGATTTATATCATTTGATCTAGATGTTGATGGCAACATATATATATATATTACTTTATTAGGAAGGTAATTAAGCACTCATTTATAATTAGTTAGAAATGTTAGATATTGATGGAGATATTTTAATACTTTAATTAGGTACCGTCAGCAACACGGTGGATTTTTTTTTTCAAAAAAAATATTTTGGTTGGATCCTTCGTGGGCCAACAGTGTCCGTAGCCTAAAACCTAAACTGGCCCATAAGAGGCCCTTCAGTGACATATTTTTAGTTTATTTTTCGTTCTTTCTTGGTCCATAATTTCAACAATTTTATTATGTGGGCTTTAAGCCTGTTATGTGAATGACCCGGTAATAATGGGCCGTAATTGGACTTTTGTGGCTACGGGCAGTAAGCCTACTAGGTTAGACCCAAATTGCACCAAGAAATTTAAGTACTCAATTTTGACAAATTTTAAGTATAATAAAAAGGATTTTAAGAATTTTGTGGGTTATTATCGATTCTCCGTTATATTTTTAATTACGCGTTTGATTTTAAAATTTTAAGAATAAGCATCACAATGCACGTATTGGGTTATTTATAAGTCAAACCAAGTTATCGGATGACAACATATAGTGTAAATAATATAAATATAAAGATATTTTTATCTCAAAGTCTAAGTTTGACAATTCTCGTACTATTTTATATTATTTGTATGAATCAAATATTATATTCAAACGAGACGATAATTTATTATTATTATTATTCATTTTTAGAAAGCAACGTGGTCTTGTTGAGAAGGGACTACCTAAATGAGGACATACATCATCTAATCACTTTCGAGGGGGCCAACTCAAGATAATAATAGAAGGCATAAACGGAAAATATATGACGAGATAAAAAAATTATCCTTCAATTAAATATTTATAATCAATTAATTTGTGAACTCAACTAATAAAAAAAATCATTTCTATATGTAACACTTATTTGAAGAAACAATTTGCATATTGTTAATTGTTGCAAGAAAATGTGAAAATATTTAAGAAGTATTGATAAATTAAAAGATGAAAGGAAAAAAAATCAAATTTTAGTGTTACAAATTAATTGTTCGTTTAGATGCAAATTAATGAGAAATGTGACAACAAAGTCAAAGATGAAAACAAGAAGCAGCATTAATTGACCATTAATAGCTTAATGGCGTCGGTATTAAAAATATCTCAAATTAACCTATATATAAATTTCTTTTTCAATCTACCTTTTTTTTAATATGCCATCTTTACTTTTTTACTTAACTAAAAAAATAATGCACTAATTATTAAAAGTTAGGGGCCTTAATTAAATTTCAGTTGACTTCAAACCGAGGCTCGAGTGACCTAACCCTCTGGTTGGCCTAACTTGGAGAATATATATATATATATATATATATATATATATATATATATATATATATATATATATATATATATATATACTGTCACATAACTTGGCAAAACTTTTTCTTTCTAATGACTTTGATTGTTAAATATTTGACCTTTTTTTTCTCTCCTCCTAACGAGTGGAATTATCATTGACTTATGGAATGAGGAGAGAGATTCGTTGTACGTCCTACCAAACTCCATGCATTTACCAATCCCAAGTTTGACAAATTTTTTTTTTGAAGTTTCGACGGTGGTGCATGAATTTGGTTCACGTTTAACATGGCGATATGATGTAAAGCTTAGATGCATGAGAATTTAATTGAGGCAAATTCCCAAATCACATGCTTGACTTGTACCTTTGTCGTCAAAGTTATATAGCTATATATTCAAACTCAATTAGGTAAGCGTCCTTTAGTTATTTTTTTGTGAGGATTTTGTCAAATAGAATGATGTCTCGTAGTTTTGGTCTTTCCATATAAATTCCATTCCCATTAAGTGTAATTAATTTGAACGCAGTTAATTAAGAATTAAAAAAAATGTTAATATAATTAAACGATTTTGAAACACATCGATTCGATTTTTTGAAATGTTAGAGAAATAAGATTCCGAATTAGTAAGAGACTAATAAATATTTTTTTTATTGGATCTTATCTAACACTTGTTTTTTCTACGTATGTTTTATTTCTTTGCCAATTTCCACTTAAATTTTGGTACACCAGATATTTAATTTATAAGATATTCTTTCCTCGATTGGTAAATGTCACGATTCAATTTTCCATTTGCGTCGAAGTCTGGATTCTAAAATTCGTCACTTTCAATCACGTTGGATAATTTGTTTCGACAAGAACTTTAAAATCACTTTACTATTTTACTTAAAGAATCAATTTATTTAATTAACTCACTTTAAAGCTAACAACTAACTTATATATTACTTAATTACTTCAAATATGATTCAAATTAAGGGTATAAGAAAAATTAGATCAATTCGAAAAATCTTCTGAAAAAGTGGGATGATTTTTAATAAATTAAATTTACCTGCTAAAATTAATACTCCATTCGAAAAAATTATAAGAACTTGTGGAGTTCATTTCTATTTATTTAATTAATACATATTTATCAATTTTTTATTATAGAGATGATATTTTTTTAATAAAATTTCATACTTTTCTATCACATTATTAATAAATTTAAAATTATATATTTAATATAAAATTAAATATTTTTATATTAATTTTAATTTATTATATAATTTTTTAAATATAATTTTATAAAAGTAAAGTCCCAAAAAAATCAGCCCGCTAGAGGGTGGGTATCTTTTGTTTTTTTAAAAACAATTTTAGGATGATTTTTAAATTTTAAAAATTGGTTCAAAAAATAGCGAATAATTCTTTTGATAAAAAAATTGATTCGACTCAAACTACTTTCACCTTTAATTCAAATCAAATCCAAACAAAATAATTGTTAAAAAATGAATAAATGAATAAATATTGAGCTATATATGCATACTAATCAAGTAAATGACAATTCTGAACATTTAATATCATCAATATTGCGAATTAAATTGAGAAAAAAACAAGTTTAGGAATGAAATAATTGTCTGGACGAATTTAGAGATTTCTGTCGACCATGAATAAAAAATCGGATCAGGATAAGTCGTCCTTTTGGTGTTTGGTTTTTGCTTTTGCAAAAAATGGAAAAAAACTTCAGAATACTGAATAGTGAATACTATTTTGAACCACATATATATTTTTTCTCTTCCTTCTTTAATTTATTCCATTTGACCAGAAACCAAGTTTTTCATATATTATATACGATATATAGTGGAATTTTCTAGTAAAATACCAAAAAGGCAAATACGAAATAGATTTGTTCTCTCCTAATAAAGTAGAATTAATTATCATTTTTTTTGCAATCCTTATCTCAGCTGCATTCATAATTATCAAAAGGCGAAGCATTTAAATAACTCAATCGTCTAATTAATGAAGAACGAAGAGAATTGCATGTCCTCACTAATATTGAATTGGGCAAAATTATGGCACGTCTTTTTGCTTTTATTCCGGATAAAACTTGTATGTATATATATATATATATATATATATATATATATATATATATATATATATATATATATATTACATATTTATATAAAGTGATAGGGAATGCATAACTATTTAAATCTTTAGTCAAGTTTAGGCGACGTAGATCAAGTGCTCAAATATATATTTTTTTTACTCATTTGTATAATATATCTTTATTAGATTCATTAATGTGGCTTGTTTTTTCGTCCTATTTTTAATTATTATTTTTATTTGTTTCGCCATGCTGCGCATGCATGCATTACGTACCTAACGTAATGGCGTCTTTGATCAAGACACGAAGGAGACAGAGACATCAACGGCCCTGATTTCGTCTGATGCATGCACCTATCTTTTGGCATATGTAATCGCATCAGATTTTTTTATTTTTTTTTTGGGTTGAAACTTGAAAGATGCAAATGATGCCAAAAATAATGTTTTTAATACTTCAATTAACAAGCTCAGTTTGCACATGTAAACATCTGCATTTAATTTTAAAACTTCAAATAAAACAACCATCACGTACGCCATCGAGATAAGGTCGATAAAAATTTTAAAAAAAATGTGTTATTGAATATTTTATGGATCTCATATTCATATATGTTCGTTTACTCTTATGTGAATGAATGTAGATGTCTCTTAAAAATGGTGTTCCTTCATCGCATGTTTCTCGTGCCTTAACAATTAATTAATTAACATGTAAAAAAATTAATTAGCAGGCAAACGATCAGAAGATTAACAATTAACAAGTGAATAATCGGTACCTTAACAATCAACAGATTAATAGTTAATTAACAAGCGAATAATTAGCAAGTACTTATCAATCAATCACAGGCACCAAAAAGAACACTTACACCTATTGCGAGGTTTGTGTGTGTATGACTTTCCGGAAAGATGACTTTCTTTAAATAGGCTGAACGACAAACAAATAAAAAAGATCAAAAAAGAGATGTTACGATCTTATTTGATTGTATATAATTAATATAATAATTTTAATATAATTTATTCATATTTTTAATATGCTTTTATGTAGTTTGGCTTAGGCTAGCACAGATAAAAATATGACTAAATGAAATGTAATTTAATATTTAAGTGCGTTTTATTAAAAAAATATTTATTAATTTAAAAATATTTCCATGTGGAGGATCTTACATTCGATTTTACAATCTTACATCTCATGAAACTCATTAAATTTTATGTAAAATCCGGATTTTGACAAACTTCACCAAGATTACAGAGTTTTCATAGTGTCCACATGTGAGGAGTTCAAAAAGCTTCCGAAAATAGCTACACCCTTCAGTGTTTGAGAAAAAATCATAAGATGTATTGTGCTATGCAATAAAGTGAACGAGAAGGGGCCAAAAGATTTGTAGAACACCTTAAACCTAGTCGGCGCAAAATTAGATTAATGAGAAAAAAAATTGCGAATCTCTCAATGTGGTAGAAGAATTTTCGTCAAAGATAGAACACAATTAATGTTGATTATTTAGGGACAATGATCAACGCACGAGCAAAATGATAGACAAAACAATAGTTGAAAAGAATATCGAGATCACGGAAGTCATAGAACAAAGGTCAACAAATGAACCTTGTCCCCATTATTGGAGGATGCATTTCAAGGAATGCTATAGAAAAACATGAGCAACAAATGAACCTTGCCCCCATTATTGGAGGATGCATTTCAAGGAATGCTATAGAAAAACATGAGCAACAAATGAACTTTGCCCCCATTATTGGAGGATGCATTTCAAGGAATGCTATAGAAAAACATGAGCCTGCCTAAATCGTGAGACGCATGATCACTATGCTCATGACCGTGAAGAGCCAACGCATGCTAAACCTATGCAAATAACAAATGAAGGATCTCCCAAGACAGTGAAGGGCAACATGCACAACATGAAATTGAAATTGCCAAAGAACAATGTAAAAATGACATCGTCCAAATGTAAGCTTTGAGTACGTGATGTTTATGCCACCATATTATTCAATTCAAGCACAACTCACTCATTTATGTCTGAGCAATTTTCCTCTCCACCGAATATGGAGCTGGCCGGGCCCGATTCGACCCTGCGACCTAAGAGGTTCGCTTTGGAAGCATGGTGGCCACCGCATCAAGGTAATGTTTTAGTCACTTTGCATGCAAATTTCATTTAAGGGGGCCAAATACATTTTGTTATCCTGAATTTTATATTATAATATAAAAGCTGAAAACTTGAGGAGAGGGGAGGCAGGCCTCCCCCACTCGCTATGTGGGTCCGCCCTTGATCCTATGGGATCTATTTACACTCAAAAGTAAATCCTGTGAATCCTAGTCGAAGTGAAAGGAAAATATACGATGGCTATGATAAAGTACGGTGTCAACTGCGTGACCTAATTGCAACTTGAAAATATCAATTAGGGTTGATTGCGACATGGTTGTGGCGATAAGGCCAAAGGGTTGGTCGTGACATGGTTGTCGCAATCAGGCCGGTCGCGACAACCAACACTAACGAATAAGCCTATTGTTATCTCCTTGTCATGACAAGGCCATGGCCTATGGATGAACAAAGGTTCTCACACATATTAGCATAATTTAAAATTATAAGCATTATTTACATTTAGACCCTATAAGGATACTTTTATGTTATCAATTATTATTATTTATTTAATTATTATATTAATTAATTCTTACATATTGTTATAATAATTTTAATGCATGATGTTTGATTTGTTGATTATGTGATTGAATTTGTTACATAAACTAAAAATAGACAAAGATAAATATTCTAAGTTAAATAAGGTAAAAGTTGAAAGTTGTGGTTCAACATATTTACTATTTGAAGTTGATAGATATTATTATTGAATTGAATGTACCAAGTAATATAATTGAGAAAATGTACCCTAACTTTAAAGAAAACTACTAATATCCTGATGAATATACTTTTACCTATATTGATCACAAATGTGTGTCTGTTAAACATATAAAATCATTGATGATACTCCTCCTAAGGGCTTAAGCTTTTTCGAAGAACAACATGAATGATTTTATATTCTTAATAATCATTGATCTCTCATTGTCATTTGTTGGTTTATTGTGTGAATCATAACGTCCAGGGTGTTGAAGGTCTACTATATACTAACTCAATGATTCTTGATCTCAGACTGCTCAAAATTTGATTAGTATTATGTTAACAAATGTGTTTCTTTAAAAATTTCAGGATGCTTACGATTATGATTCTTTTTTTTTCAAACAAAAAAAAATCTTATCTTGAAGTATATGTATCTTAATTTTATATTCCTCAAACTAGTTGCTGAGTGTCCTGTTCATCCAATTAAAACCAAAAATGGATACATCGGACCCTCGTGGGCTGAAAACAATGTTTCATAAATTAAGTTAGATGCATACCTTTTGACATCTTTTAAGAAGAAATGATGAACGTTTAAAAAAGATGCTCCAAATTCAATGTGCCAGGACCAACGAGAATTGGTCCAATTGACAATGTGATGGAGAAACTCAAATTTGAGATCTTTCGAAAATGACTATCTTAAGAGGATATTAGTTCTTTCTTCTTCTAAATCGGACTAATCAGATCCTAATAATTTTATATAACATGAGATAGATCTTTTCCATCTAGGTTCACCTTAAGAAGAAAATAAGCTCTTTATTTTTCTTAATCAAGGTGTGGAAAACTAAGAGTCGTCAACTTAGAAAGCAAAAGCTTCATAAGTTTAGTAGCCATCGAACTGAATGAGCGACTTGGATCAGACCAGCAAGTAGGCCACAGAATGAGCATTCACTGCATGGTCCCCCAAATTAATTACTCCAGTGATGAACCACCACCCAACTTGCATACGTTAACAGTTTATAACTCGATCGATCCCCTCGACTCGTTCATCGAAACTTCCAATGATCAGTTCGATCGTCGTCAATATATCCATGGTTCGATCAATGATAATTATGCTTATAATTATGCCATGGTGGTAAATCAAACACTTCACTTTATGTCGGCCATTCTTTCTCCTCCCCTTTTCCTGCATCAAGGCAGACTGTAAGTAACATAATTTTCTGACCACTTGATTAATGTTGAAAATTGACATGGTCGTACGTTCACTTGGAGCTAAATCCGGGCCCTATAAATGGCGCTCGATCCTCGCACGATTCCGAACAACGCAACCATTGAGAGCCTCGGCAGACGGCTGCATCCATATCCTTCTGCGTAGACGTAATTCAATAAGTAGTTCTTGTCACATATATATGCATGATGGCTGCGAACTTCGCCATTGACGACGGTCACCAGCTTCTCTCCAAGGTCGCCACCAACGGCGGCCACGGCGAGAACTCGTCCTACTTCGACGGCTGGAAGGCCTACGAGGCCGACCCTTTCCACCCCGTCCACAGCCCCGACGGTGTCATCCAGATGGGTCTGGCCGAGAACCAGGTGGGTTACGTCGTATATGCATGCACACGCATAGTATATGTAGTTACGAGTTCGGACATAGATATCTGCGGACTGCGTGCGTGCATGACTGCAAAATGTAGCTGCTTAATTAGTTGTTGAAGGTTTTTAGCTAACTATGTGATCCGTTGCATAATTCCTTCAGCTCTGCTTGGACTTAATACAAGAGTGGATGATGAAGAACCCGCAGGCTTCGATCTGCACGGAGGAGGGGGTTCCTCAGTTCAAAGCCGTAGCTAATTTCCAGGACTATCACGGCCTTCCGGCCTTCCGAGAGGTAACCTAACAATTCAATTCATTTATCCAGGAGAGAGAGAGAGAGAGAGAGAGAGGAGGAAGAGAGAGATTTTGCTACGCAAGTGAACTGTACTTTTAAGAAAGAGCTCAACAGCTGCCTACAAAAAAGGATTCTATGGTCATAGTTCCCTTGGTCAAAGAACGATCGATGGCCATGCATATTATGTGGATTGAGGCATTCATAATCAATGACATGTAACTCTGAATGACATGTGTACGATGAATTTACGTGGAAAGTTACAAATCCGCAGGGAGTTGCCAAGTTCATGGCCAAAGCGAGAGGAGGGCGAGTCAAATTTGATGCCGACCGCGTGGTGATGAGCGGCGGAGCAACCGGCGCACAGGAAACCATCGCTTTCTGCTTGGCCGATCCGGGCGACGCCTTCCTCATTCCCACCCCATATTATCCAGGGTACGTACACGCATCTGATCACTTCGGCAATCGATCATAAAACGTCCAGCTACAAACATGCATGCACGTAGATCACTTTTCAGTATGCACAGATTGACCGATGTTACTCCATGATTACATATATATCCAGATTCGATCGAGATTTCCGGTGGAGAACAGGAGTGCAACTCATCCCCATCCACTGCAGCAGCGCCAACGGCTTCAAGATCACAGAAGCAGCTCTCGAATCCGCATACCGGGGAGCTCGCGAATCCAACGTCAGAGTTAAAGGGATCTTGATCACCAACCCGTCCAACCCTCTGGGCACGACGATGGACAGGGACACGCTGCGGATGCTGCTCGGCTTCGCCAACGAAAGAAACATTCACTTGGTCTGCGACGAGATTTTCGCCGGCACCGTCTTCGGCGGAGGGAGCAATTATGTCAGCGTCGCCGAGGTGCTGATGGACGATCCGAGTGCATGCAACAGGGACTTGGTGCACATTGTCTACAGCCTATCGAAGGTGCTCGGTCTCCCTGGATTCCGCGTGGGCATCATCTACTCCTACAACGACGCGGTCGTCAGCTGCAGCCGCAAGATGTCGAGCTTCGGGCTCGTCTCGTCCCAGACGCAGCACCTGCTCGGATGCATGCTGTCGGATGACGAGTTCACGGCCCGGCTGTTGGCCGAGAGCGCTCGGCGGCTGTCTGAGAGGCACGTGTTCTTTACGTCGAAGCTGGAGATGGTGGGCATTCGTTGTCTGGAGAGCAGCGCGGGGCTCTTCTGCTGGATGGACCTGCGACGGCTGCTGAAACAGGACACGCCGGAGGCCGAGCTCGAGCTGTGGCGCGTGATCGTGAACGACGTCAAGCTCAACGTCTCGCCCGGGTCCTCCTTCCACTGCAGCGAGCCCGGGTGGTTCAGGGTGTGCTTCGCCAACATGGACGACCAGACCATGGAAGTGGCCCTGAGAAGGATCAGATCGTTCGTGACCCGCTGGAACGATGCCGACGTGGCGGCGGCGCTGCCGGCGAAGAGGTGGGACGGGACGCTGCGGTTGACCTTGCCCCGGATGCTCGAGGACATGACCGGAGCAACGCCGCGGCTGATGTCCCCTCACTCGCCCCTTGTCCGTGCCACCACGTGATACCGATATTTGTCTTTGTTTGTTATTTTCCCTTTCATCCCTACGTCTAATTTCAAATTATTAATTTTACTTTTTAGTATCTAAACTATCATATTTTTTTTTAATTTTATCATTCTATTAGATTTCGTTAATTTCTCCGTTATTTTTTATTTTTCATATTTGTGAAAAATTTATTATATTTATTATTATGTAAAAATAAAATTCAATTTAGAAGAGGAGTATAACGAACTTTTCACACATATGAAAAATAAAAAATAACGAAGAAGTCGACGAAATCGAATGAAAGAATTAAATTAAAAAAATTATGATAGTTTAAATATTAAAAAAATAAAATTTGAAATTTGAAATTAAATGTGATAATTAGTAATAATTTAGGGATGGTAAGAGAAAATAAATTTTTTATTTTTTTGCCAATCTACGTCGAGCAGCCGCTTAAGTTGGAGTTTCAAGAGCACCAAGTCTTAATCCAAACTCCAGAGCTACGTGTTCCTTTTTTGTTTCTACTTTTACTTTTTGGTAATTTGTTGCTGGCATTTTGCTGTTTTCTACCTTTTTTGTAGTTAAATAAACTACGAAGCAAATGTCTCTTCAAATTAACTTATTTAGTACGACGGGAATCAAAGTTTGATAAAAGTTAGAAAGTTCGAGATAAAGTGCTTGTCTTCGAACTCTAAAAAAAAAAAGAAGGGAAAAAAATGATGCGACGCTAATCCAAGAAATGGCCAAAAGTACATGGAGCTCATGCACGGAGGTGGGACTCATCCCATCGCACGTAACATCGACGACGATAAAAAGGAAAAAAAAGAAAAAGAGAAATATCTAATGCAAATGGAGCCACGCCCACCGTTCGTTCGTTCTTGATAAGATTTTGCAACTTGCCTTGGCACTTGCACGGATCAGGCGACTGGAGTGGAGATAGCAAAAAGAAGTGACGCCAAGTTCGCAGAAGAGAGAGAAAGAAAACTTCAGACGCACGAAGTGATTAATGGAGACACTTCTGCATAAAGCATCCATTCTCTCACCTCCTCGCCTCAACACCAAGGCCGGAGGCAGCCACGCCACGGCCGGTAGTACTCCTCTCCATCATTTCAGGCCATTGAACAGAAGAGGGAATGGTGCATGGCTGCTGCAAGCCCAAGGGAGAGGCTTCGGCTCGTCAGTCTCGGATAAGAAGGCCAGGAGGAGAGAAGAAGACGATGACAACTCCGGCAACGGCGACGGAGACGAAGAGATCCCGCAGGTGGTGTTCAACAGGATGATTCGTCGGATACTTTTCTCGGTGGGGACTCCGATGGCTCTGGGCATTGGGCTGCTGTACCTGGAGAGCTCCCTCAGCAGGGCGCAGCTGTGGCGAGCGCCCGGATGGGTGCCCCTCCTCACCATTCTCATCTCCTTCGGGACCTCGGCTCTGGGGATCGCTTACGGGACTCTGTCCACGAGCATGGACCCTGACAAGGAGGGCTCGCTTCTCGGGTGGGAGCAAGCTGAGAACTGGCCGGAGATGTGGAAGGATGAAGATGACAAGAACTCATCAATTAACGACGCAAATTCGGATGATGTATGCAGGAAACAATACTTATGTTGTCCATTTTAATGCTGCTGTACTTGAAGTTGAAGGCACAAGCATTGCTTTGAAGTACTTTCCATAGGTCACTGCAATGCTTTAACTAATAGGAGATGGGAATCTTCAGTAGTAAAATCAAGAGCATGTAGCACCAACTGTTAGCTGTTCCACCAAACTTGCAAAAGGTCGTGTAGGAGAGAGAGAGAGAGTCCAATGTTGGTATTGAAGGTGAATATCATCAGTTGCAAAGGGGCACTAAGGAAGATTGGGTAGGTTCCGATCCAACAAAACCTGTGTTCAGACCAAGCTAAACAGACAACTAGGAAGTTCTAGAAGTCATACATGGTGAGAAATGAAATCCCAATACAAGCTTAGTGTTTCAAAATTGGATGCTTTACAAAATTAGCCTACAACCAATGACAAGCAAAAACTTAGTAGTTGTTTTTAGAGCATGTTTCACAAACAAATCAATCTAGCCATCTAGTAACTCCATCTTCTTCATTCACAGTTGCCAAGACCTCGATGCGGACATCCAAGGCAGCCTAAGAATGAAATTGATAGTTAAGAAAAATCACATTTTGCGGACATGAAATCTCAATCAACAACAACAACAAAACCTTATCCCACTAGGTGGGGTCGGCGAAATCTCAATCAACAAAGAGGAAAAAGAAAAAAGAAACTTCAATTAAGTAAACTTATACAGAAAGAACATCCCGTAAACTTCAGACGGCCACTCTTGTGTGTTTTCTTTCATAACTATTAGGCATCCCTATTTGGAATGTCGTGTTGTTGTCTACCGGACTACAAGCGCAGCAACGCCTACCTCTGCTTATTGAAACCTCCCTAGCGATTCTTGAATGGACATGATGCGCTTAACAATTAACCAGGTATAACTTCGGAAAAAAGGAGAAGTTTATGTTTGAATGGATATTGAAGTGTGATTTCAGAAACAGATACCATGATCAAAGATTTTACTGGGAATCTATAAGAAAATACCGACAAACATTGACAAGGTATTATCCAAGCTGACAAAAACCAGCAGTCTATTTTTGGAAATCTAGTACTCCAACAAGACTATTATTTTTTGTAGTGAAACCCACTGTCAGACAGGGAGATATCTAATTACATTTTTTATTGCATATCTAACTGTTTTGAAGACATAACCCAAACCCAAAAAAGGAGCCCAAGAAATCACATGAAAAATAAGCTACGAAATACTTATTCACATGTTTCAGCCACTTAGACATTGGATGCAAAGGGTATGAAACCAGGTTTTTGCAGTTACTGCAAGTTCCTCGAAATCTCTAAAAAAACTCAAGATATTGAAAGTTTCCCTTTGGCAATACTACACTAAAATCGAGACTCTGGAAACAAAATATCCTATCTAACCTAAGATATCAATTCATCCATTGAATAGAACAAAGCATGAAGAAAAACTTTTTTCTGGGAAGGAAGTATAAAGAAATCTTAGTTCCCAGTAGAAACTGTACTTTGAAGAATACAATGTTAAAGATGTGCATACCGTGGGGTTTCTGCAATTAACAAGTTTGCATTCTTCCAAGCCAGAACCCTCAAGCGTCCAACTCTCCCAGACATCAAAACTGTGACTTGCAAATACAAATTCCATTTTTCTATTGATCTAGTACCAATAAGAAAACATAAATCAGATATGGCAGCGTACACAACTAGCAATTAGATGCACTTAACATAATTCATTATGCACACTAGCTTTGTGACAGCCTTTGAAGGGGATTTCAATTCATGACGCTGATAGAGTTAATATTTCAGTAGGACAAAATAAAGCATCATAACAAGTGTATTCAAGAAGATGTCTGATGGTTTCAACTTGCAGTAATAAAAATTTTCTCTAAAATTATGGCGAAGTTAGAACACTAAGCTCACAGAAGGAAATCAAATGTCGTTTTACAAGTTATAATCAAATGTTATTTTTCTTAAGGCTTCATAAATCCAAATTGTAGAATCTATACATTTATGTGCCGACTGAAGTTAATTATAAATCAATTATCACATCATTAATAGAAAACTAATCTTCAACTAAATGATAACAAAGGTGTGATCATCATTGTGTACCAATAGCCCTGAAATCGATTTCTGGAGTCACTACTTTGGTTAGGCGATACCATTCTGCTCTTACCCTCGGACCAGATTAGTCAAACACTGGTTGGTTGAATAAACCCAACCAAAAAAGATCATCATATAATTATAAGTTTTTAAGTAGGAAAAAGAAGATATTAATAATAAATAATTATATATCTGCAAAATTAAAATAATTTGTATGTTTACTTTAGCCTTAAAAATAAAACCATTATATGATCGTCATTAGTACTGCCATCAAATAGGTGTAAAATCAGAAAAAAATAAAAAAAGGAAAAAATAAAAATAACTTATGGTACTTCTTTCTTAAACTAAATGAAAATTCACATGGAATCATGCAAACTCGTATAAACTCTATAAGAGTATAATTTTACACAACATTACTCTTGGATGACTACCTTCTTGCTAGTCGTCCTTTCTCATTTCAAAAAAAAAAAAACACAACATTGCATTAAATTATTAGTTGAACCTAAGGGTTTAAGTTGTATAAGATTCCATGCCGATTAGCCATTAAACTCATAAATTTTGGAAGTTGACTCTAGAGTTTAACAACCTTTTCCATCCCCAAATTAAAAAGAAAATGTGATAGAAAATGTTCTAAATATGACATCTACATCCAACAAAAATGATTCTGTTCCATTGTAACCATACAAAGTAGCTTCTAACTTGGAGATAGTATTAGTATTTACGACCTTAAACCACATGCAAATGTGTAAAAATCTTGTGGGGAGAATTTTAATAATGATTAATTCTTTACATTAAATCTTTACAGCTTAACAAAAGATTAAAACATATTTTTACCCATTCTTAACCACTTGACTTCTTACATCCATCTAAACAATCCATGTTTATCCTTCTTAAGTTAATAATATGAGTTTGTTTAAAAAAATAAAATAAAAATGTCTGTCCTAAGTTAGAAAAAGGAAATCCAAATTGGATCGAGAATTCTTGATGGATCCCAAAAACCACTAGAAGGCCTACAACTTCACAGCACAAAATGATTTCAGATGTCTGCACAATTGGCTCCTCATACCACAAAAGATCGCGAGAACTATTTCTCTTGGAGGCACACACGATTACAGTTGAGATTAGCGACAATATGTAATTGCTAGCTCTAAGAGTTTAAGAACCAGTTAGAGTTTAACCTAAAATAGGTTTTTTTTCCAGAGAGAGTTACTGTAAGCACAAATCATATTGCATTAATGAGAAGAAGATAAACAATGCCCAAATGATTCATAAAGAAAGATGCCCATCTCGACTCTGAAAGACAATAATGTTACAATTTTATGTACAAAGTCATGGTACTTTTCTAACCTGTAAAAGTTTTCCACCAGCAGTAAAAGATCGCAATCCAAGTATGTCCTGAAGTCAGTAATATAAAAACGGTGTAAATACTATAGAAAAACAGATCGTAACTAAACTTGTAAGTTCCAAATGGTAAATTGCAGGAAGAAATAAAAAGACTCAAAACCAGTGGGAAAAAGTCAAGATCTGCTTACCTTGTTCTGAAAAGAAACCAGGAATTGAGCAGCAGGATCTCTTTTGGTTACATTAAACAGCACATCAAGAAACCAACCACCTCCAGGAGCTCTTTGTCTAGACACATGGAGACCTGGACGTTCTCTTGTATGTAAAGCTATGATGAAACCATCTTTCAGCAATTCACAAGGTTTTCTATTAAAATCTGCATCTAAAGACTTGTTTTCTGATGTTGATTCCATCATTGGTTCAAAAATGCACAATTGCTTATTTCTAGAATCCTCGGGCGAAGCAAACCTAGAACTTGAACTTAACACTTGGTCCCTTCCACTAACAGCTGTGTCATCATCTCGACGTGATGTATAATTACTATCGCTCTCCACTGCTGAAAGTTCATCAGATTTCTGTTGCGATCTACGGCGAGCAGGTCTCTTCTTACCTTTTTTACCTGACCTACTGCGCCTTCCTTCAGACCTAGAACCTATATTTTGAGTGATACCAGATGCCTGAGACTCTTTTAGTTGATTATTGGTTTTTCTCTTATTGTACTCCAAGCTCAAATGGCTTTCCTCTGTTTTACGGTCATTATCATGAACATGCTGGGGGCTTTCCTTTACCTGTTTCTCCAATTGCTCCTCTTCATATGCAGTTTCACTGATTTCATCATCTTCATCAGAAAGGGAAATATCTGGTACAACTCCATCAAAGAAGAAAGACTGCAATATTGCAATTGCTTTCTCTCGTATTTCCATCCATACTTCTTCACTGTAATCTGCACTCCTAGGAAGAATCAGCACATTTGGCATTTCCCTCACCTATAAATCAAAGTTCTGATATTACTATCTGAGGTAGCAAACATGATATCAAACCATAGCAACTTTAAAGCAACCCAACACATGGATTCATCTTGTAGATCATTTAGTCCTCTACCCTAAAACTAGATGAATGTTACTCAATGGTACAGATTAAAATGACCCACGTAATAAAATTTATGCTCCATAGCATACATAATTACAAAGCCCTCCTGTAAAGTTGTATGTCTCCTAAGTATTCCAGAACAGATTGTGTTCAAGGTCGTTTCTGAAAAGTTACCTACCTAGGACACTTTTTTTTTTTTTGAGAAAGACCTATCTAGGACTTGTGCTTCATTACATGTCAGCTACGGAAGATGAGAACTTCACAACAGAAAATGTGCAACAAAATTAAATATTTAAGCTGATAAAAATAGGATTTCTAAGAAAATGAAGAATTTAGCATTGCATAATTACAAAGTTCTCCCATCAAGTTACCTATACAGGTTGCAAGGCAAAGTACAAATTCTACAAGAGAATATGTACAAGAACGTGACATATTCCAGCTTTTAAAAATAGAATTTCTCTAGATAGATTAGTAATGTTAGTGGGTATACAATATCGCATATCATCATATCAAGAAAACAATAGTATCAAAAGAACATTAGATAAGAAGCAAAAAAAAAAGTGAATGCTTTTTAACGAAAGGAGGGAGAGGTGTACTGGCCAAAACGTGAAGATGTTGGCAAATATCTCAAGGTTGAATGTTTTCCAGTGATGAATGGCACAAAGTATCCTTCTGTTTTTGCAATATCAACATCTGTTTCCACAGGTATGCCTCTAATTTTTCTTATTTGAAGTTTTCTTTTTGGAGCCGGTCCCAAGCCCGGATAAAGGAGGAGGGTTGTGTTAGGCCCCGACAGCCAGCGTAAAACTTTGTCGAATCTCATGAACATGGATCAACGAATGCGGAATGACGTCGTATGATCCATGTAGCCGACCCCACCTAGTGGGATAAGGCTTTGTTGTTGTTGTTGTTGCTTTTTAACGAAAGAAAATTTGTCTAGCAGTAAAGATATGTTTACTGCTATATTTTTTAGACTCCCCAGAGCTTGACCACATCCATAAGAAAATAATTCGTACCCTAAGCCTAATGCTCATACCCATGCTTCCATCCATTGAGGTCCCTCAGCACCATCCAACGCGCACCCTGCTATTGTACCATCAATTAGGAGCTGTTTTAAGGCACAGTCATCTATCAGTTGACTACTTCCTGTATTCACTATAAATGCTCCTGTCAAATAGAAAAAGAAAGATTTTAGGAAAATAGGAAGGAGAAACATGTTATGTATAACATATTGCAGAACGTCATAGGCAAGACAAAACATGACCATGACTTACAGAGGCCAACTTGATTACAGTGAAAAACAAAAGTTATACATTACAAAGATAAAGCTTCAGAAGAGAAAAAAAAGCAAGCCAATTAAAAATACCTGGTTTTATATGTTGAAGACATTCTGCATTGATTATATGCATAGTATCATTGGATAGCGAACAATGAAATGAAACAAGATCACTTGCCGCTAACAAGTCATTGAGAGTGTCCATTCTTCGAGCAGCAGGAGGAAAAGAAATGGATGACCGCCGCAGTTTTCCTTTTCCCTTCATAGATGTAAGAATTCCAACATAAATCATATTTGACAGTTCATACTTTTATAAAAGATAATATAGATATCAGAAATGGAATTCAAATTGTTCATACTTTTATGCATAACAGCGGATGTAGAAAAGATAGCGTGCATGGAACAAAAGAAACTAAAAAGGACATACCAAACATGCAGTGACTATAATTTCTTTATAGTTGATGATACAGAAAGATTACTACAAAAGAAGAAAATTTTAGAGAAAAAGAAGAGATTGACCCAATCTTTCCGCCTGGTCTTGAAATATTTTATTGCACACCCTTCGAATTCAAACTCTTAGACAAAAGCAAGAAAGTCGTTTCCAGAAAGGATAAAAAAATAACAAGTAATCATAAGTGCACCTTAAGTATTCTTGAAATTTGTTCTGAAAAACTGAATGACGTTCTGGAAAGAATGTCAAACTGGTCGCCTAAGTAGGAGCACCACCTAACCTTTCTTGTGCACCTACCCATCCCATGACAGTTTTCCAAGCCAATAAAATGTTGATGAAAAAAGGTCTTTTAGCAGAGCTGCTTGAAAGAATCAGGGAACTGTTAGATTTAAGTAATAACTAAAGGGAAAGACCCATCCTTAAAATCAGGCTGCAACAAAACTTCCTCTGGAAAACAAAGGCCTATTACCATACACCAGCCGTTTATACTAGATATCCACCTTTTTTTTTCAACAGAACATTAGTGTGAATTGACCAAATACTGAAGCTCAGGTGCAATTGACTTTAACAGCAGGAGCCCATAATCGTTTGTTGTTGGACAGTAACACTTTACCAAATGATGGACCAAAAAGGCACAGTTTTATGTTCCACTTTCTAATGGACATCCTTCACTTAGATAAAAATGTTGAGCACGCCGCACACTTTTGCCAGCTTAAAAAGACAACACTAGAGCAAGTACTTATTACATTCAAATTGAATCGTAACCAACCAGTTAAAACCCTAACTAGCTGGACAACGTTCTTCTAATGGGTGACGAAAAAAGGGCAAAGTTTCAACGCATTCGGATACATTAGAAGACAAATTGTGTTAGACGAAGTTAAAAATAAGCAAAAAATGACGAGTGGGATCAAGAATGATGACAAAAAGAATACCTCGCGGTGGACATCAAAGTATAGCACGCTCATCTTGAAGGCCAGACTGCGGGTGGCGAGGCAACGCGCCGAAGCGGAGCGACCAACGATCCCAAGTACGAGGCCTCGGCAGCGACGCATTCCCCTGCAGAGGGGTTGGATGGATCCAAGCCACCCGGCGGCGGCAGAGGACGAGGCGGAGGAGTGGCGGGAGAGCAGGTGGGTGCGCCGGAGGAGACCGAGGAAGAGGGCCATAACAGTGTCGGCTACCTCCTCGGCCCGGCTGGCGTCGATATGCACCAGGCGAAGACCGAGGTCGGCGGCAAGGGCGGAATCGACGGCGCGGTCAGCGGACCCAAGGCAGAGGATGAGCTGCCAGGGGCGGAGGCGCCGCTGCGCGGCTCTCGGAAGGAGAGCGAGCGAGTGGAGAAGAACGGCGGATGCGGACTCGATGCGGCCGTCGGCGAGGGCTGCGAGGCCGACGTGCTCCACTGCGGCGGCGCCGGCGAGGGCATCCTGCTCCGGCGAAGGGTCCTCGAGGCAGTTGAGGGAGACCACCAGGGGGAGCTCAGCGGGTGCCGCCATCCGATTCCGATCGGACGGCGACCGGCCGGCCGCGCTGGCGTGCATCCTCCTCCCCGACCTTGTGTGCTTTCTCTCTCTCTCTCTCTCCTCTCTCTCTCTCTCTCGATCTCGAGATCCCTTTTGGCTCCTCTTTTTTGTACGTTTTTTTTCTTTTCTCTCGAATGGAGTTTGGTCTTCGCGAGTAATTTTAAGTGGTGAGAAATGGGTGTAAATTAAATTTAATTTAATTTTTTAAAAAGAAATGGAAACTTTGGAGTACATGTGAGCCCACTACAAAATGAAGTGGGCTCCATTAGCATCAGATCACTAATTGGGCCGTTTGCGATTCAAATTTATTTTGCCACTTTTTGTCTTCCCCTTTGCTCATGGCAGGGGTAATACTGTCAAACCACTTCTGCTTGACTATTTCAATATTCTTTTACTTTTATCTTTTAGAAAAAAATAAGAGGTCACGGTGTAACGTGGTTTCAGCACACGTCAGTATTATCATTTCGTTTATAAATTTTATATAATGCACCTGAGATCAAAATGTCAAACTTCGAGCATTAATAATAATAACTATAAATCACGATGCATTATAAACAAAAAAATTGTAAATCCAAGGCAGCATATTGTGAAATATCCCATATTAAGTTAATATTATTATAATTAGGTTGTGACATCTTTGTAGTATACATGTAAAATATAGTTGCATTCGTGATGAATAAGTGATGATATATGCTTCCATTAACTCTGATAAGGATGGACGCATCTCTACTTAATTATAATTTTTTACTACAAGAAAATTGAGATTTTTCGATGGACAGTGTTCGACGGCAAGAAATTCGTCGCAAATTGCGACGGATAAGAATTTACCACTACATAATTACAATTTACCACTACATGTAAAATTCGTTGCGACGGTTGTGGCCGCTTTTGACGGTGGCGATCGTCAGAACTTTCGACGATTGCGACCCCGAAACATTTCGACGGTTGTAGTCGCCGAAACATTTCGCGGCCGCCAGAATTTTTTTACGGTTGCGACTGCCGGAGTTTTGCGACGGTTACAACCATCGGAACGATGGACTTTTTTGAACCGTCGAAAATCATTTTGCGACACCCTATTTTTCGACAGAACCCTTCCGTCGGTAAACCCATCGGAAATGGTTGACGGACGAGACTGTCGGAAAAAAATCATTTTTCTTGTAGTGTACGAAGACTTAAGTATCTATCTTTACTTGATGAAGCCATACATACATATGCAATTTTGTGATTGTCGCGCAAGGTTCTAATAAATCGTTCTTGTACGAACACCGAATTAGTGTTAATAGTTTTGTACATATATGATCTCGACCCAGAAAAAAATAGATTTTGAAAGAAAAAAAAACAATTTTATTTATAGTTGATAAATTAACATAAATAAGTGCTGGTGATCTTTGTCAGAAATGGCTGATTAATTAAAATCGTGGCCTTAACTTGCCCAAGACAAATTATCACAAGTGTTATTGTACCTTATACGGTAAAACAAGATCCCTCCCAAGTGTTATTGGACGGAACATGTAATTAAAGAATAGCAAGACTTGTATTCAGGTAGTGATCAGACAGACAGACATTTGTTCCATTTGGCCACTCCATGAGACAATGTCAAAAGGTGGATGTTGATGTTAGTTCATGTATGTTTCATTCATCTACCAGTTCTACTAAGACGTGGAGCAACTCAAAAATCTTGTAAAACAAGAACTTTCATAGAAATAGTCAACCTGAGCTAAGCTATGAAATTGCATTTTGGTATAACCAGTAAACCACCCTCAACAAACCTCACCAACCCTCTGACCCGGATCAACTTCTCAACAATCCGCTGATCTCCTTGTACTGGTTTACTGAAAAGGGCAAGTGCAACCCCCTCCTGTATATTGCAATCAACAAAAGTTCCATGCTGCTTGCTTGATTCCAAACATGCATGCAAGCTGCTTTTGCAAGCTTCATTGCGAGCCCAGTTGAATCCTTTTCAAGGTGCTTCCCTCCTAAAAATGGCCGAGAAGAAAGAAGAAGCAATCGTTGCGGTCTACAAGCTCCATCTGCACTGCAAAGAATGTGCACGCCTCGTCGAGAAGGAGATCACAAAAACCTCAGGTTCCTTATATATAATTCCATGATCTTTCATCATATATATAGCACCATATACGATTAAGGAAACGTTTATACGACTGTACATGTCTTCAAGGGGTTCAAAAGGTGGATGTTGATGTTGCCAGTGGGAAGGTTAATGTGAAGGGCGTGTTCGACGTGACGAAGCTTCAGAAACGAATTGAGACAAAGACCCGGAAGAAGGTGGAGTTGATTTCCCCCAAGCCCAAGGAACCAAAAGATGACCAGAAGCCACCAGTGAAGAAAGAACCAAAGAAAGAAGTAATCAAGCTTAGATTTTTACCTCTTTCTAGTGCTACTTCTTGATTTGCTAGTTAAGTTGGATCTTGCAGGAAACTTGATATGCGTGCATGTCTTCACTTTTTTCAGGAGGTCATAAGGACTACAGTCTTAAAGGTCTACATCCATTGCCAGAAATGTGAACATGACCTCAAATCCAAAATGTTAGAACACAAAGGCAAGTTTACAGAGTTTAACATGTCATCAAATTTTAATTATGCTAATTAAGGCAGTGCACTTTTGGATCTACTATACATGGAAGTTAGATTAAGTTCAATTATAAACGCTTAACGTACAGGCATCCACAAGTTCGACACGAACAGAAACGCGCAGACATGCACCGCAGTCGGCACCATAGAGGAGAAGGAGCTGATCAAGTATCTGCATAAGAGAACAGGCAAACATGGGGAGGTCGTGTCTCAGAAGGTTGAAAAGAAGGCGGAGGAGAAAGAAGATGTAAAGAAGATGAAGGTTGAAGTGAAGGAGAGCGATAAAGTGGTAGTGGCGGCTGTTGATCGAAAAGAAGAGGAGACGAAGGGCAAAGATCATGTAGTTGTTCCTTACTTCGTCCACTGCACACATGCACCAGATGAGTGGTTCTCTGATGAGAATCCAAATGCCTGTTCTGTGATGTAGGTTAATCAACTGGTGCGTAAAACGAAAGAACTAAATCTCTCAATAGTTAATACGTCAGATTAATATACATGGATGTTGTGATTCAACTTCACTTTCAGGGACAACATACACTTGGTGTGAGAACTTTTCCTGTTGTACTTCTTGAAATGAATTTACCATGAGTCTGAAAAGTGCCGTAGAGAAATGCAAATGGATCGTCGTCCACATTCTATTTGGACGAGCTGTATGAACTCAGATCATCCTTATGCATATGTACACTACAAATTAGTTGATAATACATTCTATGAACAGAAAAAAAATTAGCAAGTTGACGTTTCAATAAAAATCAACACACACATACATATATCAATGGAAGTAGGACATGGATGTCTCGTATAGATGAAAAGAAGTATTAGCTTCTGCTAATTGCGAAGAACGAACAGAATTACTGATCGATACAGCTTTGATTACCGAATAAGCACTCTATATCTGCATACATGCATTAATGTATGAAAATAACCCACGCTTGGTTTCATGGTGACGGATCAATCTGATGAACAAGTAATATATACATGTATATATAGAACAATATTAGAAGGAAAGTAAATATTTAGCCAAATGATGCATCAAGGAGGCATATATGATCTCTGAGAAATGAATGTGTAGTTGAGGGGAAACAAGTTAAACGCATCGATTAAAATCTGACGTCTACACACGATTAACCATGACTGGATAAAAAACTTTGCCGCACAATTAACGGTACAAGATCAATCATATAGAACAAATTACTAATTAACTTGTAACCACTAAACTATGAGATTGATATATAGCTTCAGGAACTCAAACAAGCCAAGGTTCGAGAACATCTCAAGTTAATTGCCCAGAAGGAATCTCTAACTTTCACGAACATATATCATTAATTTACTTGATAGAAATATCTTTGGTTTTCATACCCTTTCTTTTAATGAAGAAATCAAATTCATCACACAAGAACGGAATCAATAATTAATTAAACTGGAGGCTGTTGTCAATCCTAAGAAAGTAACTAGATCTTTATAGTTTTTAGCTGTCAACCAACCCAATAAATGAATAGATAAACAATAATAATCTGCATTTTATTCATTACAACGCAATGATACATAGTGCCTTCAATCAGTAAAACTTCATTAGCTGTCATTCATGCATCTAACGGCACAATGTGCATACTAATACTTGAATAATCTAGAACATTGCATGGCAAGATGTTGTTCCTAGGTTATACTTTTCAACAATCATCTATACGCCCAAGGTGTCGCTTTAGATACAGTTGATAACAAACAAAAGTACGCAAAATATTGTTATAAAAAAGCGTAATTAAATCAAGACATATATGTATATATAGCAACTATTACTCGACATCGAATGTTCCTTGCGTCTGTAGCATGCATACATTTTCATATGGAAGACTACGAATTGATCAAACCTTCAACGTTTTGCTGAACTAAGAAGATATACAAGAAACTGATCCGTATGTCAACAAAACCAAACCTACATGTATAAACTAAGCATATATATATATATAGATCACTTGACGGCGTATATCATAAATAGACATTTCTTTTACTTAAATATAAACTAAGCATATATATATAGATAGATCAATTGACGTTGGATATCACAAAAAATCATAAAATATTATTTAATATAGCAGTAGAAGTAAGCTAAAAATAAATTATGTTAACATTTTAAGAATGACTCTTTCAAATTAACATTTGGCTAATAAAGGCACAATTAAACTATATATATACATTGAGATAAGTTTACTAGCTAACTCGAGAAGCTGTCCTACAGTCGTTTATGTAAACGAAATGGAATATTAAAACTAAGACAGACAAGAATACATCGCATGATTACAGGTTAATGCAGCTCAAATGAGTGTGCCAAATGTCCACATGTTCCAAGCTTCATTATGACATGCGAGGCGGTCTCAAGTTTCGAAAGCGTAGATGGAGGGGGTGTGAAGATTCCCTAGGAGCTTCCTTCGAGAAAGCAAAAGCTACTGGCCTTTTCTGTGGAGAACATGCACACGTGGGAATTCATGTAATTGGTCTCATCACTGGTTCAATTCCCATAGAACGGAAACACCGTTCCATCATGATACATCCTGTTTCTCACAGCTCTAATTAGGTTATTTGGAACTTCGAGCGAGTCGCATCTTTGCCTTGTTTGGAACTCGATCACCGATATAAGGGATCCAATGAAAGAGTGCTAACAGATTTTCTAATCACCTTTTTGGCTAAATATTTACTGGTTTTATCAATACATTCCATCAGATCATTGCATACCTTATAGAGGTGAAGGATATATCTTAATGAAGGCACCAATGGAGTACATGATATTGTGCAGAAAGAACAAGTAGATAATTGATTAAGTGATAAGGTTTGTGTCGGCATCACACACTTGGATTCAGAGGTTTTCGCTGGGAACACATCAAACTACAAGATTCATGATTTTAGGGAGTTTAATAGAAATGAAGCATGTATAGATAATAAGCAAAAGAAAAAAAGACACGAGAAATTAGAACAACAACATAACTTATGCAAATCCTCGAATTAATATGCATGCTAACCTCAGGCGTTCTCCTTCGTCAACTATATTTTTCATGCAACATGTAAGCTCTCACCCTCAGTCCTTCACTGATAAGTAATTACACCCTTGTCGTCAGTAAGGGGTGCGGCCGGCAACCCCGGCACCCCCGGGCCAACCATGGCCATCCACAGGCAACTGGTAATTCGGCATGCTCTGGGGTAAATTGAAGAAGGGCAGTCCAGATGAATGGTCAGGGAATGGGTTCCCTCCTGTGGCGCCACCAGCACTACCGCCATCTGCTCCTGATCCTTGCGGCGCAGGCATCTGCAACGGCGTCTCCTCCTCTTCAAGCGGAAGCCGCTCGTATGCAACGTTGGTGAACGATGATGCGATGACGATCACAGGCCCCGCTGCGTATAATGCTCCGACGACGTTCCCGCCGACCACCTGCCCCTGGCCGCCTGCCAGGAATATGCTGAGGCTGGTAGCCCCTGGAGGAGCCGGCGGGGGGAGGAAGGACCCCGACAGCGACAAGATCTCGAAGCGTCCCTGGAGGTTAACGACGGCGCCGGCTGCGGATGGCTGACGAAGGATGACATTGGTGACGTTGCCGCTGCCGCTCAGGACGCAGATGCCGCGCTGCCTTCGCCGCGTGTACGTAGCAATGCATTCGAACACGTCGCAGCCGCTGCCAACTTCCAGGATGTGAGCGCGGAGGGTGTTGGCGCTTTCCCTCGTTATGATCACCGGCGGCTTGGGCTTGTTCTTGGAGCCTGCGGGACGGCCACGCGGGCGACGGGTTGCGGAGTCGCCAGGCCCCCCGCTTCCGGAGAGGGGGTCGAGGCCTTGCTGAGCGGGTGAGCCGTCGACGTGTCCGTAGTCGCCATTAGTGTTGTGGTTGCTGTCGTCGCTCCGGTCGTCGGTCTCAGGGTTGTGGTGCTGAAGGTGGAGGTCAGGGCGGTGGTGGAGCTGGTGGATGTACCTGGTACCGGCGCTTAGATCCAAGCCGGCCATAACCTCATCCAAGAAGCTAAAACGAAAAAGAAAAAACCTACAGGAAGCTGTTTCCTTTTATGATTTGGAGATCATACTTAAAACTTATTCGTGAAAAGATTAAGATAGCAAGATGGTGACCGGTGAAGAGATCGAAAGAAGGAAGGGAGAGCCGGGAAGAAGGGCAAGGCGTTGGGGAGGAATATAGAAATGAACAGAGGATCGAGCGCAGAAGAATGGCTGGGAACGAGGCAAGAGAGAGAGAGAGAGAGAAAGACCAACAACAGGATGAGTTGAGAGGGGGGTGCTCCGAGTCTCCGAGAGTTGAAGAAAATGGTTAAAATAATACGAACATCTAGTGATAGCAGCAAAAGACTAAAGAAGGAAGGAGAGAGAAAGGAGACGAAGGTGCGTGGTTGTGCGTGGTGGAAAGAGAGAGACAGAGGTGGGTGGGAGGGAGGGAGAGAGGGGGCCCAGGATGATAACGAGAGGAGACCGTCCTTTTGATGTCGATGTATTTGGAGTTTGTTTGTGTAAAGATGTCTTAAACTGGGGTTTGGGGTTTGTTTAACCTAAGAGTTTACCGAAGGTTTACTCTGGGTTTGGTAGGAGAGAGAAAGAGATGGGTCATGTCGTTAAGAAATGCCAAACCGGAATTTGCGAAGTAATTTGCTAGATTCAAATCGAGTATTGGAAAGTATTTTTTTTCAATTTTTTTATTAATGTCAAACATTTTGAATGACTAAAAAGCTAATAATTACGTCTAGTTTGAAATGCATATAATATAATATTTATATAAGTACGTATACTAGAGGTTGATTAATTAACAAACGCGTATTAGTTTGCAGCAAGTTGAAGAGGGTCAAGGTC
Organism: Pontederia crassipes; assembly: GCA_030549335.1. Lineage (NCBI taxonomy): Eukaryota > Viridiplantae > Streptophyta > Magnoliopsida > Commelinales > Pontederiaceae > Pontederia > Pontederia crassipes. The sequence goes on along the minus strand of CM060196.1, from coordinate 60,093,601 downwards.
GTGGGCTAGGGTTTGTTGAGCTTGATAACTAGTTGATTGTGTGCCTTGATCAGCTACCCCTGCATGCTTGAAACTTGTTCAAAAGTACTTCCACATATCTATCTGGGAGTTCTTTGTTTGACATTAATTAAAAAGATATATATGTTTCCATTCAATTTTTTTTTGTTATACCAATCTCACTGATATATATGTATATTTATATATATATATTATATACGTCATATAATTAGAAAGAACATAGCTCAAACTCCAAAACAAGTGGGGAAAAGCCTTGCATCAAACTTTATTTATTTGTTCCCCCTTTTATGCACTATTTAGTCTATAAAAGGTACTAATATATATATATATATCACAATATATAATTTAAGCAATGTCAAATCACGTGTTGATGTATCATGTATTCCTCTTCCATATATAGGGCAATATACCTATGTGTAAAATTTACTAGCTATCCTCTTTTTTTTTCTAAATGAGAGGAAACTAAACCTTCAAAATTTGTAGTATACTTTTGTTTTGCTCTTCTTCTTACGAGGGAAGGCAAAGAGGTACATGAAAAAACGGAGGAACTTCTCATAACTTTGCATATAGAACTATTTGTTGAATTAGAGAAGATTAGATATTGCCTTACTATATATATATTTTCCAATTAAGATTAAAATTCATTGCTCTGAATAAAAGTATGTCAATTATCCGGAGGTTGGTAAATTTTGAGTTGGATTTCGATTATTCTCGCTGATCTTTCCTTCAGTATCATTGGTGCTCAGCACGCTGCAGTGCGGGTCCCAGCAAGAATTTGCTGTCTCCTGTGGCCCCCACAGGAGTTTGCCCAGGTCCACTCTGTCTCCCCCCTTCCACGAGGAGTCTCTCTCTCTCTCTCTCTCTCTCTCTCTCTCTCTCTCTCTCTCTCTCTCTCTCTCTCTCTCTCTCTCCTCTTTTTTTTTAATACATATTGCAGTTGGTCGCCTATGCACGTAACTGCATCGATCCATTAACTTTCTTCTTCCAATAACAAGATTGTGGCATCTTTTATCGACATCCTTATTGTTCTATGTAGTAATGTTATGTCTTCCTTAGTAGTTGAAACGGTCCTTTTTTTTCCACGGTGCATATGATAATAATATTATTCTCTTTTCCCTCTATTAACACTGAGTGGTTGTATTCTTTAATTAATATCTGATGAGATTACTTTAACTCCAACGTCTGTAGTCACTAATTCTTTGCCTCTGGCTCAATTAACTTTGAGTTGCAGTTCTCATGAACGTGATGGACTAGACGAACCATATCAAAGGTTTAAGCTACCAAATATCTATGCACATGTGTCTTTTTTTTTTAATTTGAGATGGGCAAACCAGTAATGTAAACATAGCAAGACAACATCTTAACATGGATTTGCATGCATGCATTTAATGTAGTTTTACTTGAGAAAACCAGTGCATTTTGTGTGCTGAGTGTAGTGCATGCATGAAAGGGATGGTGGAGGGGCTGTCTGTCTATGTGTCCATGACTGAATCATTACATATAGACTATAGTGATCATATCGAAGACGCTATATATGTAATGAGACAGACGAACAGATAGACAGAGAGATGGATGTGCCACCTACCTAAATTAGTAATTAAAAGGTTGCAGGAGAAACCCATTTTTTATTTTAAAAAAAATATCATAGCAGTAATATTGCTCATATGTGCCCGTTTGGGAACGTGGTCGCGGCCTCGCCGATGCATTAATTATTAGCTTAGCTGTCGTGGCTCGAGATCTTAAGCATCCTGCCTTTTGACCAGCTCCGGAGATGCCCAATCCCCTCTCTCTCTCTCTCTCTCTCTCTCTCTCTCTCTCTCTCTCTCTCTCTCTCTCTCTCTCTCTCTCTCTCTCTCTCTCTCTCTCTCTCTCTCACTCTCTCTCGCTCTCGCTCTCCCTCTCCTCTGTGAGTATTTGTAATTGGGTGCATATATATGGAGGAGGAGAAGGTTGCACTTAACGCCAATTTGTTCGTCAACTTTATCTTAAGAGAGTGATGGAAGCTACATTATCGTGTTAATCTTCAAGATTAGACGTCGCCCTCTCCATGAGCTCACGTCACGTACAGTTTGCGCTTGGAGGAAGGAAAGTGACTAAACACGGTGCTTAGGACCGCACAATCCAAAATCAATAGTCTAATTGTGTTTTGGTATATACTATATATTAATTAATCGACACCGTCTTTATATGGAAAAGTGTTTAATTAATTGTCTCTATGATCGAATTCACATTTAGTTTTATTTTTCTTAAGCTATGTGTTCGAAAATATAATGAATTATCTAAATGACCATATTTATTGTCAATGTTGATCATGTTTACAAATTCTCATAATTTAGATATGAAAAATATAATTAAAATGTATATACGATCTAATGAATGTGTCACATATATACTTTTCGTAAAGATTTTCCATATCATTTTTTGTTTCATAAAAGGATTATGATGTCCCCAATTATGCAATAATAATAATAATTCGTCAAAATTTATGTACGTTCATCATAAAAGTTTGTGATAGCAAAAAAGTTCTTCAAGCTTAAAAATGATAAATACATTATCGATAGATTTATCGTCATTTTTTCTTAGCTATTAATTAAAATAATGATAACCACTAGTGCTTATAAAAATGTTTGGATAATGCGGATAATATGAATAAAATATATATCATTTGATAATAGAATGAAAGATAAATTACTTTTATTGTTCAAAGATTAAAATGCCCCCTAAACATGTCAATGCAAAAATATTTAATTTCATCACATGTATAATTAAATAGAAATTGTAATGGTATGGTTTACCATATATATATATATATATATATATATATATATATATATATTTCAATGTTAACATAAAATATTTTAATTTAATAAGAAAAATAAAAAGGAATGTAAGGAATGCGCTCGGCTGCAAAAAAAATGATAGATTTTTTTATGCAGTGAAAGTATTTAAAAATTTGAGCCTATAATGAAAAATTAGCTAATTTGACAAGGTGACTATAAGCTAAAAAGATATAAGCTGGAAAATCAAGAATTTATCTTTTCAAATATTTTTTTATTAAATATGAAGAAATGACTACCTATAAATCATTTTCACAGGCTTATAAAATCTTGTTGAACACCTCTTAATCACTTTTTGTGACCATACAAGTGATATCCAATTATAGACAATGAAAAAAAAATTCTGGTATTTAATTTTAGGTTGAAAAACTAGTTACTCTAACTCTTTAATTTGTTTGTCATTCGATCTTTAATAAATTTTTTTGTTCATGCAATATTGGACACTCTAACTTTACAATATATATGGAAAAATAAAATGTGTCAGATAAAGAAATATTAAATGACAAAGCTTTTGAAGTTTCAGAAAGTTATTTGATGGAGAGTTGGATATCAAGAAGATATATTTATTTGGATTTCAAAGAATCGTGGCCTGAAAAATATTGCAAGTTAGGATGAAATATCACATGTAAAGAGCCTTTAGTCTGTTTTATTTAATTAATTGTTAAAAACTAGTATGAACAGGGATAATGTGTACAATATAAAGCATGCTCTATTTTGTTGAGTTATGAACGTTAAGTTCTTATTTCTTTATTAAGTGTGTCTTGGTACATTCTTAATATATTTAATTATTTTTTGAGGCTTAATTCTCTTATAGTAATCCATCTACTCTCAATGTTGAGCACCTTTTGTGCCTGTCAGCCGGCCTCACGCATATTTTGAATATCCTTCATAAATATATATATTAGAATATATACATATATACATATATATAGTAATTTATATATCAAGTGGACCAATAAGACCTACTATTGGAAATAGTATTGAATCTAGCTAGATGTATATATAGGACGAATATATGCTCATCAACAAAACTTTTTTTGCAGCATGATATTATCCACTAAATATATACTTAATTGCTCCTACATGTATCTTTGTCGAGCATGCAGTGCTAAAAGGCTTGTCTCATATCACTAATTCAATGTTTGGACGAGAGCGAGAGTGATATATTAACTATGATCAAATCAAACTTGAACATAATCCTATCATCCAATTGTGTAGATTATTTTTAATTATGACTAGTTAGTAATTACTAATAATTATATATCATTGTTTAACCTATAAAATATATCTTTCATTCCTATCCATCAACTACGTATGGAATGAAAATTTCGACCTCTGGATGATGGAAGATCCTGCTTCCAATCATCCACTCATGATGATGACTCATGAAAGCCCATGCATAATTATTATAGCACACGTATATATATATATAATTCCATTTGTCGATATATGTCGCAAAGCGATCATGCAGATTTCTTTTTCAGTCACTTCGTTGTTTGTTTTCTCGACCACTTTGTTTTTTTTTTTTATTTGCGTCAAAAGTATTTGATCGATGCATGTACGAGATAAATAACATAAAATAGTGTGCACCCACTTTAGCACACTAATAAACAGATCTCTAGCTGAACAAATTATCTGAAGATCTCGTTTTTTTTTTCAGTTTATCTTTTCTTCCACTTGTTTCGTGAGGCTTCATTCTTTAAAGAAAAAAGAAATGACACAAAAAAAAACTAGCTAGAGAAAGAGGTCCTAATGGAATATAAATACCTTGATGTAAGTATAAAAAGTAGTATTCATATTGTTTACAAGTTATTTTACCTAAAGCAGTCAATCGAATGACATGTATATTCTACAATGCACTCTGCGGCAGTCCAAAATCAAATTATTGACACATCCAAACTAAAGTAATTAATATATAGTTTGGCCTCACATAAAGATGTGCACTAGGCAATTTGCATTGGTATAATATATTCAGAGCATTACTAACAAAAAACATTTGTTTTCTATGATATCCACGAAGTACTTGTGCTTAATTAATATTCGTAAAGAAATGTTTGACCGAGTTCATTTTATATGTACTTCTATAGCAAACACACCAAAGGCCAAACAAATTACATATGCTAATAAGTAATAACCCCACTCTTCATTTAATTCCTAGATCGTTGTCAAGTTGACTAACATTTTCTTATTCTATTTATCTAATTAGTCGTGTATTAATAACTCTTGGGTGACCAGCTATGCATATTCGTTTAATCAACACTCTTGGTACATTATTTTGATGCCATGTTAGTTGTTAGTTTATATATACTCGGTGAACATTACATTGACCACTTGCATGCTCTATATGTAATAATTAAGATAACTAAATTAATATGTATGAAGCACTGTTCTCACAAAAAAGTCGTGGAATCGCTTACTGTGCAGGTATGAGGTATATATCTTTATCTATATGAGGTCCACATGCATGTGTTAACCAGCAACTCCAGCTAACGCTTGATGTTGCCAGTTAGAACCTCAAAGGTGGCATGCATGATTAGCTGAGGGTGGCAGATTAAGTTGATCATGCTTTGGCCATTAATTAATTGCTTTTGCAGCTTTGTATTAATTGTTTGGTTGGATGGCTAGCTGGAACCCTAACATATATATTATATACGAGTGCAGAGGAAAGCACGACCAACAGAAGTTGGGGTGAAATAAATAGTAGTTTCTCATCGTTTAAGTAAAAATCTTAAGTTCCATTTTTTATAAATGTAAAAGATTCTTACTGAGAACATTATATGTCATAGTTAGACATATTACTCGAGACGGATGGTAGATCGATATTCTAATTCGTGTCCAGTGCGTATAATTCTTAACGTCAATTGAATTGACATTAAAAAAAAAAGGAGGAAAGCATGGCAAATATTTTATTATTCATTGTTAGAAAAACGAATGGATAATTGAGTGGAGATGTAAAATCCTCCAGGGATGACAGTGCACTACAAAACAAACATCATACAGAATATATTTTTATCATCAAAGTTTGCTAAATTAGTCAAATCCAAAGGAGATCACTGATTAATTAGTAAATCTTAAATTGAAGATTAACAGTACGAATCCTATTATTGCTAATGATTGTTTTGTCACTCTAGTATATTTATATTATATGATTACACATATATATAGTTCAATCTTACATGTGTAAATCAACCTTTTAAGATAAGTTGCAAGGTATACATTGACAACTTTATTTTTTTAGCATATGCACTTTATTTATAAAAATTAATAACTTAATTAATTTAGGCCACGTAGATCTACACCTTCATTATATATATATATATATATATATATATATATATATATATATTCGTTGAACCATTACTTGAATAATACATATACATGCGGTAATGAACTAATAATCTTTGTACACCAATTTCAGATGTAAACAAATTTATGATATTTAAACCAAACTATTTTTTTTTATAAATGTAATCTTATTTGTAGTTTGAAATTTACGATTAATTTAGGTAGAAAAAAAGAACGGACGGCTGTGATTGGTAAGGGAGTGTTTAACGTGATGGAGATTTGCGGGTCACGTGAAGGGCGCGCGTGTCTCGACTCGTCGACAGCTTCCATTGTTCGAGGACGGCGACTCTCCGATCGAGATATTCCCGGTGCTGGACGCACGTGCGACTCATCAAAAGATTCGCGCATATCGATGAAATAATAAAAAAAACTGTTTCGTTTGGAAATTTATGATGTTTATTTTACAATGTTTTATATAACAAAGCACCTCTTAATATCATCAAACCCTTATCATAAATATTGATAATTTAGAATTCTTGATAAATACTGTCGAATATTATATGAAAATTATGATAAATATAGTCGAATAATTTGGGATGAATATTAGATTAGTTAATCTAAAAACTTGAAACATAAAAAATATTAAAACATTTAGACATATATAATATATATGATTGAAATTTATATTTAAATATCCTCTTGTCCCATATATAATTTTTTGATATTTTTTATTTGTAACTACCTTATAAGATTTTTTTTATTTATGTTGATGGCTTAATTTATGTTATTTATTATATCATTTAATCTGAATTATTTTATTTTAATTTATTATATTATATTTTATATCATTTATCCGGTTCGATCTGAGTCGTTGAAGTCCATCTGGGTCTTATAAGTTATAATATTGCTCGATAGTGTGTAGAAATTTCAATCTTAATCAGGTTAAATGATAGGCCCAGATCGTCAATATAAAAATAATGCGAGTGAAAAGTTATGGGCTGAGCTCTCTCTATGTAGCCCACCTGTATAAGTTGTCGTTTGGGCCACGTTGTAATGGGTCGGTTGTCCAACGGCCCGTCAGAATAATGGGCTGGAAGGGAGCGCCCATTGGACACGCCCACTTTTAACTAGGCAGATTCTGGGTTTAATTCGAAAGTTCCGTATTCCGAATTTTCTGACATAAATTAATTAAGCGAAATTACTTATTTCAATAATAGAAATTTTGCCACTCGAGCACGATTTTTTTTTTCTTCAATTCGAGTACCATTTGAACTGTTGGCCGATTTTTCAAAATAAAATATGATTATCACTGATAATAGAGTTGAATCTCAAACGCTTGCTCAGTGCTAATAATCTCAACTCTCAAGTTCGAGTGTTGAGCTACCACATTGATCAAAGAATAAACACTCTATCTTTTTGACTTCATATTAGTCGATTGCTAATAATTTCCAACATGAAAACTTTTCTAAACTCGGCTGGCGTATAAAAAAATGAATGTCACTTATAAAAAGAACATGTTTTAGGTATAACTGAATCGTATTTTGTTGGATAGGAATATATTCTATACCTTGGATAAAAAAGCACTATGGACCTTATATTGTCACTGACAAAATGATATGCTTTAACTATAACGTTTATTTTGTTCGTTAAGAATATATTCTATACCGTTGATGAAGCATTGTTTTTAATTCAATGTGAACATATATCGGTCAATTTCAATTTTATAAAAGACTTTTTTTTACAAAAGAATAGCGGATTGAATCGAGGATTTCATCAAAACGGGTTCCATTCTTTTTGTCAAAAATATATTTTAAAAATGTATAAAATTTATGTTTTAAGAGATGAATTACAGAAGGAAACTAATTATAAGAAAAGTATATTTGAATTTGAAATAAAAAAAATATGGAAAATTTGTGATTAGGAAGAAATTTTTAAAAATATAAAGTGTTCATAATGTTCTTAAATAAGAAGGTGAAAAAAAATTAAAATTATTATAATATTTTATAAATAATGTGGAAGAATATAAAAGAGAGAAAAAAAAGAAACAGAGTAGATTTTATGCAATGAATTGAATAAGAAATTATTAATAAAGAAAGAAATTTTGAGTTTGATAGACAAATTAAACAAAAAGAGAAAATTATTCACAAAATTATTAAGGGAATAAGGATGACCATATATATATGGAACATCATTATATCATCCTCCGGTGACTCATAAATAGTCATTGTCTATGGATATTTTGAAAGTCGTCAAGTAATGACATATATACGAGTCACTTTTTATTTTACATGGTCCTTAGCCCTAATTATTAAATACGAAAATGAGAAAAAAATATTATAAATGACACATATTAAAAAAATATTTATTGTGAATTAGTGATCAATATGGTTTCTTTGGTTATTTTTTTTACCTTTTTCTATCTTTAAATAAAAGTAATATAATTTCAATAAAAAAATACGTTTTCGGTCATCTAATGTTGTTAAGGAAATTGTATTTCAAGTAATTCAACAATTGTTAATAATTTCGTAATGGATCCTCAAAGCCATTACGCGGCCGAACACTAATTAGTCAGCATGCTACAATCTTTAGTATCGTGGGGAGAAGAAAAATAACCTAGTTGAGACCCTGATTGACTAAATTTATAATTAAGTTTAAAGTTATTTAAGTTTTTTATAATTTTAAAATGTGGATGATAAGAATATTTAAATTTTACTTATAAGAAAAAGAAAAAGAAAGTTAAACAAGAGGAGAGAGAGTCGATTATGTTTTCTAGAAAAATAAGTTAATTTATTAATTTTAGTCATTTTTATCCAAATGCATATATGCTTATTTTAAAATCAATTTCATTCCATAAATTGTTTTATGATCACTTGTGATTTATGTTTTTTTTTTTCAACTAAATCAAATTGGGCCTCAGTCGATTAATTGGATCATTATACAAAACAATATACAAAATTTTTTATTTGTGAGTACTCGATATTTAAAAAATTGTGGTAGGTTTCAACTTGCATGGCGCTACTAACCAGACCATTATCAAATAAGTTAAATACTTATTTGATTGTGGGTGAAAGGAAGGAAAAAATGGGCAAGAAAAAAAAGTAGAGGAAACATCCTCATCTTTGATTGAATTTAAATTGAAGAGAAATAGAAGATAATATATCATTTTCTCAATTTTTTTTTCATTCAACTTGACAGAAAAAGAAGAAAGATATATTTAACACATTTTTATTCGTAATCATATAATTGAGAGTTCAATTTTGATATTCTTTATCTCGTCTTGTTTCTTATCTTTTACACCATCAAATCTACATTCAACGATTCATGATTAAATTTTTCAAGTAGTTTATCACAGTTGGATGGAGATCCAATGGTAAAAAAGATTGAGAACAAAGTGAGGTAGGGAACACCTTAATTTTTTTTCATAATTAAACATATAAATGATATAATCATCTAAATAGAATTATTATTTAACATTTTATTTTTTTTCTTCCCTTTGATTATGTCAACCAAATAAGAATAATTATCCTTATTTTCCTCCATTTTCTTTTATCTTTTTTTTCCTTTTTCTTCTTTATTTTTGAAATTAAGTTAAGGATGGGTGAAATGGAATAGAGTAGTGTGGTGAGGGATTAAGGTTCTATTTGACAATATTAAAATTAATATTTTAAGTAGCATTTAACGATTTAAATGCTAAATATTTATTTGTAAATGATAAAAATAAGTAGCTTTTAGCATTTCGTATAAAAATATTGAAAAGTTATTTCTACTAACATTTAATGATTAGAACTTAGCGTTATAAGATTTTCCCAATTTTATCCTTATTTAATTATATTATTTCTTTCGAACTTATCTTTTTTATTTTCTTATTTTTTATTTTATAATCATTTAAATATATTTGTTTTTATATTCACGCTTAATTAGTTACAAATTATTTATACATTAACAATGAATAAAAAATAATTTCGTAATTATTTTTTTATCATGAGTGCAGTATATAAAATTTCTTGTCAATATAAAATTCTATATATTTTAATAAAAATACTAGTTGCAAAATTTTATTTTTTAATTGATATATAAATAATTTATTTATTCTATTATAATAGAATTTGTATAATATTTCAATTAAATAATTTATCATATGTCTAATTATGTCATTTTATATTCTTCAGATAATTCTACCGCTAAATTTACCAAACACTTATTTGTTACGATCTCTATCCGTTATCTACTATCCACTATTTAAATCGCTATCCGCTATTAAGCCGCTATGCACTTATCAAATCGTTAATAATGTCAAACATAGTCTAAATGGTATCATGTGACTATGTTTGATCCCCAACTTTCTTACTTTTTTCTTTTTTTTTGTAACAACTAATTGTAAAAAATAATGATTTTGAAAGTGAAAGTTCTATTTATATAACAATCATTTTTATCCATCGTTATATTAGACGTGTCCACTAATTAAAGTATACTTGATTTGTGAATAAACTCAAACTAATTTGATTGAGTTGAGTTAAATTGTTTTAGGAATAAATTTACCCAGTCCTACTCGATCTAAATCAAGTCGGGTGGTTAGAATCATCGAAATTTAACTTATCGAGTCGAATCAAATCAAGTTGGATTAAAATAACTCAAACTCAAGATGATCAAGAATCATATCATGGTCGAGTGAACTCGAACGGACTAATAAACCGATTGAATCGAACGAATGAAAAGAAAAGAAAATACGAAGAGTTATTTTTAGATATAAACACTATACGACCTCCATTAGATGGTGGATTAATAGATCCATCGTCAATCTAATGGTAAGGAAAATATGGGCATCCCTCGAACTTAAGTGGGGGGACGACCCCCCCATATTGGCACATCCATCCGAGCGCATCGAACGGATGTTGCTCAAATGGCCGATTCAAGGGGAAAAAAGTCGAAGAATTAGTTCGGCGCAGAGCAGTTCAGTGTGGGGCAGTTTACAAGACGCGGTTCGGCGATGGGCAGGTTACAAAAGTTTGGGCCGCCGGCATCTCTCCTATTTTCCCTTACTCTCTCTCTCCTCTCTGCACTCACCTCCTCTCACCATCGGATCTCACCACCGGACGTCGGGTCTTGCATTTTCCTCCTCTCATTGACCTCGAGCGCTCTCTCTCTCACCGGCGATGGAGCTCTCCATGGCACGACCTCCCCTCACCGGCGACGTCCCTTGTGCTCAGATTTGTGCATCGCCGACCAAATCGAGCATGATATTCTCTCATTGGAAGCTCACGGTGCTTTATGCTGACACCGAATCTTGTCCCTTGCGTGAGCTCGACGTTGGATCTTGCAAGATGAGCCTGCCTCCCTGACACTACCGAGCTCCACCCCATTTGCCCAACTCTAAGTGTCACCTCTGTGCCTGCCTCCCAGCTCTGCCGCTGAATGTCGAGTGTCATCTAGCTCCGGGAGCCGAGGACAAATTGTAATTCTCGTGGAACTGTAATTTTTGTTAATAAGAGTTGATAAAAATTATTTTGTGTAATGCTCTTATGTTAATATTGCGTAATATATGTAATATATACATGATGGATGGAAGTTTTTCTGCTTTATTTTGCGAAATTTTGCTATAAGTTGGTTAAAGATGTCGTATTTTTTCGTTTTTTATTAATAAGAAAAATAAAAAGGAATGTAAGGAATGCGCTCGGCTGCAAAAAAAATGATAGATTTTTTTATGCAGTGAAAGTATTTAAAAATTTTTCACGCGGAGAGCTCCGAGGTCGGCGAAAGAGGAAATGCGAGATCTAGCGTCCGATGGAGAGATTCATTAGTGAGAGGCGGTGAGAGGAGGCAGGTGTGGCAAGGTGAGAGAGTAGGAGAAAAGAGGAGAAATGTTGGTGGCCCCAACTTTTGTACCCTGCCCATCGACGAACCGCGTCCTGCGAACCTCCCCACACCGAACTCCCCTGCGCCGAACTAATTCTTTAGCTTTTTCCCCTTGAATTGACCAATTGGGTAGAATCTAACCCATGCGCATCATACGGATGCGCCAGTATGGGGGCCGTCCCCACTTAGGGCTTATTTGGTTCAAAATTCATTACGGGGAAAGAAAGATAAAGGATGAGAAGAAAAATGATGGGAAGAGAATATAAGATAATAAAGCTGAATAGTTACCCCTATTTGATTGATATCATTAATTAATTTATTTCGATGATTTTATCTTGTACATATATAATTAAATATTTAATTTATTTGATCAAAATTAGGAATACATACTAAATATGTCTTTCTTAAATTTTTTCACTCCGATTTAAAAGAAAAAGAAAAAGAAAGTATTAAAAAAAACAAATTCTTCTCCTTCCCTTCCTCCTCGTTATCATGATTTCACCCTCAACCACCCTCATCCAAAGAGACCTTAAGTTGAAAGGATGCCCATTTTTTAAGATGAAGGGATGCCCATTTTTTCCTAATGGTAATGGATGAAGATGGTGCTACTCAGCACAAACATTGACTCCTCAACTTATAAATTCATTCTCCTTCGTCTCTTTCTTTTTTTCTTTTGAGCTGATAGTATTCTTAAGTTTGGAAAGCGATCGGGACGGCTTAACTCATGGGGGTGTTAAAGATTATAAGCATTGAAGGTTGATCCAATGTTAAATCCAATTAATGTGGTAAAATTTTTTCATATCTTGTGTCATAAATGAGATTCTCAATAAACATTTTTTGTATTCAGGAAACTCAAAAGGCACATTTCGACTTCGTTTGGTAATATTTTTGTATAAAGCTATCTGTATAAATTTTTTTTTAATTGTTTTTATCGGTAAGAGCATTTGGAATGCTGCAAAGAAAAGCAAACATTCAACATTAAAAAAGTAAGTCATCTTTTTTGGGACAGCACCTGAACCAGTCCCAAACGCACCCTTCCTCCGCCCCAACCTTGGTTCCTTCTTCCTTATTTCGTCACACTTCCCATCATCCGGCGATGGCTTCGTCGTCTTCGCTGAAGGAGTTCCTGGGCGACCTCGAGCGCAAGTCCTTCGTCGGTCTCCTCTCCAAGGTCATCGGTGAGGCACGCCATGTCCAGAACAACCCGCCGGAGCTCGTCCCCAAGGAGGACCGCGTCGCCCGCCACGTCCTCGACGCACTCCTCCCGCTCAGCACCTCCACCGGCGGCGGTCCCCTCGTCGTCTCCCACGTCTCCTATGTCGAGGGCCGTGGCAACGTCATTGTGGAGTACCCTGGCTCCGTCCCAGGCCGCATCCTCTCCTTCGTCGGCTGCCACATGGATGTCGTAACGGCCGACCCTAATGATTGGGTCGGTGAAGTCTTCTTCTTCCACTCGTCAACAAATCTTTTAAATCCCCTGATTCAACCCTAGTTCTGTCATATGCCTTTAAAAACGCCTTCTGTCCCAAAGTTTCGACCATTTGATAGTTTGCCATTTACATAATGATCAAAATTTCACTCTTTCCAGGACTTTGACCCCTTTTCGTTGAGTGTGGATGGAGATAAACTCCGTGGAAGAGGCACAACAGATTGCCTCGGCCATGTGGCCCTGGTGACAGAATTGATGAGAAAGCTCGGGGAGAAAAGGCCAAATCTGAAGAACACAGTGGTCGCCGTTTTCATAGCTAATGAGGAGAATTCATCTGTTCTGGGGGTAGGTGTGGATGCTCTGGTGAAGGATGGATTGCTGGATAAGTTAAAGGCGGGACCCTTGTAAGTTTCATATAGTGGCTTTATTGCAGGAGCGTTGTTTTCTCTCAATCAAATTCATAGAAACTTACAAAAATATGAATATATCAACCACCTGCATACAAGCGTGTCTATATCCATCTTTCACAACTGAGGGTGAGAAGAGGCTAGAGTGGCTCGAAGACATTAATTCACACATAGCGCAAAATTGGGATATTTGGACTCCAGGGAAAAATTAGAAATGACATGTTATTTCCTTGACTTCTTAGACATGGGTCTGCCTTTGCATGTGATGAGACCATCCACTGAGGCGAGTTGTCGTCCAATTGGGGTAACTTTATCCAACTATTTACAAAGAGGAAGGCGAATGTAAAATTCCTGTTCCATGAGCAGATTAAATATGCCTGAAAACCTGAAGAGCTACAACCCAGTAATGTTGTTCAGGGTCATGCATAACTAAGAATGTGTGGATTGAATAATTGAGTTTTATTTGTATGATGGCCAAGTAGATTAATCACCAACATGACTTTTGTGGAGGCCAGAACGTTGAAGAGAATCACCTCCATTAAAAAACCAACTTGTGACTTTGTTCCATTGGAAAAGGAATAAGTGTCAATTTAATCATTTGCAGTTGTATAATATATCACGAGCATACTCACGTTGACAAAAAAAAATCTTATGATGTTACAACTACAAGATCAAATTGGATTTTCATAGATATTTATTAGTTACACTTACTGATAAAATTAAAAATAGTAAGTCAGAACCAAATCAAAATCCATACTCAACAAAATCAAAATAAAGAGTTGTGATATATTTGGAGCTCAATGCTATCTATTGCAGTTTTATTTTGTGCTACTCATTAATAGTGGACTTAAGAACTTGTTTTCCATGGAGTCTCTGAGTTATGTTCTTATGTTGAGAACTGCAGGTTTTGGATTGACACAGCAGATAAGCAACCTTGCATTGGTACTGGAGGGATGATATCATGGAAGCTTCGAGCTACTGGAAAGCTTTTCCATAGTGGTCTCCCTCATAAGGTAGTGGTTTTGGTGTCTTAGAGCATGCTTAAAATTTTCCTATATCTAAAATTGATGCAATATAGATGCTACCACATACTATCTTTCTATATAGATTCTACCACATCAGCGAAGTGAACTGTGTTGATATTATCTTACGTGACGTACACACTAGGTTCACTCCTGTTTTAAAAAATGATACGCGGATGGTACATCTCAGTAGGTTGTTAGGTACGTGAGGCGTGACTCGTGAAATTAGAAGAGAGCCAATAATACAACAACAACAACAAAGCCTTATCCCACTAGGTGGGGTCGGCTACATGGATCATACGACGTCATTCCGCTCTATTAGTAATCAAACCTTTCGGTATATTATTCACCAATAGATGTTGCTCTATTAGTTCGCCAAGTGTCCGCCTTGGCCTCCCTCTCCCTCTTTTAATCGGACTCCAGATTATTTGATCTACTCTTCTTACTGGCGCATCTAATGGTCTTCTCTGAACATGACCAAATCATCTCAAATGATTCTCTACCATTTTCTCACTAATAGGAGCCACTCCGACTCGTTCACGTATATGGTCATTCCTAATCTTGTATGACCACACATCCATCTCAGCATCCTCATTTCGGCTACCCCCACTTTACGTTCATGTTGTCCCTTCATAGCCCAACATTCACTACCGTATAACACTGTTGGTCTTATAGCAGTACGATAGAATTTTCCTTTAACTTTATTGAGTACTTTTCTATCACAAAGAACTCCAGTGGCTTTCCTCCACTTACACCAACCAGCTTGAATTCTATGTAACATCGTCATCAATCTCACCATCTTGTCTTACAATTGATCCTAAATATTTAAACTTTGTCACTTGAGGAATTATATCCTCCCCTAGCCTAACTTTCAAATCGTTTCTAAGTTGTTTATTTGTGAAATTGCTATGCATATATTCTGTTTTATTCCTACTTAAACGAAAATCCTTTGACTCCAACGTATTTCTTCATATTTTCAATTTTGTATTAATCTCTTCTCTTGAATCCGCTAAAAGTACTATATCATCCGCAAATAGCATGCACTTAGGTACCTCCTCTGTGATACTCTCGGTTATAGCATCGATAACTAAGTTAAATAGATACGGGCTTAAAGCTGATCCTTGATGTAGGCCAATTCCTATAGGAAATTCATTTGTCTCACCTCCGGGTGTCCTAACCCTAGTCAATGCCCCATCGTACATATCTTGTATTACCTTAATGTAGGCAACACTCACCCTCTTCTTTTGCAAGGCTTTCCAAAGTACATCCCTTGGTACCCGATCATACGCCTTCTCTAAGTCAATGAAAGCCATATGTAAGTCTCTTCTCCTACTTCGATACTTTTCCATCATCCCCCTTAGTAAATAAATCGCCTCTGTAGTGAATCTTCCTGGCATGAACCCAAATTGTCTCTCAGAAATACTAGTTTCCATTCTCAATCTATGCTCAATCACTTTTTCCCATAATTTCATTGTGTGACTCATAAGTTTAATCCCTCTATAATTTGCACAATTCTGAATATCCCCTTTATTTTTGTAAATAGGAACTAATGTACTTAATCTCCAATCATCAGTCATCTTTTTCGACCGTAAAATCTCATTAAATAGTTTACATAACCACAACACACCTTTTTCTCCTAAACATTTCCAAACTTCAATCGTACCATTCTCCATTTTCTTAAGAGCTTCGCTAACCTCCGAGACTCTAATTTTACGATAAAATGACCTATTAAGCTCACATTCGCTAACTGTCAAGTCCTCCAAATCACAACGGGAACCTTCACATCCATCATTAAATAGCTTATAGAAATACTCTTCCCATTTGTTCTTAATATCTCCTTCAGTAACTAAAACCTTGCCAACTTCATTTTTTATGCATCTTACTTGATCCAAATCTCTCGACTCCTCTTTATTCCTTGCAATCTTGTAAATCCTTTGTTCACCAGCCTTTGTCCCTAACTCCTTATAAAACCCCTCATATGCTTTAGCACGAGCATCACTAACTGCCTTCTTAGCCTCCCTTTTCGTCAAACGATACTTTTCCCAATTGTCAGAACTATTGTCCAAGTGTATCGCCTTGAAACAATTCTTCTTATTACGCACCTTTTTTTGGACCTCCTCATTCCACCATCAAATCTCCTTATCTCGTGGTCCAAAACCTTTTGATTCTCCTAAAATGGCTTTAGCAACCATTTCAACCTTTTTTGCCACATTCTCCCACATGATACTAGCATCTCCTTCTAACTCCCACACACTTTCCTCTAATAACTTACTTCTAAAAGTCTCGCTTCTCCCCCTTTAACTGCCACCACTTGATTTTTCGATCAAAAACTGTTCGAGATTTTGGTTTTATACATTTCATTTGCATATCAAGAACTAACAATCTATGTTGTGTAGTCACCCCATGCCCAGGAATTACTTTGCAATTAGTACAACATCTTTTATCAGTATTTCTTGTCAAGAAAAAATCGATTTGAGACCTATGAGTTCCACTTTTGTATGTGATTAAATGTTCCTCTCTCTTCCTAAAACAAGTGTTGATAATCTTAAGGTCGTATGCTAAAGAAAAATCAATAATAGTTTGTCCTTCCTCATTCAACTCCCCAAAACCAAAACCACCATGAACCCTTGCATGTGGTCCTGCCTTTTTACCAACATGTCCATTAAGGTCTCCTCCAATATAAACTTTCTCGGTTGTTGGTATACTTTCAATCAAACCCTCCATATCTGCTCAAAACTTCTCCTTGAGATGTGATTCTGCTCTTACTTGGGGTGCATATGCACTAATAATGTTCATAGTTTCCTTTCCAACAATTACTTTCACGGATATGATTCGATCCTCAATCCTTTTAACTTCCACAACATTCTTTTTTCATTCTGCATCCGCGATAATACCAACACCATTCCTTCCATTTACCTTACCTGTGTACCAAAGTTTGGAACCATTTAACCTAATCTCTTTACTTCCCTCTCCTACCCATCTAGTTTCTTGCAAGCATAATATACTAATCTTACGCTGGTCCATTACTTGTGCCACCTCGAGGCGCTTCCCATTCAACGTCCCAATGTTCCAAGAACCTAATCTGACCTTAGTCTCATGAACTAGCTTCTTTAACCGCCTCCGTCCATTAGAGTGCGGTAGCCCTTGCTCATTTAACACTGCATTCAGGCGAGGATGCAGCGGCTCTTGCTCTCTTATTACTGTACCCGAGCTGTACAGCGCGTTACTTACTGGTAACGACTTAGCATTAACACAATATATTCGTTGGTCCATGTTCATAAGATTCGACAGGATTTTACGCTGGCTGTCGGGGCCTAACACAATCCTCCTCCTTTATCCGGGCTTGGGATCGGCTATAAAATATAGGCGGAGTTAGAAGAGAGCCAATAATAAGGAACAAAAAAACATCTCGATGAAACACAGAAAGTAATCAGCAGCCTAAAAACATTAGTATCCAATGGAAACTAGGCATGGAGAAAGAAAAAAAATAAGGAAAAGGAGTAAGAAAAAACACAAAAAAGATCTTGTTTGTTTCTTCTTCCTGAGCATTTCTCCTACGTGTTTCTCCCCCTGAGTTGTCAGGGACTCGGGGGAGCCACCCGAAGCCGACCAATGAATCAATTCAGAAAAAAAGTCAGAGAAACTAAAGATTAAATAATTAAACAAGTGCATTGGAAATCAGCTACTAGGTGACCGTTGGTAAGTCTTGAGACTACTGCTGGTCCATTAATAATTTAGCAGACCGAGAAGTTTCATTATCTTTTTATGCATCTTTTTCTTTTGTAGTTTAATAATTGTATGTTAGTGGTTAGACTATCCTTTGCCAAAAAAATAATGGCATCTTGGAACTTGGCATCTGCATAATTAATGTCCTTTAAGACGATATCTGAAAACTTGAGTTCTTTTTTTTGCATTGCTTATGAATTGCTCACTTAATTTTAATTTTTGTATTTTCATTAAATTATAATTTATTATTATATATGAAATATAGTACCGTACCCATACCTTAGTTTTTAAAAGATGCACTTCATAACTGTACCCGTATTGGGTACGTGCCCGTACCTGTGCGATATAGTCTTTCTATAGTATGCTTACAAGATGTTATGAAGAACATTTGCCTTTTATTTAGGAGGGTAACTATTATTATCTTTTATCTATGAACATATGAAAGAATAGAAATTCATATGTAAAAGAAGTGGCACTTGCATTTGTCTAGTTTCCACTTTTCAAGGTTAATGTGTGATAATTACAGAAAGATAAGAGATGTATACCGTTATGTAAGTGGCATGGATTTTTCTGTAAAGCTTGTTTAAGTTTCCAAAATATTTGATAGGCTATCAATCCTTTGGAGTTTGCAATGGAGGCACTTAAGGAGATTCAATCAAGATTCTACAAAGACTTCCCTCCACACCCAAAGGAAAAGGTTTATGGGTTTGCAACACCATCAACTATGAAACCAACACAATGGAGTTGTAAGTTCAGCAAGCCTTAAATTTATAACTTCTTTATCTAAGTAGTACTTATAATCGAGGGCTGATAAATACTTGTGTCATTCATTACCTTCTTTCAATTGATGTCATGTGGCAGATCCTGGCGGTGGCGTCAATCAGATTCCTGGTGAATGTACTATATCAGGGGATGTAAGGTATGTCTCTGACTAAATTTCGGGCAACTGAAAAATCATTTCTAGTAAATTCATGGAGAAGGATAGCATACTTGTGCAACAAAACATGAACTGTTTGAGAATATTAGAAGGTTTTCATAAAAGAATTGAGATGATAAAGTTAAGTCTTAACTAAAGAAACTACAATTCACACCAATTCTGTACCTGGATTTGTGATAATTAGTCATAAAACAAGTTAAAGAAGTGTTATATGCCTTAAAGGGGTATAATTGAAAACATCAAGGATTTATTATCAGGTTGATATTAAGGTATTAGAGTATATCATCGATACTTACAGAAACGAGTTCCTGACAAGAAACTGTTTAAATGTCCTCTTAGGTTGTTGACCCATTTAAATCCGTATAAAGTAACCTATTTTTTAACTTGAAGAAACAATCATATCACTAACTTCTATACTATGAAAAAGGAGTGGAGGAGCATGTTCCAGTTTATGATGTTGTAAGTTGTTTTCTACTTGATACAAATCAACGTTAAGAAGTAAATTAAAGGTATATATATGACTATGCAACCATGTGAGAACTTAATGAAATCATTTTTAGCAATGAAGCATTTTCCTTTTATGTAGCGTCCAGTGTCATTATTGTTGATACAAACTTTGGTCTACTATTTTTTTTTAAGTTGTAGAAATCTAATGCTGCTATGCTGCCTCTTTACTCTTGCAGGTTGACTCCTTTCTACAGGTTTGTGTAAATTTCTTTTTCGTTCCTTGCATTACTTGAATTACTACCTCCTTGAAATCACTGTATTGTTCTTTCTGTGCAGTCCATCAGATGTGCTCAAGAAGTTAGAAGAGTATGTAGAAGATTTAAATGCCAACTTGGACAAATTAGATACACGTGGACCAGTGTCAAAGTATGTTCTTCCAGATGAAAATTTGAAGGGAAGGTGAAGATCTATACTGGATTTGTTGTTTTCCTAGGGATTATGAATCTCTTATGAAGAAAGGATGTTTTATCTCCATATCATGTCTTAATTTGCTTCGTCTAACTGGAAGTTCCACAAATGCTTTTACGCTATCAAGTATCTTCTGCAACTGAGCTTTATCCTTCATAAAGTTTCTTGATTGCATGGAAACTGTGGTTCTTTTCAGGCTCACAATTACTTTCGATGAGGCTATGATGTCAGGAGTTGCATGTAATCTTGATTCTCGTGGCTTTCATGTCTTGTGTAAAGCAACAGAGGAAGTGGTTGGACATGTAAAACCTTATTCCATCACTGGAAGTCTGCCATTGATTCGAGAATTACAGGTGTAACAGCTTTAGCTTTTATTAATTTTGAGGGTTTTCATATCATTGACTCCTTGTTTAACCATGCTTGCATCAGGATGAGGGTTTTGATGTTCAAACTTCTGGATATGGTAAGTGATTTTCTTGCTACATGATACGAACTGAAAGTACTGCTACATTTATGACTGGAAATAAAAATAGGATAACTATTATTAGTAGTAAAATTGCAAGAATCTTAAACACAAGTCCTACTAATAACTTGTCTATTTAAGATGACAAATTTCCATAACAAAATAGTTCGTATGGAGTGGATCAAATTCCAATTACCTACTCGATGCACCCAGGAGGCATGCCAGTTCGGCCTTTTCAGAGGATTTGTCGGCGGGCTTGTGCCTTTGCTCCAGTATGCTTATGACACCGTCTTCTTCATCGAGGGTTCCGTACTTGAGGCCACAGGTGTTTATTTTGGTAGAGCTCTTTGGCACAGTTTCGGGTCTTGAGATCAACTATGCCAAATCATCATTCATTCCTTTTGGCATGGTGTCGGAGGACGCTCTGCGATGCGCGGCGGAGTTGCGCACACCTGTTGGAGCCTTACCTATCACCTACTTAGGGCTTCCAATGTCGGCTCTCGGAGGTGGACCCCAATTATAGAGCGGCTGAAGTGCCGATTTCGGAGTTGGAGCTCCCGACTCTTATCTAGCGACGGTCTATTTTATTCTGTTCCGATCAATACTCTCGGCTCTTCATGTCGGTTCTCTTGATGCCTGCATAGGTACTCTCACGGATTGACTTTGAGATGCAGATTTTTTTTTGCAGGGGTGTAGTCCCACTCGTCGGGCCTACCTTGTGGCTTGGAGCAGCATATGTAGGCCCACCTCGTAGGGTGGATTGGGCGTTCAGGATCTCCGTTGCACCAACTGGGCACTCCTTGTCCGATGGGTGGGCCGGATATGGGGTCCAACGATAGCCTATGGAGGAAGGTTTTCTTCACATGCTATGGTCGTGATCTCTCGTGGGACTCTAGGCCTACTGTACCCCGAGGCTCTTCTTCCTTTTGGAGGGGGGTGGCAGCCGTTTTTTCGCGTGTGCGGTCATTCATGACTCCATCACTTGGCTCCGGGGAGGTCTTCTCCTTTTGGCGGCATGATTGGTGCCCAGGAGGACCACTTGCAGATTCTTTCCCCGATTATTGACTCTTGCGGCACATCCTGAGGCATCGGTGGCGGAGTGCTGATCTCAGAGAGGTGATTCTGGTACGGGCTCCTAGACCCCCCTCTTCAGGTCTCCACTCTCCGACCAGCGGATTTTTGACTTACTAGCTCTTCACTAGAGTATTGCCCCCTTCCATCCTCATCCGACCCGGTCAGATGGCTGGGTATGGGTATTGGGCGCCTTCTCGGCGCGCAGCCTCTATCTTCGAGGACCTCAGAGCTGATTGCAGACGGATTTGACGCTCTCGCTTGCCGCTTAAAGTCTAGATCTTTGCTTGGCTTCTGCGACAGGAGCGGATCTTTACCAGAGTTTAGAGCGAGGTAGGCGCCGCATGCAGATATTTTCTGCGTTATGTGCGGAGAGGCGGCAGAGGATGTCACGCATTGCATGTCTCGGGAGGTATGGTCTCGGGCATCCATTACGGGCGGTGTTCCTCTGGTGGCGGCGGACTTCTGGCAGAGCTTGAGGGTGCTGGGTACACAGAGACAAGGTTGGAGACTTCCAGTGGCAACCTTTCTGGCTGGTGCCTGGGTCAGCGCAACTGGATCATTTTTTGTGGGGAGAGATGTTAGGTGGACAATACTGTATGCCACATGTTTTACCTTCTTCGAGAGTGGGATTTTGGTTAGTTTCTTTTGTTTTTTGCCGCTCTCCATTGGAGAGCTTTCACTTGTATATGATGCTTCTCTTCGATGATATATATATACATGGATGATAACCAAACTGGTGATCATCCTTTTTCCTCTAAAAAAAAGAAATCACATTTCAAAAGGCTATCCTAAATGTAAAATTCATGCATGTATTTATAACATGCAAAGGTAGTTATTATAACAATAACTAAACTATAAATAAAACTACCCACTACTTTTTTACCTAACCTACTATCTAATACAAAGTGGTATCTTATCAGTATACTCCTAAAATTTTGCCTTGACCTCAAGGCGGAGAAAAAAATAGTAATAATATTTTGCAAGTGCACTTGAAGAGAAATTTTTGAACCAATATGAATTTTCAACTTTTCTTATTATAAAATCAAAATTTCCTTTGTGATTTTTAGAGCTGATTTCTTGAATGTTGCTTCTTTGTGCTTTGCTATTAAGATCTTTCAGGTTGATATCAATTGATATAAATTGAAAATACAACTGCATATATGACTGAAAATAAAATAGGATAACTATTATTAGTAGTAAAAGTGCAAGAATCTTAAGCACAAGTACTATTAATAACTTGTTTGTTCGAGATGATAAGTCTCCATAATAAAAGGATCCGTATGGAGTGGACCAAACTCCAATTAGATAACTGATCAACACATTTCAAAAGTTTACCCCAAATGTAAAATCCATGCATGTAGTTATAAGATGCAAAGGTGGTTACTATAACTATAATTAAACTACAAATAAAACTACCCATTACTTTTTTTAACTAACTAACTACTATAAAGTGGTATCTTATCACTACACCATATAATAATATTTCTTAATGAAGCTTATAGTTTGATCAGTCACGCTGTTTCAAGTATTTTAGTTGCTAAGCATATAATTTAGTTTGACATAGCGTTCTGGCATCAACAACTGAAAACAAAGATCACAAGAACACCATAATCAAATGGAAAGAAGGAAATCAAGAGAGGAGCTGTAATAACGTTGCATATATGCTACTTTGTATTGCCTTGTCTTAGTCTCTTTATAACATCCCCTATTTCAGGTATAATGGCGACATACCACGCAAGGAATGAATACTGCCTATTTTCTGACATGTGTCAAGGATTTCAGGTGTTTGTGAGCATCATTTCACAATTGGAAGAAGATAGCGGCTAAAAGTTTAGACAGTGTCTTGCTATGTTTGTAAGGCTCCGCTTGCTTAGCTCAATTTTAGTCCTCATAGAATAAGTGCAAAATGTCACCTACACGAGATCAAAGCATTTTGCATGTGTCAAATCCTCTCGACTCCACGGAGTAACTTCAGGGAAAAACAATGTGCCAGTGTTTGAACTCCACTTCATGGTTCAGTGTTATTATGGAAGCTTGTCATTACTGAACTTTCTTTTTATCTGCTAAACAAGGCGTAATGATGGTCATTTAAACTGTCTAAGAAAATAAGAGTTCTTCCTTGTCAAACAATTCTTCTTCAGCGAACTAAGTAGCCTCTGTTTCTGATGAGGAAATGTTAGCTGTAGACTATTAAACTTATGAAATTATAGCTTCTGGATTATGTTGCTATTAGGTTTGTAAGCTGATCTTGCCGTGTTGTTGATGTCCGGATATCCACTGTTTCACCGTCAAGGCCAATTTTGAGTACCAAATATGAATCATCAAACCCAACACTATGATTTAGTATAACAAAAAAGAAACCTGTGGAAAGACATCAGGGTTGGTAGAAAACTATGTTTCATATAAGAAAAATTTGTAAATATAGCTTTTATATTTCTTGTAGTATTCCTATACATGACAACTCTTGCTGGATTATACACAATATCCTTATATTGTACATCTCTTAGGTGGATATTCTTACACGGTGAATAGATTTTCGCAACACCCGTCTTTATATTAATTTTGGCTCATCACCACATCTTACCATCATCAGATTAAGGTCCTTTTGTTTGTCTGAGCAAATAGGAACCTGCCTTCTTTTCATGAACACACGAGTATCAATCCTATTTTCTTCTACAGCTTCTTGGGATTGTTTACTTCCAACTTCACTTGATGGATTCTGTTGCGTAGCTTGCGCCTGTGGTCATGAATTTTACAAAGTCCATGTCCCAGAACCACAGCTGAGTATATCCCATGTGTGATCATTGGTGCAAGAATGTTGTCCGTCTGCATTCATGATTCATCAGGGAATTATTACTATATTTTGTACCCTTTGGAACTGTTCGGTACAGTTCGGCATGTAGGTTTACCTGAATCCATTCAAAGCCAAGGTATAGAGCCAACAGTCCTTCTAGGAGTGGAGAGTATATCTTCTTCATTTGTCTTCTCTCATACCAAGCTGCAAAGGCATCACAAATACTCAGAATCTAATGCCTTGAGTCCAGTCTTGCTCATCATTTACAAGGAAACAGTTCTTTGTTTTCTGAAACCATTAGTTTTGTTGTCACCAACTTTAAATCTTAAAGCTAGTGTGGTATTGTCACTGACCTGCAAAAAGCTTCTTGAGGTTTTCCCGGCCATTGTTGGACCTTAAGACTGGTGCAACCACATAAGTAGGATCTAACGAGGAACATGCAAAAGTTCCAGTCAACAGAAGGGTCTTTGCATAAGTAAAAAAACATACAAGCACGGTGTTCAATGGAGCACAGTGCACCTTTTGGGGCAGTAGCAACATAGTACAAAGAGCCTGTTAGGGCAGCTGTTATGACAGCTGCAAACGCTTGTGCAAATGGAACGAAAAGAGGCAGCATGCCAGTCTGCAATGATTTGCAAATGTTTTCAGTGGCTGTCTTAAGCTTTTAAAATTTGATGCATGGTCATTAAGGATTACTATGATGTCAGGAAGAATAAAAAAAATTGCATACCAGAGATGCAATCCCATGGGCATCTTTCATGAGTTCAGTGCCTCTCAGGAACATATCAGCCAGTGCTCCCTGTGACATGCAAATGTGAGAACTGTGTGCATAGTAGCATGCAATGTGCAACTCTCCAGGTCGACAATTTTTTGCCTACCTGAACTGCAACTCGGTAGAAGAGCTCCTCTCCTATGGAGCTCGCAGTAACTATGAGTATGAACTGCCAGAACAGTGAACACACCTGAATCCTGTTAGATTTCAAATGTGGATTTAATGGCAGAACAAGTAACGGATGCAACTCGGAATACCTGCCACGGGGACATGCCGTAGAAGAAGCTCCGTAGCTCCTCATCCTCCACATCTCTAATAGCTCGAGCATGGGGCGAGTACTTCACCACTTCATCCTGTCAAATGTTGTTAACCAGTTAAGACATCTTTTCCCAGTTCTTTGCAATGAACACCTGAAATGTTAATCTGGTGTTCTGAACAAAACCTTCTACTCTTTATCTTAGAATCTTAAGATTCGTCTGATCTGTAGTTTGCCTTCTGAACCGGAACTTTGAATGAACAAGTTATTATATGATTTGAGGTTGGAGGAGAGGGCCTCTGGTGCTTACATCTAAGATAAATAGCAGGGCCATGATCGGTGGAGCTGCATAACCAAGTCCATTCACAATGGCCTCCAGCGATGGGTGGAATCCTCCCGTGCAGTCCACCCCTGTCATGGAGCAAATAAACTTCCCCGCCATGGCCATCGCACCATAAACACCTGATAATTTCCACAATCGGGACGACGAGGAAGGCAAAAAGATCAGTTTTTTTGTTTAATACTCTGCAACTGATGATAATAATATTAATAATAAAAAGGAGATCTTTTCATTCATGTATTGTTCAAGTAGGATCATTCTTTCAGTGATCCATTCAAAAATCAGATCTTTTATGCAATTTTATATGGGAGTGAAGTTACGAGACCTATGCCGTAGCTGAGCCTGACGATGGCCCCGATCTTCTCCCAGAGGAGGAACTCCGGCTCGAAGCTCCGGTCGATGATGGTGGTGGTGGCAGCGGCGGCGGTGGACGTCGTCGTGATGCTCGTGGAAGTAGAAGAGACGTCCACCATGGGACCGGCTCCGGACGAGAAGCTCCTGCGCCGGGACTCGCTTCCGCCGGCACCGGCGGAGGCGCCGTCGATCACCTCCCCTCTGCCCTCCGCCGACGCCTTGGCCCTGACTTCCAGTACGCTGCGCCGGGGCCTCCGTCTCTTCTCCTCCCGCGACCAGCATGCGAGCCAGCCGCCATTGCCGTTGGTCGAAGTGGAAGGAGATGACGTGGAGGAGGAGAGGAAGGAGAGAGAGCGAGAAGAAGCAGCAGCAGCAATGCAGCTGAGCTCCATGCAAAGCTTAGCCCGCAGAAGGAGAGAGAGAAAGAGGGGGAGGGAGAGAGAGACACAGACGACCTCAACGAAGACGCCTCCCGGGCCGCACATTCCGAGACGTTTTATCCTCCGTTTCGTGGGGCCCGCGCCGCGCCCGGTAGCATAAAATATCGTGTACCTCCGGTGCGTTACGTGGTTTTGTCTTCCATTTAATTGGCTCTACAAGATTTTATTTAATAGCTTGTGAGCAAAACCTTAAAAACCAAAATTTTTAAGATTAAATTTTTTGTCGTTAAGAACATGCTTATATTTTTTTATTTAGCATTTTTTTTCTGAATGCTAGATTCCACTGAAAAGAACATTTGCTCTAATTACATGCTCAATCAAGTTCAATAGTGATTATTGATTCCGGACCAAGCATTCTAATAAGAAAAAAATAATTAACTTATTGATTGCTAACTATTCTTTTATTAGGGTTACAAAAAAAAATGTTAATCATGTTATGAGCTGATATTTGATATTTTGATAGTTGATATAAAGGCATTATGTGATTCCATATTAATTTTCACCCTATAATTCCTTGTTATCTGCTTTTTTGACGTCACGGGCTATAAAAAGCAATTGTGGAAGTCAAGTGATTTTCTACAAATGTAATGTATAAAATAACCAATTGATGATTTCTGAAAATTACAAAACATTATCTTTTGAGATGTTTCTTGAAAGCTCTAGTTTTATTAATATCGTATTCAATAAGTTGACACGGATTTATATGTTTTAAATATCATTATTATATTTTGTACAATTTAATAATATATATATGCCTTCCTGTATTGGAAGGCGTTCAAAATGTAAACAATGGATATATTTATATGTAATGTTTTTCTTTAAAAACTTCTCAAAATCTTTTCGGACGTAGAAAATCCCAAGTTTCGTTTATACTCCTTTTCAGTTTTTCTCACTCTTTCGAATTTCGATCTTTCAGTTTTGTCCAAGATATAAATAAAAGTTCAAATACAATAAAACGGAGATATAACAAACGTGAAAATAATTAAAGTCAAATACAATTAAATGGAGATATAAAATATAGCACTTGTCGTTACAAAAGATCAATAATGTAAGTTTGGAATATATTTCCGGTCGACACTTCTGAAATCAACTAAAACAAGTGATATCAACGGGAGTGGATAGCAACTCTTTGTCACTTAAGTAAATGCCTTCGAATTTGTATGAACATTTAAAATTTTGGTTGAGAGCCTTATTCGTCATAGTTAAACGTAGACCTACTGTTTAGGATGATACCAAATTAATCGGACTCAATACAACAATGACAAAGCCTTATCCCACTAGGTGGGGTCGGCTACATGGATCATACAACGCCTCGTTGATCCATGTTCATGAGATTCGACAGAGTTTTACGTTGACTGTCGGGGCCTAGCACAACCCTCCTCTTTTATCCGGACTTGGGACCAATAATGAAACAAAATTAATCGGACTCAATAATGAAACAAAATTCCAAATTGTGACTAGCACTGCCGTGTGGGATGGACAATAAAGAAAACCAAAACCAGTGATGAGACAAATTCATTTCCAGAGCCTCCATGATCCTAGTCATATTGAAGGCATGCAACTTACGAGTCCCTCCATCAATCATCACTACAATACATCCTAAAATGTTTGAAAGAACAAGTAGGGAACCAGACCAAGCCAAGCCCTTATTCATTAAAAAAAAGAGTTCAAACTTCAAAGTAATATTCCACTAATTAGCGACAACCTGATGGTTTGTTCTTCCACTTGTAATCCTCAATTTTGGGTCATAATTTTAGGGTTGCACAAACCTGTGGATAAATCTGCTCAGTGCAGAAAATACACTCGCCGAATGAGCTTCTGCCATGTGGATACAGATAAGGAAATCATCTGACGTGGAAACGCTCTGAACAGATATCAGATAAGCTCCCGTCTGATGTCAACTCTTTATGCTCTTAAAATCCAAAGAACCATGAGAATACAACAACTAGCAGAGGCCTTGGTTCTCCTCTAATTTCAACAAGGGTGACTCTGAAGGTTGTGGTTGGTCACTTTCTTTGAGGTTGGCTGAGAAGACACGGCTCCTATTTCATTGAAACAAGTTTTTGGGGGGAGAAAAGGCTGCTGATTTGCAGGGAGACTACCTGTGGCCACACATTACAATTGGCTTCTGTTATCTGCGGGCAAAAGGACAAGCCACGAATAACATTTCACTGGAGCTGTATGCGTGTCACCTTCATCACAAACCTACGGAACAGTCCTTAGCAAAGTGCCTCTCCTGATGGGGAAGGGAATTTGGATTCTTGTTCATGTGTGCGACAGGAGGATGATCTAGTCCCTGTTTCTTGAGGTACGGGTGCCTTGCAAAAGATTCGAATCTAATATCAAAACAAAATTGACAATAAAAAAATGGCATAATAAGTAAATTTTTAAAAGAATATCTCAAAACTGTCTTTAACTTCCCCACTTATTTTTCCGTTCTGGGTCATCCATTAATCATAACAAAGAGAGAGTGGAAAGTGGATGAAGAAGAAACAAAAGGAAACGTGAATACAATTTGAGAGAGAGGGAGGGAAACGTGAATACATCTTGTGAAAAAAATCAGAGAGAGAGAGAGAGGGAGAGAGGTATTTTGGATTTGAATTATACAAGAAAGGAAGTCATCCAAGCCGTGACATATTGTTCGCATTTAATGTCTCTGAGAATATGTTTGCATCCACGGGAACAACTAACTTTGCATAGAGATATCCATGTGAAGAAGGGCTCATGCAAAGCACATAAGGTTCTCAAGAGGCAACTACAATGGACGCCAATTTGAGATTTGCTTGATCAAGTCTCCACAATTGGGAAGACGGATCAAATTGTAATTTGCCAAAAGCATACAAATACTAGATATAGGATAAACACAAGAATGGAAATATGATGAATGTGAATATGAAAACAAACATAGAATTGTGAATTCATGTGAAACAACTATACATGAGGATTACAGTCCTAAGTTATTACTTATTAATGTGATAACTTGTACTTCGATCACAAGCAACTCATGTAAGATATTTTTCTTAACAAGTCAACTCAATTGCCATTTATGTTGTGTAACACATGGCCATGGAAAAGAACTATCAAATACGTCGAGAAAGTTGGAAATAAATATTTAAAACAGCAAAATCACCTCACCATTATTACCATAGTCCAGGAAGTTATATTAGCATTAGTCTTTCTGCCAACTTACCGTGAACTCAACAGCAACACAACAACAACAAAGCCTTATCCCACTAAGTGGGGTCAGCTACATGGATCATACGACGCTATATTCGTTGATCCATGTTCATGAGATTCGACAGGATTTTACGCTGGCTGTCGGGGTCTAACACAACCCTCCTCCTTTATCCGGACTTGGGACCGGCTATAAAACATAGGCGGAGTTCGTGAACTCAACAGCAATGAAACTAAATAAGAGCCAGACAAACAGTCTACTGTCAGATTGGTCCAGTTCACCGCTCAGCATGCCTCCTGATGTAGGAGTTTCAACAAGTGTTTTTGTTTTTGGAAAGGGGCTCAATAAAAACCAATCACAACACTCCAACATGAACATGGTGCGATGTTCATTGTCCATGTCCAGCTGTACCTAAATATTATGCCTTCCACTCCCGGATCTTTTGAAGGATCAGAAATGATCTTCACTCGCACATAACCATTGAGATCTATCGTGTGAGAAAAAATGGGTTAATAAAAGTAAAGCTGATGCAAATAATTTGTTGTTTACTTGTTTGCATATACAGATCACAACCAGTTATTAAATGCATGTGATAGAGTAAGATGATGTTTACCATTAAGTATTCTTAAGTAAAATACCTATATCAAGCAATCAAGTAAGAATCAACAAATTTGAATGAAAGGAGTGAAACAAGACCTATTCTCTCACGTACACTATACATCTTCTAAGTAATTTTTTAAGGATCTAGAGGTACAACCAATTCCGCTGAAGGGATAGATTGGACTAATTCTCCTCCATGCAATTTCAATCTGTCCAAATATTGTCACTGAACAGATAGATGTGAAATCTATTTGCTATTCTACTTTTCTCAAACTAAAAACTTGACCTAGAAATCAGCAGAACACAATGTAGATACCATTCTTTAATTCAATATATTAACATGCTAACTCAAAGTACGAACATTTCATGCTTATTAATAAAGCTACACTTCTATTTATGATGCTTCAAATATTCCCAATAACTTAATTGTTTGAACTATTGTTTGCTTTATTTCTTTATTTAATTGATCTTGTCTGCTAATCTTAGCAGATCTAATTGATACCATGCTATTCATCCTCTTCGTTTGTTATAATAACAAATGTATAAGCCTTCACTCATTCTATTTTCCCTGTCATCTTTTGCTCTCTATATTCTACCTGAATCGAAAATTTTTTTAGACGGACATGAGTGCGATATTACCAGCAAGAAGAATAATGACAATTAGCTTTGTTCAGATCTTTGTTCCGAGAGACATTAAATGTAGGACAAAAACTTGAAGCACCAGACCATAAATCTAGTCATAGACTTGGCAGTTAATTTAAGTTCAAAAGTTGACAACTAAGCATGCAAATATGCAATGATCTTTGCTTACACTGTGAACATAGCATTCCATAATGCAAACAATGTAATGAACAAGGCATTGAATCATTGAATAAATCAAGATATGATTCGTCAAGTTTACTTCTGGAGCCAAGTACATAGTTATATGATAAAATGATCCACATTTGCTGAAATTTAACATAAACTTGCATCAAAATTTTCTTCTTCCGTACAGATCTCAATCGTAAACATCGGTCCAACGAACAACAATA
The DNA here is from genome assembly GCA_030549335.1 of Pontederia crassipes. NCBI lineage: Eukaryota > Viridiplantae > Streptophyta > Magnoliopsida > Commelinales > Pontederiaceae > Pontederia > Pontederia crassipes. Next base: position 60,061,873 of record CM060196.1, on the reverse strand, counting down.
ATGAAGATAAAATTATAGACGGGCTGACCTCAAAATATGCAGGCAAATGGGGTACTTCTCTCAGTTTCCTGGTTTTACCGAAGCTTCTCCTTCATGGAACGTTTCTTAGCAGCCTCTCAGACCTTCTCGACGTATCCATCAATAGGCGGCGTGAGGGTGGCCATGAACCGGTTGGCGGGAACGGCGTGTAGGCAGGGACCAAAGCTGCCGCACGGAGGTGGTCAGGCAAGGCGGCAATGGCGTCCTTTCTCATGTCAAGGACCTTTGTCTCGGCGGCCTGCCGAACGCGGTGCTTCCGCATTAACACGCAGCTGTAGTCCTTGGCCACCCGGCGGTCATCCTCCACGGTGAGCTTGCACAACGGGATCTCGGCCTTGCCGACGAGGCTCGGGTGATATAATCGAAGCCAGGGGTGCCCGCCTTGAAAGGCGCCTCGTCGCCGCCCTTGCCGCCGGACTTGGCGCACGCTTTGGCTGGTCGAGCTCGCGCTGTCGGTCCTTCGAGATTAACCCAAGATTCTTCCGCTCGATCTCGTGGGCGAGTGCTTGGCGGTGGGGTGACGGAGGGTTGCGGTGGCGTTGAGGCAGGACTCCGTCATGCGGTTGAAGCGATCGACGGCCGCATTGCGCGAGCGGCCTCCGAGAGTGCGGCGGCACACCACCCCAAATCGTCACCGGATACGGGTTTCGGACGGATTGCGGAGCGCTTGAGAAGCTGTCCGGACTTGAGCTTGGCCTTGCCCTTCGTGGTGCCGCTATAACAGGGGCTTGCCGGAGGAGCTGGTGGCTGGACGGTTGGGAGATCAAATAGATCACCCGCGAGTCGGCGGAGGCATTGGGATCTCGGAGCATCTTCGCCGGAGATCGTCTTCCTCCGTTGCCCGGCGGTCGAGATTCTGATCGTTGTATCGAGAAACAAATTTGAAATTCCACTCGGCTAAACTGGAGGCCCACTAGAGAAAGTAGCAGCCCAAAACAGTTCTATTATTTTGCATACAACTGGCCATTTTAATTGTATATTTTTTAAATAAGATAATTGTTTTTTCCTAAAATAAAATATTAGCACTATCATTCATATTTAAATAGTTAGTAGCTATTTGGATGGGTGATATCTTTTAAGTGCAATAAGTTAGCGTAATATCATATTCTTAAAATATAAATATATTTTTATTCTTGCTTGATTCAAGAAGAACATAATTTTAAAAGTATATTTTTTTTATAAATAGAATAGATTATTATAAAAAAATTTATGTTTATTTGTTTATAATTATGATAATAATAATACATAGTTAAATTATAAAAAAATATGGTAAGAAATAAGTGAAAAACGAGAATAATAATAGGGTTTAATGGGGACGCTCCCACCTAAGATGACGTTCGTTGGATGCACGATCAATGGTCAATCCATCGAGCACCGGTTCAATGAGCAGTGAAATTTCGGTTGAAAAATCAGCCAGTACAGACCCCTCCCCCCTCTAATTTTCTCTCGATAGACGTCGCTCATCGCACACCTGAATTGCACTTACGACGCGTCATCGTTGACCTCGTCGACCCTCGCCACAATCGTGTCTCGCCCTCGCCACTGACGCTCGTGCCGATCCTCCAAGAGGGCCTTCCCGTTGACCCCTATTTCCTGGATCGACATTCTAGATCTAGCAGCTCGACGAATGCGGTTCAACGGGGGGGATGTGTCGTGTTGATCTCCTTGTGTACGTCAAGATGGTCATCACCTAGTTCCGCGCCGTCGGCATCATCATCGCGTTCAGACTCTACAAGGTCCCGTTGGACTTTCAAGCAATCCTCTGCAACGGCTTTCCTGTTGACCTCATTTCCTATATGGGTTTTGAGACACACCAGCTCCATGCCCTTCAAGAGGTCTCCAACGGTAAGGACATTTTTGTGCCTTAGGATGCGATGGCGACGACAACGATGTCGAGGTGGAGGGTAGTGATGACGGGGAGGTTTGACGAGTGAGAGGTTCGTCGAGGGTGGTTCATCCATCCATTGTGGGCTGTTATCGAAGGCGGCAACGATGAGAGCTCCAACGACGAACCACACCTATCTGTTCGGATCGTTGATTCATTATACGATGGCATCCAATCTAGGTGAGAACGTCCGCCATTAAAATGGGTTGGACACTCATTAAACCCATAACAATTATCTTATATTTCAAAATAATATGAGTTCAATGCTTGTCCTCCCAACTTAAGTTGGGAGAATAGCCCTCCTAGTGATCTCGTCCGTTCGATGGAGAATCAACGCGCAATGGGAAAAGGGGTGGTTCGCAGCGCAGTTCACAAGGTTACGAAACGGTCACCTGTGAAATGTTCACCCTTGGCAACTCATGTTGTCTTCCATGGCCACTAACACCGACGAAGGCGATAACACCATCCGACGATACTGAGGTGTCTGTCGAAGGTCTTGGAGCTAGTTTTTTGCTAAGGTTTGAGACCCATGGTGGCATGTCCGTGTGTGGCTCGGCACGTACAACACAACATCCTGCAACAGCTAAGCGGGCCATCGATAGCGCGGCCATCGAGTCTCTCCCACCTCCACCGCCTCATCCAAAGAACCTATCTAATGGCAACCTCTCTGACGAGTATGACTCGAATGAAGATTAACACAATCTCTTCTATCCAACCTTCGTGCTCCATGGCTTCCCGCCCTTCATGGGCCCGTTCCTGCATTGACGATGATCGGAGATCCCTACATGTGAAGGTGGTGGGACTTCATAAAAGTCATCTTACCGACAACAAAACTTGATGAGAACTCTAAACCCTTGGAAGCAACAGGTTTCACCCCCTTCTTCTCCTCTTTTTGCAACCGAGCTCCACAATCCCAACACGAGTCTGATGGCTCCAAACCCTTTGATCACTCACTCATGGTGAAGTCATTCCGATGGCAACGGGAACATAGTCAAATGATGGCAATGGGAATGCAGTCGAACAATGACGTCGAAGAACATGGTCAAGAGGAGAAATGAAGTTCGGTTCAACGAGTTCCCTAGAGCAAGAAATTGAATTGGTGCTCACCAATCCATCATGAATCCCTGTTGTTTGTCCAAACCGACGCCACAAACCAACAAGTAAAGCACAACGATAGATCTTCTATCAGACGGACGAGATCGTTGGGAGAACCGTCCTGCCATTTGGGAGGAGAAACATTAAAACCAAAGAATATTTATATTCTTACCGGATGAAAACAAAAGAGTGGTATTGAGATTTTTAAAAATAAACTTTGACCAAATTAATTTTACGGTTATTTCCTCTAATCACCCATAAACTATCACGATTTTTCAGATCTAATATCAAATTATGAACTTCATTTTTTGGGTCCCTAAACTATCACATTTTTTCTAGTTTGGTCCTTCTATCCGATTCCGTCAATTTTTCAGTTAACTTTATTTTTTTGGATTTATGAAAAGATCATTGTATCCCTGCCTTACATGTCTTGATTTTTCGAATTCACTAAAATAAGCAAATGAAGACTACGACTTTAAACGTGTAAGATAGGGGTACAATGGTCTTTTTACAAATCTAAAAATTAAAGTTAATTGAGAAGTTGATGAAATTGGACGAAAGGATTAAATTGAAAAAATCGCGATAGTTTAGGGATCCAAAAAATGAAGATCATAGTTTAGAGTTAAATTTGAAAAATCGTGATAGATTAGAGGTGGTCTAGAGGAAATGATCATTAATTTTATTCTACGTCATATTTGATTATAACCTCGAAATATTGTGATATAACAATTTTTAAGATTGATTTTATTTTCTATTAGAAAAGTAATTCGTACTCGTAGTCATTTGTAATTAGTTTTGTTAGTATTGCAACATCACAGGGGTGGTGGCGCAGTTGGCTAGCGCGTAGGTCTCATAGCTACTGAGTTATCCTGAGGTCGAGAGTTCGAGCCTCTCTCACCCCATTTTTTTCCTTCTAATTATTGACACGGCCAGTCCGACGTAGTATAAAAAGGTGTCACCGTATTTTTGCCATTATTTACCCTTTCAAAAGGTCTTGCCGACTTGCCATTACATTTCTTTCATTATGTCCAGTATCTGTATTATTTTATTTAGTTTTGTTTTTTCTGTGCTCTCCAAACACATTAAATATTTTTCTTACTCTGTTCCTTTTATAAAATAAGGACTTAAAAACATATTTTCAGAATGAAAACATTTTTTTTAGTAATGTACCCCGTCTCATCATTATCATCTGATCGTTGGATAAAAAGCACCATTGAGAGTGTGATTAATAATAATGTACGCTTGGTCTCCTTATGTGAATTTTTTGCTGTCTCATTTTGTTTTTATTATATTGTTAAATGCATAAATATATTGACCCTTAGTTTAGGGCCTCCGGTGTATTTGGACTTATGCAATTATGTTGACTTGTTTGAGGAAACCCTCCTTGGTCTTTTTTGTTTGTCTAGTCGTTGGTCGGATGCTTCATTAGCCTTGATTACACGGATTCGTATGCTTATTTTGTTGATTACAAATGCCGATCACACTTCTTCTATTCAAGATATGTTTATGGGTCCAAAGTCATGTCATTTCTAGTGATTTAAGGATTTTACATCTATTTCGACAGAAGTTGTGGTGGAGTGAATAGCATCACTTAATCCAAGATTTTGAGTTTGAATCTTTTAAATGTAAAAAAATTTTCACTGAGAGCTTTATCTGTCATAACTAAATATACTATCAGGATAGTCGGACTCGATGGTGGGCCGAAACTCTAATTCGTGATCAGTATGCATAATTTTTAACGTAAGTTAAGTTAAATTGGATGATTGACGTCATTTTCTGAATACTAGGATGACAACAAAAAAAATATCTTATCTCAATCTCCAATCCAGATCCAAAACTCAAGGGGTGCAATAAAAGATTTACTTGTATAAATTATGATCTCGTCGGATTTTTAAATTAGCTTCAAATTTATTTGGAATCGTATCGACCCATGATAATTTATAATTGAGAGATTTATAAGACCATGAAGAGATCAAATTTGTGGCATGTTGGATCTTTGGATACTCATTGGTTCAAAGCTCAAAAGAAAGCAAACCACTGTATGGGAATGATGATTAGTGACATCACCATGAAACCAAAACATTCTTTTGGCAAGACCACTATAATATGTGTATTTTTATTCCATATCTTTATATAAGGGGGAATAAAAAGGTGGAATAATTGTACGCACCGAGGACATCCATTCAATTGGTCAAGTGGGGAGGGCCCAACCAATTGGGGGGGGGGGGGGGGGGGGGGGGGGTTCATGATCCTTCATAATTTTCAGCAATAAGTTTACTTCCTCTATTGAGATTTAATTGACGTGATCATAATATCCTTTACTTAAAAAAAAAACTATTAAAGAATGATCCATTTGCTTCTTTTAATCCAATTCCAACCCTTAGAACTTTACTCTTTCAATATTATCATTCAATATTTTGAACTGACAAAGTTTACCTACCTAACTACCACTTTAGCATAGATTAATGCTCTTTTTTTATATAAGCAATTAACATTTGAAATATCATATTCCAAAGAAAAAAATTAAGATGTATCTAAAATAATTATTAAAAAAACTCTTGACTTTTTTTTATCACTACAACGTGGAAAAGATATGCAACAAAAACAAGAGGTTGATGACAAATGCTCCACTCAGCCCCCGGCCACTAGTCATATTATATTCCTCTTGCAAATGCAGCTGCCTTTGATTTCTTTGGTCTACATTTCTTCCGTACCAAACTTTAGGAGGGAGAGAGAGATAGAGGAGAAGAAGAATAAGAAAATAAAAAGATAAATTTGTTGGATAGTATATAAAAAAGCTGCACCAAAGCTAATCAAGGACGAACAGCATTTCAAATAATTTGATGGGTGTTAATAGTCTTGAAATCGATTTTTGAAATCAAATTTTAAATATTTTAAATTTTTCTCGTTCTCACCTCAATATCGAATTAATCAAATGTTAATAATCTTGAATATTTTGATATTGATAGGTTGTTATGGAAAAAATGCACCAAAGCTACGATCCTCTTTAGTTGTCACAATCCATATAACCGTTTAATCAGGTAATTTCAATTTCATTGTTAATTAATCAAGTACGACCAAGATGTGCTACTAAAATGATATATTTTTTTCATCTAAATCTATATGATCAAAACTCTTACCTTTAACTAATCCAATATTTGAATAAGAGCAACTACCCATTAATTATTTGTGCCAATTAATTTAGATAACTTATTTAAAATTTGATTTTTTATAATAATTTCCCTCTAAAATATATTTTTTTAATATCGAATACCATGTCTATGTAATTCGGCCACACAAAAATAAAGTATAACAAAAGTAATTGCAGAAGCGAAATCAGAAAACATAAAAGTAATTCTAAAAAAAATATCAACAATTGAAGTCCTTGCGGTTGTGAAGGCAATTTAAAAAATAAATATATTTTCTACTAGAATAATATATGTTCAGGACTATTAATATTTAATTAATTTAGAATCAGGATAAAAAGAATAATGATATATTTTTTTAATCAAATGGTGGTTCTAGAAATAAACTATTACAATCAAATTTGTTTTTGAACGAGAAGAATTTAATTATTAAAACGATTGAGAATTTCATTCCTTAACTTCTATTTTTTTTTTTTTTAAGAAAACATCTTTTGGGATCACCATGACACCACCAAAATGAGGAATATATAACAAAATGGCATTAAATTTAACGCAGAGACCCCTTGGGCATTTCACATCACGCTAAAATGAGATTTCATACAACAAAATTACACGCACGCCAAGTGGCAAATTACACAAACGTGCCTACGTCGTAGGGGGGGTCACAAGTACGAACTATGAGCATGTCTATCTAAAAGGCCGGGGTAATTTGGTCATAAAAACAAGATTTTTGTCGGATTCGCCCAAATCTAACCAATTGCATGCCCCCAACGCATCCATTTCCTTCCTCGCTAGGATTTCTCCGGCGGCGGCGCCGTCGCAGCCTCGGCGGCCGCCTTTGCCTCGGCGAGGGACGCGAGCTTCTGGAGGTTGAGGCGGACGACGGTGTCCGCGAAGAGCTTCGTGTCGTCCACCGTGTTCCCCTCCGGCACGTCCACCACGTACGACTCCAACACCACCGTCCGGACCGCGCCGTCGGCGGCGGGGAACTCGTTGACGGTGGTGACGGATCGGTAGTTCCTCAGCCGGTGCTCCCCGCCGGTGATGGTGAATCCGGCGACCATGGCGTCGTCGTCCAGGACGTCGAGCCTCTCGGTGCTGGTGCTCGCCGGGAGGCCGGAGATGATGCTGACCTCCCGGAGGCAGCCCGGGCGGATCTCTCCTCCTCCCTTGACGGCGCAGCTCCGGATGAAGTGCTTGTAGATCTGCGGCCGGTCGAATCGGCGGACGAAGGACCACACGGAGGCCGCCGGCGCCCGGATCCGCTGGGCGAGGATGGAGGAACACTGCCCGGGGCCGACGCGGTACTGGTGGTAGGCCACGATGGCCGGCCGCAGCTCCGCGTACTCTTCCGCCGACAGGCCCGCCGGGATCTCTTCTCCATTCTCCACAGCTGAAGACATCGGCTTCGTCGCCGGCGCCGGAGATCTGGGCGAATCGTCGCCCTCCATTCGTTTAGCTGGTGGTGAGTTGTTGGTCCACGCAAGAGAAGGTGGTGGTTAATGGTGATTATAAGTTAAGTGCAGACTTGGCGACAAGCCGACAAGGGATAAAAAAAAGGAGGATTTTTTAAAGTTATTTTTAAAATACTTTTCCTTTAAGTCATTCATTTTTTTTTTTAAAAAGAAGTGATTTCTTGACCCTTAAAACAAATAAAATAACAAAATCCTTACCGACAATGTAATTTAAGAAAAATGAAATGAGAAGAAGAATTAGGAAGTGTAAAAAAGGTAATTACTAATGAGGTGGTTGAGACATGTGTGATTTGCATAGAACTTGTGAAAGCTTAATTATAGAAAGTAAAAGAGAGTGATTACTACTGGCTTTACTATTTAATGGATGCACTTTTATTTTTTATTTTTTTTAAAAGAGAGTGATTAAAGTTTGAAGTGCATGGAAAAAAAGATTGTGATGGGCATGGGATTGAGTGGGGTGTGTGTCAAGTGTTGGGACCATTCAAGAAATTTATCTGTACCTGAGCAGTGCTGTGTTGTGTAATATGATTTGCTTTTGGCTTGCACTTGCAGGGACTGCCCCCACTCTTAAAAGGTTTTTTTTTTCTTTTGTTTCTGGTGATGAAGATAAAGAGGATGAGATCATTAGCAAATATTAAGTGGGTGACTCTCTCTGGTCCTCCTTGTGCTCTAAAGCAATTTTGTACCAAATATTATGTGAAACATATCCCTTGCACGAGGACTACAGCCTGCTTTTAACTTTGTGGTCCTATATAGTATCTTATGTTGTAAATTGATGATAGGAGAATAGTATAAAATTTAATGGACGTCCTACTCATTCAAATGTGTAGGATCGTCCTACCCACGCTTGTGGCCATGGCAAGGGATGAATGATAAACAAGTGCGTGGTTCAAATGATAATACGAAAAAACTGACAGTTTAATCACAGTCTCCATCGATTTGATTGTGATCTAGTGATTGGCGATCTTATGTGTCCTAAGCCACATGGTGGTGGAGATTGCGAGGTCAATGACGAAGGTGAGGTCGACAATGATATATCTCCACCTATGACGTTTGTGAGGTTGTTGATGAATGTGATGCCGACGACGATAGAACTCCTCCTTCAGCGACTGCATGGTCGATGATGAAGGCAAAGTCGTGCGGCAGTTTCATCGCAGTCTAGTGATTGTTGATCTCGCATGCCCTAGGCAACGTGGAGGTGACGACAGCACGAGGTTGACGAGACAGAACTCCTCCTTCGTGTGTTGCAAGGTTGACGATGACAAAACTCCTCCAACAATTGTGATGTTGACAATGAAGGCCAAGCCATGCGGTGGTTCAAGCATGACAATGGATAAAACTCCAAGGGAGATATCGTGTGCCCTAGGCAATGAGGAGGTGGCAGCAGCGGTTGTGAGGTCAATGACAACATAACTCCAAGCGTGAGGACAAGCACAATAAGGTTGTCGTTGAGTCCAAGCACGATGACCTCAAGCCCTACATCGACCTCCACTACCTGGCCATTGACATTCCACCAACAAGGGCGAGGTCGCTTGCAACACACCATGGACAATGAAGGTCAACATGTGAACCGATGTCAATGAACTGCAACCCACATCAATGAACCACTAGAGGGTTTTTTTCAAATTTGTTTGAACCATGTACTCATTCGCCGATAGCGAATCGGACGACTGTGCACATAGGTAGGATGGTCCTATCCATTTGAATGAGTAGGATGATCATTAAACCCAACACTATATATATCCTCCTAATTTAGTCTTCTAAAAATTCTCCTAATACTCACGTATTAAAAACACTATCAAAAGTTGACAAAAATATTATACATGCTTGTTAGGATAATTTTTAGAAGGATGATTAAGAGGATTTAGCATTATCCATTGATGATATTCATGGAGCTATTTTTTTGTGTCTTTGCAATTGCAATGCTTCCAATTGGAGAGAGAAAATTATAAAGTATTGTATTCAGAAAATTATGAAGTACTGTACTCAGAAATTGGTGCTACTTTACTGCCATACATCTCAAGATGTGTGCAAAAATTGTGTGCATTTTAAATGACACTTTAAAAATATATTTTTATATTTTTAATTTATCTTAAAAAATAACCTAATGGTTGGCTCATGGGTTATTGTGTTGTTGTGAGCTCGATTTACTACTCTGCATTTATTCTAGATGATGCTGAAAATTGAAAAGGCAAACTGTTTCAGAATATGATTAGTCCATTTCTTTTTCACAGTTATAGATCAACTTATGGGAAAAAGGAGTATACAGCACCCCTTTTCTGATGTAATCTACAGCACTATTAAAAAAGGATCCAAACCATTCATCATTGTGGGTTGTCTTTTTAGTTGGGTGCCTCTTCTTCCTAGTGAACAGAGACGTTCAAAAAATGGGTAAGGTATCCTCTCCTCTCCGACATCGAGTCCTCTCCTCTCCGACATCGAGTTCTTCTCTTCTCTCCGGCATCGAGTTCTCTCTTCTTCTCTCCGGCGAAAGGTTATACTTTGTTGTGGCACAACATCCTCTTTGATAAAAAAAATCTCAATGAGCAAAAGAAAAGAACCTAACACACCTCGGCGAGTATTCTTCTCGTGAATTGACCTCCACGACTGTTGCTCTCATCAATTGGTGGCATCATTTCGTTGAATTTGGTGTTCTCGTCGAAAAATTTAAGCAACATGGACAGATTGATGATCTTCTCAACCTCATTAGAGTCGTTTCCTCTTCTCCTCACTATAAATAAATCCTAATCTATAGAGTAACATCTTGATTCTCGAGAGAAAAAAAATTGACCACTACTAAAATTGAAATTGCGGGGATAAGAAGAAGTAAAGAGAAATTAGCTAGTTCTGACCAATCCGAATGGACAGATAGAAGGATTGTTGAAGAGAAACGCCAGACATGAGAACTCGGGCATGAGTATGAATCGGACAGCAAACTCGCCGGAGCGCTTCGATCGTCAGCCTACGCATTCAAGGAGGAGATAGAAGATGAAGTTATCTTTGATGTTCTTTGCACGAGGCGAAAAGAAAAAGATTGTTCACTTTCTTGATTTTGCATAGGAAAATAGTTCTATCTTCTAATTGTCCCAATTGCTTCTATGCCCACCGAATGTTATATGGTATGTGGCCGTAGAGCAGTTATTGATTTTCTCAAAGCATTTCATGGTCTATGTCCAACAAAATCACACCAAAGTTTCAGAAACTCAGATCGATCGTAATAGTTAATTCCTTTCTTAGAAGCTATGAAGCATGGATACGCCAGATCGGCTGGAGTACCCGTACCCGGTGCGTACTGGGTACGGGTACGCGTATGGTACGCACTGGGTACGCCCCTATACGTACCCAATGCGTACCTAATATAAAAGTATTATTTCAAACAAATGGATACGAAAAATGGTACGTCCAATAGGCTGTCGGGTATAAGAAGCAAGTCATGGAGAGAAAGAAATGGTTGTGAACCCTTTGCACATCATAAAAGAGAGCAAAAACAAGAAAAATAAACACGAAAATTCATCCTGGCGAAACAAGAAATTAATCAGCGGTAAAAAAGTTTATTATCCAACAGAAACTAGACGACATGAAGGAAAAAACAAGAAAAATGAATAGGGAAAAAGATAAAAACATTTGTTATTTTCTTCTTCGTGAGTGGTCGGGGAGCCACCCAAAGCCAACCAGGAATCAGTTTAAGAAAAAATTAGAGAAACTAAAATGATATATTATTTATTAATTACTTAACTAATTGTAAATTTTATATTTTCATCATTAAAATATAATTATTATATAATTATATTGTTGTACCCGTATCCTAATTTTTTTAAAAATGACGTATCCCGTACCCGTACCGGGTACCGATACGTACCAGTACCTATCCAACATAGCTTAGAAGTCGACCACCAGAGATAAACAAAAACAAGAAAAATGCTTTTCCTGGTGACTTTGTGCTTGAGCGCGCATATTGTTCTCCTGCTGGATGCCAATTTGTGCCTCTACATGTTGACCGGTGGTCTTGCGACATAAGGAATATAAACAGTTGTCTTTCTTTTGGGTTTCGACCTTCACACAGAAAATGAGAAATAACAACCATTTGATTTGATCGGATGGTAAAAAACATATGGGCTGTAACTTACAGCTTTTTAATGAGCTGTACATTCATTAACCCCTCAACTTATTTATCACATTAAACGTCAGACTCTTCATCTTCTCAACAGCATGCAAAAAAATTAAATTCTAGAGTTAATTGCCTGCTTTCACTCTCTCTCTCTCTCTCTATATATATATATATATATTCCCTCCAATTCTCAAACCCCAAATTATATTCCTGCAAAGAAAGATGGAAGGCTTAAAGAATGATAAGAAGATTGTCGTGAAGATGGAGAAGACAGACGAGGGAAGCTACGAAGGTGAGGATGACGACTGCTACGTGATCGACCCCATTGATTTCACCCGTAAGCTTGCTCTTGGAGATCCTTCTGACGACGTCGTTCTCGTCGCCGACAAGGGACCAGTGAGCTCCTCCTTTTCCGCTTTGTATCCACTGATTGATCTATTTATTCTCTGTTCACATCTGATCTGAACAGTGTAAAGATCATGCTGCTGCACTTGTTCATATGAAAAAGCAGGAGGGAGAAAAAGAGATATTGATCACTTCTGATTATTACATCCTTCGTAACTTTGTTTTCCTGATGACAGATTGCACTCAGGGACTACCCTCATCCAAGGTATCTATGTGCCAACTTTCCCTTCGACAGCACTGCTCACAGGGATTACTGTGATCAGGTTAAAATGACAAAACAAATGCATAAACAATATTTTTCTGCTAAAAAAATATGCTCTCTTTTCATCTGTCGGTAAATTCGTTTCGCCTGGTGCAGTGTTTCTGTGCTGTGTGCGACGTACGTGCACCATGTTTGCTATGGGGCCTCGAAGACCACGCCAGCGTCGCCAGGAAGAAGACCAAGATCCAGTTCTTCATATACTGAATGGAAGAATCACAATATGATTTTTCCTTTTTCTTCCTGTTTCTGTTCATCCTCTTTAATTCTGTTTGCTGCCAATGTTTTGAAATAAATCCTGGTTCAGATAATTGGTAGATTTCAATCATGTTTGAAGGGCAATCACAATCAGGTAACAATTAAAACATCTGTACAATTATACTCGGATATATCACAATGTTGCAGTTGGAAACATTTTACAGTAGTAGTCAATATTTGAGATGTGCTGGGAATAGAACACAACATTAAGTGCTATAAATAGAACTGCCAACGTCCATAGCAAAAAGCTAGTAGTAGAGATACGCTTCCACAATGATGCATGTGTGCCTTCTTTTATTAACACACACATGTTTCATTTTCAACAACATTTTTGCACGACCGAAGAAAAAAGAAAACAACAAAGGGAAACAAAATGAAGTTCTCTTATTTATTCAGAAGTATCTCAACATGGTGTTAGTGCCCACGAGTCGCCTCATTACTCACCAAGAAGCTTTTCTTCTCTCAGAAAGTATCACCAGAAATGTTGCAAGGATCACAAAACTCAAATGAGAACAAACGTTTTACCTTAAATTAACATATTTTCGCGTGGGTTTTGACAATTCCAATTTGACTCGTTCTATTCAATTTCATCGATCCAGTCCCCGTAAATCCTGCTGATCTTATCAGGACCTTTCCATTTATCTATTGGCCTCTGTCCTTGCCTCTGGATGATGCCAGATGATCTTTGAGATGGAACCCCAATGTGGTAGATATCTGCATGAGGAACTGATTGATTTGAAGCCACAACAATCTCTGGTGGAGCTTTTGATGAGACACCGATTTGCTTGGATTCTTGAACTGCTGAGGAAACATCTCTACCTTCTGCGTCCATAGGCCCTCCACCATACCTGTGCAATTCTATAGACAGAGCCTTGCCAATAAGTATCAACACACTTCACTATGCAGAAAAAGAAATATTCTTGACTTAAAATAGCAAAGACAAAGGCACACAGGAAACAACTGTATGAAAATTAAGTTTATGTTTTGCAGAAAATAAGTCCACAAAAAATTCCAAAAAATAGAGTAATTTATAGTCGTGTGTTTCATCTCGTGTTAAAAATAACTTTTTTAAAAAGAATCAAGTAAAAATTTAAATTAATTATATTTATGTTTTTGTGATATGAGAGTGTGAAAGGGTGAACAATTGTCCTCTTCCCTCTTATGTTTATTACTTGTGGGTAAGCTAAAATTTTCTGTCTCGACTGTATTTTTATCTCAGTATAATAATGGGTGTGGTATTAAAAAGGGGGAACACTGGGTACTGCGCACCTATCAACTGCATAACTGGCCAAAATGGGTGCAGTTATTTTTATCTGAGCAAAAGACCAAGCACACAGCCTTAATGTATTATACTGTGCGTCTAACAAGGTGTATGCATGCACCTTGTAAAATGAATTCCATGAAAATAGATTGCTCAACAATGCGTGGGTGAGCACGAGCTGTCAAAAAAATTGCCATATACTCCATTTAGCCTTAAAAAGGGATACACGGTAATCATATGCAGAAAAGTAAATTGCAGATTTAGACCATTTGTCCAGACCATCTCTGTAAAAGTACAACCTTGAAGAATATTTACTATTAATTACTGTTCAAGTTACCATAAATAATTGCAAATTTGCAAAAATTCATGATAACTAAACTGTATAACTCAAGACATCCATCAATACTAAATCATTAATGCTGGTAGCGCTTCACCAACAATAAGTACGAATAAAAATGTTAAACAAGTTCATGCAGAGATTTCAAATTTAAAAAGAGTACAGACATGCAAGCAGGAGCATTCAAGACTATTAAGTGACAGGTGTCCAAAATCCAGATAGAAAATGCGCATCATACAATTGGATAGAAAGTAATAACTGCATTAACTTTTACCTTTTTTCAAAAGTGCGTTAACTATTCTTTTACTTATCTTTAGACATCCATCCAATTTAATATAACAATACATGACTGCTAGAGTTTGTTGAGAAGTAATTGCCAGATCATACCTGCTGTTCCATGGGCGAAGTGGCACTTGGCACCAAAAGGACAATAGCCTGTCATCTCCCACTTGTTACAGATCCTTGTCTTCCAATTTGAAGGCTTCTGGCTTGATCCATTCACTGCAACTGCATAACTGCCAGCTCCCACTGTCGGAGACAGGCTAATTGCCACACTCTCGCGAGCTTTAGACTGTTCATCATGAAGGAAAGTACAACTGTCACCATAAGGACATCCTTCATCAGTGTAAAACTTCTTACAGCGCCTTGCTTTATATGAACGCTCAGACTCCCCAACCACAATTGACGAGCTTATGGTTGGTATCTGTTGCTCCTCGCGTGGAAGCTCGGATCCCTCCTCATGAGCTGCAACAATTTCTTGCCAGTTTGGAGGTGGCTTGCGAAGTTCCTCGATCCCGTGAGCAAAATTGCAATTGGTTATATAAGGGCAAGTCCCTGCTCGAAACTTACAGCAGAGCTTTGTTTTGAAGAACATTTTCCCAATGGCTTTAGAACTAGTGTTCTTATTGCCTTGGGAATCCCCTTGGGAGTTCCGAGATTTCTTGTTCGGCGGCTGCTCACTCCCTGCACGAGACTGGGATTGGCGACCATCATATGAGGCATTAGATATGATATCTGATGAAGGCTCTCCACTCCAAGCACCATAATCCTCATTTGTTGCCCAAACTGGTTGATCATTTCCTCCAGGGTTCCAGGAATCAGGAGGTCCAGTTGCATCAGGAATGATGGCAATGGCATTGCTGCCAGGGTATGCACCTCCGCTGTTGTAGGCCATCCTCTGCATGAATGGAAATTATCAGAAAATGCTATGATGATCCCAAAGAAGATACAAAATACTCAAAATGAACCATCAAAATCTAAATTTTGTTCCACCAAAGCGAAAAAAGTAATTGAACGAAAGGAAAATTGGCAAGGAAACCTAAGTCTCAAGTAAGTTTTGGTCACAACAAGAAGAAAGCAGTAGAATTCAAAGATTTTGGATGACAACTAATGTTTTTAATATCAGATCACACATTCTACGAATGTACCAACAGGATAGTGGATGGATTGTCTTGATAACCGGATTTTTATGAAAATAATATATTCAAAGTTTGAAATATAAAAGATTTGGGTAGTGATTTCAATATATAATGAAGATCCTAATTGTGACGCCAACTTCACCATCAACTGTCACAAGGGGTGAATATGTAGAACCATATATTCAAATTCAAACTCAAATCTAACAGAAATCCATTCTTCCAAGAATAATCTAAGTCTTGAATTTTTCAAAAAATCAGCATGAATTATGCATGATTTCATCCATGCGTCAAATACAACATATATATTCAAACTCAAATCCAACAGAAACCCATTCTTCCAAGAATAATCTAACTCTTGAATTTTTAAAAAATTCACAATGAGTTATGCATATTTTCATACATGTGTCAAATACAACACATATATTCATTCATATAGCATCATAGACAGTTAAAATAAAGAAAATATTCATCTGAAAGTTTACATAATAAAAATAAACATCACTGCCAATTAATATTCATATAATGTCACCAAAGCCCAAAACTCCATGAAGTTTCAATATGTGATCAAACCATGATAGGGTCAAGTCAATCCAATGACCATGGATTCTCGGCTACCTTATCCATCCCGTATCCTAATCAAATCCAGTAACATATGTCTAATACGATGCAACATCAATGTAGAACAAGAAACCATAAGAGTCCAATCGCAAAACTCCAAAATAGAATAGCAGGTATCAAGAGAAGAACATAACTAAACTAGGTGCTAATTTCCTCACATAATCTCACATTCTATCGCCTTTTTCAATGATTGTCAATAGACAGGCAAGCAATCGATTTGTGTGGATTTTTACATGAAGTGCCTATGATTAAATGTTATCTCAAAACTCAAAACAGTAAGGGATGGGAAAACATGTACATGTGGGGGACGATTCTACCCGACTCATGACACTGGCAATTCTACCATTACTTTGCACGGGAATAAAATGGCATGTCAAGAGCAGCATAACCATTGTAATTTACTTAGAAGTTTATGACAGTTGAGGATCAGTAATTATAGTTATAATAACAATAAAAAAAAAAAAGAAAACATGGTCATTTTCTTTTCCTTATAATAATTTATAACTTTTTCTTCTTGTAAAAATGACCTAATCATAATCTATCACGGACATTAAAGAATAACATAACAATTATAATTTTATAAAAAAACAAAACAAAAATGTAACGGAAAAAACATGGGGGATGCCCCTCTGCCCACAAGCCTCCCCTTTTCTCACTGGCAAGGGGAAAGGCCTTACGGCTTCCTGTCCGCGAGGCCTCCTGCTCGTGGGCAGGGGTTTCCCCTTACTCGCGAGGGGAGAGAGAGAAGGTACCGGTCGTAGGAGCAGCGGCTACGGGAGAGAGAGATCAAGGCCAGCAGAGAGAGAGAGAGAGAGAGAGAGGCAACGGCACAAGAGAGTGAAGGACAGCAGTGGAAGCAAAATGGAGAAGTTAGGGCATCAACGGGACTGCGGTGAGGTAAAGTTGGCTCTCACCATGACCCCAAAAAACAATTGAAACGGTCGACAAGACGAGTCAATCTCCGAGTCTAACACGGAGTTGGGGTGCGTTTGCAAAAGTTTATATATTTCTATGTATTTTCTTTACATTTTTATAATATGTATTATATTAAACAAAACTTATATACATAGTATTCTATTTTTATTTATGTCCGTCTAAATTTATGGGATGCTTTCATTTAAGATTATTAGCGATAAAAAAATATAAAATAATAATAATTTATTTCCTGTTCAAAATGATGATTTCAAATTTCTGAATCCAAAATTGCCAGCATCAGTTGGTAACTCAATTCAATTATATTTTTAATGTTAACTCAATTAGAGTTTTGACGGTTTAATTTGCGTTGTCTTTCAATTGTTGTGATTTCAAAAAACAAAACATAGTGTCCACATATGATTAGTTGGCTTATGTTTCAAAATCTTCGAGTTCAATTTATAGAGTCTCCCTAGTAATTTTAAAAATCGATGATCCTTTGTTTGATGCAATTTTTCAATGATTACTTTTGTCAAATTATTGGATTTTAAAAATTGAATATTCGATATGTTTTTTGGGACTATTTTTATCTATAAAATGTTTATATGCTTTGTTAAAAGCAAACTCAACCCCACTGTCATCCAAAGCCGGTCCAAAGCTTTGGATGAAAGCATGCATTTTGCTTTTTTAATTATGTGCATGTTTTATAATGTTCCACATGACAAGTAACATGATACACTCAATAATGAGGGGCTTCAAAAAATCCTCCCATCATTTACTCATTGAGTCCATGTTCCTCCCTTTTTTTTTTCCAATGCTCGCCGGTCATCACAAAATTTATTGAGCTATTATACAATCAAATGAAACCTAATTATCATATTTGTAAAAAAAAGTTCTTTCTTTACATGATTATATGCAGTACATTCTCAATAATAATCAATTAACACAACAATACATACGTTATCATTTTCTCAATGTGTATACTACCATGTCATCAAATTATATCAATAATTACTAATGAAGACCAGGGCTCAATTTTAATGTTTTTCTTTATATCTTTATAATTATGTATTATACTAAAAAATTAAGGGGGGGGGGGGGGGGGGGGGGGGGGGGGGGGGGCAAGGTCCATTCCAAAAACCCCTGGCTCTGTCCTAATCAAGATAACATTGTAGATTTTTAGTAATACATGATCTACTTGCATTTTTAGTATTATTAGTTCTGTAACCACAATACTTTTAAATTCAGTCTTGTTGAACTTATTTTTTCATTTACATAATATGTCTAGATAATGCTTTTTATATATTATTTTTATGCTTAATAATTTAATGACTTCGCGTAGCATGATTTGGCATTGTTTTTTTTTTTTCTCGCCCCTCATCCTCCTTTAGTTTTGAAACAACAACAACAACAAGGCCTTATCCCACTAGGTGGGGTCGGCCAACAGTAAATCAACAGTAATTTGAAACAATCAACAGTAAATAAATTAGGAAAGGTCATACTTCGAGTAATTTAAAAATGATTCATAATATATATGAGAAGTCTAATTGATTTAGCTAGTTTCTTTTCTGTTAATTGGAGAAAAATATTAATTTGTGATATTTTTAGTAGTTAAATTGTATTACTTGTTACCAAAGTATATTTTACACACATGACACAACATTCTATTTTGTTTGTTGGCGGATTTATTGTTGTCTTATCTATAATAATAATAATAATAATTAGATCACTCTTTAACTCTATGTTAAAAAGAAGTTGGTATGGTGTGAATTATATAAAATAATCATTCATGACTCATTTCGAATTTAAGTTTTGTCAACTCGCGTCGAACTCCAACCAACCATTTTCATCACCAAAACTTTGATCCTTGTGTGAATGGTGAACCCATTCAAAAAACCGCTACTGTCCCATGCCATACGAGGATTATTTTTTTTAAAAAAAAATGATATATGCATAACATATTATTTCACGATATCATGATACTGAGAATTCATTATGAACATTCTGGATTTGGGAAAATAGAAAAAGAAGATATGATCGTAAATCACGAAATTTGATCTTAAATTGTAGTAGTGTAAGAATATTTTCGGCGACAAAAGAACAAATGATGCAGGACGCATTACCCAGAGTTTATGAGCCATCCTTACGACAAGTACAATACTAATTTAGTATTTACATTTTTCTGTAATGGAAAAATGTATTAAAGTCTCAGTACTCGGCTAAAAAACTACGAAAAGAAACACGCAACAGAACGATCAAGTCAGCGAATTAGGATAGAATCCATGGGCAATTTTCAGCAAATTGAGAACACAAATTTTGAATCAAGTACATATCTTAGCATGAAGCATAACTTTAAAAGCCAGTCACTGGCCAAGTTCATTTTCTTTCATCTTCAATAAAAAGTCATAAATTATAATCAAGCCGGAGGGCACGGAGTTTTCACAGCAAATCCTCATGCCCACGGCTGGTTTTAAATGGAGTTTAAATGTGTACCTGTGCAGCTCTAAAACAAAAGCCGCTCAGGCGGAATAATCAATGAGTGAGTTTGGTCCCGTTCACCACAGGGGGGGCGCCGCGGGTCATCTTCACGTAGGAGGCGTAGTCGCTGAAGTGCATTGTGTAGAGGGTGCTCTGGTAGCGGGTAACACGGAGCCGCTTGCGAAGTGACTCACTGATGATGCCATTGTAGCCTGCCTTCCTCATCAGTGAATCAATGGTTTCTATCTTCGTCCAACCTACTCCAGTGTTGGGGTCATGGAACATGGATTTGGAATTAGTTACATGAAGGAATAAGCTTGTCCTATGTTACATACGAGCTTGAGAAGATAACAAGTCATAATCCATTTTAAAGTTGTGAAATTTTTTTGTGGAAGTTTATCGATGTAACATGCTCAACTTTCCCGGGGTTTTTTTTTTTTTTTTGAAGAGGACTTTCCAGAGGGAATTATAATCATAAAAAAAATTTCTTGGGACTTTGGTCAAGAACTATATTTTGTCAAGACATTTCAATGGAAAGTGGAAACTCTGCAAGGAGTTAAAATGTTTTTATGATTGTAGCACGCCACTCTCTTCTTGTTTAATTATAAGGAGTGAACAAGTCCCCACCAGGAGAAAAGTAATTTATACCTTCATGGGCAGCAACCTCAGGCAAATACGTAGCATTGCGTCTGGTGTTGTAAGCAGGGTCAGTAAATTCAATGATCAATCCATGCTTTCCAATCTTAGAACATAAAGCACATATTAGATAAATGAAATCCTCATAAGCAAGAAGAAATTAGTAAAATTAAGAGTGCTGGCATGAGGGGGAAAAATAATAAGAAGAGCAAACATTAGTAGCAGATGAAGACAGAAGCATTTAACTGCTGGAGACTAAAGGAAACTAACAAACCTCCCAATCAAGGTAGTCAAGAGCTGTTTCATAATCAACCAATATGGACACTGTACATTCCAAATATGGCAATTCCTTGGCTTGTATGGGAGGAAAGCGCCGGTCTCTCAATGCACTGCAAGAAGAAAAACTCATCAGAACAGACATATAATGACCAGTCAAACCAAGTGTTCAAAGCCAAACATACAGATACACCATCTATATTTGATACTTCTGTCATTACACACAACGTCTATAACATTTGTCTGCAATAATTACTTTAACAATACGGCATTTTGATGCAATTAAAACAAGAGGGCAATGCTTTAACCCCAAAAGAAAAACAAGAAAGGCAATGAATATAATACTGAGCTCAATATAGTAGGTGTATTTACCCACTGTGATGCACACAATATATTTTTTTCCTTTAAAACAAAGTAAATCTGTGAACAACAGGAACAACCAAGGGCTTGTATATTGAAGAGTTTTGAGTTTATAGATTTGAGTGTCAATATTGCTAACGAAAAATAAGAGTAAATCATTTTTTTGAGGAGAAAAAGGATGACCATCAGAGTTTGTGATTGTCGAATAAGAGTAAATCATGAGAATCTTGAAATGGCAAAGTCTTACAGAAAAGAGCAACAAAACACAGGTCACCTGCTTCATGCTCTCAAACTAGGAAACAAAAAAGTACCTGGTCAGTGCATAATCCTTAAAGCCATTTACTATGCAGCGAGCTTCCAAAGTCCCAATGCATCCGCGAAGGCGAGGCTCTGACCCATTAATTGCTTTCTTCCAAGTAACAAACAATGGGCTGAAATGGAAATATAACAAAGCTGAATTCTAGGTGTCCAGCATCCACAAAGAGATGTCGCAAGGACTTTAATTTCCAAATAACAACCATATAGTTCAGCATCAAAGTTCACATAAAAGGATACTATACACTATACTAACAAAAAGCTGGCATCACATGCAGGTTGCAAATACATGTATCAGTTCCGTTTTTTTTTAAAGAATGTATCAGTTCCATTTTGAGAAAACTCCGCCTATGTTTTATAGCCGGTCCCAAGCCCGGATAAAGGAGGAGGGTTGTGTTAGGCCCCGACAGCCAGCATAAAACCTTGTCGAATCGCATGAACATGGATCAACGAATGGCATCGTATGATCCATGTAGCCGACCCCACCTAGTGGGATAAGGTTTTGTTGTTGTTGTATCAGTTCCATTTTGGTTCCAATTATATGGTGGTCCAAGAAGAATTCGCTTCTCCAAGTCATGGAAATACAAACCAAACATGGCGGAACAAACCATGAATATAACTGGATTTCCAAATATTGTAGCAGAACAAGGCAACCCATCCTAATACAATAATTAGTTATTTATTTCTGGAGTCCAACACCTCGTTCAATAATTTATCAATCTTCAAAGTTAACAGCTAATAATAGCATCAACTATAGACAAAAATGGAAGGACATATGAGCCTATGAGGGTAAAGTTTCAACAATTCAGTACGCAAGAATCAAATAGATAGATTGAAATCCAGTTAGAAACTGCAACTCAGCACCCCATTTATCATTATAGAGGAAACATCAGGTCCATATTCTCTCGAACCCTTGGGCTCCAATAAGATCATATTGCTAGAGTAAAAACAAATTAGTGATCAACTAAAACAATTAGAAAAGTATTCTTTTATGTTGCTTTCTTTTCTTTAAAAAAATAACCCAAAATAGAGTCCTCATATAATTATGAAAATTTAGGACGCAAATTTCTGATCCAAGCAGCGAAAAAAACCGATTCTTCCCTACAAAGGCTGGTAACTCTATATAGCATTGCAACCCGAACCAGATAACATCATCAATTAATTAGCATCCCCAAATTACATATGATTGGAAAGCCCAAAGTACCTAATCATGGAACAAAAAAGACGAATCGAACTGAAAGGATCATGTCAATTACGAAGAAACAGACTGAATTCCTTGGTCTCAAACTCTATTCTACCGAAATAGAAGCATTGTCAGTGGCGAGTAGCAAGAGGGACGAAGAAGAAATTTTTCTTACTGCTGGCCTTCTTCAAAAGCCGGAGGCGGAGCTTGCTCGCTGTTGTAGTGAGCGACCAAGGTGTCGAAGCAGTAGACCGCCATCTCTCGGTTGGCCGACACCATCTTGGGCCTCGAGGAAAGGAGGACGGGGATCAGCAAGTAACGGGGAACGCCGGAGAGGGGGATACCTCCGATGATCGCTGGCGATCACGAGGGAGGTGCCCTGTTCCCTTGGCGCAGCTCCCCTTGCTTGATTTCTAGGGTTCGGTGGCCTCTGTGCGAGAGAGAAGAAACGCCACGCTTCAGGTGGGAGATTCTTTTATATGAGTAACGAACGAGGAAATGGAGAAAAGACACGAATTTGGATTAAAATAATTTATGCTTAATAAAATAAAGTAGTCATTCTCGTTCCTAAAAGATGATATATTGAGATTAAATTATTTTCTATTATAAATTGTGATTTGAGTCTAAAAAAATATTATAAGTTGTGTCTTTTTTTTTTTTGCACTGAATGATTATTTTAAAAATATGAGATGTTTAGTGAACCCTGATGTCTACATTATTTTTCAAAAAAAAAAAATTTGTGCATTTTTTGAATGGAACAACTACGGCTGAATTTATTATTTCTCGTAATTTCTTTATTACAAAGAAAACAACCATCAACAAATAATATTTATATTTACTGATAAAATGAAAGGTAGGATTGTGTGGTATGCGACTTCTCTTCACTTAAATAATATTTCGAAATTGAGTTTTGTAAAGTAAAAATTTTTTGTTGAAAATCTCATTTACACCATTGTGTACGTGATACAGAATGATTTTATCAAATTAGTTGGGTCAACTACATACTGTGTGGCATGTGCGAGTTGAGCCGTGGCCACCGCTTGTGAGAGGAATGAGGAACTAGTAACCCAAAAAAAATGTTTATATTCCAAAGAGGCCTAGCATAAAATTGAATGAATTAGGATTATGTGCAACTATATATTGTAAATTTTATCCGACTTAAATTATTGCTGGTTTTAGTTTCAAATTTTCTAAATCAATGGTTCATATCATGAACTTGTAATGTTGTCAATGACTGAAACTAGTAAGATTGGTGCATGACACAGGATGATTTAAATATGATTGATTGGATCGATAAGCATAAAATTAAAAACTATAAGCATCAGAATCTCGAATTAAACTAATCAGAGTCTTAATAGACTTTTTTTATCTTCTCTAACTCGCCAATGCTAGTTGTTATGTCAGCTGCCAATGATTGATGGAAGAAACCACAATTAAAAATGCTTCATAAATTGAGTTGTTAATGTCAATACTGGCAAGATATTAATGTCAAATTATGGATCACTTGTCTTCAAAAAGACTTTCTTCATTGTTTTTTTCCTTAATTCATAGGAGTGTGTACAAATGAAAGAAAAAAAGTGAGAGTTTTAAGAGTATAATATTATTAATATTGTTCTTAACCGCTTAAGTTTTTAGAAAGATTAGTCCGCACATTAAATTTTAATATGGTATCATAGTCCAAACCTCGTTAACCATTTATTAAAAAAATAAACTATAAAGTATGTATTAGAAAAGGAGTCATTACATATTTGGTGAAAGAAAAAATTGCATAGAGAAAAGAGAAGTAATTCACATTTTTTTTTAAAAAAACAAGGAAAAAACAATATTATAATATATAAGAAAGAATATTTTATTAATCTTGATCATTCAACATGGTTAATATGTTATTATTTGATATTTTTATTTTCCACACTTTCATTCAATACAAGATAATATTATTTTAACAAAAAATTGATTCCATTCGATTGTTGGAAACTTGGAATGATGATCCAATTCATTAAAAGGACTTCTTTGATTCTCATTTGAGGAGATCCAAACTTTGAGATGGCGTGTGAACAACGCATAAATTGTTGGTCTTGCCAATCTATTATTCATATCCTCGAGTATTATTTTGTAATATAAGGATTCTTCTTTACGGATATGATCACAACAAGATACCCATTGATGTCTGGTAGTGGTGCCACAAGGTCAACTCGAGCAATATTAAATCTTTAGCGTGAAAACAGAAAGAATAAAGGTTGCGAGTGCACAAAGGAAGCATTTGCATGAACACTGTGCTCAACAATGTAAAGAGAATAAAGTTATCCACAGGATATGTAAGATTGAAGTGGAACATCCTCCCACAACTATGTCCAGGTGGTAGAAATTCACATGACCTTCCACAAATTGTTATTCTCATCTATAGAGTACAATTTGGATGTTCTACAGATCAAGTGCCAAGAACAATGGATGCACAGCTTTGGATATTCTCCGGTCATGGAGACATAGTTAGTGGTGTCCCTGAGTGCATGCATTGTTCGTCCCTTTCTAGGTGTCACTACAGAATACAGATCCATTGACATGGCCTATAAAACTGAGCTAATAGGTGGATGTGCAGTTTTACAGAAAGATTGTCAATATGAATCGGATTGAGCTGACACCTTCTGTATGCCCAGTTGCAAATACAAATGTAGATCAGGGGAAGGAATTAGAAATCTGATCCAACATCCGAAAGAATCTTTGAGTCTTCAAGATGAAAAGCAAATGTCTCGGCCAACTGGCAGGCATCTTGAACTTTAAGGCGGGTACCCTGTTGCCCAACTACAACAGAAGCCACTCGCGAAGCCAGCATTCCCATACTTTTCAAGTCTGAGGCTCCTCGAAGAATGCCGTATAAAATACCAGACGCATATGCGTCACCTGCGCCACATGTATCTACTGGTATGCATGGAGATGGAGGAATGTAAATTGCCTCTCCCTTCACACCAATGAAAGAACCGTGTGACCCATCTGTCACACAGGCCAATGGTACAGAATGGCTAAAGTACCTCGCAGCTGATGCGGGGCTCTCGGTAGATGATAGATCACAGAAGGTTCTTGCTTCATTACTGTTGGCAAACAAAATGTCTGCATAATTTCCAACTATTTCCCTGTGAAAATAAGTTAAAAGGTTAAGATTCTGAATAAAAAGTGACATTGTACAAGCATATCAAGAACTTCTGCGAGGTTAAAAGGTTTTCTATTAATGAACCATACCATACTCACAACCAACCAAACAACAAAGAAGGTAAAACAACAATAATAGCTAGCTTATTAATATAAGCACTTGTTCTACTTTTTGGTGGTATGTGTCCATGACTGCAATTCTTTAAGCAACAAAAGTTGCTTTGACAGTTCTATAAGTTGCAAAGTGTCGAAACATATAGACCCTAGCCTAAAAGGTTTATAATAGCGTCTCAAGAATTGAAACTAAGGTAGAACAATGTCAATGGTTTTAAGCTCAACATATGGGTAAAGTGAACAGGGTGAACTCCTGGTTTTTTTTCCTAGATCTAGACACATTCAAACGTGTTATGAACTGATGCCCATCAGTTTCTTGAATACAAGTCAGCTACACCTACATATAGCAATTCTGATTACTTTCTAAACAATGTGAGGTAGAAATTATGCTAATCAAAAGCACAATGTGAAAGGATATAATTTGTTCAAAACAAGTTACGCTTCCTATAAGCTAATTTGGATGGAAAAATAATCATGAGAAAGAGTTGAATCTCACCAAAAATCATCATAACATCTCTCTATGCATGTTACATCTGATGCGGTTACGGCAACAAGCACACCATTTCTTTGAGCTTCCTCACAAGCTTTTGTGATTGCTTTGATTGTATCCGGAAACTCAAATAGGTAACCTTCTACAACAAGTATGTTTGTTTTTGATACAATACTAGCTAAATATGGATCATAGTCAACAGTTGACGAAGTTCCCTGAGAATTAGATTATAATCGTCTGTCAGCGGAAGAAAAACAAATACTACAGTCATCGAAAGCATATTGGATATCTTTTAAGCAGATATCATAACAAATATGAGAAAGAAACATTAAGACAATTTTGCATGTGAGGATCACAGACAACAAGGTTAAACCTTAATCTTTGACAATTTTTTTAGGAGGTAATCTTTGACAATTAACAAAATAAAGGTCAAGAAACCACATACCTGGTATGCAAGCATAGTTCGTTGGGCATCTGGAGTGGTCAGAACTATAACTGTTCCAGTTGTTCCATCTTTGACAGGTTGTGAGAGAAAATTAACATTTGCACGACGCAATTTTGTCCTGAAAATAAAAGAGCTATGAGGAATGATTTTGCAAATAGTAATCATAGATCTTTTTGAATGTTTTGCCAGATCAACACAAATGATACCAAGGACTAGGGAGAGACAGCAGAAAATGGTGTATGAAGGCAATAGGAAAAGCCAACGTTAATTGAACTACTTGAGATATTCTATCTCTTTTTTTAAAACAGGCGATTTGAAATTCTTTCCTGATCATATGAAGATTAAACATAAGTTATTTGTGAGGGGAATTAAACTGCCAAGGAGATTTATGAACTTAGAAAATCATGCAAGGCAAACCTCGGAAATTTCTGATAAGTGTGACTACTAGTTTCAGGATATCATATCAGCACATGATTGAGAAAAAAACTCTGATAATACAACATTCTGTGTCCCAAACATTGACAAGTAGGAACTTGTTCTACCTGTAAAAACTACCCAGTGGATCACTGCCCACGCTGCCTGCCATGGCAATATTTAAGTGAGGACCGCCGATAGAGGGGGCACCCAATCTTGCCAATGCCACTAATGTATTCGAAAGAGAACCTCCAGCTGCAGCCTTGTAGCTGCAACCATCCATTGCACGCAAAACTCTACCCCTTTCCTCATGATTGACCACCTTCCTCGTGCCCTTCTCTAAGCCCAATCTCTCTAAGAATTCATCATCAACTGTGCCAGAAAAATCTACCTACATAATTTTAAATCTTAACAAGTGAATAAATTGATTCACAAAATAACAAAACTACATTAGGAAGAAAATTCAGAGATCATTTTGCAACAATAAAGCTTATTCTTTCCTGATAAACACAAATGGCTGTATTTTGTAAGAAAAAACATGAATAAATAATACATTTTCTAAATGTGTTTGCATAAATCGCATCAAATCATCAATAAGTAGATCTACAGTACACAAAAAGAAATGTGCAAGAGAAATGACAGATCTCATCGGCTCATCTGAGTATGTGAACCACAAACATTTAAAGCACCAAAAAAATCACGTTTCCAATGAAAATTCTTAATAGAACTCACCTCCTTAAGAGACAACAAAACTATTTACTCACCCTGCTAATAATGCATCATTAGAGAGTTCCATGAAGCTACTGTGCCCCAGTTACTACTAACACAAGAACATTTTTTTCCCTGAATTCTTCTTACGCAATACAAAAATCCAAATTAGACAACTATGTTAGTCTCATTTTATATAAGATAAATAAACAATAAGTTAAAGGATTCTACTTTTTTTAATAAATCACTACATTTTCACATCCTAGAACAACAATTAGACAAGAAAATACAGAAAATTTAAACTGGAAACACTGAGACAAAGAATCCAAGAAGTAAAGAATCCATCGTACCATGGCCTGCCCAAGGCCCAATACATCCCATCTATCCGGAGAGACCGAAGGGGCGAACTCCTCATCGACTTGAGCCGCGGCCATCTCCTCCTCGTCATCGCTATCGTTAGACGAATCCTCCGCAGCCTCTCCGTCTCCCAACAGGCTATTAACGCGAGAGAAGGTGGAGGAAGAAGTCGATGGCTTAAAGCTGCCACTTTTGGCGGTAGACCAAGAAGTCCTCTTTCTCCAGCTGCGGGGCAGGGGGAGGGCTAACTGCGGGGGCCGCCGGCTGAGAGGAGGGTGAGCGGGGTGGAAGAGGGCTTCGGAGAGGGGAGGGCAACGGGAGGAGGCGCCGGAGGAGAGCAGAAGGCGAGAAGAGAGAGCCATGGCGGCCGTCTCTCCGAGTTGTCAGAGGAAAGGAGAAGCCGATGCCGCCACCACCATGGCTAAAAAGGAACCGAGCAAATATGGAGCGTCGTGGAAACGAGCCTATCACAATTGACATATCCACAATTTCGCATTTATATCATTAATTATGCTTTTTTTTTATGGGTCTGATTTTTTACTTTAATATGGTCAAAAAGATTAAAAAAAGGAAATGTGACAGTTCGGTTAATTTATATAAAAAGAGCAATTATAACTTTTTTGGTACTTAGGATAACTTTTCAAAAATTAAATATTAAATAAAATTTGGAGAAAAGGAAATGTGCCACGGATTGAACAAACATAATTATCTTCGTGTCCATGAAAAGGTATAATATTTATCTCACCTTTTAATAAAGTAATTATCACATCAAAGGATTTCTTTCCATAATCAGTATGATATGATCCCGCATAAGGACATAGGATTATCGTTTTAAATATTTTATTATAAATTATGAATTTTTTGACGTATAATTTTAAATTATAAAATTAAGAATTTTAGTCCTCGAGGTTGTCCAAATTTAACATTTACAACCTTCCATTAATTCCAATCTAATTTTTTAAAAAATATTAAACACCATGTTTATCCCTTACTTTATTATTACAATGAAAATATTTGTATTTCAAAATAAAAACTAAACAAAATGTGTAAAACTATTGTCTAATGATACTATTTTATACAATATTATGCTCATGTTAATCATTTTTATTTTCATAATTTTACCTATTAAAAATGAGAGAATTTAATAATTTTTCGTTATTAAAAAATAATTAGAAATTTGGATTAAATTTAACGGAAGGATCTAAATATTAAATTTGAATAAGTTGAAAAACTATATTTTATAGGTTTAGATGAAAAAAAAAGTTATAATTCAGAAGTGTTAAACCGAAATATCTTTATTTCTTTTAACCTGAAGTGTAAGATTATTTTAAACAATATTATGCTCATGTTAATATTTTTTATTTTCATAATTTTACCTATTAAAAAATGAGAGAATTTAATAATTTGTCATTATTAAAAAATTAATAGAAATTTGGAGTAAATTTAACGGAAGGATCTAAATATTAAATTTGAATAAGTTGAAAAACTAAAATGTATAAAGTTATAATTTAGGTTTGGATGAAAAAAAGTTATAATTCAGAAGTTTTAAGCCGAAATATCTTTATTTCTTTTAACCTGAAGTGTAAGTTTTTTCACATTTAATTTTTATTTTTAAATTTATTCAAATCTTACAATTGGATCATAGTGTTAAGTTCTATCTAAATAATTTAACAATTTCTTTTTAATAACTACGAAATATAATTTTTGCCCTTACTTATTTATTAAAAGAAAAAAGTTTGTATCAAAATAAATTAATATTCGTATTTTAAATATCAATATATTTTGAGGTCGACGAGAGAGGTTACCAATACCAAAGTGACTATTGTGTCCATAACTAAATTGGAAATCATTTTAAGGAGAGCCCGGATTATACTAAAATTTATATAAAAATATGTATGACTATAATAATTTAAAATTACTTGGTCCGTCCCCTGCCTTCGCACAAACCATATTTTTTTTATACTGGCCCTAATTTAATGTGTAAAACAATTCAAATTTACGAGACGTCTTCCATATTCGAATAATTTTATATGTTCGAAATGATTTAAATTTATTAGAGACTTCCAATGTCTAGATAGTATAGAATGATATGTGATCACAAACCTCTTGGTTAAGGTTGTCAAGATTTTAATTTAGATCTTACGATTTTACGATCTTAGTATTCCTTATCAATTTACATCTTATCTTAAGAATTTTATGTATACGATCTTAACACGATCTTACAATCTTATCCGATTATATACGATATCATATAATTATTTAAATATTAATTAAAAAATATTTATGATAATAAAATTTAAATTAGATGAAGTTTAATAAATTCTTTTTATTTTTAATATATTTTGATATAATTTTGCTTAAGAATCGATAAAAAATAATTTACTAAAGTGAAATTTAATATTTAAATGCGAAAAATTTATAAAAAAACATATTTATTATTTATAAAATATATTTTTATTAATAGGTAGGATTTACGACCCTCGATCCGATCTTACGATTTTCGATCGATCATCCTCTGAATTTATGTAAAATTCCGATCTTGACTACTTTAATTTTAATAAATAATTATTTTTGTGAAAAAAAACAATGAATAATAAAAGAATAGCAATTTTCCACTTCAATCTTTTTTTTTCTTAAAATCTTTAAATCGATGGGCTGTGGCACATTTGGAGGTAAGACGTGGAACTCCGGACTCCCTAAATTTCATCACTATTTGTAGAAACATAATTTTTCCATTAAACGAGGCAAACATGTAATTGACAACGACAATATATCCACCGCGATTCAAAAAGAAAACACAGGGGAAAAAAGTATATGCAACTACTGGCTACTAGTCGTCCACGATATAAAAAAATGACTTAAAATATATTTTTAAAAAAAACTCGAGTGGACACATCGATCCGAGTTCAATTGTGAATTTTAGTCGATCTACTTCAATATAAAACCTATTTTCTGAAAAAAAAAATTCAGGACGAACTTCAAATCAGGTTGAACAAATTTTTCAAATAATTTTTTTACAATACAAATCTTAAGATTATTTGAAAAAAAATCATATAAATAAGCAAAGCTTAGTTTAGGAAGAAAAAAAATTTAGTCAGGGTTCAATTTATTTTTGAATTTAATATATTTATCGTGGGTACAAGTTTTTACTTGTACATTTATTGTTGAAACAGCTAAAAAATAACATTGTGTTTAGATGCAATAATTTTTTTTTAGTTATTGAGAATTAATCAACATAAAAAATTTATTTGATATTTGGATGAAAAATATAATGCCGAAGACTTAAAAAAGTTAATTAGACAAATAAATTTTAATGGACAGCTTGAACAAAAAGTAAGAATAAGAAGAATAAATTTATTTTTATAATACATAAAATATTACATTAAAAATTATTATAATTGTTATTATTTAAGATATTGTAAAAAATAGTTTAATGAACAATATTAACAATAAATATTAATAAATAATATTTTAATACTATAATACCAATGAAGCATAGTAAATAATTAATAAAATAATTACTTAATATTATATTTATTTTATGGGCTGAATGGTTATGCATTAAATAAATAAAAAAAAATATGAATTTTTATACTTTAATACTAACTACTAAGTAAACTATTATAAATTATTCACAATATATATTTTTATTATTAGATATAAATAAATTTATTTTCTATAAATTTTATGATAATATATAGATATATATTTTTTCACTAGATCAAATAAATTTATTTACAAAAAAAATAATGCATTATAAGTAATTATATATAACATATAAATATATAATATATTATTAAATATGACAAGTTGGTCTAAAAGTAAGGCCACCTATTTTTAAATTTATATGTCAACAAAAAAGAAAAAGATATGTGTTTGCCAAAAGTAAGAACTAGTCAATTTCTTGCTTATGGCAATAACTTTTGTTGTTGAATTTGGGGTCAGTGACCCTTTGATCCTAACTTAAAGTTCTGTTTTTTTTTATTCTCTATTTGATAGATTTTGAATAAGTTCTCATTCAAATATAGCTTAAACATATTATATTCAAACTAAATTTATGTTATAGAACAAAATATTATTAACATCCTGTTACTTCTCAATTGTTTTTTAATTGCTTCATTTATAATATCATTAGGTTAAATAGTTGAATATGTCAAAGTTTAGCATCTTCAAGTTAAAGTAATGATGCATAAAAGCTGTATGTCTTTTTTTCAAATTTTATAACTAAAATTTTCATACGAAATTGGAATAAATTTATATTTTTTATAAAATAAGAATATTCTCATTCCTGTTTGGTTCAAAAAGAATATAATTTGAAACGTATAAATAAAACATTTTATTATAAATAATTGATGTTTGTTATATTAATACATGAATAAATTATAAAAAATACGGTTGAAAAAGATTGAAAAGATGATCATAGAAATATTCTTATGTTTCAAAGTAATATTTATATTCTCATCATAAGGTTAAAAATGACGAATTCACGACTCTTCATATAGGTTTTTAATTTTTTATGTTTGATCAAAATATTCTTATTCTCATATATAGTGTATATTCTCATATATAGTGATATTATATCATTTAGTCTCTAAACTAACGAGTCAACAAAGATTCAACCGTACCTCTTTTGCATAAAAATATACAAATGTAAATTAATTGTCTCCTAATAATTAGAGTAATCTACATAAACACATTTAAAATAAATTATAATTCTATGTTTTCATTTACATCAATGGGTGAAAAAGTTGATACATCTATAAATCAAACACGATGACCTAGGACATTCAGATTGTCTGGTCAAAATTATCATCAAATTGGAAGTTTAATGCCAATTGAAGGATCATTATCAAAGTTTGCACAATTGTACATTTTTTATACAGAACATGAAATAGAGAATATAATCCATGATGTGAGGTTAGTTTCTAAGACTTAAGTACTTATCTTTTAGTTTTCATAATAAAAAATACATATGTCATACATGTTATTTGTATTTTTTTACTAATTTGACAATATTTTATTTTATAGTTGTAGTCAAGCTATAAACAATTTTCAGGCTGAGATTGTTTCTGACTTGAAAAAAATGCTTGATGAGAATAATATTTTGGCAAACACATTCAGAATGGTACGAGACAAATTTCAGGAAAGTAGAAACTCCAACATTATACTCGGATTAATTGGAAAAAGGAATTCTGATGGTAGAACATATAATTTACCAATAACTTCAGAAGTAATTGCCTTGGTAGTGGGTGATTTTGAATTATCTAGAGGCGATAGAGATATTATTATTGAAAATCAATCTGGACAATTGCAAAGAATAAATGAATTGAATCCTTCTTATTTAGCTCTACAATATCATTTGCCATATGTTGAGGATGGCTATAGAGAAGATATTTATCTTTCCCAAATAAATGAAACAATTGAAGGAAGGAAATATATTAACATTAGAAAATATTTTACTTATAAGATTCAAGAAAGGAAGGATGAAGTCTCAACAATTGTGTTCTCCAAAAGCAATTAAGAGCTGATATTTACAAAGGAATAGTAGATGTTGTATTGCGTGATGAGACTAATTCTTCTTCACAAGGAAGAAGAATCATTTTACCATTTAACTTCATAGACGGTGCAAGATATATGATTCAAAATTATCAAGATGTCATGACTATTTGCAAATGGGTTGGATATCTTGATCTTTTCATCACATTTACTTGCAATCCTAAGTGGCCAAAGATATGTAGATTTATAAACAAAAGAAATCTGAATCTTGAAGATCGTCCTAGTATTTTATCAAGAACTTTTAAAATCAAATTGGATAGCTTAATAAGAGACTTTCGCGATAATCAAGTTTTCAGAAAAGTAAAAGCAGGTACATACCCCAACTATACAATAAATTTCTAAATTTTTTTCCTTCTTGAGTTATGCAAGTTAGATTCTTTTATTAATAATTTACTTATTTATTAAATAGTTTTATTTTCTTGTAGCGATATATACTATTGAGTTTCAAAAATGAGGTTTGCCTTATGCTCATATATTGTTTTTTTCTTCATGAGCATAACAAATTTTTTACTGCAAATGATATTGATCGAATAATTTCAGCAGAAATACCAGATGAGTTGATAGATAATCGTTATTATAAAGCTATAAAAAAATTTATGTTGCATGGTACATGTGGTGCCATTAGAAAATTTTCTCTGTGCATGCAAAATGGAAAATATACAAAACATTTTCTTAAAAAATTTGTGATGGCAACAACAATTGATGAAGATGGTTATTGTGTGTATAGAAGAAGGGATAATGGTAGAAACATGAGGAAAGATGGTATTGACTTGGATAATAGGTATGTGGTACCTCACAATCATTTTTTATTATTAAAGTATGGTGCTCATATCAATGTTGAATGGTGCAATCAATCAAGATCAATTAAATACTTAATTTAAGTATGTCAATAAGGGGTATGATCGAATAACTGTTGCTTTTTCACAAAGTTCAAATGAGGAAGGTTCATCAGAAGTTGTGGATGAAATTAATATGTATTATGATTGTCGGTACATATCACCTTGCGAGGCTTCTTGGAGAATTTATAATTTTCCGATTCATTATAGAACACCTCCAGTAGAACGGTTAATATTTCATCTTCCAAATGAACATATTATTATATTCTCAGATGATGATCTCATTGATGATGTTGTCAATAGACAAAGTGTGAACGAATCGATGTTCTTATCTTGGTTTGAAGCAAATAAGTTATTTCCTGAAGCAAAGAAATTAACTTATGCAGAATTTTCTCTTAAATTTGCATAGAAACAAAAATTGAAAAGATGAGAAAGAAGACAAAGTAAATGATTTTCAATTGGCAGGATATTCTTTGTTGCTCTAGGAAGTGGTGAACTATATTATTTGAGATTACTTTTAAATATTGTTAAAGGTCCTACTTGCTTTGAAGATCTCAGAAAGGTCAATAATCACATTTATTAAACTTTCAAAGAAGCATGTTATGTACTTGGTTTATTAGATGATGATAAAGAATACATAAATGCTATAAAGGAGGCAAGTCAATGAGCCATGCCACCTTACCTTAGTCAATTATTTGTCATGTTATTATTATCAAATTCGATGGCACGACCTGAATATGTCTGGCAAGCAACATGACAATTGTTATCAGATGATATTCTTCATGAAGAAATGATAATAATGAATAATCGAGGTACAAAATAAACTCCCTCTTATTATTCTAAAATAAATATCAGTTATTATTTTCTAGATTCTTATGCAATTAACTTTAAATGCCTATAATTATATTCTTATTTCTAACTCTTTCATTTTTCTTTTTAAAATTTAGATGGAAAGCTAAGTGCAGATGACGTTAAAATTATTTGTTTGCGAAAATTGGAAAGAATTCTCAAAAGTTGTGGAAAAAGTTTTCAAGACTTTCCATCGATGCCGAGACCAATTTGTGATGATGATCATGTTGATTTCAAGAATCAATTAATCATTGATGAACTTCGATATAATAGATACAATATGTTAAAAGAATATCACGAACTATTGGTGAATTTGACACCTGAACAAAAATTAATTTATGATACAATAATGACATCATCAAATGAAGATAAAGGTGGCTTATTTTTTGTACATGACTATGGAGGTATTGGTAACACTTTTCTTTGAAGAACTCTGTCATCTGGATTCAGATCACGAGGAGATATTATGTTAATTGTTGCTTCAAGTGGTATTGCATTTCTTTTATTACCAGGAGGTCAAACTGCACATTCAAGATTTGCAATCCCTTTAAATCCAAATGAAGATTCAACATGTAATATAAAGCAAGGTAGTCAGTTGGCAAATCTCATTACGAAGACAAAGTTGATTATTTGGGATGAGGCACCGATGATGCACAAATATTGTTTTGAAGCTCTTGATAGAACCATTAGAGATATTATTGGATTTCATAATCCAATTAATTTAGATAAATCTTTTGGAGGTAAAATAATAATTTTTGGAGGTGATTTCAGACAAATTCTACCGATTATTGCAAAAGGTACGAGACAAGATATAGTTCATGCTGCTTTGAATTTTTTGTATTTATGGTCTCATTGTCAAATTTTAAAACTAACAAAGAATATGGGATTGCAAGAAGATCAATCAGTGACACATTCAAATGAGCTGAATTTTTTTTATATGATCTTAAGTATTGGCAATGGAGAAATTGGGAAATCAATTGATGGTTTTGATAAAATTCAAATCTTTAATGATTTACTTATCAAGAATTGCGAAGATCCCCTATCTACAATAGTAGAAAATACTTTTCCGAATTTTCTTCGATATTCGAGTGACATGAATTACTTATGCCAAAGAGTTATTCTTGCTCCAATACTTAGATACAGTATGTATTTTTTATAATTCATTTGAACCTTTGCAACATATTTATGCAACAAAGTTTCTAAATAGTATTAAATGTTATGGAGTTCCATGTCATTCTATCACTTTGAAGATTGATGTTCATGTGATGTTACTAAGAAATATAGATCAATCTTCTGGATTATGTAACGGCACAAAATTGATCATCACAAAACTTGAAAATATGATTATTGAAGCCAAAATTTTATCAAGGACTAATGCTGGAAAAAAAGTAGGAGAAAAAGTATTTATCTCAAGAATGACATTAACTTCATGTGATACACGAATATCTTTCAAATTTCAGCGCAGACAATTTCCTCTCACAGTATCATTTGCTATGACCATTAACAAAAGTTAAGGTCAATCACTATCTAATGCAGGATCACTATCACGAGTAACAAGCAGAAAGGGACTTAAGTTTTTAGTTTATAACGATGAGGATGAAATTTCAAATGAAGTTACAATGTAGTTTGCAAAGAAGTTTTTCAAAATTTATATTAAAATATTATTTCATTATGCATTATTTTTAAGTTGTTCATTAATTACATTATTTCTCATATATATGATTGGAATTTTCAATACATTGCTTTTAAAAAAGTTAAAATAATTTTATTTCTGTATATCAATTATTTTTTTAATACCGAGCATCGCGCGGGTGTTACACTAGTTTAGTGTATATTCTCATATATAGTGATATTATATCATTTAGTCTCTAAACTAACGAGTCAACAAAGATTCAACCATACCTCTTTTGCATAAAAATATACAAATGTAAATTAAAATTAACTTCCTCCTAATAATTAGAGTAATCTACATAAACACAATTAAAATAAATTAGGAGAACTCATTCCTAAGTTAAACTTTTTATTTTTATTATGAAATCGTTAAAGAATTCATTGGATATGTTAAGTATCAAAATTGATTACATTAAACACCACCGAATTTAACATGAGATTGATGATTTCTTATTTATTTTGTCCACTCCATTTTTAAGTTCACAAGAATAATAATGCATCTTAATATGGCACCTAACACAAGATTCGTTGTGTGGTATACATTTGCAAGGCTCCCCAATTTTAACGGCGCCTCCGGCACTCCACCGTCAACCACGCCGCATAACTAGGGAGCGCCACGTCATCACTTAGCGGCCCCCCTGTTTCCTCTAGTCCGTACCACGGCAGGTCGTCCAGACATTTACACGCGCTTGCAACAAAAGAAACAGCGGGAAGCGCTCGTCGGAAAAAAAAGAGCACACACAATAAACGTAGATGCCAAGCGACCTCTCGCCGGCCGGATTCCGGCAATGTCCGTTCCTTCGCATCCAAGCCCGCCCTTCTCTGTCGGCGGCCAGACCCACCAGCACCGACGTCTCCTCCCCCATTATCCTCCCTCTTCCTCACCGACGCCGCCGCGGCCCTCGACCGACATCCCCGTCAACGTTGTGGGTACTTCCTCGCGCTCCCCCATCCCGATGCTCCTCCCCGTCTTCATCGTCTTCCTCATCCTCCTCGGCTTCCTCTCCATCTTCCTCTTCCGCGACTTCCTTCATTTCACCTCCATCCTCCTCTCCTCCCGCCGGCGCCGTCAAGACGACGGCAACGGCGGCGAGGGTTCGGGCGACGCCGACGGGGGGCGCCAGGCGGGGCTGGACCCGGCGATCCTCGCGTCCTTCCCGACGCTGCCCTACTCTGCCGTGAGGGGGCTGCAGGAGGGGAAGTGCGGGCAGGAGTGCGCCGTCTGCCTCGGGGAGTTCGCCGGCGGGGACGTCATCCGGCTGCTCACCGTCTGCTGCCACGCGTTCCACCCGCCATGCATCGACTCATGGCTCGCGGGCCACGTCACCTGCCCCGTGTGCCGCTCCGACCTCCTGGCGCCGCCCGACGAGGCCGCGGTCATCGCGGTACGCGAAGCCGTCGGCGGCGGCCATCGTGGAGCCGCCCCCGAGGACGGCGGAGAGGGGGCATCGGAGCTGGTGGCGAAGACGCGGTCGGGCTCGAGGCATGCGATAACCATCGACGAAGGGTAAACGGATTGCGTCAAGGTTCGTGGAGCTGATCGCTGGCATCTCTGCACCTTTCGCCTTTTCCTTCTCCTTTATTTTCCCGTTTCTTTTATATAAAATCTTTTTGTGAGTGTTATTTAAATTTTGTTGGCACTACAGAAATTTTGTAAATGCATTAGTTTCGTTAGATGATGTAAATGTATGAATTATTAGTCATGAACTTTGAATTAGAAAAATGTCATGAGAATTCATGTAATTAGCTAACAAGAACTCAACTTGTGTTATGATCGAAATTTTATCTCTGTTAATTATGCGTTCTTGTTTTCCGGTGCTTCTCAGAGATCCACGGAAAGCTTCAACATTTTACACGTAATTTCCCCCAAACCGATCAAATTAATTCCCTGATGCTTGAGGGAGCTGTGGATCATGAAATGTTACTTCAAGTATGTTCATATTGCCAATTTATGCATCCAGATGAGCACAATTCTTTGACGGAGTAGACTTTGAGGGGCGTTTGACCCATTACCTATTTAATTAACAGCTAATTTAACTCATAGACTGTTACTATTTAAATTATCATCAATATCACATTATAGTGTTTGACAATTATTAATAATATAAGTTATGATTAAAATAGTTAGAGTACAAATTATCAAAATACCTTTAAAAATTATTTTAGTTTTTTTATCACGTGGTATTACAAATAAACAAAGAAAAAAAATAGAAAATGAATATAGTAAAATAAGATGAGGCAAAACTAAAAAATATTTGTAAAAAAATTAAATAATAGAGAAGATGATATTGAATGATATTTATTTATTAATAAAATATTCTAAACTAAAACTTTTTATTGATCGAACATTATTGTCAAAATGCATGTCAAGTAACAATTTAAAAAGTCATTTCTCATGTATGCTATCTGAATTATCAGTGAGATGATAATTATAATTATTAGTGCAATTAAAATTATCGATAATATATTACAACTAAATAAGACAATGTGATGAGCCTTAAAAAATTTTAATAAAATAATCGGTCATCTATCTAAATTATCTTATACCCCACTGCCCTTGAAGATAAGTAATTAGGGATCATGAAATGTTACTTCTAACAAGTATGTTCATGTTTTCAAGACGGTTACCGACCGAGTCATGAAAAAAATAGGATTTTTCAAGACAGTGGGTCCAGGCCGACGCGAACCACTGGGCGCACACCGCGAACTCCTCCACCAAGCTCTTGTACATGGGCACGGCGTCCGGCCTGAACCCGTTCATGACCGTCTTCATTCCCTTCTTCTCCTTCTCCGCATGTTGCGCGAACCTGTTCATGGGTGGCGTCTTCACGTCGGGCGGGGTCATCGGGGTGTCCCCGGGCCACGAATGACTCCTCGTAGACCTGCTCGTAGATGACCTGTGCGGAGTGACCGGGG
This sequence comes from Pontederia crassipes, assembly GCA_030549335.1. Lineage (NCBI taxonomy): Eukaryota > Viridiplantae > Streptophyta > Magnoliopsida > Commelinales > Pontederiaceae > Pontederia > Pontederia crassipes. The sequence continues at coordinate 60,021,909 of CM060196.1, read as the reverse complement.
TCCGGGTCGATGTACTTGCCCTTGTCACCGAAGTGGACGAGCTCAGACTTGGGGTCGGAGGTGGATACAGGGTTTGTCCCGCTGCCGTCGACCCCGTCGATCTCGGGGTTGATGGACTTCATCCATCCGATCATGTGATCGAAGGATCGGTTCTCTTGGACGAGGACGGTCATTGCGTTGATATGGCTTCAAGCCGGCGGCGCCGAGATCTCAGTGGCTAACGTTGATGACGCCATGATCAAGGTCGAGAAGGCTTAATGCTATTTTTTTTTTAGACAGCTACAGAGAGGAGTAGAGGGGATGGACAGATGAAGAGAATGAAGAGAGAGGTGTTGGTTCAATAAATACACAATATTATTGTTTGTTGTGACAACAATATGGGCGATTCAGGCATCCTTTCTTTAATGCTGAAAACCTTGAATGCTAGAACCTGCTTTCTATTTTATTCTACATCTTTTTACATGTCTAAGAATCTTTAGAAAATATCATATATCAAGAGGAAAAGAATTGTGGACATTTTAATTCAGTTTAAAAGACGTAAGATGTTAAATTAACTGGTTTGATTAATTGTTGCTCAACTGACTATTAATAGTTAGCGAAAATAATCAACAGAAGCAAAGAGGTTGGAATTTTTTTGCGATAAAAAAGGTTGGTAAGTGATAGCATGATTGTAGCGCCTCGAAAGTCGGCCCCATCACACGGCGCGACCTCCTCCCACGGCGTTACTTTGACTCTTTGACTCTTTTCTTCTTACTTGACTCTTTTATTGACCGAATGATCAACACAAAGGAAATGCAAAGCGGAATACTTGAGGAATAGAAATACAACAATGTGAAGGAAATGTGGAAGCTAAATAGATAATGGTACATCCACAAGGCATATACAAGTCTATGCTATAAATACAATTCTATAGGTCCCACCTAAACTTTAAATAATCATGTGCATACACCACCGAGCTGTAAACGCTGCACACACATCAACGATCATCATCAAATACCTGTGAGAATCACACAGAGGAGCAAACTCAACTGTTAACATAAAGCTAAGTGTGAGTTCATATAAATCATAGATCAGTTCTGTCGGAATATAGCATGAAATTAATATAAGGACAGGGAAATGAAATAGAGTTATCACAATTAGTTTCAATCAAAATATGTATGAGAAGAGCATATAACTTCATAGAAAAATCATGATGAATGTATTCGTCAAATGACATAAAGGAGATTATAGCATTGGTATCAAAGTAGGATCATATTTCGAGAGAGAGAGATCATCTTTTTATAAAATGGCATAATGAAAATCATAGCATCAATATCATAGTAGAAATTAGATCACAAGAGAGAGAGGGAGAACATATCTTCTCCAATCAAAGTATGACATGAAAGGAGGTGTAATCAACATGAGAGAAAGTTCCAAGCATCATGGATCGATATGAAAAGAAATTGAAATCAACATAAGAGAAAGACCAAGTCATCATGAATCGATGTCATTAGTCATGGCAAAATGGAAATCATAGCATCAATATTATAGAAGAAATCAGAATCACGAGAGAGAGATCATCTTTTCATAAAATGGAAAAAATGGAGATCATAGCGTTCGTTCATTCATTCATTCATGCATTCATACATTCTTTCTTTCATTCATCAGAAGAGCTCTTCATCTTTAGGGGAATGCTATTGCATGTAATGTGATACAACTATTTAGACATCATGAGCCACTGGGTGATCAGTGTCACGGCAAGCCCTGCCGAGTTGGATGACCTCGCCACCAACGGAAACATCCGTATGGGAGAAACTCCCACCTAGATAGAGCAAATGGCAACCCGTGAGGGAGGGCCTGTTACGAGACTGAAACATCTTCCCTCATCATACATGGGTCTGTCTTTCAATCTGTGGACCGATCAAGGCATAGAGAGATTATCATCTTATGCTCGTTTTCATTCACTTAAGAATCAGGTGAACGGAAGTTCATTTAGAAATCATGTTAAGATAAAGAAGGTCTTCACTTTCGGTCCACACAATGGATGTCCGAGGGTTACGAGTCACCTGTCGAGGTCGACCGAAGGAGTGCGGTCGCCGCTTCTTATCATTCTTAATCGTCATGGCATGGTTCATAGTCATTCATCATTCATAATCATGTTCATAAGAGTCAAAATCATTCATTGGTAAAAATGAGAGGAGTTATTATCAGTCTTGACGTAAAGATCATAATCATACTTTGTTCACTTTTCAATGAGAGATTAACAATCATATTTACATGAAAAGCGTGGGTTTGTACAGAAATAAGAGAATCAACATACATGGGTTCAACATGGTAACAAATCAGAAAGTTGCATATTTCATTCGTAGTCGGAAGTCGTAGAAATTGTAATCTGTGGTCGGAACCTGGGCCGGACTAAAGGGTACCCGGGCCGAGTCCGGTGTGGATCGAGCTCGATCTTATCAGGGAGAAAACCGAGAAGAACCCAGACCGAATTTGGATCACACCAGGGCTGAGTTTGGAAGACAACCGAGTCGGGAGAGACCCGGGCCGAGTCGTGAGTGACCCGGTTCGGGCACATAGTTCGCCCGAGCTCGAGCTCGCGTCCATAGCGGACCCGGGTTGTGCTCGGGGAAACCCGATGCGATCAGACATGACTCGGACCGGGTTTTGGTGAACCCGTGCTGGGTTCTGTCGAGTCGTAAAATAAATGTGAGTTTTCATTTTCTCCGGTGACCAATGGCATAATACGACTAAGTTAACTAAGCTACTAATATCACAAACGCACATCCACAGAGCATTCAAAGTCTAACGGCGCACGAATCATGCTAAACATGCAATAAGAAACAAAAGGTTTCGATTATAAGTTCGTACTTCTTTCATTGTAACATCAGCTCCGTTGGACATGCAGATCATGACGTTAGGACATGTACAGGTTCGTTCAAAGGATGAATCATGCATCAGTTCGTTCATAGCAGAAAGGTCATCATGTAATCATCTTAAGAGGCGTCATTCATGCATCTTTGTTGGTTCTATTCATGGTGTAAATCAGGCATGCTTAACTCGTCGAGAAACTCGACCTATGAAGAAGATCCCGAACGTACACACTTTGAAGCCTATGATGTTGAGGTTCGTCCACACTGCCCCGACGTCGCGCTCCTCCTTTCTCGTCGTCCGTGTCGAGGAGGTTGCCGACGTCCGTCCGTGTTTGTTTCTGTCCGCTCGCCGGAGAGGGGAAGGAGACGGTGAGATGCGCGGTTGGACCGAACGAAATAGAGGAAAAATAAGGGAAGATCCTCACCACATCGTAGTCTTCTCTGTCCGCCTCCTGCGTTGCCAAACATTGGCGCAGCTAGGCGGCAGGGGAGGAAGGAGCATGGTAGGGGTTAATTCTCAGGTCTACGACCATCGTCCGTTGCCTTCTCGTGCGTCAAACAAGACTGTCGGTGACTCTCCGTCATCCTCTATCCGCGGCCACATCATGGAACCCGGTGTGAGGGAGGACAAGGGAAAAAAGGAAGAGGGGAGGAAGGGGTCGGGACTCTTATACAAGAGGTCCGACCCTTGGCCATGTACCTTGTAGAAGAAGGAAGCTTTGCCTTGGAGCTACTGTCCTTGGGGACCACAGCAGTGATAGACAAGAAGAAGAGACGAAATGAACAAAATAAGGGGAAAGAGACAAGGAAGGAGAGACAACAGGAAGAGACAAAAAGAAAGGGAGGAAATGAAGCTTGGTCTAGACTCCTTTGCTTTTTTTTCATTTTTTTACCGTTTTGACCATGGTGTTACAATGATACTCTGATTTAATTAGGGACTTGACTTGGATGAGGTTCAACTGGACGACTTGGTCACCAGCACCACTAAGTAATCAATTCCTTCGACGATTGTATTTCCCGTATAAATGGATACACATAATTAATCATATTCGATCGCGAGATTCTTCGTTTCACCCAACATGATGAAACAACGTTGGATGTGTTGTTGTCAATGCTATGTTACCAATTTAATTTGATATATATAGAATTTAGCGAGAGCTAATAATATCTTATGATAGGTTTTCTTCAAATGTTATGGTGAAGCTAGGTTAAGCAAGCTGACATGAAACTTTTGTACTAATTCAGCAGAGAGATAAAGTACATAAATTTTGACAGCACAGCAATTACCCAAATGGGAGGCAGAGACTACGTACGTACGGAGCAGTACAGCACTTAACAAAAGGTATCACTACCGTTTAATAATTACAACATATTCACACTTCGACGTATCGTCCATTGGGTAGACACAAATCGACATATATAAATAGTCTTAAGATTTGATGCAACTGAAGCATGCAAGGTACTTCTGGACGAAGGACTTGTTCTTCTTCTCCAACTCCTTGCGCCAATCCAACTTTGGGATGTGGGAGCCATCGGCGCCGTCCTTCTTGCACTTCTCGCACTCCTGCAAGAAGGCCTGGAACGCGTCCTTCACGTACTTGGCGCCCTCGGCCACCGTCATGTTCTCTATCAGCTTTTCCGGGAACGCCTCCTTGGCGTGGTCGCCGTTCAGGGCAGCTCCCAGCTGCACCAGCTCCACTTGGAACGATGACAGCTTTGCATCCTCGACGGCTTCAGTCGGCCGGAGCTTCTTGGGGTCGGGCAGAGTCACTGGATCACACAGCGCAGAGATTAATTAACAAGAATCCGACAAGAGCGTCCAGTTCAGTATCAATTGAGATGCGGAATAAAAAAACATATGTGTTTAGATCACCAACATGGGCAGTCTGTTCTGGGTGTCGTCCGAGTTAGAACAGTCTCAAAAGTTCCGGCCCACGCATCCCTTTTGGTCAAGAACTCTTTAAGGTTAAATATCTTCTTCACAGTTGCAGGGATGGACGAATGCTCATACTCGGAATTCGGCTGTGGCCCCGTCGGACGGTGAACCACTGAAACGATCGATGGATACATCAGCAAACGCAAGTATAACCTAATAAGAGCTATTCACTTAATTGGCTTCACAATTAATTACTTGATTACCTGTTCCGCGTTCGATCCAGGGGGAGATGAAGAAGGTGGGGACGCGGACGCCGAGGCGGTCGAAGTGGAAGAAGAAGGGCTCGGGGCTGACGATGCCGTCGGGGCTGGGGACGCCGACGGGGGTGGGGACGTGGTCGTAGAAGCCGCCGTGCTCGTCGTAGGTGATGACGAAGAGGATCTCGTTCCACTGCGGGCTGGAGCGCAGCGCCTCGTACACCTCCTTGACGAACTTCTGGCCCTCGGAGACGTCGTGCGACGGGTGGTCGTCGTTGCCGGGGAGGATCTTGAGGTCGTAGTAGCGCTGCTCGACCACGACGTAGTTGGGCAGCTTGCCTGCCTTGCAGTGCGCCTTGAACTCCAGGTCGAACGGGTGGAAGTTGCCCACGTACTTCAATTGCCGTAGATTCCTGCATGCATGCATGCACACACGCACGCATGCGTACAAATATATTGAGTTTTTTGCCATACCAAATAAGAAAAAAAAAATTCTGATTGTACAACAAAATTCTCACAAAAATACTTCTCTCCTCTAGTTTTCCTATTTCTTTCTTATATATTTTAAATATGAATTTTTATTTTCTTTTTTATTTCATGCAGCCAATCAAATTAACATATAAAAATAAAGTACGCATTCCAAATTTATTTTCTTATGAATTCTCCTTAAAAGAATATTTGGGCCGACAATTTAATTAATGATGTTTCGTACATTTTTCCTACAAAATGTATGCCACTTGGTCTTTCTTATTCTCTTCTTCATTTTTTTTTCAATACATATTTGTTCGCTGTATTTAAAAAATTATGAATTTTTTATTCAATATATATGAATAATTAAGCGTAGATAAAATGTTTCCCCTTAAAAATTATCAAAATACTATACTAGAAAATATTTGTTGATGTTTAATTTATCTATACGAATAGAATATCTATATTTTTAAGATTAAACAAAAGCTTGAAACTTCTAAATTAAATAATTTTGTATATATCTACTGCTTATTAATTGAAATTTATGTTTTAATCTTTTTGGAATACAAGTTTGGTCCCCTTATAAAATAATGCTCAGTATGTCCTTTTGTAACATAGGAAGTTGTAAATTATTATATATTTTTATGAAGGCCAAAAGTGTACAACATTTATGATTATTTAATATTTATCATCAATTATTTTGAAGCATCATAGGCTACAAATAACAGATGTGTACGAAAAAGAATAATAATTCTTTAAACCATCACGTTATAATTTTGTATTTGCCAATTATAAACTAGGACCCGTATCAAATGCACCAACCATGTCACCTTGGATTTATTGTTGAGGGCCAGTAAACAACTCAAAATCCTACACACAGATTTGTGTCGACGACTCGACGTCACTAATTACCACATGCAAACATGGGCAACCGTCAAATGAAATCAAACTAATGGAAAAAAAATTGCCTTTTGCTAATTTAATTACTAAGAAGAAAAAGGTCACGATCGAGTTATAGTGGGTAGAAAAGTGAAATAGAAATAGCTGAAAAAAAAAACAATGAGAATGCATGCAACTCCTAATCAACTCATTTTGTTTGATTGATTAATTATAGATTAACTAATGGACAACATTTATCAGCCCAATTTGTTGGATATGATTTGAGAATATTGGCTCGATGTGGCTGTAACGTGCAAGCAACATGCGTTATACATTATGCCCACAAAGTATTTTATCAATATAATAATCATTATATTAATAATTGGCATGTTAATCAAGGTTTTTTTAAAAAAAAATCTCACGTTAGGTGGAAAATTAATCACATGATTTCTAACATTAGCAAATCAATCAAACAGTACTTTGACCAAGCAAAGAAGTTGGTAATGGGTTGAATCATGTTTTTTTAGTTTCCACCACACTATTCAGAGTCATCTCATGAGTCATCGCATAAACATAGGTGAAACTTCCGACCGAAATATTTTGTCTACATAAATTTCAAACTTGGAGATTTTTTCTAAGAAAAGGCAAGCTTCTTACAATACTTAGACCCAATCCTCAGTTGGTCAGGCATGTCTTTTTTGTGTGACCTCTTATGCGGCCAATTGGATGACTCAGTCGTTAGCACACAAGTAGCCAGTTGTTGTGATCATGATTTAGTCATGCATCATAATATATATATATATATATATATATATATATATATATATATTATGCATAAGATAGTTTAGTAGACTATAATACCTATTATAGTTTAGCAACAAAAGATAAATGGATAATACATATTGTTTAGTAAAAAAATATTTGTATGCAAAATTTCTCCCACAAAAAAAGATGACAATTGGCTTGATTATTTACTTTTTTTTCGTTGAACAATTGGTTCTATTCTTTGGTATCCAACTCCTGTGCATATCCGAAGACATTTAATTTCCTATTTTGCTGAAATAGAGTTAGGGACTGTTCATGCGATTATACTTGCAGCAAAGAGAGTGACATGCATTCATGGTACCCCCCTCCTCTTCATATAGACAAAACCAATGGCACCCCCTTTTACTTTCTATCGTACAGTGGCTTATGGCTACCTATTCATTCGACGGTGTTTATTTAGAACTCCACTAAACTAATTAAATTCAGGGAAAAAATATACTCTGATTAAGTTAATTTCACACAAAAGCAGTATGATTTCGAAGTATATTATCAGGTTCAATTTTTCCAATCAAACCGATCGATCAATTTATCCACCGAGTGATGATGCCAGGCACCTATTTGTGACATTTATCATTTATGTACAGAAATTAGCAAATGTAATCCAAAACTAAATGAAATTAAATTAATTGATGAAGCGGTTAATTAATTTAATGGTGAAGAGTTGGTGCATGCACCTGTAGAAGAGAGTGGCGGGCGGGTACTGGTAGTAAATCCCGAAGGAGTGGCCGGCCTCATGGAGGGAGTCGAAGATGGTCTTCTGCGGCAGGCCCTCGACGAGCGTCTTCGTGACGTTGCTGATGAGCCCGTGGGACGTGGCCGAGTGTATGAACACCCGGTTGGGCTGCGTGGACGCCGGCATGGACGCGAACCACCGGTCGCACACGGCGAACTCCTGCACCAGGCTCTTGTACACGGGCACGGCGTCCGGCCTGAACCCGTTCATGACCGTCTTCGCCAGGCCCTTCTGCTGCGCCTCCGACTGCTGCGCGAACCCGTTCATGGGCGGCGTCTTCACGTCGGGCGGGGTGATCAGGGTGAGCCCGGCCTCGAACGGCACGCCGTAGATCTGCTCGTAGATGGCCTGGACGGAGTGGCCCGGGTCCGGGTCGACGTACTCGGACGTGTTGCCGAAGTGGACGCGCTCGGAGTTGGGGTCGGTGGTGGAGACGGGGTTGGACTGCGTGCCGTCGACGCCGTCGATCTCCGGGTTGATGGACTTCATCCACCCCAGCATGTGGTCGAAGGACCGGTTCTCTTGCACCAGGATCACCACCGTCTTGATGTGGCTCCATGCCGGCGAGGCCTCCATGTTTCTTTTGGAAGGGATGTGAGAGAGAGAGAGAGAGAGAGAGAGAGAGAGAGAGAGAAGGGTTGGTGCTTGCCTTGGTAGTGGTGGTGTGGACTGTGGAGGTGTTGTGAATTTTAAAGGGAGGGAGAAGGATGCGGGGAAGGAAGCTAAAGGAATTATAATTATGAAGGGGTTTCGTGGATTGAGAGACTTGTTCGTTTTAATTTTGTATAGCGCTACGCAGGTGGCACCTGCAGCTGGGAGCTGGTGCAAGGAGGGGGGGGGGGGGGGGGGGGGGGGGGGGGATATTCTACGAGATCAAACCTTTTTTTTTTTTAATTTATGCCTTTTTTTCTTTTTGGTAGAAGAAAATAAATCTTGAGATAATAAGTATTACCTTTTTGTTGACTTCAATTCTCTTAAGATAAGTGATACTCTATTTAATTTAAATTTAATATATATGATGCATCAAAGTAAGAGGTCATGAGTTAATTCCAAAAACGTCGGAGGATGGAGATGATGATCTTGTATTTAGAGGAATATATATTATCTGTCCAAACTGCATGGGATCGGGACTTGATGCTTTTCATGATTCTGCAACTTTTTTTTTTTTTTTTGCACAAGTCAATTGGAGTTTTCATCTAGCAGTCGTGTGTTATTCCTCTTCTTGGCAAAGGTGCATATATGCATCGTTTGAATAAGTTTCTTAAGCCGTGACAATTATCTATCTTGAACAGTTGTTGCAACACGCATATAAAATCATATCAATCATTCATACCAAAGAAAGTTATAGTCATAAATATGTACTTTTTAATTCCTCGATCGATAGCGTTTCCGAACGAGAAAGATGTAATGATTTCTACATATATATATATATATATATATATATATATATATATATATATATGATACAAAATCCAATCTTAATTTTCGTCCATTGCCAATGCTCTCCGTCAAGGAAAAGAAAAAGGACACACCTCATTTTTCTTTAAATCTAACGTACGTGTGATTAATTACTTTGCCCGAATCAACGTTGCTAACTAGCGTTACACACATAGATATGTGTATAATAAAATAGTCTGTCTTAATATTTGAATTCTAATCTAAATCGATCATTAACTTATCAAAGTCTAGATATCAAATTACATTAGATCCGTGGTAGGGTTATGTGGATATATATCGCTGAGAAAAACACATACACACACACACGAACACAAAAACAAGGCCAAAACAAGAAATCACTACTTCTTTGCTGACGAAAAGTTGAGGCGTGGAACGCATGATCGATCGAAATCATGGGGTAGATATATAGATGGAGGTGTTCGTGTGCATGGGATCCGTAACGTCACTCATGATCTCGATCAAGTGATATGAGGGGATTAAAACGCCTTTCCAAACCGCTTCCGACACACCAACGTTTTCTTAACCCCCTTCCTGTCGGGACTTGCTACGACGGACACGTGCACGCCAATTCCATGCCCATGCGCGTACGCAAACATCACAACTGAAAAGTTTATCGGCCAGGTGTCGCTCTTCGACTGGTCGTGTTCATCATTTTTTTTTCATTTAAAAAGAAAGGTTCATTTATGAACTAATGCAATGAAAGTAAAGATCGAAATAAAAAAAATCACATGAAGTGCACCATTGCGTATAATATTTTGAATTTGAACCTATTTGTAATCCTAGTTGAATTCTTACGTTAATTAGGCGCTAAGATAGTCAGGGCGGCAAAGCCATCCATTCTTTATTGGAGTCTCGCTAGACGGTTTTAGAGTTTATATTTTTTATTTTATATTAAAATTCTCTGTATAAATTTGAAGACGATCATATCCTTGTACTCATCACTGAGAGCCGACGCTAGAGAGAGTAACTCAATTTTAAGGTGAATTTCGTAAATTTCATGTATTTCTCTTCCTCTTCTCGTAACACCTTTTGTTTCTTCGTCTTCATCACAGTTTCTTTAGATTTGATTTATATGATAATTTCGTGTTAGAAAATTTTTAGTTAACTTTAATATTTGTTAATTCTATTGATGGAAATGAGCTGAGACACGGGTTGAGACATTGCCATGTAACATAATTGACCAACTGCTCGAGTTGTACTTCTCTTCTCAGTTGTAATTGTGCTGAAGCCACCTTCAAGTTTCAACGGTGTGCACCAACATGACACAGTGTCTGTGTGCTTACAAAACCCATCTTTGTGTGCTCGCTCGGATCGATGGAGACCCTAAGCAATTGAAAGAAATCTCCTCAAATAAAGTAGCTTTAGATATATATCATGCGTTGCGTGTGGTGAAATAAATATTCCAATTGTTAACTGCATCACAAGTCAACCCCCACTGTAACAATAATAATAATAATAATAAACAAAACTAGCACAGCCGATCGATCGACCGTGTCAAAATATTATGTTCTACAACTCGGTCGCATGACTGATTTTAAATCTTCCTTTCCTTGCTTCATTAGATTTGCATGACAGAGAAACCCTGATCAATTTCAGACTAGATATGTTATATAGATAGATATATAACATATCCTTATCGAAGTACTTTCCAAATGATTTTTGACACATTTTTTTAATCTCAAATTCTTAACTTAATTATTATATATGATGCACTTGTACAGTTGTACGTGATAACAAAAGGTTCCGGAACGAATCGCCGAATTGTTATCCCATCGTGGCCCCTCAAAGACCTCTTAACTGATTTGGCATTGGCATGCCTGTTGACGCACGGCATGCACAAAATAATGTACTTTGCTTCTCTTTCACTCCATTCTTGAAATGCTTAGCTTAGAAACATCAGCAAGTTCAGTGCATATGCGTACCTATATATCCATTTCATCCTACTCATCTGCAAATTGAGACCTTTTTACATGTTGCCACTTTTTATTTTTGTTTACACATATTATATATATAATATTACATAATGAGTTTATTATGTAATATTAATTGTAATTGTAACTAATGGACCGAATTAAGAGTGTTCACGGATCGGATCAAGAGACTTTTGAGCGTCGTTTGGTTGTGAGTTAACAGCTGAAATACGGTTTTAATCGTCAGAATATCGCTAAACGCGAGGTGAATTAGAAGTAAGAGGAGACCAACGTAAGACAAGCACCGCACAGTTCACGATAGATGTTTAATCTCGTCGGACCCATATTTTAGATGTTATTGCATTCTTCATTTTTTCATGGAATAAAGATAACATGTCATAATTCATTCAACCTCACGAGTTACGTAACTCTTCTCCTGGCCACCTATTCGGCAATCAAACAGCGCCTTGGGGGCCAAATCCGACCCTATTCTGGTCGGATTATCTAATCACACAATTTTTTTCTTAATATTTAATATTGATTTAATATAAAAGATTATTTAATATTTATTTTAAATCATAAAATAAGTTTTCTAATTATTTTATATTATTTCTATACTTAAAATATTTTATTTCAAAATTCTTATTTTTTAAATTAAATATAAACTTAAGTTTAAATAAAAAATAAAAAATTGAATCGGATCGGAACAACTCGGGTTCGAAAAATCCAACTCGTACCCGATGGTCAAGTTGGACTCCATCCAACCACATGTCCAACTCGATCCAAATCGGATTGGATCATGTCATTGAGTTCACGGGTTGACCCGATCCAATGAATACCTTTAGATCGAACGGCTCAAATCATGGTCAAAGATCAGTAAGCTATATATCTGGTTGGTATTCTTTTCCATCACCAACTAGTGGAGAATCCTTGACTAATTGCTCGTGGATTTGATCGACTTTTCAAAATTTATGTTCCTTGAGAGATAACTATTATGATTTCGTGATCGTGTAATTAATAATATGCAATTACATCATCGATCCATGCACATTGAAATAAAATAAAGAGAGGAGAGTTGTTCAACGAGTGCTGCCGTTGGTGCACAATCTTTGAAGAAAAGTTGATGAACAACTTTTACAATGATTTTTATTATATAATAATTCTAGATAGTACGGGCTTTCTTGGGCCTTGATGAGCGGCTTGGGAGAATAGAGATGTTTTGTTGGGCCTTAGGAAAGGAGTTCTAAATGGGTCGAGTGGGGATGGCCCATTTACGTAAAACATCGGCCATCTTGTTATATAATAAAATGGACAATTAAATGGGAAATATAATTTCAGAAAACAAAAAAAAAATTATCAAACGCTTCATCAGAAATATAATTTCTCAGTTAGATGATTCCCAAATTCCTAAATCTGAAAATACCATCCGGATCGATTTTTTTTTCCTACAACCTTTAGTGCAAGCCGTACTGGTCTGACTCTTAACAAGTTAACATATATATTCTTGAGAGAAAATGGTTATTTCGTCTGCCTCATTTCACTTGAGAGGCAATGCCCAAAACCGTCGGGTGAACGGCCACCCACTCCCCTTCCTCCCACTCCCCATCCGGGAGGAGGAATAGCGTTCACCGCACTCATCCCTGCCATCGTCCTCTTCTCCATCACCACCCTCCCCCGCTGTTTCATCCCTGCCACCTCCCCACCCCAACCCACAAGCTGACAATAATGAACCCCCCTGCCCCGCCCACCCGTCCCCAGCAGTCATGGGCGACTTTGTGTGCCGAATGGCCCCGGACGGCTATCGCTGGACCTCGTCCTCACCATAGATGCTGCCAACCCGTCACCACGCCAGATCCATGAAGTTATGGGGAGCATCTCCATCACTGTCGAGATCCCCAGCTCGAAGATTGCCCAGCGTGCTGTTGATCTTTCGCGTAGCCTCATCTATCGTTTCATGAGCACTGGTGTCGTGAGGTGTCGCGACGGCTCAGCTGCTGCTAGAGTTGCCGTCGCTCTGGAACCTCTGCCAGTCCTTGCGTGTGGTTCATCTGGGTAACAACTACAACCTATGTTGCTTTGAAGATACTAATGAACGTCTGCAGGTGCTCTCGCGCAGCGGGTGGGACTATCATGGCTGCATTCTGTATCTTTCTTTGCTACCGGCATCATGCCCCAAGATTGGGGAGACACTTCTCTCATTTTTATTCCAAAAAAGCCCAACTCTCAGCTTGTCACTGATTATCGACCAATCCCATATGCAACGTACTCTATCGCCTCCTAGCAAAAATTATCGCCGAACGTTTACGCCCTGTCATGTCCTCCATCATTGTTAGATGCCAGTTGGCTTTTCTCTCTGACCGCTCGATCCAGGATAACATTTTTATCGTTCAAGAATTGGTTCACTCTATGACTCACGGGCGCACTAAGCATATGCTTATTAAAGTTGACATGGACAAGACGTTCGATAAAGTTTCCTAGACTGCCATCATTAACTTCCTCTCGTTGATGAACTTTCCCACCTCCTTCATCGTCTGGATCAAAGGCTGGATCTCCTCGTCCACTTTCACCTGCTGTGTCAACGGAGCCCACTCGGCTCCCTTTCGCTGTCACGGACGTGCTCTATAAACCTCATTTGTGCATAATCAAGCATTTAATTAACATATTAAGTTAGTTTGGATGTCCATTTAGTGATATTTGTAAATAGTAATTAATATTTCGATTAGAGCATAATGATTACTTAATTGTCGATAAACTTTACAAAGTAATTACATAAGGTTATTAGGAATAAATTGTAAAATTTCTAAATGTTATAATATATATGTTTAAATATGATTAAATAAGCTTAATTAGGGTTAAAACACTTAGTTATGATAAAAAAATGTGATTGACCATCACTTAAGTTCCAAGCAACTGAAGTAGACAAGTTAGAGCTGCTCAAAGGGATATTTTTTCAAACTGCCATATGACGTCAGAAAAGTTTGAAAAAAAATATAACGCACTTAACATTATCCTTTCACCATAAAAAATTTACCAGAGGCGGAAGTCAAGCAAAACGACCTGTGGAAAATCGAGAACAACGGTTGTTCCAGGTGAATTTTGATCCGGAAATTATTCTTCAGATTGAGAGGATCATTACTTCGTGATAAATGAACCATAAATTGTGAAATTTTATATGGTTAATCCATTTGAAGTTAGCTTTTCATGACCTCTATAATCACTTAAAAATGAGCTTTATAAAGGAAGTTATGAACATAAATTCGCATGTCACTCATCTTGTCCCGAGTCTGATACAAGTTCCATTTGTAAATGAAGGCACGATTGGAGTGAATTAGGGTTTGAAATTTGGATATGCTTAATTAGTCATTCCAAGGGTTCGGTAAAATGTGGAATCATCTTATTTGGACTTGTATTTTGGAAGAAATAAAATTTTCATTTCATAGTGTTTTTTTGTTAGATTCTAGGACATGGACAAATCATAACCCGATTAACTATTTTTGTTATAAGTATATACAATGAGTTAAATTATCTAATTTTTATGACAAAATACTAAGTAAGTCTAGTTTTCAAAAAAAATATAACGTAGGTAAATGGACAAGTATGAAGAATATAATAAATCACTCTTTCAGTGACACACAGTCTATTAGGACACTAACCCTAGGTTAGATTGTCTTAGATGTTATGACTTACATCTTGGAATTAGATAATTATATTTGAGGGTTAGAAATCTTAGTATGTCTAGTTTCTAATTAATCTAGAATTATAAGATTTGCCAATGTGATTAAGAAATTATGAATTATTTATTGATAAGTATTCAGTCTGAAATTCTAAGATAGCACATAGTTAAGTTATGAAGAATTGAGAAGTTTCAATTGTGAAATAGCCTATAAACATAAATACCTGAAGTTAGAAATTTGTATTAGAGAGGATTATATGCATTTTAGGATGCACAAGTATTTATGCATTATGAGCATGCATTGCATATTACTTTGTTGTAATTGGGAAGTAAAAATACATTATTTCTTGTAGGAAAACATCAAGTTGCAAGTGAAATAGACAAAATCTAATAAACCTTCTTGAAGTGATAAAGTACAAGGTGAGTAAATTTATAATATAGCAAAATGATATATGTTACTTCTTTTATTTATGATATTATTTCAAGTAAAGATTATTATTAGTATTGTTATTGAAACATACCTTGAGTTAAGAAAGATATTTATAATATGTTTCAAGAATTTCATATGAGATGGAGTAACATCCTATACAAAAATATTTTCAGAGAACAATGCTTATGAAGTGAAAATATGTTTTACTTGATAATGATATGTGTAGTTTGATATTGTTAAACTCCATGTGTTCGTTAACCATACTAGTTGAAAAAGGTCTTTGAGATCGCATTCGATATACATGAATCTTTTGGGGTGTATATCTTGTGTCTTTGCTCTTTAGAGCTGCTCTGCGTGCACACATTGACCCATGATTTGCTCTGTGTATCTGAGACTTTTGATTGTGAAGTTCTACTTAACTGCATGATACACAATCATAGAGTGATACATATTGACTCATTATTTGCTTTGTGTATCCGTGACTCTTGATTGTGAAGCTATGCTTAACTGTATGGCACATGATCATGGAGGGATACATATTGACCTATGATGAGTATGTGCAATGACACGTGTGTGGAGTTTAATTATGAAAATGATGATATCTTGAATTACGTTTACTTATGTGAAAGTTCATATGATTTGAATGTTATATGCGATATGCTTTAAATGTTATACGACTTATGTTATATGCGCTATGCTTTAAATGTTTTCTCATATGAAAGAAATATGATTATTTAAATGATATATAAACTCGTATTGTTCTCTTATGTTGTACTTTTATTCCACTCACTGAACAATTGATTGTTGCTCACAATACCCATTTTAAAATTTTCAAATACTCGTAAGTTCTCGAGTTGAGTCGACTTGAAGCTTGATTTTGTTGCATATAGAAGAGGTCGAGCCACTGGAGCACTTTAATATCCCTTCATTTTTGTTTTTTGAAGCATGCATGTAATAGATAGTCTTAGATGTTGTAATTAAGTTAGTGAGAAATTTTTTTATAAGGTTGTATAAGACTTGATCCTATGGGGTTATATGTGAGATGGTTTGTGGAAAAAATATATAATGACAATATGCAAATATATTATTTTGATAATTAAAATTAGAACTTAGTCACGGAGTTGGGTGTGACGTTCGCAGCCACCGGGAGATCCGTCAGGGCGATCCCCTCTCGCCCTACCTCTTCATCTTAACGTCACAACTATTCACTACGATCATCCAATCTGTTGTTGTGCACGGCACCCTGCGCCCATTCCGTATCAACCAATTCCAACTAAGCCATTTACTCTACGCTGATGATCTAATCATTGCAGCTTCGACCTCTATCTGCAACTATCACCAAATCACAACTCTTTCTTCCTCCTAAGTTTAATCATAATCGTCGGAACTGCATTCAGCATGCTCTACAGATTATCATCGGATATTTTCCATTCCAGTACTTAGGTGTTCCCATCACATACAAGCGCCTCACCTCCCCCCAACAAACGTTCCTTCTTAAACGCGTGTCTAATTGTCTCTCGGGCTGGAAGGCCAGATTTCTCAACTCCGCTGAAAAAATCGTCCTCATCAACTCCGTCCTGAACTCTATCCCAATCCACGCATTGTCCTCCATTAACATCTCTGTCGGTACTATCTTCGCCCTTGATAAACTCACGTGTCGTTTCCTCTGGTCTCATGACGACACCGTTCTGGCCTTCATCTCCTGAACTAGCCTACCGTCCAATCCCACAAGCACCTCGGTGGGTTGGGCGTCTGGAACTTATCCGCTATCCGTACTTCATTCCTGGTCAAACGCCTCTTTGCTGTTCTCAACTCTCGCTCTGATCTCTGGTCGCAACTTGTCCTGCAAAAATACCCTCCTCCCCCACAGCCGCTGATCAGCGCCGCCTCTCTTGACCGTAGCGCATGCTCCTTCAGTGCGCCTCCTCTGTCAACTTGGGCATGCGACGCCTTATCAGGAATGGCCTCTCCACCAGCGCGCTCGAGGATCCTTGGCTCCTTGACATTCCCTTAAATCACTCGCCCACCTTCATCACTACTGATATCACCTTAACCACTATGACCGTGAGCTCCCTCATCCTTAACGGCTCTTGGGATCATACTGCTTTGTCGCTCTATTTTGGAAATGCCTTAATCGCTCGCATCATATCCATTTATTTGCCTGTCTCGTCCAAGGATGATACGTGGATCTGGGCATGCGACACCCATGGTCGTCCGCGCGCCAATAGCGTATATAGATTCATTACTTCGCTGGCTCTACCAGTCAGTGTGCGTGGTAGGACGGATTGGAAGTTGTTGTGACACATTTCGGCCTCCCCCAAGGTCTTACATTTTGCTTGGAAGCTCCTCCATTCTAAACTACCTACTCGGTTCCTCATTCATCGTTTCTCGCCAAACATTAATCCTACTTGTTCCTTTTGTGGCCTCGACTCTGAAACACCTGATCACCTATTCCTTAAATGCCCTCACATTTCTCCTATTTGGACCAACTTACAGGAGCACCTCATCTTCCGCTTCTCCCTATTTGAGTCCTGGCACTCTGACGCCTGCTCTCCGAGGGGGCGCACCTCCATCCGCACGCCTGCCTCACCATCCTTGCATGTATTGTCTATACCCTTTGGGGGATTTGGAATGCGCGAAACAATTGGATTTTCTCTTCCATGTCAACCACCACCTGCCTAATCCTTGTGGGGCCTTGGCAAGTTGTAATAAATATTCTAACGCCCACGAATATGAGGATACCTCCACCAGGGACCCCATTTGGGTGAGGTGGGAGCCCTTGCCCATCGGATGGTGTAAGATGAACACCGACGGATCCTTTGCTGGTCCTTCTGTTCTTGGGGAGCATGCTTCATTATCCGCTCTTACTCCTCTTATTCGCAGGGGGCTCCAACATTGCGTTGATCACGGTATCTCACATCTTCACGTCGAGAGCAACGTCTCCTCCAACCTGATCGATATCATTCACCCGCGTGCTCCACGGCCACCTGCTGCTCCATCATGGTGCATCACTAACCTCGTCGCTGACATCCGCGCACTTCTGGACACTATTCCTTTTTTTGAAAATTACACATGTATACCGAGAGTCCAATCGGGCAGCCAATTTTTAGCAAATTTTGGCCGATCGGCCAATGTCGATCTTTTCTGGAAGAATTCGCCACCGTCGGGCCTCCGTAATATTTTATATGCAGACTATTCTGGTTTACTAATTAATAGATAATCCTTTACCTTTTCAAAAAAAAAAGAGAAAATGATTGACCAATAACAAATAATATATAGAATAAAGAATATAAACGGGAGCAACGAGGGATGAACGGATCATAATGCATCAGGAATCGTACAAAAAAAATGGTACTTTATATTTGATATATCAAGTTTAGTGAGGTTATGTTTTCAGATAAATAAATAGAAAACAAAAAAAAAAGTAGCCGTTTGGCATTGCCAAGCTAGGAGTTTTGGGGTACAAGTACAGAGCCCTTTCTTGTGGCACGAGTGATGATGGAGAATAGAGAGAATAATTCAAGTTTTTTTTATAAAGAAAAATGTGATAAAAGAGAAAATTTTAATGCTTGGCGGTTGTTTTTTTTTTTCATTGCAATTAAAGTAATTCATATGAAAAAAAATTAGTGTGTAATCACATCATCACTAGAAGATTAACACGTTATGAGTTTGAATCCCATCAGTAATTCATATTCGTTAAATTTATCAAGATATATCCGCACTAGTTAAATAAATTCCGATATATTTTCGTAGGAATCGCGGCGTCAAATATGTGAGTCCTAATCCATGCTGTGATTAGTACTTTTATGTACAAAGATCACGTATAACAAAAATGCTTTCGAAGTATGGACCATGCATGGAATAAAATAACGTGTGCACATTTTTATCCCACGAAACTGTTTTCTTAAAATTAACCTTGCATTGGAAAAGGCTGAAGAAACAATTTTAACCTATATATATATACACATATATATATATATATATATATATATATATATATATATATATATATATATATATAATATGTTTGTCAGATACTTAAATATAAATTAAGAATTGTATATGATGCAAAGATCGAGTTGGTTCACGCAACAGGCATCATATATGTAATAATACAATTAATGGTCCCCCGAGACAAAAGGGGTTTTGTATTTGGCAATTGGTACATTATATTCGTTAGTCTTGTAGCTTGACGTGCCGCTTCATGACCTGTCTATTTTTTTTGGTTAAATGCTGCGTTTTGCATTTAGCGAGCCTATGGACCATATCATATATACACACACATATATAAATAATTGCATGCATCTATCGGTATCATCTCCTCATCCTGTTACTTACGTACCACGTCTACGCGTACCACCAGTCGATCGATCTTATGTATGAACAAAGGCACATGGATGGATGGATAAAAGCTGCATTCTTTGTTGTTAGCTCTCTCTCTCTCTCTGTGTGTGTGTGTGTTTGTGTTTGTGTGTGTTCGTGCTTTGTTGTTAAACACACACACACTCCCCCCTTCAACAGCGACCACACATACGCCCAAGGGCCAAACGCCAAGGAGCTCTACCCTCCAAACCCTAATTTTTTGCAGACGTCCCGTTTTCTGCATCGGTGTTGCTATTTAGTACGCCCCCTCTTTGTCGTTTGCCTCGGCGCAGGGCCTGCCATGCACGTTCTTGTCTCCAGTTCCCTACCCACCTGCCTGCAATTTAGAAAGAGCGAGAGGATTACTTCATCCTCATGGCCCGCGCGCATTCTCTCTCTCCCCCCTTCTCCACGGGCAGCAAATGTTGTTTCTCTTTCATCAGCGTCGACAACTTTTTTTTTTGTTTTGCCGTGGCCTCTCTGATCGATCGTATATATATGAAATATATATAGATATGCATACAAACATGTGCATATTCAGTTTATTAAGATCGAGGAGCGTATTCTTGCCATGCATGCCTGTAAATATAAGCCTCAGTTAGCTTTTTGGGATTATAATAAAGTACGTTTACTTTTGGACGTGTGATACGATCAATCGATGGCACCTCAAACTGTAGACAACCAAACTACTCTCACATTTTTCATGCATCTTTACTGTGATCCAACAGAAACTCAGTCACAGAGAGAGAGACAGAGAGAGAGAGAGAGAGAGAGGTGGGGATGAAGGTCTGCTCCTTTGGGTTAGATGTGCATACCAAGGTGAAGTTCACATGGATTCCCTGACAAGTTGGACCAGGGTCTACAAATGTACTCTCCCTCTCTCTCTCTCTTCCATATTTTTATTTGTTTCACTATTCACTCTCTTCCTCCATGTAGGGCGGGGGCAGCATTTCTGCTGCATTATTTTATTTACTACGGCCTTCAAAACGAAAGGAACCCCTTCAAGCGTGGAAGTTTGAGCCTTTTCCCGTGTCGTATATTCCATTACTTCAATTTTTTTTAATCAATAATTTTAGTCTACTATCTCAGCTTGCCAACAATTAACATGAAGTTGAGATCTCGCTAAGCCACTTGAGAAAATGGAGTTAATAATTTCGAATTTACGTATTAAATTATATTAACTTTATTTCTTATAGTTTAATAATAATAATCATAATAATAATCTTAGACATTGGTATCGAAAAAAATAAATAAGGGGACCCAAAAATTTCGGCCTTGTTAATCTGGTGATGGACAATATCGCTGTCGCCTGCAGTTGGACCAGTGCAGCTCCTATATAACTTAAAATTTAAGTCTTGGAGGATTGTGTTTGCCCTCGTATGGATTCTCAAGGTTAATTTGTATGGATTCTGAAGGTAAATTTCCAACATATATTTATCATCCCACATCTTGAGGGAAATTATAAGTGATCAGTAAATAAATTGAAGGGTATGCATCCATGCATGCATATGCACATTATGAACTGTGATCCCTAGCAGTACAAGTCGGCATACGTGCCTTTTGATGCCTCTACATATTTATCTCATTTGCCGTCTCTCTACTTTGGCCCCCAATGCACAGCACAGGTTTGCATGCTATGTATATCTAATTTCTTCTTTTTTTTTCCTTTTTTTTCCTGATGTGTTATTTTATTTATTGGACAGCATCACCTGTCACATAGCTTTCAGTACTCTCCCCTAGTTCCATTATTCTATACGAAATGGATGAATAGTTCATATGAGTATTGCAACAATGGATTTAATTTTTTTTTAAAACATTCTATGCATTTATACGTAAATAATTTGCGATAATGTATAGTCTGTACTCTGTTGAAATGAGCAAGGCATCCATCTTCTCGTATGTAATTCAATTATTAACTTTATTTTTATTTTTCTTATGTTGGTGAATCAAAGTGTAATTAATTAAACATGCATGATATGTGAATGTGATTGTGTGCCCCCATGCATGGTCCCAACCTCAAGGTTGAAGGAGAGAAGACACCAGGAATATATTGCAGTCGGCTTCTTGACAGCATTATCTACGATGGATTTTGGGAAGCCAAGAGATGGCCGGGCCAACAGGAAAAAAAAAATGGCTGCCACTTCTCTCTCTCTCCCTCTCTCTCTCTCTCTTCACTTTTCTCTGAACGTAGGAATGCCCTTCATCTCCCCCTGACCCCTCCTCACGTGTAATCTCTCCACTCCTCCATTTCACCACAAACCTCTCTCTCTCTCTAGTTAGATTTTGGTGCTAATTGCTTCTACCTCGTTTTATGTTGGAGCTCACATTGACCTCTTGCATGGAGATGACGAGTGGGAAAGCAGAGACAGGGCAGCAGAGCTAGGAATCAAAGAAGGCTGCGGCACCAGAAACCTAAGAAAGCGCTCCGGCCATGACAATGGAGGCATTGGCTTCCAATGAGTTCCCTAGCTACCTCATCTACGACACCATCACTGCCAACCCGCTCCATGGCGGTGGCGTCGCCCACCACCACAACCACAGCCCGGCGGAGTTCTTCATCGAGAATGCTGGCGCCTGCGGCGCGAGGAGCTTAGTAGGCCTCGGCCGGTCGCACCTCTCGTCGTCGACGGGGATGACGGGCAGCATCTTCACTGGGCAGAAGGGCGCCGAGGCGAGGGCGAGCGGCCCCGTTGCAGGGCAGGCCGGGAAAAGGAAGAGGAGGAGGCGGCCGAGGAGCTGCAAGAACAAGGAGGAGGCCGAGACCCAGAGGATGACGCACATTGCCGTCGAGCGCAACCGCCGCCGGCAGATGAACGAGCACCTCGCCGTCCTGCGCTCGCTCATGCCCGAGTCCTACATCCAAAGGGTTCGAACTTGTCACCTTTTCTTCTCCTCCTCCATCCTTCTTAATTCGTCGTAATATATCAACTACATTAAATTTTACGTATCCAGTGCTTGCATCCTTCTCCTTTCAGCCTTAATTATGGCCACTGCAACAAGATATCGAATACTAATTAATTATGATTTTTGTTCAAACTTCAAAGAAAAGTTTTTCGATTCTTTCTCATGTTTCTGTAATTTTTTTGCTAATAAATTCTTGCAGGGTGACCAGGCCTCAATAGTAGGAGGAGCTATTGACTTCGTCAAAGAGCTTGAGCAATTGGCTCAGTCTCTTGAAGCCCAAAAGAGGACCCTGCTGCTGCAGCAACAACAGCAGCAGCAAAAGGGCAGGGTTTATGCTGATAACGAGCAGCCAGGCAGCAGCAGCAACAGCATCAGCAGCAGCAGCAGTAGCAACAGCGAAGACATCGCCATTGATGACGCTGATTCCCCACCCTTCGCTCAGTTCTTCGCGTATCCTCAGTACGTCTGGCGCCAAGTCCCCCGACGGGAGTGCTGCCCTTCGCCGGCTGAGGGCCACGCGGCCGCTCCGGCCGACATCGAGGTAACCCTGACCGAAACCCACGCCAACGTCCGAATCCTGTCGCCCAAGAGGCCCCGGCAGCTCCTCAAGATGGTGGCCGCGCTTCAGACCCTCCGCCTCACGATCCTGCACCTCAACGTCACCACCTTCGACTTCATGGTGCTCTACTCGCTCAGTCTCAAGGTATTCTCGAAAATAATCAAACAAAACGCCATATCAATGTTTCTTTTTGATACTTGAGCATCTGTTGTTTAATGTGGGGGTGTTGGGTTTTCGGAGCTCCTTCGTTCACTGTGTAATATTCCAACACAGTGAGCCGAACGTGAGCGCACAGCGCACTGTGCGGATGCCTATAAACATTAGAGGCACCTTTAGGTTATTCAATCATCAATGAGGCTACAGAAGCAGTGCCCTCGTCCCTGGGGCATCGTGCTGACCGGCTGCTCGTTTGGTGTCCCTTTCTGGACAGAGGCATCGATCTCATGGACCCTCCAGTGCATGCCACCCGCTGCATGATATCAGGAAGAGCGCCGCGCCCCGCCCCGCCCCTCCGTGACTAGCTAAGACTTGTATCGTTGTATTTTGCCCCTGTGACGCTGTTGCTGTCTTGTAAACTTTGTTGTGTGCCCTCCTCTGTCTGCATTCAAATCTTGTCCCATTTTGGAAGAGGAGCTGCTTTTGTTGCAGCAGACGCATCGAGCCTCGCTCCTGTAGATGCTCCTGCAGTCCCCTTGACACTCGAGGGACGAAGTCTCTTTCTTCTCTTTCATGGTTGGAAATGCCCTGCCAGACCCCATTTTTGGTCCCTAAGATGTGACATTGATCTTGAAATCTCAGGGAATCTTTCCAATCATGCAGTCTCAATCATCTTTCTTCAGCAAATATTTCGTCACCATTTGCTTGCGTGACATATATCAATATATAGCCAACAGCAACAGAGGAGACACATTGAGGCACCTGTTCATGGATTAATATTTTCTCCATCAAACATACGCATTTTTATCAGAAAGTTGCTGCTAACGTATGCCTGATAAATTTGATCCACATGTCTAGATTTAACTCGGAATCAATTGCAGGTGGAGGAGGGATGCAGTCTGACCAGCGTTGATGACATTGCAGCAGCAGTGCACCACATCCTTTCTCTGATTGAAGCAGAGCTGACAGCTCTATGTCACTAGGGGGGGAGGGAGCGAATGATGGTTTAGTAGTTCTTTAGCGTGTGTTTTATGCATCCTACCACAATGCTTCCGAAACCTGCCAGTGCCTCCAACTAGGCCAATCCCCACTTCACCCTTTTGAATCTTTTTGCTCTTTGTTTGGTGTACTTAATTTAGTTTGATCTCTGCTGATGTTTTCCATTTTTTTCCCCCCTTGACCTTTTCTCTGTACAGCTTTCTCTCCCTCCTCTTCTTCCAGGCCCCTACGCTAATCTAGTTATCAGAGCCTGCTGCCGCTGTTGCTGATACATGCACGGTCCCTCTGCAGGGATGACCTGTAGACTCGACTCTGCCAATCTAATCTTGTTTTCGATTCAGTGAATAAATCCAAACTGGTTTGAACAAGTTTGTGGTTTGATTAGACCTGCGACTGTGTAGGTTGATTCCTTTTTGTTTTGATATTTTTGTTCCCAATGGCCATTTGCTGTCTTCATGTAAGAGATAAAGATTGTTCATAAAGATTCCATCTTGCGAGTTAATTCCTTTTGTTTTATATGATCTCTGAAGAAATGTTGGAACGTTAGGTGTTACACCATTGAGATATGAGGGCAATGGGCATACAAATATGCAAGAACACACTTTGTTAAACATTGGAGAAAAATATTCCTACTAACATGGTATTTGGTCAATAAATACATGGTTAATCTGATATTTTTGTTTTCAACTTTTAAGGAGTTTTTTTTATTTTTGTTTTCTGGAATTTTTCTTTTTTTCTTTTTCCAAGTACTGACAGTTTCAGAACACTGAAGTCTAGACCATACTTTTGATTAAAAAGTGCCTATTTTTTTCACCATATGGTCCATATCGCATAATTATTTACTTCCAACTATTGACACAATTGAATTTTTGGAGTTATTAACTTGACAATTTAAAAGAAAATATTTAGTTCCAGTTAATAGCCATAAATATTTAAAGAAAATATTTATTCCCCCCCCCCCCCCCCCCCAAAAAAAAATAATAAATAAATGGAATTTGAGTTTCCTGACGTGGCTTTTCAAAGGCAGGCTGCATCGTGCAGCCAATTGGATCAGATCCATGGGCCTTACATTTTAGCCCATAAGGGTCTTGTAACTTGGACTAGGATGTATGGGCCTTCCTGGAAGATTATTAGGCCTCTCGACCTGTTGACATGATGGTTTAATTAATAATAGCCGGATTATTATCTTACGTTGAATTATGATTTATTTTCACATTCCGGGTCAAGTTTAAGAAATTGTATCAATGAATTATCAAAACTTTACTTGTACCGTCAGATTTTTTTTTTGGTTAACTCTTCTTGTTTTTGAATTTATACAACTAGATATTCACCCTTCATTATCATTCGTGAAAAAAAAAATTGCATTTCAATGTTTATAGAACAATAATGCATCCTTTAAAAGTTAAAGCTTCTATTTTCATTTTATGTACTAAAGGATAACAAATATTACAAAAAAAAAGTTAACAATGAGACATAGTGGAGAAAAACTGTTAATTTGTAGGAGAAAATAGATTAATTTTTTTTTATATTGGGGAGAAAAGTAAATGAAAATAACCTGTAGTTTTCTTTATTTTTTAAATTTATGGTAATTTAAGAACAAAATAAAATAGATAATCTTTAGCAGTTGGTCCTCATATTGAGACCATCTTTAGAGCTATACTTGAAGTCCTAGCACACAACAAAACATATATGGAGCTCCTTGTTGCAGAGAGATTGAGCGAAGGAATTAAAGGGAAAGATGAACTTCTTATAAAACAAAATTGTCACGGCATCGAAATTTTAAATTTCGACTAATCTGATTATTAACCGGAAAAAAATATTCTACATGAGCAAAAAAACTTAAAATTTTATATTGACGAAAATAAATTACTTAATACTTTGATAGACATTGTATTTTATGTAGTTTCCCTAACGATTGTGCATATGATCATTTAGTTGAGCTACTAAACTCAATGACACTGATCAGAATGTCCTTACTATTTTTTGTACTGGGATCTTTTAGTTAGATCTTATATCACTAATAAATAGTAATACATGAGTGATTTTTCCTTTCTATGAAAAGAAAAAAAGTTGCAAGTTGGAACTAAAACCTCAAAGCTTCTATTAACAAGATTCAATTCAAACACAAGCACAAATTGAGTACATAAGAGGAATGAAGTATCCATCATCATCATCATCATCTAGAATTGGTGTTGTTCAGAGAAGGAACATGAAACCTGATCAGAAACAGCATGGATTTGCACTTCTATGTACAAGATTGAACGAAGCAGAAGAGGCCAATGGAATGATGAGACAAATTGATCGTCATGCAAAATTATTCCACAAATCAATCTATCAACTTCTTCAGCACACACACCATCCAGAACCAAACAGAGATGTTGGCGTGCGATCAAAGAGCTCTCATCAAGGATTACAGAAGAGCACACAAAACTTGGGATGCTTCCTTCTTATGAATTGGATAGCAAGAAGATGTTTTTTTTTTCCTTTTTTTCTTCTGGTTCTAAGATCTCTGTAGTATGTTTTCTATTTACGGTACTCTTCGTCCTCAACTTTACATCTCCAATGTGAAATATACGATGAGTGCATGACCCTTCTCATGCAGATGGATTTGACGAGCTCCTTCCCTTTCCATTCCTGGTTAAGCAAAACATTCCAGTGCTGGATGGCGACCTCTTCGCGGGCTCAGGATCGGTCATGGCGCGGTGCAGGCCTCTGCTTCTGCTGTTATCCTTGCCCATGCCGTGCTCCCGTTCCGAGGGACCATCAGCGGCGACGGCAGCCATCAGTTCACCCTCGGCGGCGCTCGATCCCAGAACGTCGGCCATGGGCACCCTGCCGCGGGCTGACTCGTCCAACGGCGAGGATCGTCTGGCCGGCTCCGCGACGTCTTCTTTTATATCAACCACAGCATTGCTGCCCTCCGGCCCTCCCGAGCCACGGCGATTCTGGCCGTCGTCCTTGGGCTCGCCGCCGCTGTTTGGAGGCTGGTGGTGGTGGTCTTCTTCGCCGCCGATGACTAAATCATCTATGACCACGACGATCTCGTCCTGGCGGCGGCCTTCGCGGGCCGCGGGAGCCCTGTTCGCCTCCTGAAGCGGAGGCAGCTGCGCCGCAGGCGGCGGGGTCCAAGTCGGCCAATGGATGTTGGCTCGACACAGGGGGCAATTCGAATGCGACTTCAGCCAGGTGTCGATGCACTGTATGTGGAAGGCGTGGCTGCACCTGGGGAGCAGCCGGAGGCTGTCGTCCTCCCTGAACTCGCTGAGGCACACCGAGCAGTCGTTCCCGTCGACGAAGCCGTCGCTCCTCTTGTACTTGTAGACCGTGATCTTATTAATCAGAGCCTCCTCGATCCCATCCGGCGGCGGGGTCTCCCAGAGCTCTTCTTCGTCCCGGGCGTGGCCGGGCAGCCGGCGCCCGTGCTCGCCCGCCGGCCCGTGAAGCCGGTTCCGCAGCGAATCGAAGGCGCCGCAGTACCTGGAGACGATGACGTAGTAGCTGAGGAGGAGGAAGGCGCTGGCCAGGATGCCGATGACGGCGATCACGATTGGCGACAGGGTCCGGCTGGAGCCCTCGTCGTCGAACTCGATCGGCGGCGGCGGCGGGAAGACGACGTAGCACCACTGCGGGCAGTAGATGCTGCAGAATCCCATGGAGCAGTCCTTGGTCGATCCATAGGGAACCCACGACGTCTGCTGTGTGGGGGTGGTGGCCATGGGCGACCACCCAAGAAGGAGAGCAAAATCTAATGCGAAAAATTTCCTGCGATTTTGCAGCAGAGACAGCAGTGGAGGAAATCTGTGTCAGATTCTGGACCAAATGATTAGATCACAGAAGCGACTACTTTTCCTCTTCGCGTTTCTTGTATCGGGGAACGTGAACTCGCGAGCCGATGCTCGAAGAAATGACCTCCGTGAAGTGCAGAAACAAAAAGCAGAGGCTGGAGAGAGAGAGAGAGAGAGAGAGAGAGAGAGAATGAGAGGAAAGAGAAAGATGGTGGGTGGCCGGATGAGTATGGATTGCTTTCTTCTTCTTTCTCTGTCTTTGTCGGCATTACCATGTGTGTCAATGTGGGACGGAGAGAGAATTGGAAAGATCGAGTGAGCGAGTCCATGGTTGGTTGACTGTTTGTGGTGATGACGTTAATTCTGCATCGATTCACCATCAAAATTAAGGGGTTCACTCACTGCTCAGTTACTGTACTGGTAAGATCAGGATGAAGCATGAACAGTAGTTAAATTTGGACACTTTTTATTTCATATCTTGTTCTGTATTTAAAATGGCATTTGTGAATAGTAAACTCGTTAACAGTACAAGAAAATTATCTTAATGCATCGAGCATCTTTTTTTTTTTTATTGACTCACCCCCTTGACAGTTAACATTGAATGAGCTTGGACTATTTTGCGAAACAAATAGCTTTACCACTTGAATGGACATGGGGACATCGGTTAATTTATCTTAGAAAATAATTAGGATTCAAGGTATTCCAAGGCACGAACACCATTTTTCACGAGGTAAAAAAACGCAAAGTGAAGACATCTTTTTTCTTTCAAAAAAAAAAAAGGAAGCGAGCAATTCATGTATGGATGAACACGCTAATAGAAGTTTTCACCAATTCCGAGACGAGTGTCTTCAACTTTGTGATTCAATTCGTATGTTGTCGATTATGAGCATTATTTACAAATTAAAAATCTTATTACTTCACTTTAATCAACTTTAACTTAAACGAGAAAAACTTACTTTAACTTTAATCACCATTGTTATCACCAGAGATATCAGAGATGACATTGGGATGAGTTTTTTTTAATAGCTTGCCATCCATATTTGAAAAGTGGTGTCAATTGTTCAAGTTAAGTGTGATTCATCGTCAAGTTTAACTAATTCGCTTAACACTAATATATAAGATTTTTAATAAAAAAATTTTATATTTAAAATAATACGAACTCGAAATCTTCTTAAACAAGGATACACCGCTGCCACTCCCCAACTCTTTTGTTGGTGGCATTGGGATGAGTTTATTAGCGGTTGAGAAGTTGCTTTCTCGGAGAAAGAACATGACCTGGCCTAGAACTGCAACCTCCGAAAGAACATGACAGCTAATCTCTCTCTCTCTCTCCCCTACACACACAAGATTTGACTTCTTTGTTGATTGCAGGTAACTTGTGGACTGTTTTCCGATTCTCTCTCCACCGAATCAATTTGCTGAATTTAATTCTCTGCTAAACTCGTTGGCGACGTTACTTTTTTTTTTCCCGATCATCACTAAAATTTAACCACTTCAGTTCAAAAGCTTAATCTTTTTCCAGTCCAGCAGTGATTCCAACTTAAATGATAAGAAATATATATAAACTCTACCCTAATTTGCTACGTGTCAAAACATGGACCAGTGCGTGAAATCGTAGATGGATTCCGTATACATTTTAGTTTTCTTTTTCGTGTTCATGGCGAGTGCTTTCTGTGCAAGATGTTGATGTGTGAGAAGGGAAGGGAAAGTGATGCCTCCGGAGTGGAAGATGGCAAGTAGCATTCACGTAAAGGTGACATCGAACCAATCACTTTGAACTTATTTGATCAAGGGGTGATTTTTTTTTCATTTGTGAATAGAATAGGAAGGAAAAAGAAGAGAGAGCAATAATTGTAGGAAAGAGAGAAATCTGGACCATGAGTGAACAAAAATTGTTTAATAATTTCAACTGCTATGACATATGTATGAACAGAAATGCTGACATCTATCATCTATCAAACAATAGGATCATCAGTCTTGCGGTTGGTACACACGAGTCACCCACCTCTAGTTAATTAGACTAAGTTTTTGCACCGTGTTTTCTCTATCTAAGAAGCCTTAAATTAGTCAGAATTTATTATTAACTGCTAATATGTTTTTTCTAAGGTCGGAAAACAATTAAAGAGAAAAAATAAAGTTAATATTAGAGAGAGAGAGGCATCATCTACCCATTACCTGACAAAAGCAACAGGTCCACTGGAAGCAGAGACGGGAGTGCGAATCTAAAAGCATAAAATATAGATGAAGTGGTGACTCTCTCTCTCCCCCCATCTCTCTCGAATGATCCTTTTGACGTGGTTGGCATAAGGTGCAGAAACTAGGCAAATAAAGCAAACGTCATAAATCGTTTTCAAAGTTTTCTAACATCAAGGGGGTAAAGATCCTGTAAATTAAATTGAATTGCAGAAAAGTAGGTAAGAAAGTGAAACAATCGCAAACGTTCCATCAGAACTCTGACATCGAAATAGAGAGAGAAAAGATGACTGCGTCGATAGAGTTTAAGATGGAAAACCTTATTTTGAGTCAACAAGGACCTCATCTGACGATGTATCTGTCAGAGTTCCTGCATTCCAAGTGGTACAAAGTATCATTCCTCACTATTTTGACTGTTCCAGAAGGCCTAAATCAGACGTGCGTTATTTAACATTGCAGTCGATAAGATTTCAACGAGCAGGGTCAAGAGAAGACATTTTTCTGGGGTAAATAAATACTAAACAACATTCACATATTAAAGGTTTGCTTAACTTGATAGTTGCATGTATATAATGATTATAAAATGAGCAAGCAAGACACAAAATATATGAACATGATTTTTAACTATTTTTTGGAGGTCTCGTAGTGAAGGTTTTTTTTTCGGTACTATTTATGAACCTGAAATTTATAATATAATGCATAGATAACTATTCATAGTTCTAACCTAATCCTCTAATCAGGCCGTCCTCAACTTTATCAGTAACATGAAATAAGTATGTAATCCTTCACTGCATCACGAAACAGAGTTTTATTAGATCACATGGAGTGGGAGTAATACCTAAAGCACCCTGTTATTTTAACATCTGCATTTATGTAGTTCTCCACGCATAATCGCTAAAATATGTTGCATACCAGAAGACTGGTCCCATATTAAAGTCATACAAAACCATCAGTTTGTGTACTTTAAATTGGATTGGTAGTTAACAATGACACCATGATCAAAGAAATTAAAGAATCTGCAAATGCTCATAGAGTGAGAACGACATGAATAAAAAATACATTCAAAGAGAGAAGAATAGCTCAATTAAATAGTTCAGTTGACATGTAGGGTAAGTAATGAATAGCTCAATTAAATGAGAGAATTTGAGGGAAAAAAATAAAGAATTTAAAAATAGTTCATATACCTACACAAGTTGGTAACACAAATGCAGAAAGGAATTGCTAGTAAGCAAAATAACAGTTTACAGACAGGAACTGCAACTCAAATAAATATCTTTTTTTCAGTGAGAAGCTCCAATAAATTATTCAATATACTATGAGCAAGCTTGACGCGTGCTAAACCAAGCACCGATATACAGACTTAACAGCATATTATGAAAGAATGTTATATTTGGCACCTGATATCATAGTCAAGGAATTTAGCATTTAAAGAAAAACTGAAGATACTGAATGAAACCTTCGTGAGTACCTGACTATTCAATGTCAAGAATGTAAACAGTCAAAACGACATCTAGCTTTCAATATGCTAAACCAAAATTGTATATGGATGATTACAGTAATATATATTACAGTACAGAGATGAAAAAAATTGATGGACATAAACTATATGAAGTGGTTTGAGGAAGGTCATGCACATGCCTTCTGTTTGCTGTGTATCAATGCCGTAACTATTCCATCTTACTCCATGGACAGTGTTGAGAAAAAAAAGAAGTTAGATCTGCTAAGACCCATCAGAGAGTACACCAGAATTTAGTGCTTCTTCTGGTTCACTATCAGATAATGCATCACCATGCTGACTTATCTTCAATCGAACAGGCCTTCCCAATAATTCCTACAACATATTAACTCCACATAATCAACATAACTAGCCATATTATCCCAATCATTGAACTTGTACATATTATCCCACAGCAATAAAATTGGATGATTGCAAACATGGCAATCATCCTTTCCCCTTCAAAAAAAAAAAAAAAAAACTAGCCATAACATATTAATTTGAGATTGTTTTGGGATGTATTCAGCATAATTATCATATCAAATTTGTCTCCAGAAATGTCAACATTCCAAGAGCTATAAAGTAGGTAAAGCATGTGAGCTTAAGCAGGAATTAAACATATTGACGTGAGCAAATAACATGGGCAGGAGAAAACCATGATCATGGCAAAAGTGCACGTTCTTTTATATATTTTTTTTCAAAACTTTTGGCATAAGAACTATATCTAAGACTTGCAGCTTAATCTATAATCAGGATTCAGGACTATGAATTATCCTACAAATCCAACAGATTGCTTCCACTATAGCACAGTGGAGTAATATTGCACCGAAGCTTACTTAATAACCAGCTGTTCATAAAAGTTGCATCACGGAGATGACTTTTTTTAAAGGAAAAACGATGATCATGGAGTTGACTTTTTTGATTGACAGTTATGGCACTCCTAGTTCTTTTTTTTTTTTGAGGAGAGAATGGAACTCCTAGTTATCTGTAGGTTTTGCCAAGTATGCAATTCAGTTGAACTAGGGCCCGGTTTGGATACACACATCTTCCATGGTAACAATCCATCATGCTTTTAGTTGAGATTTTTCAGTTTCTGAAAACAAGGATATGCTCATATCAGTCATATGCATATACCTAGAGATTCAAATAAAGAAATATTAACACAAATGAGATAAACTGGAAACTATCAATGACATCCTTGCTCGATAACAAGTTATCAAAATAATTTTTTTTTGAGCGTTCGACATGTTTATGTTACCTTGCCATCCAGTTCAGAAATAGCAGACTCCGCTTCCTCCTTTGTGGCAAAAGAAACAAACCCATATCCACAAGATCGTCCTTTCGGGTTTTGGAAAACTACCCTTGTGGAGACTGGGTTATACTTTTCAGAGAAGAACTCTCTGAGATGCACGGACCTCACTTTCCAAGCAAGATTCGATACGTAAATCTGGCATCTTTTGTCTACAGCAATGGAACCTGACCGAGGTGGTGGTGGCGGTTTCCTAAAGCTTTTTGAAAATTCAACCCTGATTATTCTTCCATTCAATTCCTGGATAAAATTTAAATGATACCAAAGTATAAGAAACAAAAGGGTAAATATTTATATGAAGCAGACACCTTTATTCTTCCATTTAAGGTACATAA
Organism: Pontederia crassipes; assembly: GCA_030549335.1. Classification (NCBI taxonomy): domain Eukaryota; kingdom Viridiplantae; phylum Streptophyta; class Magnoliopsida; order Commelinales; family Pontederiaceae; genus Pontederia; species Pontederia crassipes. The sequence continues at coordinate 59,988,448 of CM060196.1, read as the reverse complement.
ATCGGTAAAGTTGACTCCCGGAAGACAACATTCGCATATCAATAACGATGCAGCAAAATCATAGGCAATATTCTCGTGTGTTTTGATCCAATCTCAAAATGTCTGCTCTTAAATTCTACAGCTACACACTGATCGTAATATCAGGCAATCCAATTTATCCTTACATACGAATCGAACTTATCCACAGCAGCGCGCGCCTCTTCCCCGGATGACATGGTGACGAACGCGAAACCTTTACTCTGTCCACTCTTCTGCTTAATCATCTACAAGCCAATTTTTTGACAAAAGAAAATGGAGAAACCAGCAATTTGATTAAGCACGGAACAATTACGGCATCCATACAAAAAACCGATCAATGAGACGTTCGAAGGAACTCTAGGATTCGCACCTCAACACCCTTGACAGTGCCGCACTCGCCAAAGAGCTTAGCGAGCTCCGGCGCCGAGAAGTTCCAGGGCGCGTTCGCCACGTAAAGCTTCCGCCGCTTCTCCTCCTCTTCCGCACCTGATATTTCGCTGCTCCCGTCTGTTTTATCCGCAGCCTCGACTTCCTGCAGAGAGAAGCACCGGCGAAGGGGAGCCGACTCCGACCTCACGCCGAGGAGGAGAGAGGAGTGGGAATTGGTAAGAACGGCAGTCGCAGGAAGGTAAACCTGAGATCTGACTGCGAGAACGGAGGAGGGTTTCGGTTTGAGCCGTAGGTCAAAGAGGACGGACATCGTCGCCGTCGCCGTCGCCGTCGCCGTCGCCGTCGCCGCCATGGTTGAACGGACGGTGAGTTCGGGCGACGAGAGTGGTAGGTTTTAGAAGACACCGATCTGACGATATTACCCCTGGAAGATTTGGTATGGTTTATGATGAGGTTTGGGTCTAATTGGAAAAGTAGGCCTGGGTCACCCATACAAAGCCCAAATTTAATTGTCCCAGAAGCAGGCCGAGATTTGGTCCAATTATGGCATTTGATGCCCGTGAGAGATAACGATATGTTCTCGCCACAAGCATATTCTTAATATAAAATTAATTATCACAATTATAAATATTTTTTATTATAAAATATTAAAAATAATTTAAATAATAACATATAAATCAATTAAAATTAAGTACATTTAATGTTATTTATCTGTAGACTGGAGGTATGTAACTCTGCTCCACATTTTGCATATTTATCGTATTACCCCATTTGATTAATTGGAATAATCATATATGCATCATGATAAAAATTCAACCACAATCAGAAATAAACCAAGAAATCTTGACCATCGAATAGTTGAACAATCACGGTCAAATTCATTAATTAATTGATATAATATATATATTGAAAAATCAATTAAGTTGATAAATACAGTGCTATCAATTAAGTGATATACTTTTTTAAGTATATATGGTCCGTGCATTTACAAATTATAACTTACTGGTGCCTGCACATATTCTGAAATCTCTTATCAACAGCATTTTTTTTTATTGATCATCTCAAAATACAGATATTTTAAATCATGGGATCAAAAGAATGCTATTCGATGGTCCGAAGCTTATATATGCTTATGAATGCATGTTATATAAAAATGTCATTTTTACTTATTTGTACGAACGTATTTTAGATATTAAACGTCATATGTTGCATTTTTGATAACTATATTAAAGAAAAAGCTAATAATGCATCCCATTTAAAAAAAATAAAACCAATCAAATAAAAAGAAGTTAAATTGATGATGCTGGAAAAGTATAGTCGCACAAGGCATTATAAATATAATATTACGTGATGAAACTTTGGTAAAAGAGAATGCATAATAAATCAGCTGCAGCCAAAAAGTGCAAGTCCCATGCAGGAGAAAAGCAAAAGAATCCCGGGGTTCCTTTTGCTTTACCATCCTTACCACGCTCAGCTGTTCCCCCCCTCTGATCGAATATTAACAGTTAAGCAAAGCAGCGTCAACAAGTTATACCTCCGCCTCCTCCGCCACCCACCAAAATCTCCAGCATCTCACGGGGCCTCCACCGCCCGGTGATCCGCCATGGCGCTCAGCAACACGGTGATAGCCTCCATCAACTTCGTGGCCATGCTGCTCTCCATCCCCATCATCGCCGCCGGCATCTGGCTGGCCACGCAGACCGACAACGCATGCATGGGCGTCCTGCAGTGGCCCGTCATCGCCCTCGGCGTCGTCGTCCTCCTCGTCGCCCTCGCGGGCTTCGTCGGCGCCTTCTGGCGCGTCCCCTGGCTGCTCCTCTTCTACCTGGTCGCCATGCTGCTCCTCGTTCTCCTCCTGGCGTCCCTGGTCATATTCATCTACGCCGTCACCAGCAGCGGCTCCGCCCACGTCGCCACCAACCGAGCCTACTTGGAGTACCGCCTGGAGGACTACGGCGGCTGGCTCCGGCGGCGCGTCGAAGGGTCGCAGAAGTGGAACCGGATCAAGGCGTGCCTCAGCTCCACGACTACGTGCGCGGAGCTCAACCAAACGTACAGGACCGCCGAGGATTTCTTCAGTGCCAGGATTACTCCATTGCAGGTGAGTTGCTGACTTGCTGCCTTATTGAGGTTTCTGCAACATTTCTCACACGTTAAAATTTCCGAGTGCTCCGTATGTTTTTCTCCAGCTACGTGGGCGGCATAATGCATGTTGTTGTAAAATAAGCTAATTATCAAACAGGAAAATAAATATATCCAACATTAGTTCATTTGCTTAATAAAAGTATACAAAAATACTTATTCATTTGTTTTAGATGAAATAACAGCCTTGCTAACTGCAGCTAGCTAGCTGATGATTTCAAGATTCCAAAACTTCTACCCTAGGGAAATTAATACCAATTTTCGTAGCAGTTTCGTGGGTCAGCCCAATGGGCCTTATGCCCTTCTCCTATTACAACATGGGCCTACGAGGCCAAGCCCATAGAGACATAAATATTCTATTTATATTTGTGATTCTTCTGTTTGATATTCCAATTGTTACTCTTTAGCCAGTAGATTTCTGTGTGTTTCATTAGCACATTGCAAACGCAGGGAGCAAATAATTTGAAATGACTAGTCATCATTCGTATTTATATATACACTTTAAAATCTCCATGTATGCGTGCATGCATGGTATCACGGGCATGCAGTCGGGATGCTGCAAGCCGCCGACGGAGTGCGGGTACACGTTCGTGAATCCGACGTACTGGATCAGCCCGATCAGCGCCATCTCCGACGTAGATTGCATGCTCTGGAGCAACGACCAGACGGTGCTGTGCTACTCCTGCTCGTCGTGCAAGGCCGGGCTGCTGGCAAACCTCAGGAGGGAGTGGAGGAGGGCGGACTTGGTCCTGGTGCTCACCCTCGTCGCCCTCGTCGTCGTCTACACCATGGGCTGCTTCGCCTTCCGGAACGCCAAGACCGACGAGATCTTCCGGCGGTACAAGCAGGGTTACACCTGATCATTAGTACGTACTAGTCCTGTGAATGCAAGTGCATGCATGCATGCACCATGCACCATGCACTGCAAATATGGGAAGGGTTTAGGGTTACTGGAACAGTGTGTGATATCATCTTTTTTTATATGTTTTAATTGATTAGGATTGAAATTGTTCAGACAGAAAAGAACAGTTGTACTAGGTTGTGTTTTGTGGACGGGCTGCCGGGATGTTGAAAGGTGACCGAATTAAGATTCCCCCGGCTTTTGCCGAAAGAGGGATGGGAATCAAAGAAGGATGTTTTGAGGTGTAAAGCAAGATTATTTTATGCTCCGATATTGCCCGCTTTTGATCTTGTCAGTGATGCCTTTTATTTTGTTTATGTCGTTTGCAGAGTGAGATCTGATCGTGTTTGATATCGCTTTTGCAAAGTAGTTGCAATTAAGTTAATATTTTTCGGTGACCAAATCAATTAATGTGATGCGATTTGGAGGTAGCAATTATAGATCTGGCTGAACTGGGTAATCACCATTGTTTTTATAAATAATAAGTATAGTTAAGAAAGTAGTAATCAGACAACCTTAAGTTAAACTTATGAATGATATCCCAGTGTAATATTGTAACTAATTAATAAGCCCATTTAGTGATTGTTTTAGCATAAAATTAATACGAAAAGTTTTTTTTTAATCTCAATTAAGTTATAAAAACATAAAAGTGATTCTGATGAGGAACAGATTCCGGAGGATATCGTGAAGAGCTAAATGTAGAAAATCATATAAATAACCAAGTAAAAAGACATAAAAACGTGTCATTTTCACGGACCAATTGAAAAAAAATATCTTTTGTGTTCTAGGGGGAAATTTCAATTTAACTTTTTGTGAAAAAGAATACATTAGAGCTAGACATGCATGTATGTTGTCCAATGGCCTATCTCAAGCTGTCACTACTTGTATCCCCACTTGGAGTCAAACAAGTAGAACGATCGAAGAAGAGTTCAAATTTCACAAGCAAACTAATTATTGTTTATTTTATGTTTACATATATTTTATTATATTTGGCTTGGTATGTACCAACCTCTTACTTTATAGTGGAACAAATATTTGAGTACCTCCATGCCAATATCTTATCCACTACATAGACTATTAAATGAGGATAAAATGTTTTATGCATTAACAATCAACGACATCATCAAGCACCATTACATTATATGTAGTGTATCTACCATGCATGTCGATACATTAAGGAAGTTTAATCCAAATGAACATTATGCCAAACTGCTAATTAACTACTGATAATTAATGCAAGTATGTTGACACAATTTTGTGTTTTCTCAACTGGACAGCCATGTCCATTCTTTCTTCTATGGCGCAGGTCACGAGTTTGAATCTGAGCGACAATCATATTTACTTTTATTTTCCACGTTACTTTTACTTTTATCTTAATTAACATACAATAAATATTTTAATCTCATTCGTCTATCGGTGTTAAAAAGCATTATTTTATTTCATAGCTTAGCTTGAACTAAATGTTTATATTTTTTTTCTTCTTTTTTATTTTATTCTTTAATCCTATGTAAATATTTTTTTAATTACATTTGATTATACATATGATAAAATACTACATTTTCATTGATTGTTTTATTCCATATTTAAACTTTTTTTGTGAGTTCAAATTTTCCAATCTAATATTTTAACTTATCTTTGTGAAAATGCTGAATTTTATATCATCTTAATATAAATCATTTATATGTTATATTATACAATCGATAGTTATTACTTTATCACATAATTATAAATATTTATTCGCTACAAATATTTTTAATATAATTAGAAATAATTTAAAATAATATTGTGAAATATAATCTTCATTCGGATAATATATTTACAGTTGAATTTTTAAAAAAAATTATGATTATTTGTGAACCCACTAATTAAAATGTCCAGCTCCACCACTGCTTGCATGCATGGAGGATATCAGGAGAGGAAAACAGCAAAAGAAGAAGGCATAAGATTTATGAAGAGATGAAATGTGATGGTGGAGTGAAAGTTTTGAAAGAGTAGAGTGTGATGTGTCTTAAAGAGGATGAATTAGAGTATGAAAGATTTATTTATGTCAAAAATGCTTTTACGCTTAAAATTTTTTATAACATTTAATGAGTCATATTAACATATTTTTTATCACTTAATGTTATTTCCCTCTTTTATATGTTTTCATATTTTTCTTCTTTATTTTTTATATCATGGTACAATTTTATTTTATTATTAAAATAGTAAAATGTAAATATAAATAAAAGTTATTATATTATGCAATGTGAGAGGGGAATTAAAATTATACATAAATATAAATTTATTATGATCTAACATTACAAAATATAAATTAAAAATGAATTTAAACGAAAGTTATTTTGATGTAGATAAAAGAGAGATAAGTGGCCAATTTAACAAAAAAAAAAGTATTAATTCCTGCTGTTGAATGAACTAAGAGGTGTGATGTTCGAAAAACTTAGTCACGCCTCATAAATTTTCATGATTATTTTAAAAATGCTATCAAATCATAATTTTGACCACATCTTTCATCCATCCCACTCCTTTAAAATCCTCAATCAAGACAAGCTTAAGATTATTGTTAATAGTATGATATTATTAGATGAGAAAACTATAAAGATGATTACAACATTTCAGATATCCCTAGAAATTTTATGCAACGTACTCTACTAAGAGATAGAAATTATTCTCAAAACAAAACTCAGTCCAAAAAAGTGAGACTTTTAATAGACATCTAATTAAGTTTCCGAGAACTCTTGCTCCCTCCCCCCTCCAAGGGATTTATCTAGATATGGCTCGAGCTCATTGACCGGTTGTAGCGAGATCTTTCCTTTAGGGCGAACGTTCCAAACTAAAAGATATTTTATACTGCATTCAGAACATAAAATGGGTAACAGAAACATTGATCATATATCATATGTGTGGGAGTACTACAGGCAGACCGGGGGCAGTACTAGAAATTAGAAGTGGCTACATGTCTTCTGACTGATGGATACAACTCTAAGTTGAGCATCGCTGCAGAGCTTGCACCAGCCTCTCATGGGTTA